>JAESUZ010005083.1:0-1200000 GCA_017311185.1 Proteles cristata cristata
GGGCAGTAAACAGTCAGAGCATTGGCCACTCCCACAATGAATGGAGCCATCCTTTCAGATTTAAACCACAGCCTACTGACAGCACATGGGGAAGGATGCCTCTCCTTCCTACTTTGTCTTAGTAAAAATGAAATGTTTGTTGCCTCTGAAAGAAGGGTTGACCTCAGTCAAAATTAAAAAAAAAAAAAAAAAAGACAACTTGCAGGTCCTGGAATGACTTGTGTTTACTAGTGGGCTCCAAAGAAAACTAAGATCTTTGAGTACCATGGTCTTCTTAGTCAGGAGAGGGGTCAGTGCACAAAGTAAATGTCACGGGAGTGCCATGCTGCTCTTGAGGGGGAGGTAGAACATTTTCCTTGAGTGCTGAAGAAAATGTCTCCTTACAGGACTCTGATGGTCCCATTAGTAGGTCACACGCCTTCGCACACAAGCAAACAAGAATTATTAAATTATTTTCTCCCTGCTCAAAGAATCAGGACAAGATCCATCCCCTAAAATTTCTGCCTGAGTGGAAAAGGGGAAATCTCTGTGGTATCTTGTAAACTGACATCTTCTCCAGCTGCCCTCGGAGTTCCTAACCTCAGATTTGCTGACAAGTTGCCCTTGTCTCTCTTCCCGTTGGTTGCTGCTCACTGGTTCTGTCCCCACCAGCCAGAGACGCTGCAAGGTGCACCTTCTAGCTCCACCCACCATCTCTTCTCCTCCTGCTTATCTATGGAATGCCGTATAGTCATTTGCACCGTGACTGGTGGTGCATGGTAGTAAGAATGCTGGATGCTGCCTGGACAGCTGCCCACGTTGGGCATACTTTTGTTTCTCCCTTTCATTGAAAATCTGGAGGCGTAGAACCATGGAAATGGTTTGGTAGTGAGAGGGAGGGTTGTAAGTATCTCCATGTGATGATGCTCACGTTTATCTTCACTTTTAGTTTGTGTTACTTAATGAATGATCTTTATTATTATTATTTTTTAATGTTTTATTTATTTCTAGGAGAGAGAGAGAGAGAGACAGCGTGAGCAGGGGAGGGCCAGAGAGAGAGGGAGTCACAGACTGAAACAGGCTCCAGGCTCCGAGCTGGCAGTCAGCACAGAGCCCGACGCGGGGCTCGAACCCACGAACTGCGAGATCATGACCTAAGCGAAAGTCGGACGCTTAACCGACTAAGCCACCCAGGCGCCCCGCATGATCTTTAAAGTGTCTAGGTTTGTACTTGTTACATACTAAGCATTACGCACATGCTTATGATGATGATCATCATCGTTATAAAATACAGAACCATGACTCATGCTTCATGACTTACACGAGTGATTTCATATTCCAGTGTTTCCAAAACCTACCAATTTTGTCTTTATGGAATATAGAAGTGTTCCATTGGACTACTGGGGTGGCCTAGATAGGACCTCCAGCATAGACATGCCCTCTTGGGCTGTGAGAATGGCATAGACTCCCACCATCCTCTCTAGATGCAATGCTTATAAAGAACTTTCTGAGGAACAATCCTTGCATAATGCCTGGCACATAAGAAGTACCTAATATGTGTTAACAGACCAACTTCCTGATTTGCCCTTCCCATAGAAGCATTGCACTTGGAAGCCTGAGCCCTAGGCTCCATCAAGCAACTCTGCCCTAGGGACCCAACAAAGCCTCTTCTCACAGCCACCCCGGGCTTCTTATCTATAGGCTCACACTCCTGGAAGTGAATTGAGTTGCCCCCAAATAAGTAGAGGGATTGTGCCTTTCTCCTCTAATTCTTTCTCCTGCCTCCGTGTAGGTGGTTATTGTTTCATCCCTCAGCTGGATTTCTCTCCATTTAATTAGCAGTTTGTGCTAATACTCTCTTTCCAGATCTTTTGTCTTATAGATAATGATCAATGATAACAACAATTTCTTTCTCTTGTACAGTGCTTCATAGTTTTCAGATCACTTCCTCTGCCCTGTTCTTTTCCCTTAACTGGCTGGGCAGGTGGGAATATGCCACCACCAGTCCCATTTCACAGACCAGGGTGTGGCACTCAGAGATGTTTACCCTTTTTCTGAGATCAGACTTCTAGGAAGGGGCAGAACCAGATCTAGAATTCAGGGCCTTACACTCAGGCCCTTGGTGTTTTCACTGTTCCAGGTGTAGAAGCACCGAGTTGGAAATCAGTGAGGCCTAGAATGACAAACAACGAAAGTGGCCATTGTGGCCATGGTATACGTAACAACTGAGGATACATGGTGAAAGCAGCATGGTCAGTCCTGAAGTAGATAGAGGTAGGCATCTAGAAGTGAGAATTTAAATAATAAAAAGTGTAGCAAATATCTAGTAAGAATTCCATTCCATCAGCTGAATGAACAAAGGAATGAATGGTATCAAAGGGAATACATTCCTCAGCTTCTTTCTGAGGACGTGCACCTATGCTTATTATCAATTCTCTCACTTTAGGAACAGGTCCACCTTCTAGAGCAGTGGTTCCCAAACAAAGCATTTGTGAACTCGAGGGCATGTTAGATGGTGTCTGGAGACACCTTGGGTTGTCCCTACTGGAGGGGAAGTGCTACTGGCATTCAGTGGGTAATAGCAGGTGATGCTGTTACACATCCTACAACTCATAGAACAGCCTCACGCAACAAAGAATCATCCAGCCCAGAATGTCTGGAGTTCCCAAATTGAGAAACTCTGCCCCTGGGGAATAAACTTTTCCATATGCGTCTAACTTTTGGCAGAGAGACAATCTCAGGGTGAGCTTTTTTTATTTGTAGGTTTGTTTGTTTTGGTGTCTATGATGTGTGGGTGCAGGAATTCTTAAGGGAAAGAGAGGAGCTTTAAGAAGTGTATTTGGTTCAAAACCACACATTGGCTCAGATCAATATTTGTTCACTCGCTACAAAATTGACCACACCCTCCTATGTGGATAATAAAGAAGTGATCAAATAAGTGCTTTACAGCAATGTGCTCCCAAGAGTTGGCCGAGTTAGATGTGACATATCGATAATTAATCTATCCAGATCTTGAGAGTGGAGAGCCCTGTTGAGAGTTGGAAAGGTCAAAAAAGAACTGATTTTAAAAACCCGTGTGAAATGATGAGATCTCCATGGAATATCAGGGCTGGAGGAAGTCTTAGAGATTAAAGAACTCTGTTCCTTTTCCACATGGGGAAACCAGAATTTCAGAGTTTCTACTGAAGATGATGGCCAACTGGGACCCAAACTCAAGATCCAGAGTTGCTGAGGTACAATAATGCCCAAAATACAGTTGTGTGTCATTGGAGTGTAAACAGGGCCATCTCTGATGGAAGTATTTCCTTGATTTGATCAGGCATTGCTGACTCTCTGACATGGAGGAATCTGAGAAGTGCTATCCACTGAGATATACTCCTTCAGTGCAATGTAGACAAAAAATAAACTCATACTGAAAATGTGCACATCAAGTAGCCCTTTCTAAAACTTTTTACAAGGGCTCTTTATCACATTCAGACCTCAGAATATGTTCTTTTTGTCTGGATTGCTTCTTTCCCTTTTCCAAATCATCCTCTGGTTAGCAGCCCATCCCTCCTTCTGTAAATCTTTCCCCCACTCACCCGCCCTCCATATGTTCACGAGCACACGCATGCGCGCATGCATGCACACCGTGTAGAACAGATCCCTCCATGTGGCATTTCATTTCTATGCTTTGGACGTGCTTCTGCAGTACAATAACCTGCATCATGTTGGATTTTGTGAAAACCAATAAACAACACCCTCTTTACTCTCCTATTGAATTCAGAATCAATTGAGAAATAAGGCACAGTTGTCAAACAGATGGAAATACACACATAAACTTTATTGGTAAAGTTTTTGGGAGAACATGGCCTAAGTCTACAGCCAAATGTGCTTCCCTAATCATTTCCCCCAGTTTTAAACTCCCCCATCCATTCCTAGGCACAATCAGAAAGGTAGGGGGCAGTAAGTGAGATGATGGAAAGAATGGGACCCTCACACTTTCCCTTCCTGTGGATTGGTAATGTTTTCCTTCTTGGGAACAAAATATTTCAGAGTTGACACCAAAATACACAGTCTGTCTCCTGTTAGACTTTGGGCAGCTTGGGTGCAGGAACACCGTATGGTCTGTCTTTGTTTTCCCAGTTCCAAATTTGGTGCCTGGTACATAGCAGGTCTGTTAAATGAATGATGTTAGACATTCTTCATGTCTCTTTCTTCTGCCTCATTTCACTCATTTCAAACATAAGTTTGATGCTGCTGATTCCTCCGCCATCCCCAGCCAGGCTACACCTCATTCCAAATGTGATATTAACCAACTTCACAACACCCCTGTGTGGTAGTATTACTCCCTCTTTTACAGAGGAGGGGAATGGAACTCAGAGCTGTTTAATAACCTGTTTATTGATCAAGTCAGCTAACAAGCAATGATAAAGTCAAGGTTGGTGTGTTGGTCTCCATAGTCTATATGTGCTGTGGGGCTTCTCATTCACTGCTCAGAGCTCACCTTTCCACACTCTTTTCCAAATTCTAAGCCTGTTCCTATTAAGGCAGGACTTTGAATAGATTTAATTCTTAATCCTGTGAGTTTATAGGCTGAAGAGTTCACTGGATTTCAGGGTGCTTGGTTGGTTCAGTCAGGTAAGTGTCTGGCTTTGGGCTCAGGTCTCATGGTTTATGAGTTTGAGCCCCTCATCAGGCTCTGTACTGACAGCTCAGAGCCTGGAGTGTGCTTTGAATCTGTGTCTTATCTCTCTCTGCCCCTCTCCCCCATCTCTCTCTCAAATATAAATAAACATTAAAAATTAATGTAGCACCTGGTGGCTCGGTCAGTTGAGTGTCTGACTTTGGCTCAGGTCATGATCTCATGATTCATGTGTTTGAACCCCTCATCAGGCTCTGTGCTGACTGTTCAGAGCCTGGAGTCTGCTTCAAATTCTCTTTCTCTCTCACTCTTTGCCACTCCCCCACTGTACTCTTTTTTTCTCTCTCAAACATAAATAAAATTTAAAAAATTTTTTAATTACAAAAAATGTTTAATTAAAAAAAAGAGTTGCTTGGACTTAGTGGGCCATCTTTCATTAGACTCTCTCCTGCTAAAACATCAAGGGATATCTGTGCTCAGAAACCACTGAGCTCTGTGTGGTCCACCAGCCAGAGCCCATCTTCCCATCTTTCAAAGTCTTCACCCATTTAAGGCTCACTTTCAGGTCAGTGAGGAGCCTTGTCCTAAAAAAAAAAAATAGCCCTGCTGGACAACTGTGTCTCAAGGACATATTTATTTTCCATCAGTGGGTTCTGCCTACCTGGTCCAGGCTTCATTGTCCTAACCCAACAGATCCATGAGCTTGCCAAGATCTTAACCTTTATTTCCCACTTCTTCAGATGTTGCCTTGGATTCAAGCTCCGGTACACAGCGTCCCCAAACCAGTACCTGCCTACTCTCAGTGGCAAGGCTCAGGTGAGACCCCACACCACTCTTTTCTTTGTCTTCCATCACCTCCTACCAGCCAGAGGCAGAACAATGTTTTGAAGCTAGGACCCATCATTTGTGAGGTAGGTGAGGTCAAGTAGATTTCATTAACTATGCCCATTTTTGTAGATTAAGACGCAGAGATCTAAGGAGGCTCAGAGGCCTGCCTGAGGTCACACAGGCCTGATATCTGCAAAGGAAATGACAGCTTAGAAGACACTGGTCATTGTATCTCTGATTGCCCAATTCTGTCTCTTCCATATATAGCCAGACTCTCCCCCCCAAACTCTATGAGTCCCCTCTTGCCTTTTCTATCAGGAAGACATAAAATGAGAGGAAAGAGAGAACCCAAAAAGGCAAAAATCTTTTATAATTCAGCAAAGCTCTAATCCAACATGACAAGGCCAAGTCCATCTTTTCATGGTGCCAATTACTTAAAGGGCATTGATGCCATGGCACCATTAAAGTAATAGCAAAGACAGATTGTAGGACATTGCGGATCAATGTGCTAAGTGTTGTTCAACTTGTTCAATGAAATAAAGCATTGGATCATTAACCTTACCAATGTCAATGTGTTGTCACTATCAAATTCAGCTAAATGAATGTCCATGGCCCTCATTAAAGAGTGCACTTTGAGGCAACTAATGTATTAATACCTTATTGGCAGATAATAAAAGGAGAGGCTGTTCGGGGCAGGGCAAAGAATGTGGACAGAAGCTTAGAATATCCGATGTATAGGAGACTAGTGATGGATACAAATGCAGAGATGTGGACTGGGTCAGTAATTGAGAGGGAGGTGGAAGGGTAAAGAATGGAAGCCACAGAGCTATATGAGCACTTGTCTCCTTGACAGCCAGGTCTGGAATATACAGAAATTGAGGCTCGACTGGACATGAAAACTGTACTTTCCATTTTATTTTTTGGGGGGATATCTCTCTAGCTTCCAAGGGGTTGACTCATCATTTTTGACCTTGATCTGGCTCAGATCTTCAAAGAAATGAGAGAGTGCTCACAGAGAAAGCAATGGGTAGATGCAGTGTGTACTAGACAGCTGGCCGAAGAAACACCTGATCCTTCCTCCTGCCATCCTTCCCCAACCGACAGAGGAATCTCAGCTCGTGGGCCAAGGCTGGCTCCTTGGAGTAGAGGCAAGAGCAAAGGATTCAAATTCAAGAGACCTGAGTTTTGCTTCTATTTCTGCTGCCATTGGCTAGATTTCCAATTCCTGAATTCAGCTCCTGTAGGTAACTGTGTCGCAAACATACTGTCTCCAGATTACTGTCATTTGCCTAGTTGGTCAGGACCTCATTGCTGATTCTTAGATCACAGTTCCCTCATGGGTAAAACAAGGGGCTGAGAGAACTATAGACAGGGTTTTCCCTAGTCTTGAGCACCTATGGGGTGAGGTGGAGGACACTGAAGGAGAACGCGTGCCGGGAATAGCAGGGATCTGATCCCTTCCCTTCATCTATTCAGAGTAACTCTACTTGCCTATATGTGTATTAGGCTTCTGCATAATATTTCACTGGAAGAATAGACCCCATTGCCAAACAAGGCAAGACAAACAAGCAAACAAACAAATTTGCAACAAAAACCTTGGACCATAGAATCCCCAACATTTAATAGTTTTTAACCCCAAAATATACCAGTTGAAAAGTGATCAGTGCAATTTATCCTTAGTCTTTGTATCTAACAACTGTTAATCAGCCAGATTTGCCCCCCGCCCCAATAAGGGCTCTGATTATCTTGGCACCATGTAGAAATAACTTCCTTATGTTTCTACTGTCTGAACATGCATTAATGCCTCAGGACTGAGAAAACTCCTGGAGTTGGGTGAGAGCATTTGAAAGGGGGCCAAGTCCAGTAGATGGAAAGGAAATGAGCTGGGGGAGAGGCTGCAGGTAATAGTGGATAAGGAAGCAGAGATGCTGATGCAGAGAGAGGAGGGAGGGGGATCAGGCAACCAGCATGGTGGCAGCCAAATAGGATTTTGATTGTCCAGTAGTTTCTGAGAACTATTTGCCCAGCTGCTCCAAGTTCTGCATTAGTGGCTGAAGCTGGGTGAATTTTTTTTGTCTCCGTAATGCATACTAAAAGTCTCATCTATCATAGGTTTCTGCTGGGGGTGGCTGAGTTTTACTCTTCTTCCTTCTGCACACTGCCTGCAAATGTTTCCCAGAACTCTTAAAAGTTATGCATGATGATAACTTGTACACTTTATACAATATGGAAGTTTACATTTTCGTTTCTGAAGCACAGCTCTGCCAAGAATCCTCCGGTTGGGTCAACATTGCTGACAGCTACTCTGGAGTCTTCTCATTGGTTACTTGTCCTCATGTGGAGATTCCAATTCCCAAAAGAAATGCTTGCACAGAAATCACACAAATTAATACTATGTACTTAAAAAAAAAAAAGGACTTCTGCTTTATATTCATGTGTTTTCTTAGGGTGTCAAGTGAGTGTCCCTTGGGTCAGGAATGATTAGTTTATTTTAGTTTATTTTTTAACGTTTATTTATTTTTTGACAGAGAGGGAGAGCAGAGGAAGTCAGAGGGAGAGGGAGACACAGAATCTGAAGCAGGCTCCAGGCAGCCATCAGCGCGGAGCCCGATGTGGGGCTCGAACTCACAAACCGTGAGATCATGACCTGAGCCACAGTTGGACGCTTAACCGACTGAGCCACCCAGGCACACCAGGAATAATTATTTTAAAGAAGGTTCTTACACCTGTGTACTCATTGGAGGTAAGAGCCATTATCTCTATTTTATTTTATTGTTCTATTAATGTTATTGTTGCTATTATTTATCCCTACCAAAGTTGTCTCATGGTATGAATTTCTTGGGGAACATGGAAGAAATACATATACTTGGTCCCCTTCCCTAGATTACTTAAATCAGTAGATACAGAATGGTGGCCTGAGAATTTGTAAATAAAAATAGAATGACATATTTCAATGATTGTCATCACAGACGTTTGGGAAATGCTGATCAATATAACTGAGTGCCCAGCCAGTGACTGGCACAAAAATTCCTCACCAGAGTCCTCACCAAGTGTTTGTAAAGAATAAAAGGCATTCAAGATGCAGGATTAATGACTCAGGCATAGCCTAAAGAGGAAAATAGGGACACATGTGAAAATCTCCCACAATTATCTGTTTTCTGAGAGCCCAGCCCTGGACTAGAGACTAAGAGTATTTCAGGCTCTCACTACCCCGCCCCCCATCTACATCCTCAAACTAGCCTCATGGAGTCCGGATCTGTAGTCAGCAGATGGTCAAGTTGCTTGAGCAGGCTCTTCACAGAAATAAGCTGGAGGTCCAAGTAAGCATCCAAACTGTGTCCCTTCTGGGCGGTCATTGACATCTATGCCCCCCTGCTCCCTTTCTGCTCTTCTGTACAAAAGGAGTCACATTCTTGTCCTCCCTGGACCTGCATGGATTCCATCTCATAAGCATTTCTGCTTCTCAAAGGAGCAAGGTTGTGCTGTGTTTGCCTTTTAGAACACTCTTTCGTAGTGACTCCCCTTCACGCGCCTGTTTATTTGTACCAGATTGTTGACAGATTATCTGGCTTGAGCTTTTCTGCAAATCTGCCCTCTTGCCCTGTCATGGTTCTCTGAATCCATGGGGTTTTGCATAATTTGGTGATATAGCTGAGTGAGCACTGTGCACTGGGCGAGGGGCTAGGGATCCAAGGGGGAACCGTATGCCCCCTTCTTAGCTTAGAATTTAGGGAGAAACTAGCACTGGTCAAACAATGTAAACATCACTGGTTTAAGAGTAGGCACAGAATGGGATAGGAGGTCATAGGAGGGCCCTGACCTTAACCTTGAGGGCATCATGGAAGGCCTCTTCCAGGAAGTGCTCCTTGATTTACATCTTGAAGAAGTCAGCCAGCCCAAGGAGGAACCTGGATGGAAATTCCAAGAGGAAGTGGAGTACATAAAAGCAAATATTTTGGCAATCAGATTCCTTGTATTATGATGTGACTACCCTGATCTTGGGCTGTATTACAAGTAGGGAAAATAGGTCTGAGATCAGGAGTCATAAACCTGCATTTCAGTAAGTTTTCTCTTTTCAGTTAATTGTAGGACCCTGGAAAAAGTCACTATTTTTCTCAGTGTCTCTGAATTATCTCTGTAGGGGGTTTGGAGAAAATAATTTTTAAAGCCCCTTCTGGCGATTCTGCATGAATATTTCCATAGTACATGCTCAGTGACAGAGCATGACAAATCATTCTATCCTCTGTGCTATATGTGTGTGTGTGTGTGTGTGTGTGTGTGTATTTGTGGGTACACAAAGGCACTCATGTATGTGTGCGTTGGTAAAGCCTATTTATGTATGCTGCCTTGGTCGTGGAATCAGAGTATGTCAGGGAGACGACACATCTATTTATTTTATTAGGACATAGTACAGTACATAACACACACGTGCACACACACACACACGCACATGGGCGCGCGCACACACACGCACACACACACATACTCTCTCTCTCTCTCTCTCTCTCTCTCTCGTAGACCGCCCAAGACGGATAAGGGGAGTGGAGGGTGGGTGAAAGAGAGCAGAACATGGGGCTGTCACAGCCTGTGGCTTAAAAATGGCTTGAGTTGCAATTAAAAAAGGCAGAGGCCAAAGGTTACTCCCTGGCATTTCATTCAGGGTGGATAATTTTAGAGGGTGATGTGTCTCAGCTTGTTGAGATATTCTGAGAGACTTGCAACAGCTTAAGTCTGGCCAGCCTGAAATAAAAATCAAAGAGGCTGATGCATTCAAGACACTAGAGAGAAGCCCATTGGCAGACGTTAAATGGAAGAAAAACTCAGTTTGATTGACGCTGCTCCTGGATCCTGATTTCATGATTAATAGTAGAGATTGGATAATTTTTAAATTATTAATTATTTTCAGAGAGCATACATGATATCAGGTAGTCTTAGGCAGTTCTGTCACTGGGAAGGTTAAATACTCTCTGTACTTGATAATTACCTAATCACCGTGACTCTTTTACATTAATTCTGCCCCAGAATTCATTATGACTGGGTTGGTTTATTAAAGCTTGCGTGGAAAGAAAGAAAGCACCCTGTTGTTTGCACTGATTTTGCTGTGAATAAAATACCTTACTGCACCAAGCTTATCCAGAACAGTCTGGAATAGATTCTCCTGCCAGTTAGTTAAATATGCTCCCAGATTCATCTTTGTGTGTCCACTAGCAAGAAGTGCAAAAGGAAATGCAAATGAGACCCTACCTAGGGAAATCTGAGGCCAGGGGGGGTCACCTGCTGGAGAGGAAGGTGAAAGCAATTAAAGAAGGGATCACCTCTCTCCAGAACCTCAGAGGCTCGTCTGGAGAAACTTCCGTTTCCCCCTCAAGCCCTCTTCATGGTCCACTGCTGGCCGTCTCTCAAGTGAGCACATCCGTTAGCTTTGTCCTTTTGGCAAAACTGTTTGCTGAATCAATGTCGGCACAGCCGAGTGAGGCCAGAAACCCCTCACGCAGCCTTGGCCAAGACAAGAATTCATGGGAGCCGCAAAGGGGGACAAATAAAATGCAGTCACAAAGGTAAGCGTGGCTTTTAGAAAACTGCCCTTGGCTGAGATTACAATGAATGATAACCGACAGTGTGGGTGAGGGAGGGGGGTCAGGGGAGGTGACACGGGGCTAGATATGCTTTCTGGAGGGCAGTTTGGCAAAAAGTATAAATGACCTTAACAAGATGCATATCTTTTGACTGTATATTTCTACCTTCGGAAATGCATAAAGATATTATGTCTAAAATTTTAAAATACTAGTAAGAAACCTACATGTTGAACTATGGAGGATTGACTAGGTTAAGCGTGGTTTATTGATAGGATACTTTGCACCAAAAAAATCACACTGTATACTATTTAAAGACATTGGAAAATGACCCTAATCTTCCTTTAAATTTTTAAAAAAAGAGCCTGCCAGAAAGTAAATACATGAGAGTTTTTCACTTTAAATGCACTACAAGAGTATGGGAATACATAAGCCATAATGTTCCTGGGTGATTTTTGATTTTTTGAGTTTTTTCTTGTTCCAAGAGGTTGTTGAGTCTTGTGCAATCGGTATATATCACCTTTTTCATTAGAAAATACACAGCACACTTCATATTTATCTTCTCAGGTTTTAAGCTTACAATGTCCATCCAATGCCTAAATAATCTCATAGAATGTCTGTAAGAGTTAAACGTAATGTAAATTGTTTAGAAAATATCTAGATTCTTTAAATGGCAGCAGTATGAGGGTTCTGACGACTTTTAGCAGGGTCTGTTTGAGAGGTGGGTCACAAGCGGTTCAAGGCTTTTACAGAAAAGGTAATCAGAAATTATTAGAGCTCATGTGGGGGCCATAACAAGAGAGTGGGCCTGGAAAACCATTAGGGAACCAACGTTCTAGTCCTTACTCACTCTGAACGGGGCCAAGTTTCTTCTGCTACGTGAAGATTGGACCACGTGACTTCCCAGATTTCCCCAGATGTAAAATTTTAGGATGGGAAGGTTTAAATCTCTACTGAGAGCTGCTGCTCAGTGGGTAGAAAGTCAACTTCTCTTCACATTAATAAGATATGGTGGCAAGATTGAATTCTTCAAAGAAAGAAATAGTTATGGTGTATCTTTTTAACACAGACATGATTTCCTTCTACGCATAAAATGAATAACTGAATGGGACACCTGGGTGGCTCAGTCGGTTAGGCCTCTGACTTCACCTCAGGTCATGTTCTCACGTTTGTGGGTTTGAGCCCCACATCGGACTCTGTGCTGATAACTCAGAGCCTGGAGCCTGCTTCGGATTCTGTGTCTCCCTGTCTCTCTGCCACTCCCCCTCTCATGCTCTGTCTCTCTCTGTCTCAAAAATAAATTTAAAAAAAAACATTAAAAAAATGAATGAATAACTGAATGCAAACTATTTCCATTCCCAGAATCAACTCTTGTACTCTCCCTTTATTTTGGTTTCCACTTAGGAATCGTATTTAAATATAAAACAGACTTGGACTATTTTTCAGTTCTATTGAATAGTAAATCTAGACCATCTCCGAATTGAACCACGACTCCCCTTGTGATTATAGCAGACACTCTAAGTGTCCTACCCAAATCCACATTTTCTAGAATGGTTGTGTGAGGACGTGATGTTGGAATTGCTGTAGTCATTGCAGACCGTGGACAAACTCTAGGGAAAAAATGCCAATATGCTGGAAAAGTGGGAAAAGGAGTGAATCTGGAACCTTAAGGCTCCAAACTAATTCTGGAAATGCCTGCCTATGTGCTTCTTATTATATGGACTAAAAAGACCTTTTTTTTTTCCTTTAGCAGTTGATTTTCCTATTATTTGAAGCCTGAAGCATTTTATTTGACCTCTGTCTTTCTAATTACTTCTGGCCTGCATAGAGAAAATAGCTATGGCCCAAACATATTAAAATGTTGCATGATAAAAAAGCTACAGAGAATCCAAACCTGCCATAGAGTTGTAGTATTTCACAAATAGGCAAATAGAAAATCCAGATAGAGATCCATATGTATATGGGAATTGGATGCAAAAGGAACCTAATAATATAATCCTGAAAGGGTATATCCTCTGAGATTATACTGCCTACATTTGCACTCTGGCCCCACTTGTTATTATCTCTGCAAACACAGGAGAGTTACTTAACTTTTCTAAGCTTTAGTCACCTCATCTATATAACACAGATAATAATATCTATGTCAGAGTGTCATCGTGAGGGTTAAGTAAGATAATACACATAAGGGATCCTAATACATCATAGAAAATGCTAAATTTTCCTGGCATTTGGTGTATCATAAGAGGTGTATTGGCACCACTTACATACTAGTTCAAAATCCTCTTCATCTACCTCTTAATCCAGACCCAAGCTGTCCATAGGTAGACACTAGCCATATATAGCTGTGTATATTTAAGTCTGAATTAATTAAAACCAAACACTGACAATTTAGTTTCTCCATTTCACGAGCCACATTTTAAGAGTTAACAACCATACGAAGCTAGTGGCCACCATTTTGGGGGGTGTAGATATAGATCTTTTTCTGTCACTGCAGAAAGTTATTAGCACTGTTCAAGAGCTTTTGGCAACAACCAGTTGCATGAATCACGAGCTTTGACCAGCTTCCTGCACATTCAGTCTGAGAGCACTTTTGTCTCAGGCCCCCGCTACAAAACTCTCATTTTCTGCTGTGGGACGTTGCAGTGAAATGTGGAACAATGCAGGTGAAAATGCCTTCTACACTCACACATGCCCAGCCTGGAAATGTAGGGAAGTTGATGTCCATACAGCCAACCTTGGCCAGTGAGGAATGGGAATCAAGAAATAAATGCTTCTCCCCTACATTCCCAGTGTATTTAGTAAAATTTCTCAGGTCTAGGGGGGTTAGGCAGCAGTGGCCCAGGGGGGCGGCTGACTCAAAAGCATATTCATGTATTGACTTTTGCTCCTGTCGGTTCTCAGTCCTCACTTATGAACTGCTGTCTCATGGAATCACATTTCTAAGTGCACGAAGCTTTTGTTTCAGGCAAAGCTAAAACAGAAAGTATACAATAAAATGTTAGCTAATATTGTTACTGCTAACTAGTAAGAGACAAGACAGAATAATTGCTAGGTGGTATTTAAATATCAGCAGACCATTTTGGAAAAGAGGATAAATTTACATGAAACATATACTAATTGTATATGGATTAAAGATAAAAATGCAAACCCCCTCACCAAAATCACAAGGTAATAGGAGAAATGATCAGAATGCTTTTCATAATCTTGGCCTATTGAGTGCCTTCTAAACATAGATTTCCAATAAATAAGAAACAAATATAGATAGGAGTAATTCAATTAAATTTTTATAGTTTATATAGGGTGAGAGATACCATAAACAAAATGAAAACAAAAACATAAGAAAAGAATTTAATTGTATTATAGTCAACTGAATAGGTTCCCCAGTATAAAGATGCCTTCTGAAAATTTATAAACCAACAAGAAAACAAACAAAGATAGAAAGAACCCAGCACCCTACCTGTCACATTATGTGTGTTCTATAAATATTTGTTGGTTGAATCTACAACCCCATGGAATAATGAACAAAGCGTAAAAACATTCACTGAGTAAAAAAATCAAATGAATTATAAACATAGTATGTTCAGTTTTACTAGAAATTGGAGAAATACCTATTAAACAAGACATATTTTCCTTTTACCCATCAGGTTGGCAGAAATATAGAGGATTGATGATAGCCAGTGCTCATCAAGATGTGAGGAGAAAAGGCACTACCATTTGGTGGGTATGAAATGATATAATCTTATGCAGAACAATTTTACAATGTTCATCAAAATTTAAGATGTACATATCCTTTGACCCAGAAATTTTACTTCCAGGAAGCCATCCTAAAAAAAAATACAAAAGTAAGTGTGCAAGAATATGTGGGCTATGAAATAAGCATTTTTATTGTAGCACTGTTTGTTATATCAGAAAATTGAATATGACCTTATATCCATCATTTGGGACATGGTAAATTATAGCACAAAAAAGAAACTCCGGTATATTAGATAGCCATTAAGAAAATGAAGTAGATCCAGGGGCGCCTGGGTGGCTTAGTCGGTTAAGCATCCGACTTTCGCTTAGGTCATGATCTCGCGGTTTGTGGGTTCGAGCCCGCGTCGGGCTCTGTGCTGACTGCCAGCTCAGAGCCTGGAGCCTGTTTCAGTCTGTGACTCCCTCTCTCTCTGACCCTCCCCTGCTCATGCTGTCTCTCTCTCTCCTAGAAATAAATAAAAATATTAAAAAAAAAAAAAAAGAAAAAAAGAAAAGAAAATGAAGTAGATCCGGACTTGACGCCCATTGTTATGGGTTGAATTATATACACCCCCCAAAAAGATATGTTAAAATCCTAACCCCTAGTAGTTTCCTTATTTGGGAAGTTTTTACAGAGGCAAACAGGTTAAAATGAGATCTTTAAGAGTGGGCCCTAATCAGGTACGACTGGTGTCCTTATGAATAGGGTAAATTTAGATCCAGAGACAGATAGGCACAGAGGAAAGGTAACGTGAAGGTGTGCAGGAAGAAGATGACCATATGACTGGAGTAATGTGTTGACAAGCCAAGGGATGTCAAGAATTGTTGGCAGACACCAGAAGCTAAAAGAGACATCCAAGAGAACCTGGTCTTGTCAGCACCTTGATGCTGGACTCCTTGGCTCTAGAACTGTGAGAAAATACATTTAAGCTTTTCAGTTTTTGGTGTTTTGCTGGAACAGCCCTAGAAAATGAATATACCCATGATCTACTATAGAGCGAAATGTCAAGTTGCAGACCAATAAGTGTAATGTAAAATTTTTTTTAATGATCCTGTGTTTATTTTCATGTGCTTACATGTACATAGGAAAGCTTCTAGAAAGACATCCTCAGGTTGTTTAACAGGATCACCCCTGGGGAGGGACTTGTTGGGTGAAGCCATTATGGGAATGACATGCTTTCTGCTTCACAAATTCTTACTTCATTTATTCCCACAATGAACACGTATTACTTCTGTAATCTGCTCAAAAATTCAAGCCCCTTGCACAACCACGGGCTTTTTCTGCAGGTGAAAAAAAAGAAGCAAGAAATGGAGGAAGACGGAAGGACTCTGACACAGGGGGTAAAATATGGGGAACCAGTGGCTGCCCACTTGGGGCTCTGAAACTTTTCAGAGAGAGAGAGTATTACTTCCTAGTCGATAAAATGGGCCATTGACCAAATCCTTAATGCCGTAGAGCTTCAAAGAAGAAATCAAATTTTGGCATGAGTGGAGGAGACACCCTCTTCTTTTCCCTGGAGGTGGGAGCCCCTTCCTTGGAAGCTTCTGGCTGGCAGTTTCCCCCTCCCTGCAACTCTACACTGAGCACAGCTGTGAGAATGCAGCTCAAGTGTCAGACTGAGCACTATTTTAAAGCGTGTTCCCAGGCTTATTTCTGAATATCTAGTAATCACCAGCAGGGCTCGGTGCTATAGGTGGTGACCAGGAAGTCACACCAAACCCCAGCTCATTCTTCCGGCTTCTTTCCTCAGCTCTGAGGGGCCTCTTAGGGAAGGGGGATACCAGGCGGCATGGAGGTGGCAAAGGGTGAGGAGAGGGGCATCAGGCAGGAGGAAATACGGGAGTTTCTGGTGCCAAATGGAAGGGAGCACAGTCAGCGAGACCAGAGAAACAAATCTGTAAAATCAAACTTTTCTCAGGTGTCTAGGCCACTCTGTTGGGGCCTCCGCTCCTCTTCCTGCTCCTGGTCTCCTCTCCCCATGCTTCAGGGCACGTAGTGACTCCTGTTTTCTTCCCTCTTCTTTTCAAACCAACACAGGGTTTGATCTCACCAAGACAGTGAGATAAGTACCCTTTCCCTTCTGCACCAGCAAAGACTGGAATTAAATTTAGGATGTTGAAGAAATAGATCTCTCACGGGGTGAGGGAGGACTTTAAGTCGCTGTAAGGATCTCCCAGCAAGCAGCCCCTAACACAAAATATCTAGCCTATACTTGGTGATGATGAAGAAAAAAAAGAGAAACAAAACTCCAAGTAATTTTGTGCACGCGCGTGCACATGGACGCACACATGCACACACACACACACACACACGCACACACACTCAATCCTTTCCACAAACTTGCCGAGGCAAATTATATTTGCTTCTCCATTTTACACATGGGGAGACTGAGTCAAAAAGTTAAGTAACTTGTCAAGGTGTGGCAGAATTCGGGTTTGAACCCAGCTGGTTTGGCCGTGGGTCTCAGTACTTAGCAACCTCTTGCACTGCCTCTCAGTGCTCTGGTTATGTGTGTCTGGAGCACTGACCCCGAAATCATGAGTGAACCTCGCTGGTGGGTTTTCAGAACTAAGTTATGGGATGTGAATCAGAGAGTCATTTGAGACCGAATCAGGTGATTCCTTAACAGGCTGGCAGGAAAATTCATGACAAAGGTCTCATTAGACTGTTGAATATGCCTTTGTAATATGGTAGGGACATAACTGGCTGGAGGGTACAGGGAGTTTCTAAAATAGGTGGAATTGGATTAAGTCCCTGGGGATTAAGAACGTCTTCTCTCTCCTTTGGCCAGGGCCATGCTGAATGTGACATCTAGGAAGCCACTACTTTGCTCTATAGAGAATCAGCTTGCCCACATATCCCCCAAAGCCCCACTTATTCTCAAATTTGTACTTCATAGGCTGGACAGGACAAAGCTTGTGACCTTCATCCCCATTTCCAGGACCTACTGCCCTTGAGGATTTCAGCTTATGGTTTCTGGTTATCATAGAGTTCTAAAGCATTTCATGCCTGCTAAAAGCTGGTGGATGGAAAACCATATCCACCATGCCGTTTTGCAAGTTAAATATTTTTACAATTTGCAACCCAATGGCAGGGAGATCGAACTGTGCAAGTTGCAAAGGAAAGCTGAACAAGGCGGTCTGACTCCAAAAGCTGTTTGCCTGTATTAAAATATTCCATTGTCCTCTTCCCACCTTGCTCTCTTCTTGAATAGGACACTTTGGCTCTCCAGGCAGCCTGAATGAGGTTTACGGATGAGATTGATATTTAAGACTCTGGCAAAGCATGACCTTCGGCTTCTCAATAAGACGCAAGGACAAACTGCGGTGCTCGGGACCTGAGATTTAAATTCCCACCCTTGTTTCTCTGTAGTCCATTATGCATGAGAAATGCAACTGGCTCAGCCCTGGTACCCCAGGGGGGGCCTCAGAATCACAGACCCAGAGGTGCGCCTGGGTGGCTCAATTGGTTAAGTGTCTGACTTTGGATTTCGGCTCAGGTCCTGGTCTCATGGTTCCTGGGATGGAGCCCAGTGTTGGTTTCTTCACAGGCAGCATGGTATCTGCTTAGGATTCTCTCTCTCCCCCTCTCCCTCGCTGCCTGCAACTCCCCTCACTCATGTTCGCTCTCTTTAAAAACAAAACAAAACATAACAAAAAAAAAAAAACAAAAAACAAAAAAAACAGAAAGAAAAAAGAATCACAGACCCAGAGAATGTTGGAGCCAGACCTTAGCAATCATCTGGTGAGTCCAACCTCCTCATTTCACAGATGAGGAAGCTTTCTTCAGGTGTGTGTGCCTCGCAGGCTTGGCTGCTCAGCTCTTGCTGGTTCTCTCCAGGAGACACAGAGCCCCAAGGTTACAGGGTCCTCATGCTAGCTAATGCTGCTAGTTTGTGGGCGATATGGAAATAGGATGTGTCAGTAGGCAAGGGCAGAAATCACAGACCCGAATGCCAATGAATCTGAATGTGGGCAAAATGCTCACAGCTCTGTGAGTGGAGGGAAGCATGCTGCCTGGGAGCCATGTCTTCCAGAAGGTTCTTTACGAGGGCAGGAAAGGATAATCTTTTGTTTGTCCTGTTCACCTCTTTCTTTTCTGGCCGAGAGATCCTGAGGTTCTTCTCAATCCGATGAAGGGGCTACTGTCTGTCCAGTGCTCTGACTTCCCCTAACTTGCTGGGACCATGATAAGGACAGTTACCAGGTACTGAGCACTTCACATGTGCTGGGAATCATTCTAACGGCTTTGCATTATACTTGTTTATTGAATGTTCACAAAATTCCCCCAAAGTAAATGTGACTATTAACCCCATTTTATGGATGAGGAAACTGAAACAAAAAGAGATTAAATAACTTACGTCACATAGCAATATCATGGAAGTCCTGAGGAGGGTGGAATAATCCGGCAAGAAGAGAATCTGAGTTAGGGCCAAGTGTCTCTAAGAAGTGTGTGCTGCTGATGAATTGAAGTAAGTCTGACTAAGGGTTCCACTGAGGCAGAACATTCCTGTCATATACATGCATACGCCAGCTGAGGGGAATTACATTCTGTGTTTTGAAGTTTATCTATTTATTTTTGAGAAAGAGCACATACATGAAGGGGCAGAGAGAGGGAGAGAAAGAATCCCAATCAGGCTCCATGCTGCCAGTGCAGAGCCCAATGTAGGACTCAAACCCATGCACCGTGAGATCATGACCCGAGCAGAAATCAAGAGTCGGATGCTTAACCGACTCAACCACCCAAGCACCCCAAGAGACAATGCATTCTAGATGTAAATGTGGACTTTTAGGTCAGAGATAGGTTGCTGAAGATTCCAATTCTTGCTAGCTGTATGGCTTTGGGAAAGATATTTATTGTCTCAGAGCCTCCGTTTCCACATCTGTGAAATAGACTTAACCATGCTGGTGATGGTTACAGCGGTGACAAAAACATGCACCTTGCGGAGCGGTTGTTAAGGAAAAAATGATCACACAGGGTCTGAGGCTAGTGGGCATCTAATCAGGGTAACCCTGGCTAGCAGGCCACCCCCCTTTCCTCATGCCTCTTGTTTTCAGGTAGATGTATTTCCATTGGTGTGATCCTCCTGTTTTTTCTCTGCCTCACTCACTCAGCAACCAAAGCACAAGAAAAGTTACGTAACGTGCCCAAGTTCACCCAGCTAGTAAGTGGGGGAGCTAGGATTTCGACCTAGACAGTCTGGCTTCAGAGGCCACACTCTTGGATGGTTCACCGTGCTAACTCCTCAGAAGACAAAGTACACATGATATCAACTGTGTTTTCTTTCCTTGGCATCAAGAAGGCTGGAAGCAGCAGCTCTTTGGAAAAGGCAGCACCGAGAGTTGGACTCAAACCTAGTGCCTCAAACCACTCTTTCTTTGATCTCATTTCATATGCCTATTTCTTGTTAACTTGAGAAACAGGAGGCCTGGGAGACAGTGTGTATTCATCTCTCGTTTGCCCCGGAATCCTCTTTTTACACTCCTTTTCCTTGTGTAGCTCCCCCTTCCTTTAGGCCTATATTATATGGTTGTTCTGTGTGTCAGGCATGGGAGACGGTTAGGCAAGAGAGAGGCACAGGTCACGGGCAAGTTCATTGACAAATTCTTTAGGGAAGAGAAAAAATGTTTGACCACAATTTTTCTTTTTATTAGGGCTGAGTTAGTTGGTACCACAAGAAACTAAGACCACATGATTTCTTGGAATGTAGGCTTCTTGAGGTTTGCCTTGGCCGTATGATCTTTGTTTTGGCTTTTGAATGAATCTCACTAATGGATTCCGGAGGCCATCGGAGCCCTAAATGACAGCTTAACAGCAGACAATCACACCATGCCTCCTTCAACATGGTCAGGAGCAGCCCACAGGCCACCTGTTGCGGGGTACAGGGACAGGAAACCTGAAGCCAGGAATGACCTATACTGCCTGGGTCCTGGAGTTAAATTTACTGGCATAATTGCCAGCTGTAATTTCCCTGCACCTCTTTCTGCTAAGTGCTCTTTAAGAGCAAAGCACTTAGTAAATTATAAGGAGGTACCAGCACCAAAGTGCTTACAAATAAGAATTATGGAAAATCAGAAGCCAAACGCTCACAACAGCATTTTTTTTCTTTAATCAGAAACAGAGTCAGAATCATACAGGAGGGGTGAAGTTTCCCAGGCAAGCGATCACATAAGCTGTTCACATATTTTAAGATCTAATCTATCACTTTAAAAATTATTTTTATTACAGGGCAGTTTCATAAAAAAATACAGTCTGTGTTACAGTATTCCACTGGTTGCCCCAAGGGAAGCCAGATAAAGAGCAGTAATAGAACTAATGAGAATTAAGTTTCTGGTATTAACACCCCAGGCTGCGAGAGCAAGAGGCACGAATTGGTAGATGGGGGAATTCTACTACCAGCTGGCCCATGCCAGTTGTGTTGGGTTGCTGTTTCTATTGATTTTCATTTCAGGAAAGGGAGTTAGTCACACCGTAGCTGGCATCTGACCTCAGCCACAATGATGGCGGAACAAAACAAAGCCCAGACTTTCCGGAATCCTGGGCAATCCTGCAGAAAGGCTTTGAGTTTCTTAGAAACAGAGCCTCAAGGAACCAGTCATCTATCAAAGTGATTGTGCCTCTGCCGGATCCACATCAGTCACTTCCCAGGAGCAGATCATCAAGCATAATTGGGCACACATTTTTTTTTTTCACGTCGTACCATCACAGCTGGAATTTGTAGCATTGGGTTCATGAAAGGCTGTGTTTTGCAGAAAATAGTAGATCGGGCATCTTTGAAAACCACAGACTGCACGTATAAACACGCCTAGTACGGTGTGCGGAATATAATGGGTATGAAAAACGTTAGCCTCCATCTTTTCTTTCTCACTGTGTCTCTAGAACAGCAAGATATGGAAGAACGTCTAGAGGTAAGACTTGGTTGGATTCTCCAGAACTCAATCCACCCCTCTGGTTCCATGCACGTTTACAGTTAACCCATAGCTTGGGAAGCTCACTTCATCTTAGAATGAAATTTCTTCCAAGTTCTTTCTTTCGAGCAGCATCCACATGTGTGTCCCTGCTACTAAGGCCATGGCCACCAGCAAGCTGTAAGCCGATTTAAGATGAAACTGACCTGAAAGCTCTCTGGCTCTTAGGTAACGAGAGCTCCTGTCCTAAAAAAAAAAAAAAAAAAAAAAAAAATGCTTTCTACCCTGGATATCTCTTTCTCTGGCAAATCCAACAGAGAATCCTGAGGAAGGAATGAGTCAGAGAATAAACTATGATCTCAATACCTACCAGGATTTTCCTTATTGCAAACAAGAGCTTCCTTTAAGGCAAGACTTTAAAGCCAAGGAATCTCTTCCTCTTGCCAGTCAGAGATTCCTTCCCCCCCTTGCATTCTCAACTGGCACTAAATGTCTGCAGCAGCCTATGTCACACGAAGAGTCTCAGGTACGGAGTCTACAGGTTATGCAGTTGTAAAACAGGTCCCCGTAACCCAGAGAGAGCAGGATCGCTATTTCTGCGGGGAAATGTACTGCCAACCCCAAGTACCAGTGATCTGCCCCTTTCCTGCCTTCCATCCACGGGGAGAAATGCATTAAAAAGCCAGTGCACCGGAGTCCATTATGAAGAGGATGCTATTTGCCTACCATCCCTTCCTCCTACATCATCAAAATTGGTCAGTTTAATAATGCTTTATATCCTTTACATGCTGTCAGGTAAGATACATTGCAAATGTATATGGCTTAACAAATATATGGTAAATAAGCATTTTTCCTGTCCTCTGTATTGATAAAAGATTCTACGGAAAGTTGAAGAAGGAAAGAAAGCCACTTTGTAAAAATGATAGATACGGTATAAAACTCCATCACTTAAACATCTAACTTGCTGAGTTTTAATGGGGTTGTCATCACCGGACTGTTAGTTTAACTTATGAAAATCAAGAAAATGCCTTTTTGTTGCTTCATAAATCCTGATGAACAATCGTCCCACAACAGAAAACAAGCTCCGATTCTGGAATGATCGCTCTCTGCGTATCGCCAGTAATGAAGTATGAAGGAGATCGAAGACTTATTGCTTACAGATATTAGCACAGACCCAGATGGCTCAATTTTTTTTACCATAATAGATAATTCTTGAATTATGTGCCTAACAAAGACAAATTCTAGAATGAACGGAAGGCATTTATTATATTAACAAGTGTGTTTTCGATTCCTTCAAAACAGAATGTAATTTAATCTCAGCTTCAGAGACAGATTGGAAATGTTAAATGTCTGCTTTTCAGAAGTGATTTCTGTAGGGAGAAAAGTATTCACCATCAGCTTGAGCCGTGTAACTGGGGGGAAGGATGTTTATCTTAACAGTGCAGAAAGGGAGAAGTTGGGGAATTTTTTTCACGTTTTCTTTTTCATTTTTTAAATATAGAGCAGATTGTATATATCCTAGTCCTTCCCCAGGGCAACTTCTGCCTTGCTGAATATAACATATTCCACTGTGAGAAAGAATAATTATCTGATAGTGATGGGGACCCTTGTCAGTGTTCTGTGCATATAAATGAAAACCTGAGATCTTCCCCGGTGAGGTTCACAGTCCTATTTGCCTCTGTGGGGGCTCGGGTAGATGTGGCTGGAGTCAGAACTGGAGGTTTGTGATTTCGGGTGGGGGAGATCCCAGTTAAATATCATCTTGTGAAAGATGGGCAAAGCTGTGAAAGGTTTGGAAATCACACCGTGGGAGAAAGAACAGAACGACCTGAAGAAGAGACCATCTCAGGTGGAGGAGAGGAGAAGGAAGAACTTGAATTGAGGGGGTTTGCCCCATGTGGAGGCTGCATGTGGCCTCAGAAGGCACGTATGGACCAGGGCCTGCTTCTCACCAGAGAAGACATCTAAGTAATGTCCCAAATCACCCTCCAGAGAAGAGAGCATCTGGAATGCTGCATTTCATTAGAGGTCCTGGGCCTCATGTCTGAGTATGGAATGGGGAGGGTGGGGTCAACATACATGGGAAAGATGGTGTCTAGGGGGTGAACCTGGAAGTGAGAGTCAGAGAATCCCAAAGAAGCCTCCATCTGGAAGGACTGGGCAGAAAGATGGGAACCTGACACAGGGCAGTGGGGTGGACACTGGAGGCTAGAGGACTCAGCAAATGACTTCACAAAGGGATCAAAAGACCCCAAGTGGGGCCATTCCCACAAGTGCTGGACACAACTCCAAGACTTATTAAGGCACATGTGTGACCTCACCTGTAACAGGAAGGAACAGTTAATGTGTTGAGCCATTTTGATTTTGGATGAGAAATAACTTGCTAATATTTAGATCTGTCAAGAGAGAGAATGAACGGTCTCATAAAAAAGTGATTTCTCCATATCTGCTCCTGTTCTTGCAGAAGCCAGTTGCCCATCTCTGTCAGGGATGTGGCATAGGGATACCAGGCTTGGGTGGAGACAGCCTGGATGACCTCTGTGATCTGGCCGGCCCTGAGTTGCTACAAAATAACTTTCTTGCCACCATCATTTATGCAGTGAGAATTTCTTCATTAAGTGCTTACTCTGTGCTAGTCAAAGTGCTAGGGTCTGAGGACCAGGATGTCACCACCTGACCATAGACCCCACTGACATGGATCTTTTTGCTTAGTGGGACGCACAGAGAGTGACCAACAGGTCTGGTGTGCCACTTGTTGTGAAGATGTACAGGTACTGTGGGACATGCCACAGATAACCTCATCTCACAGAGTGAGAGCCGGCTGTGTAGAGGAGGTGATTTTAACACTGACCCAGGGGCACCTGAATGACTCAGTCAGTGAAGCCTCGAACTCTTGATTTCAGCTTTGGTCATGATCTCATGTTTCATGAGATCAACCCCCAAGTCGGGCTCTGTGCTGCCAGTGCGGAGCCTGCTTGGGATTCTCTCTCTCCCCCTCTCTGCCCCTCCTACTCTCACTCTCTGTCTTTTTCTCAAAACGAAACAAAACAAAACAAAACAAAACAAAAAAACTAGGCATAAAAAATATATTGGCCTAAAATATGAACAGGAGTTGGTTAGAAATAGGAAGGAGAAGATGTCTGAGGAGAAAGAGAGAAAAAATACTCGGTGCAAAGAGAAGCGTGTCTGAGACACAGAGGAAAGAAGGAGAAATCTCACCTGTGGATAACACTTGAACTCTGATGTCTGGGTGAAGCAAATGGTGGTGCACAGGAAATACCTTGAGAATTTATTTGCACTGCTTAATTAGTTACATTACATTAAAAGTTGAAGTAGGGGAAATCAAGAAGGAATAACACACATTCTGGTGTCGATTAGAGTGATCTAGAAGGGATTAAAAGAATGTGGATTATCTTTTGGAGGCTGAACTTGAATAAAGCAGTGCAATTTGGGGACGGCTAGAGGAGAATAGTGTCTGGGGCATGGTAGGGGGTGTTCAGAGGGGGTAAGGCAAAAGTGAATGAGCCCTTCTCTCTCATCTCAACCAGTAAGAGGCCAAGCCAGGACAAGCTTTCCTGCCATGAATTCATCTGAGGAGCATAACTCTCTCCTGGGTGTCTTTTGGGCTTGAAAACCCCTCTTTTGGGCCAGTCTACCCTTGTGTTCTTATATAACCAGATGCGACAATAAAAAGTAAGTTGGAAACATTTAAGAGAGAAAACCTTTGTGCATTTTGCTTTCTTCCATTATTTCATAGCTTGTAAAGTGTTTCACATACATTTGAAGAGGGTTTGATTATCTTTGTTCTTTTCTGATTGATTTTTAAAGAATTTTTTAATGTTTGTTGATTTTTGAGAGACATAGAGAGACAGAGTGTGAGCGAGGGAAGGGCAGAGAGAGAGGGAGACACAGAATCTGAAGCAGGCTCCAGGCTCTGTGCTGTTAGCACAGAGCCTGATGCGGGGCTCGAACCCACAAAGTATGAGATCATGACCTGAGCTGAAGTCGGATGCCTAACAACTGAGCCACCCAGGCACCCCTGATTATCTTTGTTCTATAAAGAGGACCTGAGATTCAGAGATAGACAATGATTTATCCAAGGTCACGGCTTCATTCTGTGGCAGCGCCTGGTCCACCGATTCTTACCCTGGTATGAAATTCCCATAGCTGGGGTATTAGAAACAAAGGTTTCTTTCCAAGAAGAGCCCAGAAATGGAAATAAGCAGGACAAATGAAGGGGCAGACCTGAGAGGGCCCCTTTCCAGTGCTGCTGTATGCCCTTGGGGAGGTTAACAAGGACTTTTCTTAGGGAAGGAAAAGAAAGGCCCCACCATAACAATACCTCGGAATGGTTGATAAGCATTTGCTCTTCTATTCTTTTTCTTTTTCTCTTCATTGCATTGCTGTGGAGTTGAAACTGGCTGAATCAGCACTGAATCATTTAGCAGGAAATGATGAAAACTGTCATTTTCCTCTGTCTGCACAGTAACACACAGCAGAGAGAGCCGAAGATGACGGAGGGGCCGACTGACAGTGCCTCTGGCCTCAGATTGGATTGTGGGTGGGAAGAGCCCACAATCTAATCAGCAGCTGTTCCCTGGGGTGAGTTGAGAGTGTGAATGTGAGGTTGTCCCTGCAGCAAGGACAGACCCACAGAAAGAGCCTGGTAAGGTGAGGAGGCAAAAAGACAACTTGCAGATCCATTGGGAAATCTCTCACTAGAAAGCAGACACCTTGAAGACGGACCGACCCAGGACACTTCAGATGCTCACAGTGGCCATGTGAGAAAGTGCCAGCCAAGGGGCTGCCTTGATGGGGAGGGGTTCCCTTGGTTTCTAATGTATAACAGGTAATCTTGTTGAAATACCTTTCCCATAACCTCATTCCATTCACGGGACAGGTGCCAGCTGTTTTCCCTATCTATTTATTTTAAAAGGCACTCAGAATTTGTCACAAACAACATAGCTCTGCACTGTTTAGCACACTACTTTACCCCTCCAGCCTCAGTTTCCTTTCCTGTAATCTAGAGATGTCAGCATTATTGGGCTGAATAATGGCATAATGAATGTGATAGGGCTTTGGGAAATGCACATCATTATATTATTCAGAATCCAGAGTTTCTAGGGCACTTTAGAGCCCTTATCCTAGTGCTCATCATAAACAAGCAAACACACGCTCTCTCTCTCTCTCTCTCCCACCCATCCTCATCCCCAGTTTAATGGGTTTAATGCAACTATGGACATAACCACTGACCTGTATGTTCCAGTTTGGGAGGGGGATTAATGGGAATGAGACAGTCACCCAAACCCTGCATTGCCTCTGCTCTCTTTTAAGCTAAGAGACTTTGTAGTTATGTGCATCATTTCGTTTCTGCAAGAAAGGTGAGCAATATATTACAGCATTCACATGTTTCTAACTGTCCAGATTTGGGGCAACATTCCTGTGGCAATTTAGAAATAACGTTCCAGAATAGAGAGAAGAGAGGAATAGAAAGAGAAAGAGTATTTGCTCTTTTTCTTCTATTGTGCAAGCACACGTGCAGTCAAAGTGGCCCCCAAGGAGAGATGGTGTCATTTAGAGACCATGGTGGTGTTAGTGGAAATACTGGGTGCTCAATGGGAAGTTATGCAATTGAACATTTTTACTGGAGTAAAGCTATATTCACTCATGATTATTACTTCTGGGAGATTCTGCCCATCCATTTTTCTATCCCCTTGATTGTTTAGCGAGTATGTATTCAATTTCTACTGTTTTAAAAATGTTTTCAAAAGATCACTTTTAGTATCTGGGCAAGGAATGAGCTTTGGGGAATAGGAATGGAAGCAAGGACCTACTAGGACGTCACTGTCGATGAACTCTGATGATGACTTGAATTGACGTGTTGGCAGTAGAAATATAATAGTGACATCTATTCGTCACTAACAAATAGATTAGCATGACTCACCAGCAGATGAGATGTGGTGTGTGTGTGTGTGTGTGTGTGTGTGTGTGTGTGTAGGAGAAAGAGTGAGAGAGGAATCAAGATGGTGCTTAGAGTTTTGGCTTGGCCTAACGAGTAGATGAATGTACCATTTATTTAGATGGGAGAGAGCAGGGACGAACAGAGTGGAAAAATCACAACCAAGAACTCTGCTGTGGACATGCTATTTTGGAGATGCCTATAAGCCATTCAAGTGGAGATAACAAACAAGGTGCTCAGTTGGAAGAGGTCAAAGCTAGAGAACCTAGATGTGGAAGTCATCAGCATTTGGCTCTCTAATTCCAGGGAACTGGATGGGATAACTTAGGGAATGAGTGTAGATAGAAAAAGGATCCCAGGCTCAACATTCAGAAGAGAGACAGAGAAAGAGAAACCAGAAAAAGGACTGAGAATAGCCAGTGATGTGGGAAGAAAACCAAAGAAATATTCTACGGTGGAAAAAGAGGCTGCTCTAAATAATTCCAAAGGTCCCTTTGAGCGCAAACACAGATTCTTGCTGCTCTTTGCATTACCTCTTCTCTTCTTGATTGCACTGGCTGATAAGTCCAGGAACTTGGACTTCTGCCTGCCTCTGGAAAGGGCCCTAGGGCCATACAGAGAAACAAATTATCTGCTTATCACTGCTGACACCACCAAATTTCTACACTATTATTTCTTGCTATTATTTTCTCTGACTTGGAGGAAGCTGACTGCAGCTTTTATCTGGGCATTCAGGCCCCATCGCCACTTCATTGCTTCCATACCAACTTTCTGCTGGGGCTTCCCCACCATCTCTACCCAGTAAGTCTTCTTCCATTTCATCTGGTTTATCTGCTGATAGTCCTCAAGGTTCAGTTCTTTCCCCATTGCTACTTGCAATTTATCTGATTCTGCACCTGACAATATATCTTGCCATGATATCTCATTGTCTACTTATTGTTTATCCAGAGCAAGTGTCCTGTTCTGCATCAACTTTACCCCTCTATTCCAATTTGGGGAACATATCTGTTAATATCACAAAATCTGAAGTCTGCAAATCCTCCCCATAATCACAGAAGTAAGACAGATTTTACTACCTTCTATGTTACCCTCACTTGAGGAGAATTTGACTCAAATTACCTTGCCCTTGATCCCCTTTGTCCTTTAATTTTAAACCTGTTATCTCTCTCTCTCTCTCTTTTTCTCCATCCCTCTCATGTCTTCTTTGAACTTACACATCTAACTCGCATCCTACTGCTTGCTTCTCTGATTGGAAGAGCCACTTGTACTGATGGGTGGCATAGTGTAAATATTTTATGTTTGTGATTTGTTGAGCAAGACCTATTTGAAATGAAGATAGAATGTCAGCTAGAGTCCCTGTGTGAGAAGAACATCGTGTTCAGCCTTTACTCCCAAGGCAAATTATTTGCTTAAGTAAGGGTTTCTTCCTTGATTACAGCTCTTATTATTGAGACCGTGTCTGAATTTCCCAGGTGTGTGTTGAATTTTACAATCTTGCACTGTATGCTATAGAATGCATCTCAGAAAATATATTTGCACGTGGTCCCAGAGACAGAGTCCTTACCTAGGCGAATAGCCTGGGAACAAAGGGCAAAACAGAAACCCAGTACCTTGGCGTACTAATGATTTTTCCTGTCTGAAGCCATTGGCTGGCTGTTAACTGTGATAGATACATCTATTAGGTGTCATAGTCTTTGTTTTAGGTGATTGCCTCTCTTGATTCGCAAGATCTTAAAGGAGAATAAAGCAAATGAGTGAAACTAGAATATATGATATTTGATTCATTCATCTCAGCCACCTGCATTGAGCATTGAGCAGTGCGCTAGGCATGGAGACCTACAGATGAACAGAAAAAGTACAATCAGTCAGACAGACACGTAGACACTCAGTGATAACCTACCGATATGCTCTCTGATAGAAGCTTCTCCAAAATGCTATGGGAGCCTCAAAGATGGAGTTGCAAATTGCTGAGGAGTGCTGGGGACAGTGTGACAAAGACTGTGGATGACTGCCTGTCAGATAGAGGAGGTGGGGCACTGCAGCCCAGGCAGAGAGAACAATCAAGCATGGAAGAATGAGAAGCAGCACCGTGTAATCCCGCAGAAGGCGTGAGCAGGGGAAGAGGGAGTGAAGAGGCGTCCTGGAAAGGTAGTTTGGGGCTGACAGAATCAGAGGTCCTCCTTCTGTGGAGGTCAAACAGCAGGTTTAGCGTGTCTCCTGATAAGACAAGAAGGTCAGGGACCTTCCAAAGGGGCAGCCACAAAATGCAGAACGCCCAAATAATTCAGCCACTCCTTACACAGGCTTCTGATTTTCCCTTCTTTGAAAATTTTACAACTGGTTCTGAGCTTAGATCTCCCTCTGGCTCTGCCTTTCTAGTTGGCTGCCACAGATTCTAAGAATAACAGGGCTTGATTATTCACTTTGCTTCATGGCTTCCCTGTTTCTGCTTAGGTGATTCTGTCATTCATTCATTCATTCATTCATTCATTCATTCATTCATTCATTCATTCCTTTCTCTTTCTTTCTCTCCTGATCTATTCATGTCCTCTGTCTTGTATCCTTTTTTAGTCAAAGCCTTCTTTCATCTTTGACACAGACATTTCTGCTCTTTGTCTTGCTATGCAGTAATGAAGTGTGACAGTGTTGAGTACTATTCTGGAAATGGAGGAGCAGACAGGACAAGCAAAATCCTCTCTTAAAAGGGCCTGTTGATATCTATACATAAAAGGAAATGGGATGTGGTTTATTTAAAGTCATCAAAGGTTATTCGGGGATGAGGCCAGGTGGGAGAAGTGAGGTGGGAATGGTAAGGACATCTGAGAGGCCAAGTCCATGACTTTACCACTGACAAATAGCAGAGGAGAGATGGAGAGTCTGGAGTATGGGAGGTTTTCCTTTCTTTCTATCTTTTTTAATGTGTGCTTATTTATTTTGAGAGAGAGAGAGAGAGAAAGAAAATGAGAGAGACTAGGGAAGAAGCAGAGAGAGAAGGAGAGAGAAAATCCCAACGAGGCTCTGGGCTGTCAGCATGGAGCCCAATGTCAGGCTTGATCCCACGAACTGTGAGATCATGACCTGAGCAAAGACGAAGAGTCAGATGTTTAATGGACTGAGTCACCCAGGCACACTCCCCCACCCCCCGCTAGAGTATGGGAGCTTTTAAAAATTACTAGATATGAATGATATTGGGAGATTAAGTAGAATCATTGCGAGCAGCATGAAAGGGGAGCATGAGATAGGAAAATAACAGGTTTGGTGAATTACGTACGATGCTTCGTTTTTTCCCTCAGTTATTACTGCCCCTCCTTCCACCCCCTCAGTTATACCAAAAGTATCAAAAGCAGGTACGCAGAATGCAAGAAGAAGGCGGGAGAATGACAATCTTGCTTTCTCTATCTCTGGAACCCAGAGCATGTTAAAAAATTTCAAACCAGCAGTTTGCTCAAAAGAGACAGAAACCAACTGTGGGGTGAAATTGCCTCAGTAGGAAAATGGAGACTAGACTCAAGGAATTGGGGTCGTAAGGCTCTAAAATCACAGAGGGAGGACATTAGCTTTCCCTCCATGGAAATCTGTTACAAGATGAAAGAAAACCATCTGTCTGGAACAGTATAAATAGAGTCATGCTTATGCCCAGGGGATGACTTAGTTGTTTTTTTTTCTCCTTTTAAACAATTTTAATCACAAATCTTATGTGAAAACACCATCAATACTCATATCCACATAGTTGTAACCAGCGAGTACTTTGAATTATGCTGTCTTATTTATTTCTTTATTTTGTAGTCAATATTACAGCATTAGCATTTTTCACAATCCTACCTAACCTTCACAGTTATTTTAATGGCTGTATAATATCCCAATACATTGTTGAATTGCTAATTTAATAATATATCTGAGATTCATTCTTATATCCCTTTCTGGCTTAATATTTTAGTATTTTATGATCTTCCTTAATCCCTCTGTTCTTTCCAAACTAGTCTACTTTTCCTTTGTTAAATATCCTTACACTTTCCTCTATAACTGCCCTCATGGCCAACAGCAGAATGCCCTTGAATTTGACTTCTGCTGATCTGCAGTGCTATAGTGGTAAAGGTTTTGGTGTCAGGACAAAAATTAAATTTCTAATCTTTGTCACTTATTTGTTCAGAGAGCTTGTGACATAGACAAGTCACCTGATTTTGTGAGCTCTCTGATTTCTTCCTCAGGAAAATGTTACAGGTATTGTATGTATATATATATTATATAAGTATTTTACATATAATATATTTATATATTTTATAAAATATTTTATTTTAATATATAAATACTTAATATTTATATATAAAATATATTTAAAAATACAAATATATATATAAAATTATGTTATGTGTATCCCATCTGTGTCTTACAGGGTTGTATATATATATATGTATTATATGTATCTTGAGGAGTTGTGTGAGGATTAAACACAATTATTTTTAAAGTGCATGCTACAGAGTAGAAATATGGAGAGCTGGATGACTCAGGTCCCTGTGACAAAAGTTTTCTTTGAACTTACTGCCTGTTGCATATTCTGCACAGCACTAACTACATCCTACTGCTTTTGCTATGTTATATTTTTACATGTATATGTTGTATTTTCTTACACTCAGTTGAAAACACAGTGAGGTAAGGAATCTTATTTTATTTACTCCTGAGTGTCCCAGTGGTGCAGAAGGGAAGATTCATGCATATTGACTGATTCTGGAGATCTTTGTGGAATATCGAATGTCAAGGCCCATGTTGCAGCCTTGCTATGTGATGAATGCAGGGTGGCGGGTATTGGGAGCAGACGGCGTGGAGGAGACAGGGCTGTCCGGCGGTGCCCTTCTGAGCTTCTGAACCTTGCCCCCCGGCCGGTGGCTAACGTGTTCCAAAATGGCGGCAGCACCCGCCTCACGTGGGTCCGCAGCTCCAGCTACCGGAACGGCCTTTCACGGAGGAAGCAGCCAGTAGCTCTCCGACACAATTACCTGGTATCCGAAGCAGCGTGGGCACCAGCATGAATATTCAGTGTGTGCTTCGCTCCGTGACAATTTTAGGGACCAGGTGCACCAAAGATGCAGAGGCAGATGAGAGAGGGAGAAGGGAGGGGCGGGGGACCCCATCCACCAGCAGACCCGATTTCTCCACTCCTCGCAAAACATTTGCCTTTTGCAAGCATACAGATAAATCCCAGCAGAACGGGGAGTGCCAGGAGAGGGAAGCTGGCATTTGAAAGGCTTGCAGTATCAGCTAATTGGTCTCAAACCTAAATCATAAAAAGACCTGTAATTATGCTGTTCAGAATTAACGCAGAAGGCTATTGGGTGTGTGGCGGTGGAGGGAAGGAGGGACGGTGATGGGGGGAAGAGTCCGTGTTTTAAGTGAATTTATACTATTATAAGACCTGTCGCGGGTGAGTAATAAAAATGGCGATGCTAAGTTAAGCTTTGTGTTATCCTGTTTGCTCAGACGCTGCTTATGCCAGCTGTAGCCAGCAGAAAGCACTTTTCAATTTATTTTTATGACTCTTCTCTAAAAGCATTCCATTAAAGGAATATTACCCTGTATGAAGTTTTGAGGCACCAGTGGCAGTTTATTTGCCTGTTGTGCTGGAAAGGAATAAACAATAAAGTTATCTGTGGTACCCATTATTTCAGCTTTGTCTCTCTCGCACTCCAGTTAAGGGTCAAATGTGGATTCTGCGGTCTACTCTCCTGCCGCGTGCCCTCCCGCATCGCGTTGGGTGGCATCTCGGCCACACTTCAGTCCAGCCTGAGTGTCAGCACATCGGAGTCTCAAGTCTGTGGCTTTGCTCGGTTAATTTCCGCCATCGCATCAATGTGAAGAAGTTTCTGCAGTCATGCTCCGTAGCTGGGGGAGAGCAGAGCGAGGCAGGTAGATAACTCCTAAGGTAGAGTCTTTCCAAACTTGATTATTTGGTGCCTTTGGCAACATGGGCCACAGAGGCCATGATGTTCAAATCTGGGGACTGTCCCCAGATCAAATGGATCTAGAGGGAAAACACAGCCCTGCGACTGAGAGCCGTACAGGTTTGGAGGTCATTGCAATGCTTGGGCATCTAGCCCTACCACATAGCATCTGTTTTCTCACACAAGTTTCTAGACCTCTCTGCCTCTTCGTTCCTTAATCTATAAAACGGGGGTGTAATAGTTCTCACCTGATAGAGTTTGTGTGATAATAGATGCAAATAATAAATGAATAGATGCATGTAACAAATAAATAATAGACAAATAATCTAATGAGATAATAGATGGCAAGTGCTTAAAGCAGTGCGTGTCCCGTAGTGAGTGCAGTTCATATACACGTTAATCATTCTGTTGCTAATATTGTTGCCGAGATCTCAGTGCCATCTAAGGGAAGACCTGATTTCTGGCTCTGACTTCGCTACAAACTTGCCCTATTACCTTCAACTCATCCCTTAACTTCTCTGCGATAATAATTCAACAATCCTTTTTCTCACTCATGGAGGGGCATGAAGCCTAGCAAAAAGCAAAAGTCATGAAATGTGAGTGGCCTTATGACTATTTATGATGTTTTTATAACCCAGATGAATATGGTGCTAACTCAGGATGTCAGCAGGGTCCTTAATGTCGAAGCATATTTGGAAGATCTATTGACGGGACATGAATTTCCCGGGATGGTGGATTTTTATTTAAGTAATCGAATCTTGGGGCCGGAAGAGATCTGGGAAGCCATTGACTTTTTAATTTTTTTAGGCAGGAATTCCTCCTACAACAGCTGGTATTTGTGGCTGGTTGCAGCCTGCGCTGTAATTGGCACTGCAGTGGTGGGTTCACAATCTTGTGAGCCTATCTTTCCCACCTTTAGATGACAGACCACACCTTTTAACAGTCATCCGAACTCTTCCTCACTTTAACTTCCATCCAGTGGTGTTGGTTCTGTGTCACGACGCTTCCCAGAACTGCCAGTTCACGGAAAGTCTAATTTCTTCCCACGTGACAGCTGCTCTGATATGTGCAGATAGTAGCTCTTCTGTCTTCTCTGTTCCTGCCCAAGGTCCTCCAAATATTCCTTATGTGTCTTGATCATCATCCTGCCTGCCTCCCCTGTATGGACGGCACCTTACTGTCAACATCCTTCATAAAATGTTGAGCAGGAAACTGTACCCGGAACCGTGATTCTGGTCAAGACTCCTTGATTGTGATGCCATTCTTCAATCACTTTCCCGATTGCTGCACAACTATGGTCAAGTCACCTACACTCTGAGACCACCTACACATTCCCCCTTCCCTTCCCTGGATGTGGGAACAGTGAAACTTGCCCAAAGCAGCCCTTTGCAGATTAGTGTGGGCCTCAAGGTTGACCAGCTACTTGAAAGCATTTAAAATAACTTCAGGAGGGATATGGGGGTTTTAAGTTTATGGCTATTGAGCTCAGGAAGTCAGCTACAACTCTCTGTTCTCCTCCATAAGTACCTCTGTTAACCTGCTGATCACTCCACACTTAAAACTATACGGTTTCATTTTGTTAACTTTTCTTGTCATGCTGGCTTGTAGCAGTTTCAGAATCTTGATTTTGTTAACCAGTTTACTGGCCAACACACCGTGCCTTGTATCAATCACAAATTTGGGAAGTATGGCTTTTATGGCTTTGCCTAAATGATGGATTCTGATAGTGAAATTTTCCCTTCATGAGAACTCTGCAGTCATCCTCTCCCTACCCACAACGTGTGTGGCTAAAAATAACAACTGCCTCTTCCTTTTATCCCTCCCGGTACTTAAATACATTTCTTTCACAGAAATGATTTCTCTTTTGTTTTCAGGATATTTGGATTAAAGACCAATATAAGTATTGCTTCCCTGGCTTTCTGTTGACATCCATTTGCATGCTAAATGCTTCTCTGTCCCCTCACTTTCAATCTGTTTGCATCTTTATGTCTGAAATGAGTGTCTTGTAGGCAGCATATAGATAGGCCTTGTTTTTTTACTCATTCCATCACCCCATGTCTTCTGATTGGAGGACCTTACCTTCCCCTATAGATGGTAAACTCCTTGAGGCTGACAATCTGTTGCATTTACAGCTGGAGCCCCAAGGCAGTGATCCCACCTTGCACATGGTAGGCAAGTCCTTAAAAGGCAAGGATACAAGGCCAAGGGCAGAGGCTTGGATATCCCTCCACGAGGCTCCTAGTTAATTACAAACATTAAGCTCTTGCTTATGTATTTTATTTAATACCCAATGATGTTATAATGATTGGTGTCTTCTTTAAGTCCCAAACTGTGACAGACCTGAAATGTCACCCTACTTGCAAGCTAACAAATTAACCTGCCATATAGGGGTGCGTGTGTGAGTGAGTATATGTATCATTTGTATGTGTATGTGTGTATAAATACACGTACACTCTAACAGTACATACACACATACACACCAAGAGAATCACCAGACCTCTGTATTAGCGACCACATCATTACTCACAGAGCATGTTAGCACTACTTTCTAATGTCCCAATTAACCATGGGATGATGTGACAAGGCCCTGATACTATCTGTGCACAAAAGGAGAGTTTGTACCTGTGATATAGTGATTTATAATAAGAAATGATCATTGGGGCACCTGGGGGGCTCAGTCAGTTAAGCATCAGACTTCTACTCAGGTCATGATCTCCTGGGTTTGTGAGTTCAAGCCCCGTGTCAGGCTCTGTGCTGAGAGCTCGCAGTCTCGAGCCTGCTTTGGATTCTGTGTCTCCCTCTCTCTCTCTCTGTCCTTCCCCTGCTGTCACTTCATCTCTCTCTCAAAAATAAATAATGCAAACATTGAAAATATTCAAAAATAGGTAAAAAAAAAAAAAGAATGATAATTGATCTCCATTCCCATCTTTGGTACAAAGCTCCCCAAACCCTTTGAATTTCTTAAAGGATGAGAGCTTTAACACTGTCTCTTGCTATGTTAATGAGGTAACTTTCAGAGAGTACCTAGGATGGGGGGCTGGTTGCCTGGTGAATCACCCCAGTAATCAGAAGGCTGGAACTTTCAGCACCCCCGCCCCCGAGACCTCTGGGGATGGGAGAATGGCTGGAGGTTGAATCAATCACCAGTGGTCAATGATCTGATCAACCATGCATATGAAATGAAACCATCATACCCCACCCCCTAAAACGGGTTCAATGAGCTTCTGGGTTGGTGAACATATAAAAATCTGGGGAAACTGATGCACCCAAGAGAGAGGATGGAAGGTCCCTTCATGGTGTAATTGGGTACAGAAGCCTTAGTCCTACAGAAGATAAGCCCTAGAATTATCAGAGTTGAAGCACACCTGCAGCCCTTCTAAACTAGAGAGAGAAAGAGAGAGAGAAAAGACAGAGGGAGGAGGGAGAGAGATCTTGCCTGAGGAGGAGAGAAGATACTCTCTACTTCTCTTCACTTAGAGTTTAAGAGATTAAAATTAGCTCCAGGCGAGATGAGTCTCTAAATCCCTGGAACAGGGGTGCCTGGGTGGCTCAGTCTGTTGAGTCTGACTCTTAATTTTGACTTAGGTCATGATCTCATGGTTCATGAGATCAAGCTCCACAGCAAGCTCTGTGCTGACGGTGTAGAACCTACTTGAGATTCTTTCTCTCCCCTTCTCTCTTGCCCCTCCCCTGTATGCACGAGGTCTCTCTCTCTCTCTCAAAATAAATAAATAAATAAATAAACTTTAGGGGTGCCTGGGTGGCTCAGTCGGTTGAGCGTCCGACTTCAGCTAAGGTCATGATCTCATGGTTTCTGGGTTCGAGCCCTGCATCGGGCTCTGTGCTGGCAGCTCAGGGCCTGGAGTCTACTTCAGAATCTGTGTCTCCCTTTCTCTATGACCCTCCCCTGCTCATGCTGTCTCTATCTCTCTCTCAAAAATAAATAAAATATTAAAAATAAATAAATAAACTTTAAAAAAATCCCCAGAACAATATACTATCTCTAACTGAATGTTTGCCATTCAACCATCATTTTAACCCAGTTTGCAGTACTTTTGCTTAGAAAGCCTGAACCATGCAGAGAGGTAAAAATATTCATGGAGAGTTGTCTCCCAATATCTTCTTCAAAGAGGTTATCTTCATTAGCAGCTGTATACTAAAAATGTCACCTAACTCAGAATCTTTTGTATCCTTGCTTGGGGGTGGCCTTTGGACCTGCTGCTGCATCGGTTTTACATTGTTACATTACATCAGTTCTTTTTGCTTAGAGGGAATCCCCAGTAGTAGTTTTGAAGCCATCAAATAGTAGTTTTGACCCAGTAGATCAAGTTGAGTAATATAAAAATATAGGTAAAAAATAATAACAATATGTCAAACATGATGATTGACTGTAAACTAAGACAACTTCTCTTCTGGGGTTTGCAGACTGGCTAGAAAGGTTACAGAAGAAGGAAACGGCAGCCTTGGTAGAAAAATCGAGCAGCTCTGTGGTGATTTTGCAGTCCCAGGACTGCTTTGGTTCTTTGATTTTCAGTGTGCTTTTCTAGAAAAAGAACGTAAGTGATATTACCACTTTGTTGTACCATCTTGTAACATTTCCAAAGTCTTACCCAACACTGTGCTTGGTAGGTGTTGTGCAAGAAGCAAAAGAAACAATATTAGAGGGCCAGGAATATTGTAGTCTAAACGGGAATATTACAGTACAATAGAGAAAATGAAAATAAATCCATGCACAAAATAGAAGCATGAAACAATATAGAATAAAGGTTTGGAGAAGTTCAGTGCATAGAAATTATCAGGGCTCTGTGTGTGTGTGTGTGTGTGTGTGTGTGTGTGTAGTATCTATCTATCTATTTAAGTATATTTAACATACAGTGTTACATTGTTAAGTTTATTTATTAATTTTGAGAGAGGTGGGGAGGGGCAGGGAGAGGGAGGGAGAGAATCCCAAGCAGGCTCCACGCTGTCAGTGCAGAGACCAACAAAGAGCTCAGTCTCATAAACCATGAGATCATGACCTGAGCTGAGATCAAGAGTCAGGCGCTTAACCGATGAGCCACCCAGATGCCCCCAATGTTACATTTTAATAGGAAAAACTGCAAGGGCCAGAAAGTGGCAGTGTCAGAAGAAGCCTGAGCTGGGCATCTTTTCTTTTGCCAAGAGAATGGAGGGAGGCTTCCCTTTACCCCTGGGCGTGGGTTTTTCTAAAGTCTCAAAATTGGTTAGCATTTGCTCTGTATCTTCATTTCCATGCTCTGGAGCAAGCTACTGAGGAGACAAGTGAGACATTTAACCAGTGGGAGATTAAATGAAGGTTAAGAGAAGCAGAGGTGCATCTCATGAGAGGTTCACAGTACAGAATGAGCCGAGAGAAAAGACAAACAGAAAGGAAGGTGTAATCAGGGAATGGGGGTGGGGTGACTTTCCTGGCCACTAAGTGGTTCCTCTTCATTCAGATCCAAATAAAAGACTACTTACAGTAAATGCCATCCAACAAAAGTTAGGAAAGTGAGGAACAAATGATTTCTCCTCAGAACTTTCAATTCCTTCGTGCTTTGATTCGTTTTTTTTTTGTTTTTGTTTTTGTTTTTTTTTTGCCTGTATCTCAGTCATTGTAGTTTTAGCTTTATGTTTTTATGTGATTTTTTCCCCTAAGCCCTGGCTCCATTCTTCGATTACTAACCTCAGAAACAAGCTCACACAATTGGAAGAGGAGTCTGGAGATTCATCTCCTCTGGACTGTAAAGATGACAAATCTCTTTCAACTCTTTGGTTAGAAAATACAATTAAGTGGACTGGAGTGGGCTCTCTCCAAAGAAAATTGGCTGGATTGAGATGTGAGTATCCTAGAAGCTGAACCAATAAAAATCAATCATTTCCATTCCCTGGGGAAATGGCTCTAGGGGAAAAGTTTGCTTTGATATCTCTGTGCTGTGGACAAAATGTGTGTGATTCTTACCCAATCAATAGAAATCTCTAAAATGAAAGATTGAAGCCTTCAGGAGTTGTAACATCTCTGAGATGAGAAACGCATGGGGGAATTGTCTCCACTAAATGCCAAACCCTCCCCCTCAGCCCCCATTTAAGTGTTTGCATAGCTTTGGAACACTGTGTGTTGTCTTTTTGCTCAAGCTAAGGAGGCTTGAGGAATCTCCAAGTCTGTATGAGACACTTAATAGAAAACAACACAGAGCTCAATGACTTCTGTGATGAGAAGGTAGAGAGGAAGTTATAGAGTGATGGTGGTCATGCCTTGTGTCTATTTTAACCTAGAAGATTTGACCCTGTCCTGTGCCTGACTACTTCCAGAAAACAAGATTTAATGCTCCCCGAGGCACTCCGTGCCAGGATGAAGAACGCTTCGCTAGGATAAAATTTGCCCTTTGTTTTGGTTTTGCTACTTGATTCCTTAATCTCAGGTATAGATTTTCCTCTGTCATGTTGGGAATGGACCTAGCTACGTGCTATACTATAGGAAACATTCAGTGGGGGAAAAAATTACTGGATTTGCTATTAAATTCTTGAAATCATTTTGTTAATCCCAGTCTCTCTTTTTTTAAATGAGGTGGGTCCTGGCATAAAAATCAGCAACCATACACTTTCCTAATGCTGGACTCTTCAAGATGTTAGTTGGACTGTGCTTTAAGATGGTTATTGGATCTCTCCCACCTCCTCACAACCCACATAATGCAGCATAGAAGAGCCTGATTCCTCATCCAACTAGGCTTTTAAAATTATGATAAACTCTATGTAACATAGCACTTATCATTTTAGCCATTATTTTTTCCATTATGTAGAAACACAGTAGTTATTTCCCATCATTATTTTAGCCATTTCATATCTTAAGTTCAGTAGCCCTGGTTCTATTCACACTGTTGGCAACTGTAGCCACCATCCTCCAAAACTTTCTCTTTTTCTCAAACTCAGACTCTATACCTAGTAAGTAACAATTTCAATCTCCTTTCCCCAGCCTCCAGAATCTACCATTTTATTTTTTGCCTCTATGAATTTGACTACTCTAGATAGCTTGTACAAATAGACACAAATATGTTCAAGTCCCCAATTTTCATTCTTTGGGGGTACATACCCAGAAGTGGGCTTTTAAGAACATTAAGAAGGACCATTAAGAACAGGTCTTGGTGGGGGTGCCTGGGTGGCTTAGTCGGTTAAGCGTCCAACTTTCACTTAGGTCACGATCTAGCAGTTCGTGGGTTCGAGCCCCGCATCAGGGTCTGTGCTGACTGCCAGCTCAGAGCATGGAGCCTATTTCAGAGTCTGTATCTCCCTCTCTCTCTGGCCCTCCCCTGCTCACACTGTCTCTCTCTCTCTCTCTCTCTCTCTCTCTCCTAGAAAAAAAAAAAAAAAAAAGAACAGGTCTTGGTGCACCTTCAGGAAACAAATTCCTTGCAATGATCCCTCCAGGTGATTATCTCCCTAACCCATTTTCCAAATTGTATTTCAGTATTTCTTTTGTGATACTCTGTCAACATCTCCAAATGTTTAAAACTTATTTCATTATTTTGGCACCATCTCTTGCTACCTATGTGATTTTAGGCAATAACTTGAGCCTTTTTTTTTTAATTGTAAAAGAGAATAATAATTGCCTAGAGCACAGTGTGTTTGTGAAGACTAAAGTACATAGGGTCTGAGGAGTGCTTGGTTCAATGACTGGCACAGTGATATTTCAATTTAAAAAATGGTAACCATTACAGTTGTTAACTTTTCTCCTACCTGAATATTTGTGTTTTTGTATTTTTTTTAATAAGTTTCCTTTTAACACTTTATTTTTTCAACATTATTTTAATGTTTAGTTATGGCGGGGGGACAGAGAGGGGAGACACAGAATCTGAAGCAGGCTCCATGCTCTAAGCACAGAACCCGACACAGAGCTCAAACCGATGAGCTGTGAAATCATGAAGAGCTGAAGTTTTTCTATTTTTTACTGATGATACTCGTCTTCTATAAGTTATCTATGCTCTACACCTCCAAGCAATTTTTTTTATCCTTCTCTATATCCACTCCAAGTGTTTTTATCAATCATCGTTTTCAAGGTTTCTTGTGTGATAATAACCTTGTAATGGATTGTTACTTTAGCAACAGTTTGCTGAATCCCTAAGGCATTGACTTCCACCTCTGTTTTCCTTTGTCTGTCCTGTACTTCACTACTAGATTCATTTTCATAAGATAGTCTCTCCAACTCGTCACCCATGTTTTCAGAAATGTTTATTGACCTCTTCCTGCCTTTCTTGCCTGAAATATATTCTACCTCTCCAATCACCGCAGAGATTATTTGTGAATTCCCAATCTTATAAAAAAGAGTTCTGATTTTTCATCTCCCACCCCTACACAGATTTAGTGAACTCAAAATTATTTTTCTTTCATTTAATGTAGCCAATTCTTCACTGGGGTCCTTTAAGTCACCCTCTTCAATAACTATCCTTTTTGCCCCTACATTACCATATCAATGACTCCAGGGCTCCAAGCTTAATTCACAATTCTTGAAAACTCTTTTGAGCTCTAGTTCAACTCTGGTTGTCACGTGGCTCACGGGCCTTCAGATTATTGCAGATAGTTTCTTGGCCCTGAAGAAGAAGGAAGACACAGTCCATCCTCTATCTGGGCCATACTCTGTTTCCAAGTAGGTCTTACAACCATGGAGCCTTGATTTCTTCTTAGAAAAAGTCTAATTTAGTAACAGGGCAGGAGAGAGAAGGAAGGGTAGCATCCTGTTCAGGGCATTGTCTCTGCAGTCTGATCTGGGTTCTAATCCTGGTTCTGCTACTTACTGACCGTGTGACTCTCAGCAAGTTACTGAAGTTTTGTGTCCCTTAGATTTTTCCATTGGTAAAATAAGGGCAGGGTATGACCTTCTTATGGTTGGTGGTTAGAATACAAAAAATAAAAACAAATCATTTATTAATTACTGGGCATAGAAGGTATACCCAAAAAATGCCATTGTTGTTATTGCTAGTATTTCATAGATTTTTCCTCCTAGATTTTGGTATTAGTATGGTTGAGGAGGAGAAGAATGGCAAAACAATGTGAATAACATGAACCTTATAATGGTTGAAGTTGTCCTTTTCTTCCAGCTTCCCCTCCTTATGCCTGAACCCGGCTAATGGAGCTTATGGCTTATGCCTAACCAACCCAAGAAAGGGAGACTTCCAGAATAGGCAAGCAGTGCTGTTCTCTGGGAATATTTGGTCTGCCTTCTAGTCTCTTTCCAGTCATGGACAATTTATTATAATTTCAAAGATGGAATACAACATATGCCTTGTATGGTGAACTTCGCTATGTGTATTTTAATGTTGCTAATAATTTATACTTAAGGTGGGTTGATTGAATTTTGCTTAGCTTCATCTTAGAAAAATAATGATGATATTATTATCTGGAAATAAAGCCATTGGACTGAATATTTAAAGATTTTATAATTGCTCAAGGCAGTATGCTAGGCACTAGAGGAATAGGTACACATTATAATTGCTAGGCAGTATGTTAGGCACTGGAGAAATAGGCATATGTTCTACTTCATCTGGGAAGGTGTTCTGTGTAACTCTAGCCAATACTCAATTTTTCTTTGCTTCGTTAATGCTAGTATCTCACTGTTTATAGTGGCTCTTTGGTACTTAATTACATGATTTGCAACATTGTTAACTTGTTTCTTGTTAAATTATTTTTGCATATAAGCCCCCAAATAATATAAGCTCAAGGAAGATAGTAAAAGAGTCATACTCCCTTATTTTTTAAGGACGCAGTGCTGTGCTAATAGACTTGAGTTTCATTCATTTGAAATATGTGAGGGCCTCTGATGCACCATGCCCTATGCGAAGGGCTGAAGATGTGGTGATGAATGATATAGAGAAATTTACATTTCAGGGAACATAGACAATAATTCTCAGATTTATAATTGACAAGGAGCAGTCAAAACACCCTCAGTAGATTTGGGGAGTCAGGAAACTTTCAGGCCCAATCCACACAGGAGCATCTTAAAGCCTGACTTTCACCCTGAGCCCACAACTTGACTTTTTTTTTTTTTTTATAAATGGGCTTGAAGATTCTATAGTCTTATCATATTTGAAAAGCTTTTCTCTCCCAGCTTCATCATATTTCATCACTCATAAAATATATGTGAAAATCAATGACATTAGATCATTGTGTCTTAAGGCTTAGGAGTTTTGCCTGTCTTCCTAATGATATAGTGAATTAGAAAATAATTAAAAATCATTTAGGTTGCAACCTCCCTTTCTCTCCCTCCACCCCACTCCCCCCACTTCTTGCAAAGAACAGCAGGATTTATGTCTCTTCCTCCACCCTGATTGCTCTAGATAACTCAGGGACCTTCTCAGATGGGAGCTGTGCCAAAATCAGCAAGACACCCAGCTTTGCTCGGATTCTCCACGAGACAGTGCATGGATGCAAAATGGCTAGCAGTAACTAGCGGTATGAAGAAACTTCCACCTTTGGGATCACTGCTTATTTTTCCTAACAGCAAGCAGCAGCCACAAAAAACCACGAACAACATTTTTATAGCAACTTATCATTTGCAAGATGCTCGCACATCCATTATCTCATGTGATGCTCACCAAAACCTTGTGACCCAGATATTACTTTTATTCTGCTAAAAATCAGCAAACCATGGCTTAAGTAAAGCCAGGGACTTTTCCAAGGGCATTCTTCTTATGAGAGGGTGGACACAGGTTGCAATCCTAAGGCCATTCCCTTCTCTTTCCACCTTGCCTCATCTACAGAGAGGAAGATAGCAGAAGACATGGAGGTGAAGGAAGGTTAAGGAAGGTGGGATAAGTTTTAATCAAATTTGGTAGACCTGGTCCCATTTGGGGACACATGAGGAGGATTTTACTGCATTTTCCAGCCCTTTGTTCTACATAAGCCATGTGCCAATATGAGAAGATATAGTCATCTAAATAAAATTGGCTTAAGCAGTAAGACATGTATTGGTTCACGTATATCTATATTTAAGATGAATTTCCAGAACCTCTCTTGGCATCTCATTAACACATATTAGTTGATATACATCTTCTTTAGCAACAGCTGGTGGAAGTCAAACAAACTTTGAGCCCCTCAGACCCATACCTGGAGGTGGAAGTGGGGTCAGCTTCCTTGTAAGCACTTGGCCTATGTGTTTGAGACAAAGGTGGATTTTAACGCTAAATGCCCACCATCAACATAGCTAACATAGAAGACTAAGAAATTACTGAATTCAGCCACAAGTGTGGAGCTGTTCATCAGTATACATCAATGATTCTCAACCCAGGCTGAACAAAGAAATCACCCAGGGAGATTTAAAAAACATTGGTGCCTGGGGTCCACCCCTGGAGATTCTAATTTGATTGGTCTAGGCTGAGCCTGGCACTGGCAGTTTTCAAAGCTCCCAGGGGATTCTAATGTGAGGTCCAGGTTAAGAACCCTTCTTCCAGATCCTTACTACTCAGGGTGTGGTTCATGGGCTAGCAGTACTAGTGCCATTGTGAGTTTGTAAGAAATGCAGAATTTCAGGCTCCATTCTAGACCTACTGGATCAGAATCTACCTAGCAACAAGTTTCCCAGGTGATTCACATGTGCACTAAAGTTCAAGAAGTACTGATCTAGAAGGATGATATCCAAGACCTTGTTCCTGAACACTGTCTTTACTCTGGTTTTCAAGTCCAGTTTGTGACTCTGTTTAATGATCCTGTTGGGGGGGGAGTCCCCAAGTATCAACTACACTTCCTAGTTTTCCCTGCAAATCAGTGATTATTAATGACGTATGTGATTCAGAACCACTTGAGAATTTTACTTTAAATTTACATACCTAATGTCCACTGTAGAACAGTGAAATAAAATCCCAAGGGACAGTTTTGAAAAATGTGCATCTTGGGAAAAAGCCATTTTTGGGTTCAGATGGCTATTGTGGTCTAGAGTATGAGAAAACATGTGTTTTTACAAAAAGAATATCAGAGAGAAATATGCTGGTTGGGGTTTGAATAATAATATAACCAGGTGTTGTAATTGCATTCATTTCTAAATGCTTCCTCTTTAGGCTGCCTGTAGACTTGACCACTGAGGGACCCCAAGAAGAGGAGAGATTAGAAGCCCCAGCCCCTCAAGGCTGACCGGAATTGGGGTCATGGGGATGATGGATGGGGTGCTGGTGCCATAGATAGTTGCTGCCTCAGCCCATCTTGCAGCTTCCCATAGTAATAAATCCTGGAGGGGACACCAATACATTCCTGATAGCAGAGAGAAGTCACTCTTCAATGTGGGCCTGATAATGTCACTGAGCTCAGTCTTCCTAAATTTAAATGATTAGTAATGACCAGACTCTCTCCTGTTTGATGCATCGCTTAACCTGGTAATCGGGAAATCTATTCCACTTGCCTACTTAGATTGATGATGTCACATTACACTGAGGCTTGCTTTCTCCCCCTAATGGAGGAAGACCATGTTAGGATGCATTGGCCTGAAGGATCCTGGCCTGAGCCTCCCTTCATGAATTTGATTAATATCATAGGCTCTATGGGCACATTTCAGAATTGCTGAATGTGGCATCTCTGGGAGGACTATGTTTAGAGAGCATTGAGATGTCACTAATGGCATCTGCCATTGGACGATTCTATTCATTTTTTGACTTCCGGACTTAGAGTATCCTTTCCTGAGAAAGAAAAATGTGTCAGTTTTGGTTGAGCCCTACTGAGTAGAAAAGAAAACCAACCACAACTACCACCACCACAACAACAGGACTGATACCCTAAAGTGGAGATGGCCACCTATATTCACCTGTTATACTAAGTGAGGGAATGCCTACCTAGTGGGTGTGGATCTCCTTGTGGATTCTGGGCTATTTTCCAGTGAGGCTCAAAGTTGATTGTTACCATAAGATTCTCCCACTTCTTATCCAGCTCCCTATCCTATAGGGAGTATAAATGTTATCATTCTTCTCTTTCCTACTTCACTGAGAGATTTCACTGTTTCATGCCATCTCATCTCTTTGGTGATCCCAAGGGATGCCAAAGAACCAAATTGTAGCCTTTCTTTAAGAAAATTTTGAGAAGACTTTGTTATGAAACACCCACACGAATCATTCATAGACCCAAGGCCAAGTCTAGAGAAAGAAGATGGAGGGTGGGGAAGAAGATGTAGTCACAAATGACAAGAATGAAAGAGGGGAGAGAGAAGAGCACTCGAAGGGAGAATACAGAGGACCATAAAAATTCTCTTCAAGGTAAGAGAATACTCAAAGTACTATAGTGGACAGGGAGAGAAAAACAGAAATCAGCATAAATTTCCACTTAACAAACAAAAGTAGCCATGATTTATTGATTCCACGCTGTGTGCCAGGCACTGTAGTAGGTACTGAGGATGCAGAGCTGAATAAGCCTTGGTCTTGCCTTTGAGAACTCTCATTCTGCTGGGAGAAATATCCATTCAGCCAAGAGCTGTGGTACCGTGTGACAGGTGCCATCACACAAGTAGCTACAGGATACAGAGCAGAAAGAAAATCCTCTTGAAGAAGATGACACCTCAGTTGCACTCTGGTCTGTGGCTAGTTTTCTGAGCAAATCTGTGGGCAGCACATGAGGAAACATTGACCATCTTCCTCAAGGAATGATTCTGTTAATAAATACTAATCCCTTAGATGTGTTTCTCTGAATTGCCAGAAAAGCAAATGGATGGCTCAGTCCCAACTGATGTTGCCCTTCAGGCCCTGGACTTCAGGCTGGGATGTATCCTGCAATGCTGCTTATATAGTCCTAGAAGCTTGTTCACACCTTGCTTCCTGTTTTTCTATTAAGGCATCGACACTTGGGGCACACTGAGTTCTCTGACAAGCAGGCTCACCTGTGGCTAGGGGCTTTTGCTTGGAGTCTCTTTTATATTCCCCTTCCTCAAATCTATAAGTACCTATAGAGAGTCATCCTAAAGTCTGGGACAATGGAGACCCCTCAAAAGACATGGGCTAAGATTTTTTTTTCTCTGCCTACCAACAGGGTATCTGTTGGGGTGCTTGATCATCCAACCTTCTCTCTGCTTCATTTTCAAAAGTCACCTCTGTGCAAATGGTGGACATTACCAATGGCAGACACCCCTGTTTCCTTCCCATTGCTCTGCTCACAGCCTCTTCCTGGGGTAGGGAGGTCTTTTCTCCAGAGGGGAAACAGGCAAGGTCCTCAGGTGACACAAAGCATTGATTCTTTTTTTAATTTTTTTTTAATGTTTTATTTATTTCTAGGAGAGAGAGAGAGACAGCATGAGCAGGGGAGGGTCAGAGAGAGAGTCACAGACTGAAACAGGCTCCAGGCTCCGAGCTGGCAGTCAGCACAGAGCCCGACGCAGGGCTCGAACCCACGAACCGCGAGATCATGACCTAAGTGAAAGTCGGACGCTTAACCAACTAAGCCACCCAGGCGCCCCACAAAGCATTGATTCTGAATTTTGGAGTGGCAAAATTCTCTGAGCAAAGGCAACCCCACTGAGATCGTGGCAATGTAGATGGAGGTGAACTGTGTGCCATGTAATAATGAAAACCGCTGAAAAATACATGGACGAGAGAAACATATATTCCCAGGCTGGAAGAAGATTGAAGGGTTAGAAACCAGGAAAAATATCACTTTAGAGGATAAGAGATTTCGTGGCTCCATAAATAAATCATTGACCAGACGGGACCCCCTCTCTTTCCCTTTCTTTATTTTGAATCAGCAAATTGTCCTTGATTTGGAAGGGAAACAGAAACACCCTCACAGTGGTGCCTGACTCGTGCTGCAGACAAATGAAGCAGCCATTTTAACTTTTCATGAAGATGTTTATTAGGCTCCTGCACTGTTCTGATCTGATATTTATTTGTGGCAGTTCATTCTTCCCACCCCGTGTAAAGCATTGAACACATCAGATACAGCCATTCTCATTTTGAACATTCGATTTTTATTTGCAGACTGAACCGACGTTAACCAAAGAGATGAGTGTCTCATAGTTGGTTTTTTTCCCCTTATATCCTGGAGACTATGTCTGTCGTAGGAAAACCCCTATGCAGATGAGTATTAAGGTCCTCATTAGTGGTCCAGCAAACCAGAGATCTGTCAGGCCCCACCACTGCCACCAAGACAAGCAGAGACAGGGTCAGCCCAGAGACCCAACCTTCTTTTTCATCCCTTCCCTTAGAGATTGTCACTGTTTGTCATCAGGAATGAAACTCTGTCTTTGGGGGATTTTGTAAATTGAAATATCATTTTAGTCAACAAATGTTTATGATACATTTTTAATACTGTGTAACAAATGTGTTTGTATCTCCCTTTGTCTTTATATAGCTGGCTTATTATTAAATATTTATGGGAATTACTGGTTACATATTTTCTGAGCTACTGAAATACAGCTCATCACATCCCCTAACACATTCATATGTTTCTCTTCCTTGAAGATACTTATTGGAGCCACATTTTTCTCTCCCTATTGAGTTTCCAAGGAAAATAACTATGTCTTGATTCAAGATGCTAAGAAAGTTTCCTTCTGCCGATTTCTGGAGCTCTTTCTATCCTTTACCATGAGGTCGGTTGTGCAGGTGACTTATGGCTCCAGAGGCCAGCTGGTGTTATCATTGCCTTTGAAACCTCTGGGTCATTTGAGATATCACTTTATACACTAGGAGGACATAAATCATGTTTCCTTATTATATTAACCTAGTACAGAATATACAGCCTAAGTATCAAATCTTCCATGGCAAATGTCACAAATATACCACATACAAAGCCACTGGAATCTATATAACTTGTATTTTTACATAAAACAAAAATCTCACCCTTGAGCGTCCTTAGGCTGCATCACAACCAAAGTACAATCCCCTGGGTCTATGCTAATGAAGTTTGGGATCAACCTACTTTGCAGCCGGTAAGATAAAAGAAAAAATTAAATTATTTCTGGGTGTTGTTTACAATGCTAAGGAGCTGTTTTTAATTGATTTTGATGAATCAAAATCAAAATCAAAATCAAAATCAAATCATTCTTGAGGATCAAGAATGGGTGTTCTGGTCCGTCTGAATCTAGGATTAGGACTTCAATGAGTTCGCTCTCTGTCCCTCAAGAACTCACTTGAAATGAAGGACCTGGTATTCATAACAAGCAGGGCTGCTGGAGTGCGGTTGTGTAGACTGGCCACTCTGCAGCTTCGAGAGGTGCCATTTATATAGTCAGTGTTATAAAGGGTGCCTCCTGGAGCCGTGTAATATATAACCCGGGTGACCATTCATGACTTCTTAATTGGATGATATTTTCTTCTACAAAGAAACACAAATGCAATCATTCATTCAGCCCTTCGAACAGGTACTTCTCTCTCCGACTTTTCAGCATTAGCACGTGCTACCCAGTATCATTTACTGGTCTAGGAATAGGCCCCGCTTTTGGCTATTGGCATTCCATAGACACGTTTTGCTTGACTCCCAAGGTTTAAAAGTTTAAAAACCACTAAGCTAGTCACCAATACTTTAAAATTAGGAGATTTTATATAAATATTCCAGTTTCAGGTTCCTTTGGACAATCAAACTGGGCAATATGTCCCCCTTCTAATAGGACACCCATGGCCAGAGCTGCAGATATGCTGTCCCGTTAAGAAGAGCTACAATCATGGGGCACCTGGGTGGCTCAGTTGGTTAAGCACTGACTCTTGACTTCTGTTCAGGTCATGATGTCATGGTTCATGGGCAGGAACACCGCATCGAGCTCTGTGCTAGCAGCATGGAGCCTGCTTGCGATTCTTGCCCTCCCTCTTTTTCTGCCCCTTCCCTGCTCATGCTCACGCTCTGTCTCTCTCTCAAGATAAATAAATAAACATTAAAAAGGAGAAAAAAAGAAAAGCCATAATCTCATTCCAAAATGCCCTCTATCTCAGTGCTGGCCTGATTCACTAACTTATGCTAAGTGCTTGTGTCCTATGTCAGTCTATGACCCCTATATGAAAGGTGTGCTTACCATTCCTGCCTTGGAATAATTCATTCTCATGGCTGGGGAGCCTTTGCCACATTGCTTGGCTCTCCCTCCTTAGGATTTCCATCTCTCCCTCCTTAGGATTTCCAGAGTTTTGACCCGCATTTGCATGAACACGATGGTTAGATCTACGGCAAACCAAACTGCGGAAAGCACAGCCTCAGCCTTTGAGGAAGCTGCTGGGCACCAGGGCACACGAGCTGGCGTATCTCAGCACCGCTGCTGGGCTACACAGCAGCCTTCCCCGTAGCCCTTCTCTTCCCCCCAAACTTCTAACATCGTCAGCTTCCATTCTGGGTGGGGAGGGGTTTTAGCCTCCAACCTGAGAGGGAGCAGCACCCCCTTACTGAGAGAGCAGCACTCTGAGGATAAAAACCAACAATATAGTACCTTGTGCTTTAATGAGTTTATCTTTGTTTCTCCTCTTCAGAAAATGAAATGCCCTTGCCCCAAATTCCTCTCAGTGTTGGCTTTACAGGGCTCCTCTCCCTGTGTTCTGGGCTCATTAAATTAAGTTTCCGTTGATAACCTTTGGCCAGACCCATCTTCAGGAAGACTCGAATGCATGTTAATAAGCCAGACTTTAAAGGCAGCAAAGATCTCCAGCCCCGTGGTCCCTTTCATGCTCCAGCAGCTTCTATGGCAAAAGGCTGACATGACTTTTATCAAGGCTTTGGCTACATTCATATCTCATGACATAGATTTTTTTTTTAAAGCAGAATTTCAAAGAGTCTTCTTTATCACAATATCTTTAGTCTTCCTTAACGGTTCATAAGGATATTTTCTCAGAAGTTGCATAATCAAAGTCGTAAAGTCATTTGTACATTTATATAATTTTTTTATCTTCAGGGGCTCACGGAGTTGGAGAATCGTGCCATTAAAAGCCATTGCTGGTATAAAGACGGACTTCAAATCAGCCCTGACCTTTTGTTCAACGGCTCCTCCTGTTACAGAACACATTCAAATAGCTATTTAGATATCGGTGGGGAGAAAAATCCATTGATTTTCCTACTTGGGGGGTTGGTTGTTGCTGCAGAAAGGATTGGTGCCGCGTGGGGCTTTGGGCCTGGCTTTTCGCAGCCCGCAGTCTAATTGCGGCGCCGAGCCAGCATGCCTGCAGCCACGCAGCCCGCCACCTGGCCCTTGCGGTTTACTCGGCTCCAGCTGAGGGGCTCGCTTGGAACAAAGTGCCCACAGGTGTATGAATATGTCTGGACCATAGCAGAGGACAATTTCAAGAGCTCATTAGACCTGGCGTTTGCCCGGCAATGGGGTAAGGTAGTGTAGCACGTGGAGGGTCCTCTCTCTCTTCGAATCCCCTCCAGGCCCCCACCTATAAGCAGCCTGTCCTGTGCTTCGTGCCTCCACTGCTTACAATGCGTTGTCCTCCGTACTGTTTATTGGGTTCTGGCCGTGAACCCGGCACCGCGATCTGAACTTTTGCGTGTAGTATCTTCTTTCATGCTTTACACTCGGTGAAGCTGCTGCTTTATACCTTGCAGAGCAAACGGAGGTTCAGAGCGGCAGAGAAGCATCCCGCCATTGGTCAGCTTGGGAGTGGTGGACCTGAGGGCCTTTGCGGAGTCCAGTCTTGCCAACAGCAGGTCCCGTGTCACAGCGGGACAGAACGGGACAGGGAGAGAACGGCTATCTCAATGCCCACGGCTTAGACACAGGGGCAGCATGTGCTTCGGATCCGTGGAATTTCTTACGGACAGCTATTCTCTGGCCCACTTTTGCCTGAAAGTCCTTACCGACCATCTGGCAGTTAACACCCTGAGAAGTGTTTAGGAGGTGCTTAGAGCAGCCCCTGCCAGCCAGCCGCCACACTGTATAGCAGAGCTATGACCACAGCAGCCTGGGTTTCCTGCAGGCACTCACTCCAAGGCTCACAGTTCCTTGGTAACTTCAAACAAGTACTGGATACTGATTGGCCCACGATTCTCTTTTCCTTTTTTGCTAGTTAATTCTCATTGGTTAGATAAACCATTCTTCCACTTACTGTATTCTAGGCTCTGCTTTCTACATATATTATTTCATGTATGGCTCATGCAAATTCTTTTTAAAGTTTGTTTTAATGTGTATTTATTTTTGAGAGAGAGAGGAAGCATGATCGGGGGAAGACTGGGGGGGAGCAGATACAGAATCTGAATCAGGCTCCAGGCTCTGAACTGTCAGCACAGAGTGTGACGCAGGGATCGAACCCATGAGCTGTGAAATCATGACCTGAGCTGAAGAGGGACACTTAACCAACTGGACCACCTAGATGCCCCTCGGCTCATACACTTTCTGAGGAAAGTATTGTTACTCCCATTTCATAGAGCAGAAAACTCAGAGAGAATTATTACTCAGAGTCAGCACTGGTGCTGGGATTCAGACCCTGGTCTCTCAATGCAAAAGGACTTGTTCTTTCTCAAGACTCCAACCTTTAATTATCAGCAGTTTTACTATGAATATGTTCTTTCTATATTCCAGGATTTGCTGCAGGGCTTAGAACCTTTCATCTGCCCTCGACCTTGGGTTTGAACCATAGACTAGCAATCTCCAGATTTTGCTGCACGTTAGAATCACTCAGGCGGGCAGAGCTATAAAAAATGTTGGATCATATTCTACCTTAGTCCAATTGGGCTGCTCTAACAAAAGCACCACAGACGGGGTCGGGGATGGGGTGGGAGTGGTGGAATCGGTTAACAAACAAATTTATTTCTTATAGTTTTGGAGGCTGGAAAGTCCAAGATCAAGGTGCCAGCAGAGTCAGTATTCAGTGATGACCCTCTTCCTGGTTGGTGGGTGTCCTTTCCTCGTATCCTCACAGGGCAGGAAGCAGAGAAAGCAAGCAACTTCTCTCGTGTCTCTTACTACATGGGCCCTAATCCCATCACAGGGGCATCTCCGAATGTCATCAGTCACACTGAGGAGGAGGGTTTCAACACGGGAGTTTTTGGGAGGGCACAAATGTTCCCTGCACAGCATCCTTCATATGGAGTAAATGTCTGGGGGTGTGAGCCAGAAATCAGTATTTTTAAAAGGTCCCCAACTGAGGGAGACCTGGGTGGCTCAGTCGCTTGAACATCTGACTTTGGCTTAGGTCATGATCTCATGGTTCTTGGGTTCGAGCCCTGCATTGGGCTCTGTGATTATAGCTCAGCCTTGAGCCTGCTTCAGATTCTGTGTCTCCCTCTCTGTCCCTCCATTGCTTTCTCTCTCTCTCAATAAATAAATATTTTAAAAAAAAATTAAATTTCCCCCATTGGCGGCAGTCTTTGGGTGCGGCTGTCCCTAGACTGTCAGTCTCCCAAGTTAGTTTGGATAGCTGTGCACACGTCATGGGCTGAATCTGCACTGAGTCCCTGCACCTGCAGCCTTGGCCTGATGAATCCATCCTTAGTTCCCACGCACTTGCTGTCTGTCAAAGCCTTAGCACTCTGTGGGAGGGTACTCCGACTGTCAAGCAGAGCCCAGAGGTGTGAGCAACAGCTGTCTGCCAAACAGAACCGCTCTGTCCCTGAATGGCAGTCCAGCCTTAGCTGCTGCGGGGACACAGATACAAAGTGGCCGGGGCCTTGACACGTTCTTCCCAGCCATCCACCCAGCCTGCTCCTCTCCATACACTCGAAGTTCCCTGTTCTGGTACTGACTGTCACCATATGGCCCCTACTAATGATTTATACATCATAGCCTTCATTAACTGATGGGAGAGATACTCATGGTAATTTCCTTCCATCAACTCTCATTCCTCATAGGCTCCCAAATAATTTCACAAAGTGTGGCCTTTTGGTTAAGTTGTTAATGAAGCAAGCTGTAATTAACATTAGGGGTGTCCTTCATACACACTCTTAGAGAATGGCAAGATCTTAAAAAGCTCCATCATCATTAAATTAGTAAATTATTATTGCAGCAGTCTATGTGTGCTCTAACTTTTGATTTAAAAATTATCGTAGTGGGTTGATATGTTGTGTTTATCTTCTGCTAATTGAATGCTACCTTGCATTTAATCACAGTAAATTGGCCTTCTCTCTAAATAGATTTAAGGGCTTTTAACACTTGTTAACTCACAGCAGCTCTGAGAGTAACGAGGAAGGGTAGGGAGGAAGGAGGGAGGTGCTGGGGGAGGGCTGTGACCCAGCCGGGGGTCATCAGCCCTCGCTGCTCTGGGCTCACTTCTCCAGAGTTTTCAACCTTTGCTTCTGGAATGGATGTGCAGGGCATCCAGAGAAAGGTAGTAGTGGCTTCAAACACAGAGAGATGAATCCTTCTTTGAAACAGAAATAAACCAGAGAGAGGGGCCAGGGACTGCCAGGCATCAGACTTGCTCTCGCGGGGTCTCCTCTGGGACTGGCAGCTTGGAGGGCCCGCTGTCACTTAGACAGTGACAGGGAACTGACAGGTAAGAGCCAGGCTTGTGGCTGCCATGGCATGTCCAGGGGGAGATGGTTGATGATCTCTAAAATGGGAAATGGGATCTGAATGGAGTTTTCCAATGGGAGAGGAGTTCAAATGATAATGTTAGTCTCTACTGCACCAGCCCAGGTTTGATTTTTTACCTTTAATGCAGTCCCTGGTTGCCTCGGCTGGCGTCAGTCTTTCCCTACTGGCTCTCTTTTGGTACCATGTGGCCATTTCTAGTAGAATCTACTGTTCCCTAGCTGTCATGTCTGGATGTCTGCTCTGCTGCAAGCTTTGCCGGAAGCAGCTGCTACGGGCTCTGATGCTGGTCACCTCTCATACACTCTCAGCTTTTTGAAGAAATGGCCACCTTTCCTCTGGCCTTGAGACATCGACTAATAGTAATAATAATAATAGCCGTCTGTATTCAGCGCTTATGTGTGACCAAGCATGTGCTATAAGCCTTGCACATATTTTCTAATTTAGGTCTTGCCACTAACCTAGTCGTTAGGTACTATTATCACTGTAATTTGGCCAAAGTCACGCAGAGAATGAGTGGAACAAGTGAACCCAGGATGGCTGACTTAAAATAACCTGTATTTAAGGACGATTTTATACTGACATTTCTCTACCGAAAGATACAATTCCTCCCTGGTCTGAACCCACCCTCTCTCCTGATCATTCTCCTTCCTTATCATTGTGATCACTGTCCTCAGCCACTCTTTAAGGACTTTCCAAATAAAGGGCACCATGCTATATAACGGAAGAGATGCAAAAACTGCTTGGAATAATTGCAGAACTCAGGAGGCTTGGCGTTGAGAGAGAGAAAGAGAGACAGAGAGACACACGTTCAAAGAGTATGAATATAACACTTAAAAAAATTTAAAAGCCAACAGACATTGACCCCGCAATTCCACTTCCAGGAATCTATCCTAAAGAAATACTAAGAACTATGGCCTGAGTTTTCTGTACCAAGATCATTATCTAAGCATTATTTATACTCGTGAAAAACTGGGAACAATCTAAATGTTGTGTGATGGGAGAAAGTTTAAACGAGTATTTCCCAGACTTTTGTAGAAAATGAGTCCCACGAGATGCTTGCTTTAAAAAAAGGTCTGTTGCTAATGCATTAGGAAATTACTGCTTGCTGCATTTCCCTTCTTAAAGGAGTCAAAATCCACTTTGTGACTCTTCGAAGACTTATAGAATCTGGAAGACACAAAATTGTCTTAACTTGATTTAAGCCATCAATAAATCTTTTAGGAACATCTCACAGAATTACACTTGGGAAATACTAGTAAGAGATGGAATATTCATGTGTTGGAATATTATGCAGCCATTAATAACAATGTTTTTAAGAGATATCCAGTGATGTGGGCTTTTGCCCATTACACCCTAAGTGACAAAAATGAGATACAAAATCCTATGCCATCTTATTTCAGTTTTATAGGGAAATATACAGAAAGATGTAGATGGGGGTGGGGGAGAGCACAGAATGTAAGGATCAACCAAAATGCAACGGAGCTTATTTCTACCTGCTAGATTTAGGGGTGAGGTTTAAGTTTTACTGCCTTTCTGTGTCTTCCAAATTTTCCTTAAAGAAAATGTGTTCTAATGAGGAAAACCTTTGCTTTTAGAAATCTACTGACAGCAATGGGAAGAACGGCATAGGCGTCTGTGCTAAAGTGATCTAGCTGAGCTGACACAGATCATCAAAGTTAAAGGAGTTCGAAGGAGGGCCAGAGCTGAGGACACGCTTACCTGTATTTCCACCCCATCTTTCACGTTTCTTCATGACTCTGGTGGAAACCAAGCCAAGGCGTGGTATTTCTCACTCTCTGTTCACTTCATATTCTCTTCTCTCTCCTGCCCCCCAGCAGCTGTGCAGACTTCTTCCTCTGCTGGCCTTCACTTCCCCGCATCTCCCGTCCTATCCTGCTGAGAACCTTCCAGAAAACCCCAGTCTCTAGAACACCTTCAAGGACAACCTCGTGCCTCTCCCTGACCCCTCCCCCCCAACTCTTTAGTTTCTTTTCGATTCTCCCTCCTGTTGTCAGTGTTGACCCACACAGCCTTCTGTTCTCACTCGACCCAAAAGCTCCTGGAAGGCAGGAACCCCATGCCGCACTTTGTAGCAAACTGAGAGCACAGAGCCTTGTGTGCCCACCCTCTGTGGTAAAACGGTCCTCACACCCACTTTGAATCACCTGCAGTGCTTGCTAGAGATGGGGAATTCCAGGCTCTTCCCCCAGAAAGTATGATTCAGGACTAGGAGGGGGACAGAGCTGGCGCAGTGATGGTGATGATCACCAGAGGACCTTCCGCAGTGGCTGGGGGCCACACCCGAGAGCATGGCTCTGCGTTAGCACCGCGGGAAGCAGAGGGATGCTACGGAGAGGAGCTGTCCTCAGAAAATGGCAGCGTGGATGCCAGTGGGGAGAGACAGGCGGGGAAGTGGGCAACGCGGGCCGGGAGTGAGGATCACAGTGAAGACAGTCCCTGGAGCCCTCCAGCTCTGCCTCTCCCCTGAGTGCTGGAGGACTCCGAATCAACCCGGCGGCGCGTAGGCACGGGATGGGGGCACTCCCCGATATTCCCACCCTCTTCCTGGGGCAGGCAGGGCCAGGCAACCAGAGGCAGCTGGTTATGTTGAGTTTGGTTTTCGCCCTCAGCCTCTGATTTGGGAGATGCGGCCTCCTCAGGAGAGGAGATTTGTCTGTTTCAAATGAAAGAAAACTTCAGATGACCCCCTGGGGGTAAATATCCCCATTTCCCTTACTACAGATTTCCCGCCCTCTGTTTTCCCAAGACAATTGGGTGTGAAGTCTTGGACTCCTATGTGCATTTGGGACATGCAGACGGGACACAGACCTGGAAGCGTGAGGCTTCTCCGTGTCTCTTCCAAGAAATGGAGGGGAGGACAAGGCGGAAGAAGCGGCAAACGGCGGTATGATCAAGAGGAAGTGTTATGAAACGGCCTCCCACCTGTGGTCCCAGGGCCGACCTCATCCACCCCTTCCTCCCCACCTCCCCCCACTGCTTTTGCACCTCCTCTCCTCTCCATGCACATGGGCGCCATTTTTATTTTGGGGGCCATTACCCCACACTCCTTTTTGCTGCCAAAACCACATGGGCTGGGGGCGGGGGCTGGATGGACAGGCACCTCTCCCTACCCACAACCCTCCTGGGTGTGGTTGGAAAATTTTTTTTTATTTTTTGCTTATTGGGGTTTTATTCTGAATAAAAAAGATTCTACTAAAAATAAAAAAGAGGAAGGGGAGAGACAGGTAGAGAAATAAGGCAGACAACAGAATGATTTATTCCTGCTGAAGGTACTTAGCAAGGTGACCGGAAGACAGGAGCCGTTCCCGAGGGTGGCGATTTGGGGAAACCTGGTTGTGTCAGCTGCGAAGAGAAAGTCAAATGACCACAACTTGAAAAGTGTCAAAAGCATCATCCCTGTAGCATGGGAGGGGTTTCTGCTCGCTCTGATTATGTAATATTTATCTGCATTAAGGGCTTCATTGATCTTTGCTATCTGGGCGATAAGTCTCTGAGGTAAAGAATATGATTACCTTCCCACTGTGCACACAAGGCAGTGACTGAGGCTCGGTGGTTGTCGGGACTGTCCTCAGTACACACAGCCAGGATGCACTGAGTGGACACTGGGGGTGGGGCTAAGTAGAAAAGGAGGGGAGCTTAAATAACCTTTTAACCGGGATTTGATGATCTATGGAGATACTAATTTATATTTGGAAGGAACCAGAGTCGCTCATCCCCTGTGCACTGGAATGGGGGTAGAGGCAAAGAGAGGCAGTGACATACACCTGGAGGTACATGAAAGATCCAGATCAATGAGTCAAAGTTCATCAGGCTTTTATCAACTAAAGCCCATTTGCCTCAACTGACCTACCTGCGTCAAGGAAGTGCCAGGGTTTTCATCACATTGTAGAAGAATAGTGTTTGCATCCAGCCTGACTGAGCCTGCCTTACACTCAGCCATCAGCCAGGAGCTGAGAAGAAGACAAGCTCAAAATTGCAAGAGTGGGTCTCAAAATGGCCAACTCCCCAGCCCTATAGGAAGGAAGCTTGTTTTTCCTCACAGTTCACCGTTTTCAGAGGCCCTTGCTTTCTGCTCTGCACTCAGACCCAGCTTATGCTGAGTGGGTGAGAGGAGAAGGGAAGTTCTCCTCTTCTGGAGTAACCTGTCGCTCCCATGGCCTGCCCTAACCTGACTTCGTGGGTTGACTTTGAACTCCTGCCTTCCAATCACATCGTCCTCCTCTCTCCCCCAGGGACTGAAAACTGAGTTCCATAAGCCCCAAGCATGGGGAAGACACAACATAGGGCATAGGACTGTATAGCAAGCAGTGCCTGTCTCCTGAGGAGATACAACCCCACGAGGAGACTGGCACGTTCACAGTCACAGGGCAGTGCAGTCAGCCGTGAGAGGCAGCAACAGCCCTGGGACTTGGAGGAGGGAGCGGTCAGCCACGTGCAGGGAAGCTGTGACTCCAAGGAGGCCACCAAGCTGGATTTTGAATGACAGAGAATGAGACTGACTGGAAGAGCACTTTCTGCAGAACAAAAGGCATAGACAGAAGTGAGGAGGTTTAAGGGAGCCGGCATGTTCAAGAATAGCCACAGATTAGCTGCATCTGATTTTTAAAAATATTTTGCATATGCAAATCGCCCCATTTGTTATCTGGGACCTGCTGGTCTTACTCCCCCGCCTCCCTCCCCCGGCCCAGCTGCTCCCATTGCAGTTGATGTTGTTATGGGGCTGACTTAGAGCCAGGCTGCCCAAGGCCTGTAGACCACATGGAGACTGGCCTCTTTGTGTGCATGTGGAGACAAATAAGGGTCATTGGATGTTTTCCCATGGGTTTCAGGATTGCACTTGGGGAGTCCCACGATTGCGTTCGATTATTTGGATGCTGGCATGATGAAGCCAAGAATGGATTTTCAAGAGGAAGATTGGCACAGGGAAGCTGGTGGAGAGGCCAAGTCTTCAGAAGGGGGTGAGAAGAGCTGAGAGACAGGGCAGAGGGAGCAGAGTGGGCAGATTGGAGAAAACTTTAGGAAAGTGAATTCACAGCATGCTGGGGCTGATTGGAAAGGTGGATGAAGGAGAGGAAAAGCCAAGGCCAGATCTCAGATCGTTCAGAAGTTGTGGCTGTCATAACCTGAGATCTGGAGGAAAACCCATCCAGTTCACGGTGAGAGACCTGCCGAGCAAGCAGGGTAGAGGCACAGGAGCCGGAAGTCCTGGCCTGGCTCACTGTGCGCTCTGCTTCTGCTGGCCAGAATGCTGTGTTTACACATCAGAGCTCTTTGACACTCTCCAAACCGCAGGTTTCAGCTGGACCACCCACGAGAGCGCTGAGCAAGCAGGGGAGGGCGGCTGAGTTAACAGGATGCAGAATCCCCAGGCAACAGCTTGTTTATAGTGGAGCTCTGCTCTGGGCTGGATCTAAGGGGCCGCCTCCATTAGACCTGTGGCCCCGTTCTGCTCTGACATCATCTCCCAGTCCAGCAACCTTTCCCCTCAGACCAGGCTGGGAGAAGGGGGAGGTGGGGAAAGCTGGGGGAGCCTCATCTACAAGGAACAACAGAGAGTCAGAATGGTTCTGTGTATCAGATGATGACCTGGCCAGGGCCATCGAAATCGCACTTCCAAGTGGACACGGAACTTCCATCTGAGGGTGCAGATTCATTAGCTGTGATGTTCACACTGGTCTCCATCTGAGTGAATGTGACTGAGTGCCCAGACAGCATTGTCCCATGATCCCTGGTAACAGAGCAGAGATTTCATCTTTCCTGAGAGAGCACGGGGACACAGGCTCAACCTGGCACCCAGACACACATGCACTAATGCATGCCCACACGAGCCAGGGAGAAGCTGGTCCACAGCAAAGGGGAAGGGTAGATATTTTATCCTTAAAGCCTATTTGGTAGAGGGGATCAGCTGTGGAGGAGAGAGTAGGAAGCCCTTGTAAGGTTTTATGCCCATGTATGAATTATAACAGAGCTTGGGGTTCTAAGGGAACTTAGAGAAAATCTGCTTAATTCTTCTGTTGCACAGAAGTCAGCTGTTAATTGTTAGAGCTAGAAAAAATCCAGGCATTCTAAGTCCAGTGCCATCTGCCTCTTACCCAGACTCCAGAAGTGAGAAGCAGGGCAACAATCTTGTAGATTTCATCAGAATCATTGTCCAACCCAGATAACAGCCTCCCAATCCCACAAAGAAAATGATTTTCCTTTAATCACTGACACTCACTTTCCTACCCTCAGAACCTGGCGTCTCTGCTGAAATCTGTCTGTATCATATTCATAATAAGATGACCAAGTAAAAACACAGAAAAGGAGAATCTTGTTCTCTTAATCATCCATTCTGACTTTCTCCCAGCCAGGTAGTATTTCCCTGTTCACAGTCAGTGCCCCAAGCAGAACTATCCAGATCTGTCCAGAACTGTCCACATCTTTTAAATCTTTTAAAGGTGGAACCTCATAGACAAGCCATTTACTCCTCTTACAACCTTCATAGCAACATTTACCTGTTCAGGAGCTCCTTTTCTCTGAGATAATTGTCACTGTGGAAAGAAAGCAATAGCTAATATTAACGAATGGTGAATAATGTCCATTGATTCTTTAATGTCATGACTTCCAAATATTTTCACACTAGTTTTTATTCAAAGATCAAAACAGGCTTGTGATTTTTAACATTCTGAATGTAATGTACCTTTTCTGTGAATGCCTTTGCATGGAAGCTCTTCAACTTCTCTGGGGGAAGAAAGTTCCTCTGACAAAAGCTGGCAGGAATGGTTGACCAGACTTGGTGGACCTTGCCGCTCTGGTAGTCAGGGGGACTGCCAGAGGTCCTGGGTTTGAAAAATTTTTGCTGTTGGGGCACCTGGGCGGCTCTGTCAGTTGAGCGTCCAACTTTTGATTTCGGCTCACGTCATGACTGCAGGTTTCATGCGATGGAGTCCAATGTCAAGCTCTGTGCTAACAGGATGGTGCCTGCTTGGGATTCTCTCTCTCCCTCTCTCTCTTCCCCTCCCCCGCTTGTGAGCACCTGCTCTCTTTCTTTCTTTCAAAATAAATAAATATGCTTAAAAATACCTTAAGTGTCATTAGTTCCTTTGGCAATGGCATTTAGTTACATTGAAAAAATAAGGTTTCTAAAGAACGAATTGCTGATGATAGGATTGGAGGTACTACATCAAGGTGTTGTTGCAGATGACAGAAACGGAACCTTTCCTTATACATCCAAACCACATCAGGGACACTCAACTCTCTAGTTTGGAGACCAAGTGGAAAGAGCCCTAACCTGGGAATCAGCATGGCAGGGCGCATACCTCCACCTCTCCATGCACCCTCTCCTAGCCTCTGTTTCAAGGTGTGGGAAATGGCCAGAAAACCCTTGCCCCTCTGCCACATGGACTAGCAAATATGGATAAACTTCTTGGTATTCTAGTCCATGGCATAGCGATATAAAAAGAGACTCTCATTTTCTTTCTTGATCCTTTGAAGAATTAGAATTTAGGAGAGAAAGTTAATTTGGAGATGAAAAGAAATATGATGAATTAGACTTTGTATATATCAAGTTCTTAAGAGGATTTTTAAGTATAGTTCTTAGATTCAGGAGCAAGATATAGTTGGAGCAAAAGAGAGGCAGGCATCATGAAGTACTTAATACATAAATGAATAAGTGAACATCTATCTGAATGGACGGAAGACAGGAAAGGCAAACGGCCTCAGATTTGGGGGCAGAATAATCGTTACTTTCCTTGAGCTCAGAAAAAATGTTTGTTTTCATGGGAGTTTGACTCATTTTATCCTTGAAACCTACCTACGCCTTTCAGAGTGACTTGATTCCTGCAATAATAAAAGGGTAAGGGGATTCGCTTTGTTTCCTGAGGCTCAGACTCTGAGAACTGCAGTCACGCTAACTGATTCCTTGGACCTGAGTCTTCCTCTGATTGACTTTTCTGAGTGGCTTGGTTCCTCCAGTTCTTGGGATTGTGTGCCACTGTCTATCTCTTGGCATTCAGGTTTCTCGAGAGTGGTCTTTAAACCATTAACATCTGAATAATTCAAAGGACTTGTTAGAAATGTCCTGTGTCAGGAAATCAAAAGAAAGCCGGAGTAGCGATACTTATATCAGACAAACTGGACTTTAAATTAAAGACAATCACAAGAGATGAAGAAGGGCACTACATAATAATTACAGGGTCCATCCATCAGGAAGAACTAACAATCATAAATGTCTACGCACCGAATATGGGAGCACCTAAATATCTAAAACAATTAATCACAAACAGAAACAAGCTTATAGATAAGAATGTGCTAATAGCAGGGGACTTTAATACTCCGCTTACAGCAATGGATAGGTCAACCAGACAGAAAATCACTAAAGAAATAATGGACTTGAAAGATACATTGGACCAGATGGACCTGACGGATATATTTAGAACTTTACATCCTGAGGCCAGGGAATTTACTTTCTTCTCAAGTGTGCATGGCACATTCTCCAAGATAGAACACATACTGGGACATAAAGCAGCCCTCAATAAATATAAAAGAATAGAGATCATACCATGCACACTGTCAGATCACAATGCTTTGAAACTTGAAATCAATTACAGGAAGAAGTCTGGAAAACTTCCAAAAACATGGAGGTTAAAGAACACCCTTCTAAAGAATGAATGGGCCAATCAGGCAATTAGAGATGAAATTAAAAAATATATGGAAACAAATGAAAATGAAAACACAACAATTCAAAATCTATGGGATGCGGCAAAGGCAGTCCTAAGAGGAAAGTACATTGCTCTCCAGGCCTATTTCAAGAGATTAGAAAAAGCGCAAGTCCAAAATCTAACAGCTCACCTAAAGGAACTAGAGGCAGAGCAACAAGAACGCCCTAAACCCAGTAGAAGAAGAGAAATAGTAAAAATTAGAGCAGAAATAAACAACATAGAGACCAAAGAAACAATTGAACAGATCAATGAAACCAAGAGTTGGTTTTTTGAAAAGGTAAACAAAATTGAGAAACCTCTAGCCAGACTTATCCAAAAGAAAAGAGAGAGCACCCAAATAGACAAAATTATGAATGAAAATGGACTTATTACAACCAACCCCTCAGAAATACAAGCAATTATCAGGGAATACTATGAAAAATTATATGCCAACAAATTGGACAACTTAGAAGAAATGGACAAATTCCTAAACACACACTCACTACCAAAATTCACACGGGAAGAAATAGAAAACCTGAACAGACCCATAACGAGTGAAGAAATTGAATCAGTGATCAAAAATCTCCCAACAAATAAGAGCCCTGGACCTGATGGCTTCCCTGGGGAATTCTACCAGACATTGAAAACAGAATTAATCCCAATTCTTCTCAAGTTATTCCAAAAAATAGAAAGCGAAGGAAAACTCCCGGACTCATTTTATGAAGCCAGCATCACTCTGATTCCCAAGCCAGACAGAGATCCAGCAAAAAAGAGAACTACAGGCCAATATCCTTGATGAATACGGATGCAAAAATTCTCAACAAGATCCTTGCAAATCGAATCCAGCAGCATATAAAAAGAATCATCCACCAAGATCAAGTGGGATTCATTCCTGGGTTACAGGGCTGGTTCAACATTCGCAAATCAATGTGATACATCATATCAATAAAAGAAAAGATAAAAACCATATGATCCTGTCAATAGATGCAGAAAAAGCATTTGACAAAATACAGCATCTCTTCTTAATAAAGACTCTCGAGAAAGTTGGGATAGAAGGAACCTACTTAAACATCATCAAAGCCATCTATGAGAAGTCTTCAGCTAACATCATCCTCAGCGGGGAAAAACTGAGAGCTTTCCCCCTGAGATCAGGAACACGACAGGGATGCCCACTCTCACCACTGCTGTTTAACATAGTGCTGGAAGTCCTAGCATCAGCCATCAGACACCAAAAGGAAATTAAAGGCATCAGAATTGGCAAAGAGGAAGTCAAACTTTCACTCTTCGCAGATGACATGATACTCTACATAGAAAACCCGACAGACTCCAGCAGAAGCCTCCTAGAACTGATCCAAGAATTCAGCCAAGTTGCAGGGTACAAAATCAATGTACAGAAATCGGTTGCATTTTTATACACCAACAATGAAGCAACAGAAAGAGAAATCAAGAAACTGATCCTATTCACAATTGCACAAAAAACCATAAAATACCTCAGAATAAACCTAACCAAGGATACAAGAGATCTGTATGATGAAAACTATAGAAAACTTATGAAGGAAATTGAAGAAGACACAAAGAAATGGAAAAACATTCCATGCTCATGGATAGGAAGAATAAATATAGTTAAGATGTCATTACTACCTAAGGCACTCTACACATTCAATGTAATTCCAATCAAAATTGCACCAGCATACTTCTCAAAACTAGAACAAACTATCCAAAAATTTGTATGGAACCACAAAAGACCCCGAATAGCCAAAGTAATCCTGAAAAATAAAACCAAAACGGGAGGGATCACCATCCCAGACTTTAGCCTCTACTACAAAGCTGTCATCATCAAGACAGTATGGTATTGGCACAAAAACAGACACATAGACCAATGGAACAGAATGGAGAACTCAGAAGTGGACCCAAAAGTATACAGCCAACTAATCTTTGACAAAGCAGGAAAGAATATCCAATGGAAAAAAGACAGCCTTTTTAACAGATGGTGTTGGGAGAACTGGACAGCAACATGCAGAAGAATGAAACTAGATCATTTTCTCACACCATGCACAAAAATAAACTCAAAATGGATAAAGGACCTGAACGTGAGACAGGAAACTATCAACACCCTAGAGGAGAAAGCAGGAAACAACCTCCTTGACCTCCACCGCAGCAACTTCTTACTTGACACATCCCCAAAAGCAAGGGAATCAAGAGCAAAAATAAACTGTTGGGACCTCATCAAGATTAAAAGCTTCTGCACAGCCAAGGAAACAACCCAGAAAATTAATAGGCAACCAACGGAATGGGAAAAGATAGTTGCAAATGACATATCAGATAAAGGGTTGATATCCAGAATCTACAAGGAACTCACCAAACTACACGCCCGAAAAACAAACAACCCAGTGAAGAAATGGGCAGAAGAGATGAACAGACACTTCTCCAAAGAGGACATCCAGATGGCCAACAGACACATGAAACGATGCTCAGCATCCCTCCTCATCAGGGAAATACAAATCAAAACCACACTGAGATACCACCTCACGCCAGTCAGAGTGGCTAAAATGAGTAAATCAGAGAACTCTAGATGCTGGCGAGGATGTGGAGAAACGGGCACCCTCCTACACTGTTGGTGGGAATGTAAACTGGTACAGCCCCTCTGGAAAACAGTGTGGAGGTTCCTCAAGGAAACTAACAATAGAACTCCCCTATGACCCAGCAATAGCACTGCTAGGAATTTACCCAAGGGATACAGAAATGCTGAGGCATAGGAGCACATGTACCCCAATGTTCATAGCAGCACTCTCCACAATAGCTAAAACATGGAAAGAGCCTAAGTGTCCATCAACAGACGAATGGATCAAGAAGATGTGGTTTATCTATACTATGGAGTACTACATGGCAATGAGAAACAATGAAATCTGGCCATGTGTAGCAACATGGATGGACCTTGAGGGTGTTATGCTGAGCGAAATAAGTCAGGCAGAGAAGGACAAATATCATATGTGTGCACGTATAGGAGGATTAGGAGGAACTTAACTGAGGAACAAGGGGGACAAGAAAGGTGGAAATGGGGGAAAGGGAGAGAGGCAAACCATGAGAGACTCTTGAATGCTGACAAAAACTGAGGACTGGTGGATGTGGGGGGGAGGAGGGGTGGGCATGGAGGAGGACACTTGTGGGGATGAGCACTGGGTGTTATGTGGAAACTAATTTGACAATAAACTATTTGTAAAAAAAAAAAAAAAAAGACAAAAATTGTTACACTGGATTAAAAATCAAGCTATGTCTTGTTTAAAAAAAAAAAAAAGAAAGAAATGTCCTGTGTCAGACCTGATGATTCAACAGCTCTATGGATGATGATAGAGAATCCTCCTCTTTAATTAGCATTCTATGTAATTCTTACACATATTAGAATGTAGGAATGACTATTCCATACAATTAGGAACTGAAATCCTTATCCCTTTCTCAGATCCAAGACCTTTTTGTCATCCCCTTGTTGACTTTTCACCTTCCTGACTGCTTGTTTGGATCTCCATATGCAGCCTGATGCAGGCTGGTGGTTGTCACAGTTTCCACGTAAGGAGTGGCATCTACTGGACCAAATGTCCTTCTGGAACCTGTAACTGGAGGTATCCTTCCTCCTGGGCCTGGCTCCACCTCAGTTAGCTGGTTCTCTTAGGTTCTGACCCTGTTCAGTTGGCCCATTTCCCATCTGGCTGATTCAAGCTTTTAAAAAACATAAGACTACAGTCAACGTGTGTTAAATGATTACTGTGTCATTAATTATCTCATTTCATCACCATGATTTCATTCAGTAGTTATCATTATTTTGCTACATTTGGACATATCCTCAGAGGAGTTAACATAGGACTTCTAATTTGCCATGAACATGCGAAACAGCAATCTTTCTTGCTGTGGTTCCCCAAATGGTCACATCTCAATACCATCCTTGCCTTCGTATCTGGAAATCCAGACCAAAATTGATTTGTGGACAGTTTAATAAAAATGCTTTTGGAGAGTTCTTTGTCGACAGGTAACTATAGCTGGCTTGGGCAAGAGGCCGTGTCTGCGAAATCTGGAATGAGTTATAGACAATGAGGAAACCCAAACAAACAGGCAAACAGTTGGAAATGGGGAAGGGTCCTGAGCTGTAGGGTTCTGAACTCTATCCCAGAATTCAGGAGGTGAGTCCTTGTTGATATAAATAGAGGCCCCCAAACAGTCCAGAGTCTCAGCTCTAGAAGACCTCAGTTAGTCACAAGCTACCCTGGATAAGGGCTCACACCCAAGGATATAGCTACAGGCACAATAGTGCATGGTTATGGAGTCAGTGAGCAGATTTCAGGTTCAAAGATAGTGCCAAGCTGGTCCCAAGGGCAAGAACGGGGTGCTGCAGCATGAGGAGCTTTAGCTCCTTAAATCCATGGCATTTGTCACTGGGATGCTCAAAAGAATGAGGGTAGCAGCCCCAACCATGGGGTGCATGAATAGGGTTTCAAAGACCAGGACCCAGAAAGCTAAATCAGAGGCTCTGTAGATGTAGATCCTTTGTGTTTTGGAAAACTCCACAGCAATTTCTTGACTTGCTTGGATTTAAAACCAAAATCAATTTGTATTAGATTAGTTGTATGTCAATGTAGGCTAGGCTTTCAGGCTCCGCCAGTTTTAGGTAAATTGAATTGGCAATTCAGTATCCTTTTCAGGTCTGAGGGTCATGCGGCTGACTCCAGGAAAAACAAAAAATGCAAACAAACCAACAACAACAGTAACAATAAAAACTCCCACACAGATCAGAAAAGCAGCTAACGGAGCCAGAGGGCCATGCCTTCAGAGATGGGGACCAATGGCTCCTTCAGATGGAACCCTCCAGAAGGCATCTTGTCCACCTACCTGCCTCTCAAAAGGACAAACTCAGAGAGGAACAGACAACTGTGAATTTAAACTGTGTTCACAGTTTTCACAGAAAGATGGCTGTCCCTTCATGCTGGTTTAGAAACTTCTTGATATTTTAACGGTTCTTGCCCATGACCAAGCCACTGTGTAGAGGAGTGTGCTATGTTCTATTACAAATAGCACTTCATAGAAGCATCACTGCCTATGTGGTTATGTACACTGTCATTGCTAGTCTAGATGAGGAAAACACGCATTAGAGAGATTAAATAGATTACTCAAAGTTATCTGGCTGGTAAGTGCTGAAGCAGAATCTGACAACTGTTCTTTTGAGGCCAACTGTGTATCCACCTAACACTGAAATCTGGAGACCGAAGCCGGGTCTTCTTTTGTATCCCTTGCAGAGACTCTCTTTGTTTCTAAATCTATCTTTTCTCTTCTGTTATTGTCACCCCATCATTCCAGAATTCTGGGTGGTTTTGTTCATTTGGTGTGTTTTTCTGATTTTTGTTTTTTTTGTGTGTTTTTTTGGTTTTGTTTTGTTTTGTTTTTTTGTTTTTGTCCAGGGAATAATGTATCTTACTTGATTTAAGATTTCTTAACATTATACCAGGAAGTATTTCCTAAACAGAATCTTTCTCTTAAAAGATTACTGCAGCCCATCCCCAAACCCAGGGAAAACCAACTGAACTAATTAGAGGCCTTGGAGCAGACATTTGTCTACAGTGAGTAATAGCATGGTTATATAATCCCGCATTTCTTCTCTTTCATACAACCCCAGAGGCATAGAGAAGCAGGAATTCAGCACCCAGTGGAACCAGAGCCTTCTCCTCCCCACACATAACTGCCTGTGAGCCCATCACCCATCCACCGGGACAGCTCTGTCCCCATCATCAATTACTATTTCACAGGCACCCACTGGGTGCTCAGCACATCAGAGAAGAAACGAATTGACTCTGCTGTCAACAATCACCCTGCAAACAGCCAAATAATTTTGATGTTCTTCAAACATATTATAATTAAAAAATTACATGCTGGGAAAAAAAAATGTAAGCATTTAATCAGAAGAGAGGGTCAAGCTGATGCAATTAGGGAGGGGAGATGTGCCGGCTTTTATCAACAGAGGCGGTTTTCATCACTATCTGGTGAAAGCAATTGGATTTGAGGCTAAGATGTTTCCATCAAGCGCCTTTAGAATTGAGAAAATATAATTTCATCCTGTTTCTTCAGGAGTGTCTTTAACCTCATGTTACTCTCTGAGGTCACTCTCCTTTCGCGATCCATATAACTGGCCACAGTTTGCTTCTTGCTGTGGATCCCAGGCCAGTTGTGGCCTATTATGCAAATGCACTTAAAAAACAGGTAGCCCCGGCGAAAAAAATTACAACTGCCATGTAAGAGAAAGCCCTGGGATGGCAGCCACTGTAAATCTGTCGGTAAGCTGACGTGCTTTTAAGAGAGTTCAATCACTCAGTGAAATCAGAAAACTGCCCAGGTCCCGGCGCCGTGACTGAGAAGCGGTAGAAAACCAAAAGCAAACAAATGAAGCAAACATGATTTTCCATACTACCCCCCTTAGCAGAATTCAGGGCCGGCTGTATGCTGACTGGTCACATACAGGTGGGTCACAGGTACTCACTCCAGACACCTCTTCTAAGAGTCATTGACGTGGAGAAGAACTTAACTTGCGGCTCTCATTGGTGGAACAGACACGATTGCTCTACTGAGAAATGGGACGGGTGGGTGTGGGTAGGGGGATCACATGTGTCCGACCCGATGCCCTGGTGCAAAGAGGCACCTTAGAACCCTCTACCAGGATTGGCACAGGCAGCACAATAGGGACGGGAAAGCTCTGGAATGGAAGTTAGGAGACTTCAGCTCTGATCATCAAAATGTGTCTGTAACCCTAGAATGTCCCCATATATTATATATAATAATAATGCTTTAGTAATGACAGTCCCCGTCTTTTCTTGATAATGCCTCATGACTTCAGAAACTCTTTCATCTATACTATCTTATTTGAGCCTTATCAAAATTGTGTGAAGCAGTTAGGCATATGCTATTTTATATACTTGTTCTAACTTAAGAGATAGGAAAGTGATAGGTATTATTTATCACTATGTAAGAGGTGGGAAAAAAAGAGGCTCAGGGTAGGAAGTGACTGGCTGAGACTCACACTAGCAGATAGAAAGAGCTCAAGCACAAATTAGACCCAACTGCTCTTTTCAAAACTCTGATCTATTTTTAGAGGATGATACCTGCCCTAAATTACCCTTGTGAGACTCAATTGCAATAATGCTTTTGAAACTGCTTTGAAGAATGTGTACTCAGTGTACAGTGTTAAATTTCTAGAATCTCTGAAGGGTGTGCAAATGTTCTACTTCCTATGTAGCTGGGTTCGGTAGGGACCAGGGACGCACATGTCTAGCTCCACAAGGCATCTTGTCGTCTTTTCTGAAAGCAGATGCTAAGGTTGAGGCCTCATGTACAGATGAATGCAGAGAGAGAGGGAAATACAATAAAAATGACAAATAGATATTGGACAAAGACATAAAGTAAACACTGCAAGAAAGCAAATCACAGGTGACTTCCTCTTAGCAAAGAGAAAATGCCAAACAACAACCAAAGAGGAGAGGTTGGGAGCATGGACACAGATGCCAGAGATGGCTGATGGAATGTCTGACGACACTCCAAATTCGCGTGGCTGATATTAAACACGACGGTTAGAGAGATGATGAGCTGGAGCCGTTGACAGCTGAAAGCAGTCTTTCCTAGGGTTGTTTTCAACAGCACAGAGAGGTCTGACCTTGGGACAAGCATCAGAAGAGCACAGAGGGAGCCTGGGAGCCTGGCTGTTTGCATATGTGTGTATTTATGTGCATGCATGTGAGGTACTCCTCTATCCACGCTTTTATTCGTTCAACTATTTATATCTCTTCATTCATTCATCATCATCTCTGTAGGTTGGGCACTGGGCTAGGTACTGGGGTTTCAAAGAGGAAAGACAGAAGTCCCTGCCCTTCAGAAGCTCATTGGGTAACGTAGGAGAAAACGAGGTAAGCAACTGATCACCGCTCATACATGTGCTATAAGACAGACATGGGGAGAGGATATTCCGGGTGCTCAGACAAAGGCTGCCAAAGTCAGAATGGGTGAGAGCAGGGCAGGGAAGAGAGACAGGGGTTGGAAACAGGATAAGCTCCTGTGCAGGGTGCTGATTCCACAGTGGTTCCTCACAGCATCCAGGGTCTCACTTTCTGAGTTGCTGCTATCACCTAAGAGTATCAGTGGAGAGATTTCTTCAACTATGCTGATGGCCACTTGCTTTTTGAATAGAAACTTCTCCCCACTTCTTGCCCCTATCACACAGAACTTTACTTTGCCAACAGATCAAAATAATCAAAATTATTTTTTTGTTCTGGATAATTTTTGTAGTAAAAATATTATTAGGGTTTTCTCCAGGTGCTCTCCTCTACCAGTGTCCATTAGCTCATAGTTCTGCTTCCAAGATTCAGACATGTGAGGCATCTGGTCCACCAGCTGTGAACCAGTCCACTCATCGTGGTACCATCATCATTAGCAGCAGTGCAGCTCCCACTCATGACACCACTTCTGGTTTCAGGGAGAAAGGAGGACCTTTTTGTTTGGCCTATGGACCACCATGTTTGGCTACTGATCAAAACCATTCTAAATTTATAGGTACATTTCCTACCAAAATAGATAAGGACAGCTGATTTTAGCTGTAGGACCCCTGGGCTTACTCTTCTATGCTCTGTAGTATCTCTTCTTTGCATCTCTTCTCAATAATAACTCCTTTCTCATCTCTGACTTCTGTCTCTGACCCAGGGTTTCCTCATGAGCTCTGCCTCTACACTGGGATATCTTAGGTCCTTTCCTATCTTGTTATCACATTACACATGCATCCCAAATTCTTTGATACTTTGTCCTAACCTTTATTTTTCCCTCTATATCCTCATTTCAATCAATGAAAAATTTTACATCTTCCCAATTCTGCTCTTATCTAGCTCAGCAGAAGAATCACCCACTTCTCTCTGGCCAAGTAGGCTAGCACCCTACCTCTCTACATATAGTCATATACATCAGATATCATCCTCCAACACACATTAAAAAATCTAAAGCCCAATATGTGTAGCTTTTTTTTTTTTAATGTTTTATTTATTTCTAGGAGAGAGAGACAGCGTGAGCAGAGGAGGGACAGAGAGAGAGGGAGTCACAGACTAAAACAGGCTCCAGGTTCCGAGCTGGCAGTCCGCACAGAGCCCGACGCGGGGCTCGAACCCACAAACCGTGAGATCATGACCTAAGCGAAAGTCGGAAAGTCGGATGCTTAACCGACTAAGCCACCCAGGTGCCCCCAATATGTGTAGCTTTAAAAAATATTACCGTCTTCTTGTTAATATGGGCTGGTGATAAGTTTGCCAGAAAGCAATTTGGCTGAAACCAGTCCCTTGCTAATCAATTTGTCTAGTCGGTCTAAAATTCAACTCTTTTAAAAAGCCTCTTTCTATCCCTTTGAGGATCTCATTTTATAAACATATTTCTGCCACAAATAGTAGTCTTTTAAGTAATTTAAACCAATTTCCAAAAAAGGTATTTCCAAGTTAATTTCATATTTTTTGATAAGTACACATCCTATTTGCATAATTTTGTGAATGACAAAATTATTTTGAATCCGTGAGTACTCTTTTACACTGATTTTATTTTTAGATAACAGAAAGAGTTTAGCTAGATTTCCTAAGAACTTTATTTTTCAGAGCTCTTTTTTCACAATAAATGTAAATCAAATTTGCACAAAACTGATTTTTACATAACTTTTCATTGCTAACTAGAGACTGGTAAAGAACCCAGCCCTCCCCAATTTGCTATCATTTGGGGGGAAGAGTACGATTTTTTCCAAGTGCTCATTCTAATCCCAACTCATGTCACCTCGTGTCCACTCTGTTGTGTGGGAATCAGAAAGGACTTTGCAAAGAGGAACAAATTGCAGTTCATGTGTGTTGGCCCATTTGTGAATCTCAGTTGGATGGACACAGACTAGAAGTACAAATCACTTAGGGCCTTGAAAAGCCAATGACCTGTTGAATCTGGACTGAGATTTTAAAAAGACCAAAACAAATTCTTTTCTAGGGAAATATTTTTGGATGTATTTTTACAGCAGGTGTAGAAATTTCTAGGGCTAAATTGTCCTCCGAGTACATTTTAATGGGGCCATTTGTGTCCTACTTGTCACAAATCAGAGGAAACTTGACATTTGTTTTACTTAAAGCTCTCTTTCATTGTGTTACTCCTTCAATTGATTCTCAATTTCCCCTAAAGCATTTTCCAGATTTAGCAGGTCCCCCGTGGCTGTGCACAGATGAGTCAACTTTCCACAGTCTCTTGTTTCTGGGTATAGGAAATCAAATATGAAGACACACAAAGAACTTCCAGTGGTGAATACATAAGTTGGTCATAGAAATTAATCTTCTTGCATTAAAACAATATTGAGCTAAAAAGCTCGAAGATACAGTTAAAGAAAATGGCACAATGATTTACAGAGAGGTAAAGAGAAGAAAAATGTGAACAAAAGATATAAGGAGCAAAAATAGAGGTTTTTCAAAATCTGTGTGATAGAAATTCCATGGGGTCTCTGGCTGCCTTAGTCAGTAGAGTGTTGGACTCTTGAGCTTGAGCCCCACATTGGAAGTAAAGATTAATTTTAAAAAATGGCTTGAACAAATAAAGAGAAACTTAAAATTAAATAAATAAAGCTAACACCTCTGTAACTCTCCCCTTTAAAAAAAAAAAAAAGAAAAAGAAGAAGAAGAAATTCCAGAAGTAAAGAATGGTGGAGATGTAATAATTCAGGGAAAATTTCCAGACCTGAATAAGTATGGGAGTCTGCAAATTGAGGAAGACTTCAAAAACCAAAGTGGATAAATTAAACATTTTAGGGGTGCCTGGGTGGCTCAGTCGGTTAAGCATCTGACTTTGGCTCAGATCATGATCTCACGGTCCATAGGTTCAAGCCCTGGATCGGGCTTTGTGCTGACAGCTAGCTCAGAACCTGGAGCCTGTTTCAGATTCTGTGTCTCCTTCTCCCTCTGATCCTCCCTTGCTCACGCTCCCTCTCTCTCTTCGAAATAAATAAAACATTTTAAAGATTTTGTTAAAAACATTCTACATCTAGGTACACTGTAAGGGAATTTCAGATCATAAATGAAAAACTCTTAAAATCAACTAAAAAGAAAATCAGATTATCTATAAAGCAATCATAACTATATTGATAGCAATATCCTAACAACAACAAAAAGATGCCCTAAGGTAATGAAATAGTGTCTTCAAAATGCTTATTATCTTATCTGATACAGAAAATCACACACATGTATAATAAAAATCTAACAAATTAGGAGTCAAAAGGAACTTTCTAACTCAACAAAAGTGTCAAGCATACATTATATGTAATGGAGAATTTTTAGACATTTTTACTTTGAGACTTGGGATTCACAGATGATTGCTATCACTAGTGGTCCTCACGGATTTTGTATGGAAAGAAAAGAAATAGAACTTAAAGGATGATAAGGGGGTAAAATTCTCAATATTCACAGACAAGATGATTATCTATATTGAAAATGCACAAATTAACAGACAACATTTTGTAATGAAGGGGAATAGCAAGGTCACTAGATTAAAGACCAGCTTATAAAAATATGTCAAGAAAACACTAAAAAGCAAAACACCACTCACAAGAGTAACAAAAACACAAGAGGGTCAAGAAATTTACAATGGGTATACAAGATTTTGATGAAGAAAATGGAAAAATATTAAAAGCAAACTGGTGCAGCCACTCTGGAAAACTGTATGGAGGTTCCTTAAAAAATTAAAAATAGAATCATCCTATGATCCAGCAACTACACTACTAGGAATTTATCCAAAGGATACAAAAATGCTTATTTGAAGGGGCACATGCACTCCAATGTTCATAGCAGCGCTATCAACAATAGCTAAATTATGGAAAGAGCCCAAAAGTTCATCGATGAAGGAATGGATAAAGAAGATGTGGTGCATACAGGCAATGGAGTACTACTCAGCAATGAAAAAGAATGAAATCTTGCTGTTTGCAACAACATGGATGGAACTACAGGGTATTGTGCTAAGTGAAGTAAGTCAGTCAGAGAAAGACACTCATATGATTTCACTCATATGTGGAATTTGAGAAATGCAATAGATGAACACAAGGGAAGGGAAGGAAAAGTAAAACAAAAACAGTGAGGGAAGCAAGGCATAAAAGACCCTTAAATACAGAGAACAAACTGAGGGTTGCTGGAAGGGAGGTGGATGGGGGGAATGGGTTAAATGGGTGATGGGCACTAAGGAGGGCACTTTTCAGGATTAATACTGGATATCATATATAAGGGGTGAATCACTGGGTTTTAGTCCTGAAGCCAAGACTACACTGTATGTTAACTAACCTGAATTTAAATAAAAATAAATAAATAAATAAATTATGAAGGATGCATATATAAGCATTTAAAAAGTTAAAAAAAAAACAAATATTTTAAAGGACACAGGTTTGTCTGAGAATACAAAAATCTTACATATTCATGAATAAGATATGATGAAAATATTATAAGGATACTAATTATAACTTAATTTATAAATTCAATTTTAATAAATAGGCCAGCTGCATTTTTTAAAACGAATTGATACATTTATTTCAAAATTTATAGAAATAAGTTTCACAAATAGCTAAGCCAGTCTGGAAAAACAGCAAAAAGATTTTCATTATGAGGTATCTTGTGAGTACCCTACAAAGCCGTATCAGTGAAATCTGTATGGCAATACTTCAAAAAAACAACCAGAACAATGGAAAAGAATAGAGCCTCAGAGTGCCACGTGCACATGAGAACTTGATAAACAATTGTGGAGGTGATGAGGGTAGAGTCGTTGGCAAACCTGGCTCACATATGAAGAAAAATAAAATTGATCCCTATGAAAAAGTCAGATGAGGACTTTTAATTAAACAAATTTAGATTTAAGATTTAAAATGTAGATTAAGCAAAGATTTACAAATGAAAGGTAAATAATTTAATCATAATTTTATTTGTGACCTAGGACTTGTTTAAAACTGTTAAAATCTTAAAGGTAAGGCATATGAAGTGAAATGTTGATGTTTTGGATTCACAGATTTTTAAGAATTTCTTTAAAGTAAGACCCAATGTGTAAAGTTAATCACTGATTATGAAAAAATGTCAAAGGGTTAGTATCGAAAATATTTAAGAAACATTCAAGAGTCTCTCCTGGTTTGCCTTGAATGTTGAGAACAAACTGAGGACTGATGGGTTTGCGGGAGAGGAGAAGGGGGGTGATGGGCATGGAGGAGGGCACTTGTGGGGATGAGCACTGGGTGTCATATGGAAACCAACATGACAATAAACTATTAAAAAATAAAATATTTAAGAAATATCTATAAATCCACCAGAAAAGCATTGAAACCCAAGAGAAGTTGGATAAAAGATATGAACAGATAATTTACAGATGACAATCATTGTGAATCAGAAAAAAAGAGAATTAATACAATGATACATCACTTTACATATATCAGGTAGGCAAATATTAAAAACTTAGCATTAGCAGGGATGTGAGAAGAAACATACCAAAGACATAAACCCTAGGAACATGGTCCTGGGGAAAGATGTGGAATATAGAATGAAGTCTAGCCCAGTATAATTTATGTAAATTAGAAATCTATGAACAATACTTACTCACATTTTTAAAAGATACATTAAAATAATACACATCAAATAAGTTAACATGGGAGTGGGGGAATAACAGTAAAGAATGAAGATAATAAATACATACATACATACATGTGTCATGCATATATATGTATATATACACATAAAATGACCCAAGGCCTTGAATGGGCTGATTGTGATACTCCAGTTTCTCGCTATTATAAATAAAGCTACTAAGAATATTTATGACCAGTTTTTGCATAGACATCTACTTTCGGTTCTTTTTTTTTTTTTTTTTAATGTTTTATTTATTTCTAAGAGAGAGAGAGAGAGAGACAGCGTGAGCAGGGGAGGGTCAGAGAGAGAGGAAGACACAGACTGTGAAACAGGCTCCAGGCTCTGAGCTGGCAGTCAGCACAGAGCCCGACGCGGGACTCGAACCCACGAACCGCGAGATCATGACCTAAGCGAAAGTCGGACGCTTAACGGACTAAGCCACTCAGGCGCCCCCTTTCAGTTCTTTTGAATAAACGCCTAGGAATGGAATGGCTGAACAAAGGTATATGTTTAACATTTTAAGAAACTAAAAACTATTTTCTAAAATGCTTGCACCATTTACATTCCCAAGAGCAATGTCTGAATGCTTCCTTCCTCCATATCCTCTGAGTACAACCAATTATTTAATTTTAGTTATCCTAATAACTGGGTAGTAGTATCTTATTGTGCTTTTCATTTGTATTTCCCTAAAAATTAATGACGTTGAGCATCTTTTCATGGGTTTATTTGGCATTGATGTATTTTCTTTGGTAAAGTGTCTGTTCAAATCTTTTGTTGTATTTCTAAAATTGAGCTGTTTTCTTTTGAGAGTTCTTAACATATTTTGGATACAAATACATCACGTTTTGCAAATATATTCTACCACTCCATGGCTTGTCTTTTCATTCTTAATGGTGCTTTTATCAAGAGCAGATTTTCAGATATTTGATGAAGATCAATTCATCAATTCTTTTTCGTTTTTGTATGCATTTGGCATCATATTTAATACATCTTGACCTAACTCACTTTTTCTATGTTTCCTTCTAGAAGTTTTACAGTTTTAGATTTTAAATTTGGGTCATTTTTCTTAACTAGTACAAGACAGGGATCAAAGTTTGGTTTTGTTTTTAGTTTGCATGTGAATATCCGATTCTTCCAAGACCATTCCATGAAAAGACTATTCTCTGACCACTGAATTGGTTTTGCACCTTTGTCAAAATGAGTTGTTTATTTATGTGTGGATCTATATCTGGACTCTATTCTGCTCCATTGATCTATCTGTCTAACTTGACAGCAATAAAATTTACTAATCATTTCTGCTATGTTTAATCTGCCATTAATGTCAAACAATGTTATTTTTCACTTCACAAATTGTTTTCTTTCATTTATAGAATTTCAGTGTGTACCTTTTTTGTATCTTCCATGATTCTACCTTACTTTTTGAACATGTGTAACACAACTATAGTTGATTCAAGATCTTGTCTGCTAATTCTGACATCATGTCATGTTCTCAGTTGGTTTTCTTCCACTCGTTTTTCAACTTCGGTTTACATGATTTGACTTGTCAATGCTTTGTGATTTCTTCTTTCTTGGATGCAAATATTATAAATTTTACCTTGTGTCCTGGATTTTTTCTGCACTCCTAAAATAACCTTGAGCTTTGTTCTTGAATACAGTTAAGTTATTTTGAAATAGTTGAGTCCTCTTGGATCTCACTTTCAATCTTCGTTAGGAGAAACCAGAGCAGTGCCTATTCTCCACCACTGAGGAAAGATACTTTAAATTACTCTATGTAAAAGCCCGTAATTATGAAATTTCCTAGTCTGGTTGGTAGAACTATGCCCTTTCCTGAGTTTTGGTCAATGTTCATTCTAATCTTTTCTGGACAGATCTTTCCCCAGTCTCAGGTATTTTTCTCTACATGCCTATACTGTTCAGTATTTAGCTGAATAATCAAGAGGCACCGTGGAAGATTGGTGTTCTATTTTTGTGCTGCTCTTCAATATTCTGTCCTGTGAACCCCAGCCACCTTGTTCTCCCCTGACTTGTGGCTCTGTTGCTTTTACTCACAGACTCTACCAAACTTGGGGTCTTCCTGTTCGCATAGTATTCTGGAAACTCTCATGTCAGTAAACTCGAACAATTTCTCACTTCATTTGTTTCCATCTATCAGGGATCACTATTCTCCATTACCTGTAGTGTGGTGGTTTGAAAATTATTGCTTCACTTGTTGGTTTCTTTTTGTTTTGTGCTGGGTTTGTTTGTTTTTTTTTTTCAGGAAGGGTGGCAAAATCCAGTCATTGTTACCCCATCTTGTGGGAAGTAGAAGTCCTGATATAAGAACATTGATAAAAAAAAATGGACTCTAACAAAAATAAATATGACTTAGAATATGTAATGTCATTACCAAAAAATAAATAATTCACCAAGAAATATGGAACTCAGAAATATCAAGGAATTGCTATCATAGATCACAAATTCCATAATACAACAAATTAAATAATTATGAACCAAAAAAAGTAGCCTCGCATCATCTCTCCGAATATTGGTATGTGGTCTGGAAATTTGGGGGTAGGGAGTGAAAGGATTAATACTGAGAATATGCAATAAATGTGTATAAATTGATACTAAAACCATGTAGGAAAATAGGCACAGAATTTAGCAGACATTTCATGAAAGAAGAAAGCTGATTGACCAATAAATGTGTAAATGTGCTCAGTTTCCCATTAGTTAGAGAAATGGAGACGAGAAGCACAGAGACTCTGTAGTTCATCTGACACCGGGAACATACGGCTTTCCAACATCCCTTGCTCTGTGCAACATAATCATTTTCAGCCACAATCATGGAATGCAACTCTGTGTGAAGGTGAAGGTGCTACATATTTCAAAATAGATAGAGATAGAAATATTGATTTGCGGGGCGCCTGGGTGGCTTAGTCGGTTAAGCGTCCGACTTTCGCTTAGGTCATGATCTCGCGGTTCGTGGGTTCGAGCCCCGCGTCGGGCTCTGTGCTGACTGCCAGCTCAGAGCCTGGAGCCTGTTTCAGAGTCTGTGACTCCCTCTCTCTCTGACCTCCCCTGCTCACGCTGTCTCTCTCTCTCCTAGAAAAAAAAAAAAAAAAGAATCAGAAATATTGATTTGCTGTCCCTTGTCTATTTCTTTCCTTCATTGTTCTCGGTTGAGCTTATGTTAGTTCCTCACTTTAAGTTTCTTTGCAAAAATTACAGAGTAATTATGAACGAATACTGTGATTACTTCGAGTTCTTCCTCCAGACAGAACAAACAAAACCCCAAACTATTTACTGTAAACTTTTATATCTACCTAATAGTTTGAACTTTGCTCCTTTGTTGACTGAAAAAAAATAATATTTGATGCACATAACTATCCAGTACAGTATGATTCAACTTCACTCTTTCTTAATTCATATTCTAGTTTTAAACAGTTAATTAAAATGAGTAAATTTCCACTTTAAAGATACTGTTCAGGTTCGGTAAGACATTTCATGGTTAACGCTGTTTTCTTGTTTTAAATATTAAACACAAATAAATACTCCAAGTGGTCACATGAAATAAGAAAACTGAAATTACTCACATTTTCTCTCTTTGCTTTTTCTATCACTGTGCCATCCTTGTTTATCCCAAATATACTGTTTAAACATGAGAATATGTGGTGCCAAGGAGGGGTAGTGGTGGAGATATGGTTTGTGCAGAAGCCAGTGTAAACATTCAGGCCAGTGTAAATCTGCTCTTGAAATGAGAGTGGGTAGGTGAATCCATGTGTATTCAGGATCAGCTGTATAAGTAACAGTTCTCCAATTTAGCTCTCATGTCAACTATAATGTGTATGAAAAGACAAAAATATAATGCTCTAATTTAGAGTTTGCATAACCTATTATTAAATTTCAACAATAATTATCACAAGGTAGGTTCCTCATGTGGAGAAGTAGTGTGGATACGTGTAGTGCATTACAAACAATCCAAGGTTGGTGCTTTGCAAGTCCATGGACACCAGGAGTTAGGCAGATGGTTCATCTGAGAAGGGCAGTTCCATAGCCAAAAGGGACAGGCAGATTTCGGTCATCCGGGCTACAGTGTTCACAAGCAACAGCAGCCACGGCTGTGATGAGAGAATGGAGAACACTGCTCTGGCAGACAGAGCTACAAAGTAATTAGTACATCTGAACACCATTTAGGCATCTAGTAATAGGACATCTCCTGGTGGGGGAAACCAGCATTTTGATTCTAAAGGACACATAATTTAAGCGGATTAAGAAATGAAATTATATTAAATTAGGAAGGTATGATTAACCCAAGGACCTTGGTGGTGGCAGAATATTGTTGGGGGGAAGAACTTGAAGAAACTCAGCACACATTAGGCATATGGATGAAAAACCAAGGCAGCCCACCTCCTTGGGAGTATTGCTCCAGGAATGAATTTCAGTTTGTGGGGTGACAAAGCATGGTGAAGGCCATGTCCAAGGCAAGCTCATGCTTTTTCAGATAAGGGCTTTCTAAAACACCGGGGGTATGTGTATGCATAGAAAACAGCAATTTCTTTGCTTTGAGATATATGGAAATAATCCTTTCTAATTAGATACTGAACACCGATGCCAGAGCACTAGGAACAGACCTCTGCTGGAGTTCTCCACTGGGGTTTGGACGGAACAGCATAAAGTGAGACCTTTCTTTGGGAATTTGGGAGCCACCAAGTTCAAGGCATGGGGGCAGGAAACAGAAGACAAAGCCAGGACAGTTGGCTCATGTATAGAGACCATGGAGGGGAGCCATGGGGTGGAAGCAGAATGAGAAATATTGGAAGTAAGAGCAAGGAGATGGTCACCAGAAAGAAAGGAAGCAGGAAAGCCATTGGACACATAGGTCTGGGAGTATGGACACAGCCGCGTTCAGTGAAGTCCTTTGCGAGATGAAGATCTCTGAGCTGAGATGCAACTGGCCAAGGCAAACAGCCTTCTGGAGAAGGTGGCAGCCAATAGGAGGCACACAAACAGGTAGAGAGAAGGTGGACTGGCTCCCAGTGGCTGGGTAGCTTCCTCCTCTATTGATTGCATTGTGGGCTTTCCTCCACCACTTTGTTTCATTGTCGGGCTTATCATCACCTGCCCTGTTTTTTTAAATCTCCTTGTTTATCTAGCAAAGGGGGCAGGGATTTTTTGGTCAATTCTGTTTACTGTCATATCCCCGACACGTAAGGGGATAGTGCTTGGCATTTGTTGAATGAATAAATGAACATTTATTGTACTCACTAGAGATGTCCCATAGTGCCACTGGGGCAGAGGCTGGCCTACCAATGGATCAAAGCTTAATACTGACAAAGCCCTTGCCATTCTAATTCAATATATCTGTGGTATGGATTCCATTCATTTTCTTACGAAGTAAAGTGAGAATTGCAGATAAGCAGGTCTGGGGGACTAGACCAACACCTACATGGTGCTCATTCTTCTTCTTGGAGATATTTCTAAATGAATGAAAAATTGATTTAATTCCAAAAAAATCCTTCTTTTGTTTTAGGTGTTCTGCTATGCCAGTTCCCTTGGAGAATAGATTTCCGTGATAAAACAAATCATTAGATGGTTACCAGGACACCAATGAGACAGTCCCAAATGCAAACCTTATCTTCATTTACTGGGCTGTAATTCACTGCATTACTAGGAAGTCTATTCTTTCTCTCTCTCTGTGTGTGTCTCTCTCTCTAACTATATAACTATATAGTTATGCTATATATAACCATATATATATAGTGGAAGTGAAGACAATATCTCTCTCCAATATGGCTCATTCCTACCTTCCTACCTTCAGCTAGCAACAGACATAGCTATGGCCTAGAATGCTGTGTCTCTCATGTTACCCTACTCTTGGTCTGAGACTAACAAAGAGACCAAGTCACTCCAGGTAGTATGGGAAAGGATCTTTCATAAATTGCAGGAGGCATATTTCATAGAAATTTAAGAAAACCTAAAGAAAAGTTCAGAGTTGTCCTTATTTTGCATGGCAGTTGTGGGTACTTCATTGTTTTATTTTTGTCTCTATATTCTCAACAAAAGAATCTCAAATCAGGCAGTAAATGAAGAGTTTATGAAGTGGTGGTGAGGCCATATTACTATAAGCACGAGATGTACTAGGATCTGGCTAATCTTTGTGTCCATATTGAAGCAAGAGTCTCCTCTAGGAGGGAATGGCATGGGTTTGCCTTTGTTCTTTTGACTTTGAACCTTAGTCTCTTTATCCTTTTGACTGCGATATCCAGTATGGTGTCTGCAATAGTAGTGAAATAGTTAGAATCATCACGACACAAACCCAAGTCTCACTTTGTCCACTCAACAGCTGTATGACCTCAGGTAAATCACATAGGGTCTCTGGGCCTGTCTTTTCATTGGTTAATTTCAGCTTTTATGTCCATTGGCCTCTAAGATCATGAAGAAAACCATGTTCTATTTTCTTGGAAGGACGTTGAGTGGCAACTTAAAAGCAATGAGATGCAGATAGCTTTAGGATCAAAACACCTGGATCCAAAATCTGACTCTACCTTTTCGTTGCTAAGTCATTTTTATGCTCCAATGGGGATGGTTTTAAGAAACAAGTGATATCAAATACACCATCACAAATAAAGTACCTGGCCCAGAAATTGCTATACTTGAGTTAAATGAACAGACAAGAGGCAGGACCACAGAGAGGTGGAGAGCTGTGTCTGCACAGACCTCTTGGGCCGAGCGACCACACAGAGACTGTGGCTTCCACACCAGGGGTTGGCTGATGCTGGCCAGGCTTAGCGCTTCCATGTTGCACATCCTGAGAGCAGGTGCACTCCAGAAAGACTTCTCTGAGACCTCTGGTTAAGGACTGTCCGCAATTAGTAAGAGGCAACTCTCTGGAATGTGGAACTTTAGATCTAATTCTTAAATAATTCTTCAGCACAAATGAAAGTGTTTGGGGGGAGAAAGTTGGTAGGAGAAGAGAAGGAAAGGTGAAAAGAGGGGAGCCAGGGAAAGAATCATTGAGGTCACATTGAATAAACAAAAATGGAATTCAGAGAAGTAAATTTCTATCAAAAGCCATTCTAGGAACATGATGTGAATTGGTCGTGTCTTGTTTTGTTTCTTGTTCAATCGAAAAGTTGATCAGATTGCTGCGTCTGTCTAATCAAAGGCAAGATGTACACCTGAGAAAAATGAACAGACTGCTGGTGAGTGAAATGTTTTAAAATGGGGGTTTGATTTTGATTAGCTTGCCTCGCAGTGCTTCAGGGTGAGCATGCCTGAGCGTATGCCTTCTCCCTACAATGACCAAGGCTCCCCTCGGCTACCCAGGCATGATTAATATTTGAGGTCAGAATCTGGCCTGTAGAATTCTAACCCAATTTCACATTAGCATTTTTAAGACTTCCAGGCAAATGAATACTCATGTGCACGCAGGGGTTAGATATGCACATCAGTGCTTCAGAAATGAAAGTAAAGCAATGTGGAGGGATTGATGTTTGTAACCTCAAAGTCAAGGGAATTCAAAGCTAAGCCCCAAAGAGCTGTGGTGAGTCACCAGGTCGGCACAGGATTAAGATACATGAGACAGCCCCTCCACCAGGAATACGTAATAGCACTTTCAACCTGGGATCCCGGGCGCGATGTGTGCTGGAGCAAGATGATCCCAGCCAATTCTCTCCAAGCCAACAAATAAAATATGTATCCATCTGGGGCTCCTGGGTGACTCAGTGGGTTAAGCATCCGACTTCAGCTCAGGTCATGATCTCACAGTCCATGGGTTCGAGCCCCGTGTCGGGCTCTATGCTGACAGCTCAGAGCCTAGAGCCTGCCTCAGATTCTGTGTCTCCCTCTCTCTCTGACCCTCCCCTGCTCATGCTGTCTCTTTCTCTCTCTCCCTCAAAAATAAAAACATTAAAAATTAAAAAAAAAAAAAAGAGAGAGAGAGATGTATCCGTCCAAGCACAGACTCATTCTGGAAGTAGCAGCTAGCTGGACTCAGGTAGTTGCCAGTGGAGATCATGTTGCAGCCTCATAATTCAAAATATTGGCAAGAGTAGACAGTGGTGTTTTCCTTCACTTTCCTAGAAATGCTTTCTTTTTTTTTTTAAGAATTTATTAATTTTGGTGGGTGAAGTAATGGTACATGGTTGCTTTCCTAAACATTAACTTTTTGGAGAAGTAAAATAAAGTATTTATAGATTCAGTGATAAGCTAAAATTTGCTTTAAAATACTCTAGCTAAAGAAAAAAAAAAGGGGGGGGGAAGACTTCCACTTCCAGGAAGACAGAGTAGATGGGGTGGGACCAAGAGAAAAATGGTGGGGTTATGAAAAAGTAACATGAAGGATATTGGTGGTGATAGACTGTTCTGTATATTGACTGAATCAGGGTCAACACCCTGTTGGTGATACTGTACTGTGATGCCACAAGATGGTACTGGGAAGAAAAAATTGCTAAAAGGTACACGAGATCCCTCTTTATTCTTTCTTTGTTTTAGTTGAATTGCAATTGACATATAGCCAATTATATTAGTTTCAGGTATACAAGAGAGTGATTCAATATTTTTATGGGTTTTTTAAAAGTTATTATTGAGACAGAGAGAAACAGAGCATGGGCGGGGGAGGGGCAGAGAGAGAGGGAGACACAGAATCCGAAGTAGGCTGCAGGCTCTCAGCTGTCAGCACAGAGTCCAATGCAGGGCTTGAACTCACAAACTGCGAGATCATGACCGGAGACGAAGTTGGCTGCTTAACCGACCAAGCCACCCAGGCACTCCTCAGTATTTTTATACATTATGAAATGATCACTGACAGGTCTAGTTGTATCACCATCCAGTTATTACAATATTATTGACTATATTCCCTATGCTGTAGTTTTTGCTTTACATTTATCTTATCACTATAGGTTTGTATCCCTTAATCTCCTTCACCTATTTTGCCACCTCCCAACCCCCCTCTTCTCTGACAATTTACCAGTTTGTTCTCTGTATCTATGAGTCTGTTTTATTTTGCTTATTCATCTGATTTTTACATTCCACACATAAGTGAAGTAATACAGTATTCACCTTTCTTTGTCTGACTTACTTCACTCAGCGTAATTCCTTCTCGGTCCGTCCATGTTGTCACAAATGACAAGATTTCATTCTTTCCAGGGCTGAGTAATATTCCGTTGTATATGTATCTTCCTTATCCATTTATCTATCCATGGTCCCTTAGGTTGTTACCATATCTGGACTACTGTAAAAAATACTTTAGTAAACATAAGGGTACATATATCTTTTTGAATTGGTGCTTTTGTTTTCTTCAGATAAATACCCAGAAGTAAAACTGATGGATCATTTGGTAGTTCTATGTTCATTATTTGTGAGGAAATTCCATATTGTTTTCCATGATGGATTCACTCACTTACATTCCCACACACTTGTGCCAACACTTGTTATATCTTATCTTTTTGATAATATCCATTCAGACATAAGGTGGTATCTCAATGTGGTTTCGATATGTATTTCCCTGATGATGAGTGAAATTGAGCATCTTTTCATGTGTCTGTTGGCCATCTGGATGTCCTCTTTGGAAAAATGTCTACTGAAGTTCTCTGCCTGTTTTTTAATCAGGTTGTTTGGAGGTTTTTTTGGTGTTTGTTTGTTATTGAGTTGTATGAGTTATTTCCATATTTTGGTTCTCAACTGTTGTCAGACATATAATTTGCAACTATCTTCTCCCACTCAGTAGGTTGCATTTTTGTTTTGTTGTTTTCCTTTACTGTGCAAATATCTCTCATTTTGGTGAAATCCTGTTTGTTTATTTTTGCTTTTGTTGCCTTTTCTGAGGAGACAACCAAAACAATACTGCTTAGACCAATGGTCAGAGAGATTACTGCCTCTGCTTCCTTCTAGGAGTTTTATTGTTTCAGGTCATACATTTAAGTTTTTAACCCATTTGGGGCTCATTTCTGTGTATGTGCAAAAAGTGGTCCAGTGTCATTCTTGTGCATATGGCTACCCAGTTTTCCCAGAACCATTTATTTATATCAACACCATTTATAATAGACTGGCCTTTCTCCATTGTATGTTCTCGCCTCCTTTGTCATGGGTTGACTGGTCATACAAGCAAGGGTTTATTTTTGAGCTTTCTATTCTGTTCCATTATCTATGTGTCTGTTTTTATGTCACTATGACACTGTTTTGATCATGATAGCCTTGTAGCATAGTTTGAAATCAGGAAGCATGGTACCTCCAGCTTTGTTCTTTCTCTAGATTGTTTTGGTTATTCAGGGTCATTTATAGCTCCACGGAGATTTTAAGAACATGTGTCTCTTTCTGTGAAAAATGCCATTGGTATTTCAATAGGGATTACATTGAATATGCAGATTGCTTTGGGTAGTATAAACATTTTAACAATGTTCACTTAAAAAAATTTTTTTAGTACTTATTTTTGAGAGAGAGACAGAGTGTGAGCAGGGGAGGGGCAGAGAGAGAGGGAGACATAGAATCCAAAGCAGGGTCCAGGCTCTGAGCTATCAGCACAGAACCCAATGCAGGGCTTGAACTCATGAACTGTGAGATCATGACCTAAGGCAAAGTCTGATACTCAACTGACTGAGCCACCCAGGCGCCCCTAGCAATGTTCATTTTTTCGATTCATGAGCCCAGTATATCTCTCCTTTTATTTTGTGTTGTCTTCAATTTCTTTCATCAATGTCTTTGAGTTCCCACCACCTTGGTTAAATTTATTGCTAGGTATTTCATGCTTTTCTTTTTAAACAAAGCCTCTATTAATCAGAACTTCAGATCACACATGGAAATCAATTCAAGCTGTTTAGGGTATTTACAGGAATTGATCTGCTACAAGTTCTTCAGAAGTGGATTGCACTACACATACATATGTACTTTTCAAAGAATTCAAAAGCCATTAAGATGTTCTCAACTCCTATCTGATAGCTTGAGGGCCATTGACTGGATGTGATCATCAGAAATGAGCTGGGCCAGCAGCAGGGGGCATTTTAATTTGAAAAGAGAAAGACGTACCTCCAAAGGAAGGTTGTGACTCTTAGAAACAGTGTTGAGGAAGGCTGAGCAGACTTCATCATCATAATTATAAAAGCTGCCACAATGTACCAGCTATTTCACATGTAGTTATTATATCACTTAAAGATCGCAAAAGAGTAAAGATTTTTATATTCTTCACTTTAAGATCAGGAAACTGAGGCTAAACAGTTAAATGCTTTGCACAAAATGGCACAATAAGGGCCAGGATTATGATCTGAACCCAAGTCCAAGTCCCAAGGCCACATGCTCCCACCCCCATCTGCCAATGCACATTGTCTCTTATCTAAATAATTAAATATTTGTTTTCCAGAAGATTTTAGGAGATAGAGTGGCATGAAGGCTGGGGATGCATAAGGTAAACATTTCTTATCAGATTGAGCTGTGAATTTGTAAGTTTCCTCTTCTGGATTATGATGTGGGTATCTTTGTTGGAAGAAAGCGTCCAGACAAAAGCTGATAGTTGCTCCTTAAAAACAAAAGGCAGGAGAAGGGGAGCCTAGAAAGGTGGAGGGCAGATTAAGCACTGGCACATCTAAGTGAGTGTATTTGAGCGTCAAGCAGAAGAACCCAAGGGAGCCAATGGTCCAGATTAACTTGGATCCAGGGAAAGCAGTGAGAGGCAGAAAGCTGACCACATATGGTATGGGGGATACAAGTGGCTTGATCTTACAACCTCATTGGGTTTTCTAGTATTTAGTGGTAAGCCCCTCTGGCTACCTTTCCTGGACTGTTAAGAATGGGTTCCCCAACTAAGAGTTCTTGCATTCCTCATTCAGAACCTGTCTTTGTGATAGAGGTCAAAGCTACAGTCCTGATTCTAATCTTAGTCTTGTTAATTAACAACTCAGGTAACTGAGGACCAGGAAGGTGGGTAATCAGCCTGGGTTACAACTTAGGTTATGGAAAACTGACCCAAACTCAAGGCATCTGCTGTCAGAGCCCAAGACATAACCACCCATCGCGAGCTGTGGCTTCCTAAGCAGTGATGAGTTGACCATTATAAAGCCAACTCCTCACCGGGATAAAGTCAAGTCTCTCCTTATGCCTTCAGCTTCTCTTTATTTAAAGGACAACCAATTAGAAAAGAAGCATAAAGTCAGAAAGGGCCAGAGACTTAAATATATAATTTAAAACTATAAAACTTCTAGTGGAAACATAGGACAAAATCTTTGTGGCCTTAGGTTAAACAAAGATTCCTTAGATGTGGCATCAAAACACGATCTATTAAATGAAAAAAAAAGTTGATCAACGGGACCTTAGAAAAAGGGAAAATTTCTGTTCTTCAAGAGACACTGTTAAGGAATGAAAAGGATAACCCACAGACTAGGGGAAAATATTTGCCAAACAAAAGGCTTTGAATCCAGAAACATATCAAAGCTTTCCAGACTCAATAAGAAGTACCCAATAAAAAAAATGGGTTAAAGGATTTTAAAAGGCTCTTCACCAACAATCTGGACAGACGGCAAATCAGCAAATAAGATGCTTACCATCATTAGTCAGTAGAGAAAATGCGAGTTAAAACCACCACTGAGCTATCACTGCATAAATGCGGAACAACTGAAATACCAAAGAGGAGAGAGGACTGACAATTTCAAGTGCCATTAGGAATGCAAGGCAACTGAAACTCACACACTCTGAGGGTGGGAATGCAAACTGACACAGCCATTGTGCAAAAACAGTGTTATAACTTCTTATAAAAGTAAACGTGTACTGGGGCACCTGGGTGTCTCAGTCGGTTAATCGTCAGACTCTTGGTTTCAGCTCAGGTCATGATCTCACAGTTCATAAGTTCAAGGCCCACACTGGTCTCTGTGCTTGCAGTGCAGAGTCTATTGGAATTCTCTCCTCCCCACCTTTCTCTCTGCCCTTCCCCTGCTTGCATGCTCTCTCTGAGAATAAATAAACTTTAAAATATATATAAACACATACTTACCATGTGACCGAGCAATCCCATTTTTAGGTATTTACCTTAAAAAAATGAAAACATGTAACACAGAAACCTGCATGTGAACGTTCATAGCAGCTTTATTCATAATCACCTCCAACTTCTGACAAGCCAAAGATCCTTCTACTGGTGAACGGATAAGCCACGGGACATCCATATAAGGGGCTGGATCCATGAAATGGGCTACTATTTGGCATAAAAAAAAAAAAAAGGAACACACTACTGACTGGGGCAAGAAAATGGATGGATCTCAAATGCATCACTCTCAGAGAAGGAAGTCAAAATTTGAAAGCTACATCCCACATAATGTGAATTAATTATATGCTGGAAAAGGCAAACCTATAAGGACAGAAAATAGATCAGTGGTTGGTGGGCCTGGGGTAGGGGCGGTGGTGACTACAGATGGGCATTGTGGGATTTTTTAAGACAATTTAATGTTTATTTATTTTTGAGAGAGAGAGAGAGAGCACAAGCAAGGAAGGGGCAGAGAGAGAGGGAGACACACAATCTGAAGCAGGCTCCAGGCTGCTCCAGGCTTCCCCCCCCAGGGTGGTGAAATGGCCATCTAACACCACTGGGAAGGGTGCAGGCTTACTGGGAATAGAAGGATACAATGGATGGCAAATGGAAAATTTGTATTTTGGAGCTAGAGAAGAAAATAGCCTCAGGTCTAGAGCAACATGGCCTGAGGATCATTAAGTTTTTGTTTGTTTGTTTTTCAAGTTTATTTTGAGAGAGACAGAGCTCAGGCAGGGAAGGAGCAGAGGAGGGACGGGTGAAGAGAGGATCTAAAGCAGGCTTTGTGCTGACAGAAGAGAGCCCAACAGGGGGCTCAAACTCACAAACTACGAGATCCAGACCTGAGCCAAAGTCAGATGCTTAACCAACTGAGCCACCCGGGGATCATACGTTTTTAAGGTACGCTGAAGTAAAACTCCTGGATGTCCCTGCCAGTTGGGTCATTTGGCATCCTTGAGGAGAAAGTCACATTTTCTAAGCTGTGTATAGAGCCAAAAGTGAGGTGTCTGCAGTCAGAAAGATAAGAGTTCAAGACCTGGCTTCACTGCTTCCACTCTGCACCTGCTCTGAGCCCTGGTTGCATTATGGTTTTGTTGTCGTTGTTGGGTTTCTTTTTTTGGGGGGGGGAGGGGACACAGACAGGGAGGGAGCACCAGATCACTGTGTTAGGTCTGGGGCCGGTTGAGTCATGGTTTTATGGGCATACAATGGAAAGCACCTTCTAGATGGGTCCATTCTAAATATAAAACTCATGAATATAAAAGTCTTAGCACAGTGCCAGGCACATGGCCAGGCTCAACAGTCACTTAAAGTATTTCTAATGCCTAACCATGTCTATTCTGCACAGGTAATGACGCAGGCGATCCAGATCACGTGTGCCACTGACCTGCTTACCTTACACTACCACCTCCTCCTTTCTCTGATACTAGCAATGTTTACGATTGAGCATAGCTGTGCACCCACTTGAGAAACATAATCAGCATCCGAAGCACCGACATATAAGCAATCTGCTCATTTTGTCCCGGGGCCTCATTTTGTCCCATTTAGGCAATGTGACTGAAGAGCTCTGGTTCTCAAACTCGGTGCCCAGGAACGCTGAGCGGTAAACTCCCAGAGATGCCACAGGATAGCTCTTATTTTCTAGGGAAATACAGCGATGCCACTAAAACAATAGCTCGAAGTCGGGTTCAGTTGCAACACCGGATTGCACACAGTTGTTTTCAGTGATACCACAGTGTACAAAGCTGGATTATTGGCAGTTGCCGGGAAAAAAGGCACATGCCATACGAAGGATGAGGGTGAAGCGGGAAATGAGGCAGACGCCATCTGGTCTGATTGACGGTTTCAGAAGTTGCGCAGTGCCCATCAGGCACAATGTTCCCTTAATAAATAATTGTTATTATTTGAGAATAAACTAATAATGTTATTTTTCTTTCAATTTATTTATTCTTCTTTTTTTTTTTTCAAATGGCTGCTAATGTCTGGGACATAAATACTCATTAAGTATTTTGGCACGAACTACACAATAAGTAGACCTGGTAGGTATTTCTTTTGGCCTCTGGGTACTGTGGAAAATCTTACCAAGACCTTGAGGGTGCCAGGAATGGAAACATTTGGAGAACCTATGCTGTAAGTATCCCAAAGTTTCCAGCTGTGCCTGGCCCAATGCCTGGGGACAGCTATGAATGAGCAAGCTCGAGAACACAGCGTGTTAGAGGTGGCAGAGATCTTACTTCACGAGGTTAGCATACTCGTTTCCAAGTAGGCAAACTGAGACTTTGAGGTGACTTGCCCCATCCTATTTGCTTTTATCTGGGTTGCAGGGGGAGAAGAAGGAGAGTGCAGATGTGTATGAAGGGGGCAGTCACAGGGAGGTCCAGTCTCTAAGGAAGCAAATACCTGACTCAACAAGGAAAGGTTACATTGATTCATAGAAATCAAACACCTGCCCCCTCCCCTCTACCAAGAGTATCTTGAGAAAGTGGGAGGGGGGTCTCAACACGGATCCCTCTTAATTCTTTGCAAGAGACAGAGAAAGGTGACAGTCGGATTCTGGCACGTGGGGACTAGGTTGCTGTGTTCCGGCGTCTGGCTCCAAGAGGCTCTTGCCTTGTTTGTTCCTCAAGGGTAGGCTGGGACATCCATATCACAAAAAAAAATCATCTCTATCTAAATTAAATCTCCCCTGGTCTCCAAAAGGCAGGGCTGGCATCTGGGAGGGAAGTGGTTGGGGCTTTGTATTCTTGCGTGCTTAGCATTAAGTCAGCATCAACATGACTAGAGCATCCCCAGCAGAAGTGTCAGGGTCTGCTTGCAAAAGGGAAGGTGGGAAGGGGGTGGGTGGCCAGAAAGGCAAAGGATTCTGAGCCCTGGGGGCAGGTTGTCGAGGTCAGGTGTGGAGGCTCTGCAATTTACCTAAATGCTAGAAGATGGGCTCCCTGTCAGATACAGCAAACTGAATTATATCTGAAGGGATTCTAGAGGTCAACTGAGCTCAGGCTGGTTATCTGTTTGCAAGATACAAAGCAGCATCCTGATAAATTGCTAATGAAAGGGAGCCATGTAGAGCTTTGCTCAGCCATCTAGAGTTGGGTACATGGAAGCAAAGCATTTAGAGGAAATCAGGGCTTAAAGGAGACAGCCTGGTGTGGTGGAAATCATGCTGGTTTAGGAGGTAGACATTCTGAGTGTTACTCCAGCCCAGCTGCTAATTAGCTGTGTGACCTCTGGTAACTCATTTTGCTTTTCTAGAATTCAGCTCCCTGTCCACCCACGCACAGGGCTGCTGAGAGGCTGGGGTGACTTAATAAACGTGACCATTTATCAAGTGCTTTCTAAGTGCCAAGAGCTATTTTAAGCACTGCATATACTTCATCTCATTTAACCCTCACAGCCCCTATCTGAGGGAGGGATTCGTATAAAATATAATCTATAATCAAAAGTACTGATGAGGAAACTGAGGTCAAGTAGATGGACCTCATGTAACTCATGTCTTGTAGGTGAGTTTAAAGCATGGCTTTCTACAGACCATGGCAGAGTTGAGAACTTTCATTTTTCAGAAGATGTGATTTTGTAGAGCTGGGGTAAGGCCCCCACATTTGCAGGTTTAATAAGCGCCTGGGTCATTTCGATATGGGTGGTGCATAACCTGTAATTTAAGAGTTACTTCCCTGGGGCGCCTGGGTGGCTCAGTTGGTTAAGCATCTGACTTCAGCTCAGGGTATGATCTCACGGTTCTTCAGTTCGAGCCCCACATTGGGCTCTCTGCTATTAGCAAAAGAGCCCGCTTCAGATCCTCTGTCCCCTTCTCTCACTGCCCCTCACCCACTATCGGTTTCTCTTTCTCAAAAATAAATAAACATTAAAAAATAAACTAATTAATTAAAGTCACTTCCCTAAGCCACAGTGCCCTGCTTCTGCCCCAAGAAACCATAAAGTGACCACATCACCCTGAAAGACTACAAAGTGTGAAATAAGTCCAAAAGTCCAAAATGGCAGCTTGGGGGTTGGGTAGTTTGGAACAGAAAGGTAAATAGGAGGGCTGTGTTAGGTGAAGGCTGGGCCCGTTGTCCTTAACCCCGGTACAGTCATTAATTATGCCATCTTACATGTGTGCAGTATTCTAGAACTTTCACTTGTGTTTTTTTTTTTCAATTCTTTCACAAAACCCTTAAAAATGCATATGATTTTGTTACTGAAAAACCCAGGTTCAGCTGCTCATCACTCAAAAATCCAACACTCAAAAAATTAGTTTTGATCGGAATGGAATATAAGCTTTATTCAGAGGAGAAAGCAGGCTGTTGTCCAAAAACCAGGTCTCTGCCTGGCCCATGGATTTTTAAACAAACCTTAGAGCAGTTAATCAGTAAAAGGGGAGCATAGTGATCTGCAACACTTGTTGAATGCGTGCAGACTTGAAGGTGCAGGCTGTAGACACAGTGCTCGGAGGTTGTGCGTTGGTCTCTGGGGGAAGTTGGGCAAGAGGGTTTGGTTCCCAGTCTTTCTAGGAAACAATGCATGATCTATAGACATACAAAGAAAGGCTTAGTTATTCAATCACTCAGGCTAAAGGTACTTGCTAAAATTTAAAGACTACTAAGTTGGCTGGGGGGTCCAAGATGGCAGCTTCCATTTTTCCAAGTTGGTAAATGGGAATCTGATCTCCTTTTATTAAGTCAGGTGATTTTTTTGGTACCAGTGACTGTTCATCAGTGACCCAGGGAGCACCCAGGACCACTATAGGCACAAGGGGACAATAGAAAGAATAAAGATGGCATCCTTGACATTGAACCGTTTGGTTTTATTGGATGACAAAGTAGCACAGCCAGAGGGTGATTGAGAATGGAATGGTTGCCCTAAAGAGAACTCTGAATAAGCTCAGCCGTACCTTGTGTGATGGCGCCATGTTGTCTGGGTTTGTGATGCAGAAACAACACACCAAAAATGTGTGGACGCACCACCTCCAAAGGCAACGTTTTCTTAGGCCAGAAGTGAGCTGGCCCTCCTCTGCTTGGGATCCTTCCATGGCGCCCCGTGTTTTTAAGATAACATTTAGAACCCACCTCTTTTTCCAGCCTTTTCTCCTGGCACACTTACTTCCCTTCCCCATCCTCCAGCTTCCTTGAAATACATATTCCTGCCACCACCATTGCCTTGCTTTGGGAAACTCTTACCCATACTTCAGGCTTCAATTTGACCTTCTTTCCTCAGAGACTCATTTCTTGCCTCCTTACCCTACTGGATGCCCACATAGCATCCTGGGCTTTTTCTTTGAACACTCATTGCAAATCTAATTTGTATTTAATATTTGTCTTCCCTATCTCAGCTCCACAGGGCAGATATTGTGCCTATTGTATTCACTATTCTGTTTCCAGTATCCAGTGACTGGCACATAGTACGGATTCAAATATCCATTGCACAAGTGAATGAACTTAACAGATGGGTAGGCAAATAAAGATGGGAAGAGCGACAGAAACCATGAGATCTGTATTTCACCTGCAGGCCAGTGTACCACACTTATTTCAGTTCAGTGACTATTTACTGGTGCTGTGCTAGGCAAGGACCATAATGATGACTATGACCTGGTTCCTTACATTTATGTTATGAAAAAGGAGAGGTACAAACCAAAAAGGTCAGCATATGCGGCTTCCTTTTGGAAAGTTGGTATATTTCACTTTCGTAATGTGACAGCCCAGAGAATATCCCATGGTTAAGCTTCCGCGGATCCCTTCAGAATATAAGGGGGAAAAGAAGATGAGGTCCTAAAAGAGGGTATTTGGAAAGTGACAATGTCTCCAAAGTCCAAGGAAATTCCCCTGATATCTGACACCTAGTAACTCTGGACAAGCACCTATTTCCCGCTCCCTGGGAACTTGTTTGAAGTGCAAATTCTCAGGTCCTCCCATTGACCTGCTAAATCAGAAACTGTGAAGGTGGGTCTCCACTTCCTGGTGCTGGAGCTGGCTAGCATGAGCTCTTATGATCAGATTGTGCATCTCTTCCCAATTTAAGGGAGCTTGAAATTGACTATTGTGGGAGTATTTACACCACAGAAATTGGCAAATGAAAATCACATTGGTTTCTTCCAAAGAGAACAGGTCATTAAATATTTACCAGGATGCCATTTGACCCAGAAATCTGTTTTAACAAGCCCTTCAGGGGATTCTAATGCCTTCTAGCTCCCCCCCGCAATGCTAAAAAAAATTCCACATTTCAGATTTGTTCACATTTCTTGAGCTTGAGCGTGGATGGTTCCAGGGATTGTTTGTTCCTGGTTGTGACAAGAATATTGGCAAAGAAACAGCTGTTCCTCCTCCAGGGATCCCATCCTCCCCAGGGAGAGAGAGGAGGCTGAAGTTGAGAGAAGAGACTTTAGAATTGCTATTTTGGTCCCCACACCCAGCATTGTTGAAAAGGGCCCTGATTTGCAAACAAAGATTTCATGACTGTGAATCTCAACAGGCTAAAAACAACCTCATTCTGTCTGCAAAGCAAAATGAGACGCTTTTTTTGTTGTTGTTTTTTGACCGAATTCAGAACCACTTGGGATGACAGTGATTTACTAAAATAGCCAAATCCAGATTTTTGCCTAAATCAGCATAGGACTTGTCTCACACCTGCCTGTGGTCCCTCAGGATACACTGATAGGCATTAAGGCATGAAGGTGGGGAAGAAGAGGACAGAAGTAAACAAAGTTGCTCTGACCAGTTATATCTGTCACTACTATAGGAGGTTGGTTGGGGGAGGGTCTGTTTTTTAAAAGAATTCAGGTTTCACTGTTTAATCAGATGTATTATCTGCTGAATCAGGTCTATCAGCTAATGAACCAGAGGGTTTCCCTCATGAGTCATGCAGATCACCTGCTGAAAACATTTCCAAGATGAATTCATTCATCCGCTATGATCCTTCTTCTAAAGGCAGGGGGTTTAACCTTGGCCTTGGTTCCTGTCCCAACCAAGGCTTTCAGGTTTTGTAGCCAGTCTAAATCAAAACTGAAGAATTTACATTATGGAGGACAAGGACAAGGAATTTGGTGGATCATCTGTAAAGAACTTCTTACTTGCTTCCATAAATAATTATTTGTTACCAAGAAATAGAAACGGATATCATTTCATTGATATTGTGATCCAATACCTGGCAGGTAGCTGATCCCTGATGAAGGTCTGTTAAATAAATGAATAAGAAAGATGGATGGATGGACGGATGAATGAATGAACGAGCAAATGCATGTTTTATAAATATGGGCTTGTAGCTTTTACTTTATTTGCAAGTCTTAGATTTTCTCTCAAAACCACCTCTACTTTGTCTTTCTTAAAGAATTGCAGACATGTGCTGCAAAACCTGGTAAGGAGCTATTGCAGTTTCTAACACCTTCAGTAACTACTATAGATCTATCAGGCTGAGCATTTGAAATACACAAGACGTGGACTTTCCATTTTTCTCCCGAGGAGATAAAGATGAAAGTTCCCACTTTTGACTCTCCCGCTACCAAACTTGAATTGGAGAAGGTGATCTAGCCCAGTCAGCAGTTATGGCAGTCATCCAGGCCACATTATATCCACTTGTGAAAAAAGGTCCATAGTGCACCTCCCCACTCGCAGAGACAGATTGGCCTTCCTTCATCCTCCCTGATGATGAGGGACCTTCAAGCAAACTGAGGGCCATGCACAGGCTAGCACAAGCCCCACCCCCTTCCTTGGGTGGGCTATGTGTGATATTCCTCAGCCACTCTCCACTGCTCAAGAACAAAGAAAGGAAAGAGAACAATTAACTGACAGGTCACAGGCAGGCAGGACAGGAGTCTCCATCAGTTTACAACTGTCTTAGTAAATTACAAGAAAAAGCCAATCTTATCAAGAGCCTGCTCTCCAGAAACCTATATAGTCAGTTTCCTGGAGCCCTAATATCCTCCCCTTCATTAGTGATGTGGGAAACAAAGGCAAGCAGGGAATGGCAGGTAAACTTAATTTTTTTTTTCTAATTTGCAGCCCAGTGACACATACTTGAGGCAAATTCTGAGTATAGCCTTTCTCCAGGAACATCCCAGTCTCCTCAAGTAAATGCCTTCCTAGAGGGAAAACAACCTTAGCTTGACAATAGCAAGGCCCTTGGCATCTTATGAGTCTTCTTTAGCATATCAGAGTCCTTCTGGAGGCCTCTGTTTTGTCTTTACCTCCCCCCAACTCCACAGCATAACCAGTCACTCCTCCCAACCCTAATACAGCTCTTTCTGCTGGTGGGTCCTGTCCCAGTGCTTTTTTTTTTTTTTTTTTTAAGATTTTTATTTATTTCTAGGAGAGAGAGAGACAGCGTGAGCAGGGGAGGGTCAGAGAGAGAGGGAGTCACAGACTGAAACAGGCTCCAGGCTCTGAGCTGGCAGTCAGCACAGAGCCCGACGCGGGGCTCGAACCCACGAACCGCGAGATCATGACCTAAGCGAAAGTCGGACGTTCAACCGACTAAGCCACCCAGGCGCCCCCCTGTCCCAGTACTTTAATAAAATCACATTTTTGCACCAAAGACATCTCACAAATTCCTTCTTGGCCCTCAGCTCCGAACCCTCTACCAAGTCCAAAACCCTATCACCTGATATGCTTAAAATATCTTCATATCTTTGGGGCGCCTGGGTGGCTTAGTCGGTTAAGCGTCCGACTTTCCCTTAGGTCATGATCTCGCGGTTCGTGGGTTCAAGCCCTGCGTCGGGCTCTGTGCTGACTGCCAGCTCAGAGCCTGGAGACTGTTTCAGTCTGTGACTCTCTCTCTGACCCTCCCACTCACGCTGTCTCTCTCTCTCTCCTAGAAATAAATAAAATATTAAAAAAAAAATCTTCATATCTTAGAGGAACTTGGGACAACAGAGTCCACACTGAGCTTATACTCTATGCCCTTCACATAAATTAGCTCATGTATTCATCCCAACAATCTTGTGAAATAAGGGTTTATTAACCCATTTTACAGAGGAGGAAGTGTGTTGGGAGGGGTTAAGTAATCTGCCCAAGTTCACATAGTTCAGTTAACAGTAAAGCTGGGATTTGAACATAGTCTTGCTTCATGTTCTTCCTACCTTTGCAAATTGCTCTTTGGTCCTTTTGAATTCTAATTACAGCAAAAGCAAAATTAATATACATAGGTGTGTGTATATTAAAATTACAAAATTTAATTACAAAAATTAATATACATAGGATGTGAGAAAGCAAAACTTGAATGCTTTGTGAAACATCAGAAATTTTACTGCCACCTGGGCGATAAGAGAGGAGAGGTTATTATGGCTTTGTCAACAAATGGTACCAACTCCCAAATTCATGGGCACCTGCTGACAGGTTGAGTGCCCAGCCCACTCTTGGGCTCTCTCCTAGCCTTATGTCAACTGTGAGTCGTTTTCCAGTTATCTGAGATGGTTACAAATCTCATTACAGTTACTACCACCGGAGGCAAATACTGACGATTCACCTATAGTAAGAACTCCACTTCAACTTAGTGTTTGTATTGTGTATCTGTTACCATTCTGTTACTCTCACTGATACACATCTTTTTATTAAAATAAACTGCAGTGTTCTGTTCATTTCAGGTATACATCATAGGGATTTGACAATTCTATACCTAATGAAATGCTCACCATGATAACTGTAAGTCAGCATCTGTCATTGTGCAAAGTTATTAGATATTATTGGTTATATTTCCTATGCTATACTTTTCATCCTTGGGTCCTTTTTATTTTATTACTAGAATTTGTACCGTAGCCTATCTATATCTTGGTATCTGATGTAAGTTTTTAAAAAAAAATTAATGTTTTATTTATGTCTGATTGAGAGAGAGAGAGAGAGAGAGAGAGAGAGACAGTGTGATCAGGGGAGGGTCAGAGAGAGAGGTAAATACAGAATCGGAAACAGCCTCCAGGCTCTGAGCTAGCTGTCCGCACAGAGCCCGATGTGGGGCTTGAACCCACAAACCATGAGATCATGACTTGAGCTGAAGTCAGATGCTTAACCGACTGAGCCACCCAGGCACCCCTGATGTAGGTTTTTTTTTTTCATAAATCACGTACATTTGGATCTTTTATTTTTATCCAGTCTGACAATTTCTGCCTTTGGTGAAGGTTTTAGATTTTTCATATTCAGTGAAATATTGATATGGTTGTATTTAAATATGCAGTCCTACTACTTGTATTCTCTTTGTGCATCTGTTTTTATTACTTTCCCCCTCTTTTTCTGCCTAATTTTGAGTTGAGTACCTATTGTAATTCCATTTTGTTTCTACTCTTGCCTTTTCAGTTATATATGTTTAAATATTTATCTTAGTGGCTGCTTAGAGTTTATATTGTATCCTTAGCTTATCACAGTCAATCTTAGAACAGTACTGTACCTTTAACATATAGCATTGGGCCCTTTCGGTCAATTTCCCTTTTGTCTCTCCAATTGTTCATCCTATTGTTCACACACAGTTTTCTTCTTTATATGATATAACCTACAAAACTACGTAATTTCTACTTTTGATTATCAATTTTCTTTTAAAATGATTGAAATAAGAAAAGTACAGTCTTTTATCTTTACCTTTTATTTTTCTGTTTCTGGAAGTCTTTATTTTTTATGCAGATCCAAATTTTCCCTCTGATTCAGAGTACAAACTGATGATTGCCAGAGAGGGAGGGCATTGGGGAATGGACACAAAGGATGAATGGGGAGTGGACAGCTTCTAGTTAGGGAATGTTCAAGTCACAGGGATGAAAGGGGCCGCATAGGGAATATAATCAGTGGTAATAGCATTGTGTGGTGACAGATGGTGGCTACACTGAGCATAGCATAACACATAGACTTGTCAAATCACAGTTGTACACCTGAAACCAATGTAATATTGTATGCCAACTAGAACTAAAATAAATTCTCTTTGATATAATGATCCTTTTGCAGAAGAACCTCTGTTAACACTTCTTGTAGCGAAATCTGCTTTCAATGCCTTTGCTCTGTTTTTGTTTGCTTCCAAAATCCTGTCTGTGAGCACCTGGGTGGCTCAGTCAGAAGCATCAGCTTCAACTCAGGTCCTGATGTCAGGGTTCAGTTCATGAATTTGAGCCCCACATCAGGCTCCCTGTTGTCAGGGCAGAGCCCGCTTCAGATCCTCTATCCCTGTCTCTCTCTCTCTGATCCCCCCCACCTCAAAAATAAATAAACATTTTAAAAAGCCTGTTTCTGCATTAATATTTAAAAGATGTTTTCACTCAAGGGATACAGGAGTGCTGATGCATAGTGACACATGTACCCTAATGTTCATAGCAGCACTCTCAACCATAGCCAAAGCATGAAAAGAGCCTAAGTGTCCATCAACTGACGAATGGATCAAGAATATGTGGTTCATCTATACAATGGAATACTACATGGCAATGAGAAAGAATGAAATCTGGCCATGTGTAGCAACATGGATGGACCTTGAGGGTGTTATGCTGAATGAAATAAGTCAGGCAGAGAAGTACAGATACCATATGTTTGCACATATAGGTGAATTAGGAGAAACTTAATGGAGGACCATTGGGGAGAAGGGGAAAATAGTTGGGGAGAGGGAGGGAGGCAAACCATGAGAGACTCTGGAATGCCGAGAACAAACTGAGGGCTGATGGCGGTGGGGGGAGAGGACAGGGAATGATGGGCATGGAGGAGGGCACTTGTGGGGTTGAGCCCTGGGTGTTATATGGAAACCAACTTGACAATAAACTACTTTTAAAAAAAGATATTTTGGCTGGGTATAGAATTCTCTGTTGATTGTTTGAGTTACTTGTACAATTAATTACTGAGAGAATAATGTTAAACATTTTAGGTATGATCATGGATTTGTCTATTTCTATTTACTTGTGTCAGTTTCGTGGTTCGTGTGCTTGTAAGGTTTGTTATTAGGTGCACACACATTTAAGATTGCTGGGTCTTATACTAAGTTGCTGAGAAAGTAGATCATGAAAGTTCTCAGCACAAGGGAAAAAAAAATTATATCTATATGAGGTGGATGAATGTTAATTAGATGTAGTGTAGTAATCATTTTATGGTGTATGTATGTCAAATCATTATCCTGTATACCTTAAACTTATATCTCAGGAAATCTATAAACAAATTTGAAAAAAAAAATAACTCCATAAATTGGCTTTGTTATCTTCAGGAAATGTTTTACTCTTTCTCTATTAATTCTCATCAACTTGAAATGCCTTTTTCTGTTATTAACATCGCCACAGCAGATTTCCTATACTTAGTGTTTGTATAGCATATTTGCTTTCCATTGCCACATAAAAATATTTCCACATACTTAGTGACATAAAACAGAACACATGAACTATTCACAGTTCTGTGGGTCAAGAGTCTGAGCATGCTTAGATGAGTTCTCTGCAAAGTCACAATGACTATTATTGGCAGGGCTGTGTTCTCATCTGAAGTCTTGACTGAGAAAGGACCCACTTCTAAGCTCATGTGTTTATGGGCGGAACTCAGTTCTTGCTATCCTGTTGGACTAAAGGACTCAGTTTGGGGCTGATTGTTGGTTGAAGGCTACCCTTGGTCCTTCTCACAAATGCTTTACATTTTTCCAATTTTTTAATTTCAACCTGTGACTTTATGTTAAAGTGTACCACCTATAAATAGCGTATGGTTTATTTTTTGATTATCCAGTCTGGCAATCTCTACTTTTTAACCTGGGTGTTTAGTGCACTTACATTTAATATAGCTATTGAATCTGTTTGTATTTGAGCCTTATGTGTTTTTAAATTTTGTCCTGCATGCACTTTGTTACTCAAGTCTTTGTTTTCTATCTGCTTTTTGGTAAATAAAGTGTTTTTTTTTTGTTTTGTTTTGTTTTTTTTTAGTAAGCTAATTCATCTTGTCTACAGGCACACCTCATTTTATTGTGCTTCATTTTAATCACATTCACAGATACTGCATTTTTCACAATTTGAAGGTTTGGGGCAACCCTCTGTCAAGCAAGTCTAGTGGCACCAGTTTCCCAACACCATTTGCTCACTTTGTGTGTCTGTGTCACATTTTGGCAATTCTCACAATATTTCAAACTTTGTCACTATATTGTTGTGGTGACCTGAGAGCAGTGATTATGACTCACTGAGGGCCCATATGACGGTTAGAACTTTTTAGCAATAAAGTAATTTTTAATTAAGCTATGCATGTTTTTCATACACTTAATGCTCTTTCACACTTCCTGGACTACAGTATAATGTAAACATAACGTTTATATGCCCTGGGAAACCAGAAAATTCATTTGACTCTCTCTTCATTGATATTTGCTTAATTGCAATGGTCAGGAACTGAATGTGCAGTGTCTCCAAGGTCTGCCCGAATTAACTTTCCCATTATGTGCCTTTGCATTATTTGTGTGTGTGTGCATGGTTTCACAAGAGATTATGATATGAATTTTTAAGGTACAGGGATATTCTCATTTTTTAAGTTTATTTGTTTATTTTGAGAGAGAGTGAGCATGTGCACGTGTGATACTAAGGGAGGGGCAAAGAGAGAGAGAATCTCAAGCAAACTTGCCGCTGTCAGCTCAGACCCCAATGTGGGGCTCATTCTCACAAACTGTGAGCTCATGGCCTGAACTGAAATCCAGAGTCAGATGCTCGACCCACTGAGCCACCCAAGTGCCCCTGCATCTGAAATATTCCTCTTTAAAAAATATTCTACTACTTCTTAAACATCATAAAAGCCTTGGAACAATATACTTATGATTGATTACCACCTCTCTGCCGTTTGGGTTGCTTTTGCCATATAGTTTACTTTTACATCGATTAAAATCTCACAATATATTGCTATAATTTTTACTTTAAACATCCAACTGTATGATTTCCTGTCATATTTGCCATTTCTAGCATTCTTCATTTCTTCCCGCAGAATGAGGTTTTTATCTGGTGTCGTTTCTTTCAGCTTGAAGAGCTTTATTTATCACATCTCATCGTGCTTATCTTCTGAAGAAAATGAAGCATTTGTTTGTTGGAACTTGTCTTTTTTAATTTTTTTTAATGTTTATTTATCTGAGAGAGAGAGAGAGAAAGAGAGAGAGAGAGAATAGGGGAGGGGCAGAGAGAGAGGGAGAGATGGAATGTAAAGCAGACTCCAGGCTCTGAACAGTCAGCACAGAACCTGACGTGGGACTTGGACTCGAACTGATGAACTGCAAGATCATGACCTGAGCCAAAGTTGGACGCTTAACAGACTGAGCCACCCAGGCACCCCAGAACTTGTCTTTCTTTTACCTATATTTTCAAGGATATTTTCTCTGGGTATGGAACTCTAGGTTTGTTTCGTTTTGTCTTGTCTTTCTGTCAGTGCTCTGCAAATATTATTCCATCATTGTCTAGCCTACATGATTTCAGATGAGAGAACAGCTATCATTCCTCTTTTGTCTTCTGAATGTGATATGTCTTTTTAGTTTCTGTCTGCTTTCAAAATGTCTCTAAATATGATTTTCTTTGCATTTATTCTGCCTATGTTTCCTGAACTCATAACTATGGGTTTTTGTCTTCTGTCCATTTTGGAAATTTTCTAGTCTCTTCAAACATTTCTTTTTCCTGTGTTCTTCCTCCCTTTTCCTCCCAGGGCTCCAATTACACAAACATTAGTTCAGTTAATAATGTGCCACATAGCTCAGATCCTCTGTTCTTTTTAAAAAATACACTATTTTTTTCTGTTTATGTTTGTCTTTGGATAATTTCTATTGACCTGCCATTAAGTTCACTTATTGTTTTCTCTGGTCTGGTTTGTTAATAACCCACCAAAGAAAAGAATTCTTTTCATCTATTATACTTTTCAATCCTAGCTTTTCCATTTGGGATTTTTTTTTTTCAAAGAAAATAGAAATGTCTCTGCTGAATTTCCCTTTCTGTATTCTCATATTGCCTACAAAATTGTGTAACATATTAACCATAGTTATGTTAAATTTCCTCTCATAATTTCAGTATCTGGACCATCTCTGTGACTGTTTCTATTGTCTCTTTACTCTCTTGATAATAGGTCATATCTTCTTACTTTCTATGCATCTCCTAAAGATTTTTTTTTTTTTAATTTTGAAGTGATTTAAAACTCATGGAAGAGTTGCAATGGTAGTTTAGAGACTTGAAGGATACCCTTCTCCCAGAATCCACTAGTGTTAACATCTTATTAAGTACACACTACAATGATCAAAACTAAGACATGAACATTAATATAATACTATTCATTAAACTACAGTTTTTATTCATATTCCCCTAGGTTTTCTGCTAACCCTCTTCCAGGACCCAATACAGATACCACATTGCATTTATTTGTCATGTCTTCCAGTCTCTTTCAATCTGTGAAAGTTCCTAAGTCTTTCCTTGTCTTTCATAGCCTTGACATTTTGCCTCATGGTTTTTGATTGAATGTCAGACATCATGGATAAAAATACAGCAGAAGCTGAAGTAAATAATATTTACTCCAGAAATAGGACATCCTGTTTTTCTGTCAGGCTTCTGGTTTGTGAGTTTGAGGTGATCTCGTTTGTAGCTGAGCTGAATTGGGGCTTGGTTATTGCTTTCATTAGATTTGGTTTATCGAAGGCTTAAAATTACTTGAGGGTAGGGTTAGAACCTCACCTTCCCCAGGGGCTGGGGTCTGAATTCCTAGAGGGTTTGTCTCGATTCCTCTGCTCTTTGGTTTTAACAGATGTTGTAAGTCTGCATTTCAAGAAGATGTTCACAGATCTCTTACTCTTATGGACAATATTCTGTGCGAGCAATTAAAGCCAATGAAAAAGTTCATGAATAGATTCAGACTCTATTTCTAGGGCTCCCTCAGATCCTCACCATCATTCCTATCCAATTTCAGCCATTAAAAATTCATTAATATTTTAGCTGTTTTCCTCTTACACATATCTATCATGGCTCCCCCCTTCTGCCACTATTTTACAATGATAAAAATAACATTTTTATGGGTCTCTTCTTTCCTAGGAGGGCTATGTGACTTTTTGAATTTTACTTTGTTAGGTTTTATGTGTGTGTATGTGTGTCTTTAGCTCTTTGATTGGCTTAAGAACTATGATTTTGTGTGTTATCCAGGTTGTTCTTATTGTTAGAGTGAGAGCAACATTTTCTTATGATTTTCTATACCTTATGTAGAAGTTGAAGTTGGCTTTTGTTGTTTTAACACTGAATTTTTAAGCACAGAATTATCTAGAATATCTTGGCTGATTCATTGGAGGTTTGTACTTTTTGGTCATCTATACCTCTAACTCCTTTATCCATAAATCTAATTTCTTTTTTACATCATGTCAACAAAAATCAATTCTCTTACTGGCTTACAGAATAAATCAGCTCACATCACATTTTTAATAGGATTTAACTAATACTTTGAGTGGTCACTGGGAAGGGGCTTCTTTTATAGAACTCTGTTCCTCTATCATCTGTTCTTCTCTATTTTCTTCTCTCTGTCCTTCACCCCCTCCCTCCTGCCATCACTGTTGATATATACTTATTTTCTTTCTCTATTAGGCTGAGTAATCAATCTTAGTTCATGTTCCCACACTTGCACCCTAAGGTGTTTGGTAAAATGAAATAATGTTCCCTATAACTAAATCTATCTGATTACACAAACAGTTGGGTTTATAATTCCAAAATATTTTTCTTGTTTTGGATAACTGTATGGCAGGCATAATGTTGATTCTATGATTCCTGAAACTCCTTCAAGTCTGAGGGCCATGGAGAAACATAGAGGGGAACAAGAAGAAAGTTGAGAAGGAAAGCAGCATTTTCACCATGCCAACTAAAAATTCCAGGATAATAATAAGAATAACATTCCTGAGTATTATTTAATGTTTATTATTTCCCAGCCACTCTACTTAACACTTCAATGCATTATGAGATCCTAATTTCATCCCATTTTAGATGAAGAAAAAACAAAGCTTGGAAAGGTTATCAGTTGCTAAAAGTTACCCCAGTAGTGATTAGTGGAGTGTAGAGTAGGAACTGAACCCCAGGTAGGCAGACTCCAGAGCCTATGTGCTTAATCACTACTAAAATGCCAAGCACTTTCTGTATACTTCCACAGTCCTTATAGCCTTAGAGGGCAGGTATTTTTTACTATCTCATTTGACAACTGAGAAAGCTCAGGGAGGGTCAGAACTAATTTGTTCTTGGTCACACATCCTGTAAGTGTCAAAGAGCCAGGGTGAGACTGATCGTGTGTAACCCTTAAGGTTCTGCTCTTGAGATGATGTGCTGGGCATCCAGCCAGGTGGGTTTATATAACAGGTGATGACCATCTAGCCAGGAGGGAAAGCAGTTTACCAAGAAACTGTGCCATGAGGGCAAAGATCAGAGGTTCTGGGCCAGAACCCACCTCTGTGGCTCTCTTATCTCTGTAATTACAATCCCCCTCAAAGTAACAGCCTCTTTTCTTTAGCTCCAAGCTGGCTGATCATTCTCATGCCCTTCAAACTCTCTTGGGACAGATCATTGGCCAACAGCACCTTGGACAGCAGTTGCAAGGACTCAGAGACTCCAGAGCATTTGACCAAGTCAATACCGGGCATGTTTAGGCTAATGTATCCCTGAACCAGACCAGGAACTGTGGAATCAGCGGCTGAATATCTGCAGCGATGATGGTAGGTGGAGAAACAGATGTACCTTGACTGGAGTCAGCACAACATCTGGCAAACCTGGCCCATTGCTTCGTAATTAATCTTGGTGTTCAATCTAATGACATGATGGGATTGAGAAATTGAGCAATTTGATTGGACACATTTTGATAGTTTAATTTTCAATAACACATGGTCAGAGCTTGTTCGCATAATTACTAAATAGATTAATATGCCAATATCTCTGACCAGCTGGAAGGGAAAGCTTTAGGCCTTCAAAGATCTCTGACGGGGCTTTAAATTAAAGCTGATGCTCCAGATAGACTGGGGGTGCAAACCTCTGGAGACTATAAAGTCACATCAGGGTTTGTGGTGAAAGCCTTGGAAATGGCAATTTTATCATTACCCCTAAAAATAAGCCTTTCGTGCCTGTGGCATCCCAGTTTGTCTGCAGAGACTTTATACCACAAATTACAGGACCTTTGGGAAATCCATCATCCTTTCCTAAGGCATTTGAAATCACTAACACCGTGCTCATGATCGAGGTCAAGAAAAAGCATACCAATGAGCCAATAAGTATCATAGAACATGGCCTGGTGCCAACTCTTCTCTGAGACTTGTGGTCTTGTCTTTCAGGATGAGTGTTTTGGACAATCCAGTTGCAGCTATCTGTGAAGAAAAGAAAAGAGGGAGCTAAGTGCCTCCACATCAATGATCTTCAGACTGTGATCTTGTGGTGCGCAGGAGCCAGGAAGCTGATACTATTTTTCTTTGTGGAAAGAGAATAAAGGTCTGTCCCTGAGAGAGGTCAGGATCAGAACCGATGCAGGGTCATGAGACAGGAAAGCAAGAAAGTGGACTCTGTGGCTGGACCACCTGAGCTCATGATCGACAGGAATACGCTATTTGGCAAAGGCGAGTGTCTGTTTTCTCATCTGTAAAATGGGGCTTTGGTAGTGCTGACGTTAGCGGTAAGCCCCATATAGTGCTTAGAACAGCAAGTGACGCCAAGTAAACCTTGATAAATGTCTAGCAGTTTAAAGAAACATGATCTAGGAGGATTTCTATGGACTATTTCAGTTTAAGAACTCAGGGAAGGTGGCAGGGGAGGGTAACTCATTTTGTGGGGAGGTAGAATGGGATGGTAGGAACAGGGATTCTTTCAGAGAGAGTCTGGAGATCTTGACCGTTTTCCCTTGTTCAGGGTCATGTCATTAACCCTCGGGTCCTACCACCTTGGGTTCTAGTCAGTACAAGGGCAAGTGGAGACCATGAAGATTTTAAGCATAGACGCTGGGTCTTACCCACTTAACCTGTGAGTGGGACACAGCATGATATCAGTGACTGTTGTTTGTATGAGTAACGCTTCCTCGTTGGCCACCCTCCCTGATTCTATTCTCCTTCCTTTTCGTTGGAAGGAGGAAAGAGGCCCAGCCATTGTCTAATGAGCAGCCATTAGTTGTTCAGACAAATAGACTGAACATCACTGTCTGTCAGTCATGATCAGGAGGCCTTGGCCCTACTCTGCCCCCTGCAGCCTGGACATGGACACCTCAGCCCCGGGGAAGGGTGACTGAATGGCACCTGCTTGCAGCAAAGTTGAGAGTAAGGATGTCCAAGGGCATGTGGCCTCCCTGGGATCCATGAGAAGGCTGGAGACAGCCCTCTCCAACCCAAGTCAAGTGGTCCATAGAAGGCAGGACTCTTTCTTTCTCTGCCCTTTTCTTGGTGGCCTTCCTGGCTGGAACGGCTCAGCATTCTCAGTTTGTGGATGCTTGAAAACACTTCCAGAGGAAAATGGCAAAAAAGGCGGGAATAGCACAAGAGGGAGAGTGCAGCTCTCTACACAGCACGACCGACTCCTTCCCCCAAGCCCCCACCCACCCCGTCTTCCCGCCCCTCCCGCAGGCTGCCCCCCTCCCCTCACTTTCTCACATATGCTTTCGAAATCAGAGACTGTCATCAAGGCCATTAGCAACGTCTATTCTGGGGATGTACGGCACAAAGCTGAGACCTGGTATTTACTGCTGACTGACAAGTGAAACGTTTTAGCTGTCGCTGGGTGGGGACGCGACAGAGGCTGCGAGGCTGGGGAAAGTCTGCTCCTGCTCTTCCATTCGTTGATTTAGAAAAAAAAAAAAAAAACCAACACTGTTTTAAGTGACTTTGGTGCTGGGGGAAAAAGTCATGATTGGCAGCCCCTGGGGGGACCCCCTTGAAAGAAATGGCGCTGAAGTGGGGGCTGTCTCTTAAGAACCACTTATTGTCTGCCAGGTCTTTCAACTCTGCCTCACCTGTTCAAGCCCTTGGTGGCCATCTGATAATAAGAACAATCACTGGAGGATGACATCCTCAGCCTCAGAGGAGGTCAGGCTGGCAGTTTATCTACCCCCTGGGGAAAGGATTTATTTTGTGTGTTTCCACCTAGCTACGAGAAGGGGGCAGGAAATTCAATCCAATTCAACAAACGTGTATTGATTTATTGAGCACCTACTATGTGAGAGGCTGTCCCCCATGCGAAGTCTGGAGACCCCTCGTGCTAAGCCATGAAGATGCGGCCCAAGGCCTAGAAGATATGTAGGAACAAAGGAAGGGGTGCAAAGTGCTGAGCGGCAGCGGAGGGTAGAGTTGGATTTGGGAGTCGAGAGACCCCTGGGTTTGAATCCGGGCTTTGCCACCTACCAGTCCTCTACCGTGTGGCACATTTGTGGTCTCCAAGCCTTGGTCTCCTCACCTAGGCAGCGGGCTTAGTGATGGTTACTTGGTAGCGGGAATAGATACAAAGCATCAGCGCAGAGCCATCCCTCAGCGGATGCAGTGCTGTCCCTGCGTGTACCCTATGCCAGAGCCGCTCACCCCACAACGTTGGCTGGCAAATCCGGCCTTCTGCTCAAAGAAATGTCCCTCTCGTGCAGCTTTTACAGTAAAGGCCTCTAGCTGCGCCGGGGGGTGAGGACCCCTCTTTGAGGTCCACCTCTGCTGTTCCACGAAATATTCAGGGTCTGTGTGATCCGCTGACAGAGTCATTAGCCCTCCCTCAGGTCCCTCTTGCCACAGAGAGGAGGCGATTCATTAATATTTATTCATCTTGATTTGCTTTGTTTTTCTTTTTTCTTTTTCTTTCTTTCTTTCTTTTTTTTTTAACTCCTTTCAGGATTTATAGGATCGTTTTGTAGAACGCATAACTCAGGCTCCATGTGTCTGGGCAGCCTACATGGCCTCAGCTAAATCCTTCCGGGCTGTGGTGGGGCAGGGTTACCACGGCCTAACGAGTCTCTGTGTACCCAGGGCCGCGTGCAGGGGCATTTAGGGCAGACTTTGAGCCCCGTGCATTGCTGGGCTCCGCGTGCTCCCACTGAGGCTGCGAATAACCAACCCGCCCCTATCCTTGTCTTCTTCCAAAGCTGTTTACTGGGAACCAGAGCCCCTGACAAGGGAGTCACCACAGGCCCTTTGCTCAGAAAAGACACTCACAGCCTCCTTTGGCCCCGCTCCCTTCCAGGAGCTGAAGGCTTCTGTGCCACACGTGGAGAAGCCGGAACCGCATGGACCCATTCCCGTTCCCCTCCATCTGCAAGCCGCGTCCACGCAGCCCGGCTGGCAAGTGCGCGAAGAGACTAGGTTCCGGCCTCAGTGAAAGACCTGTCTCCTGCAGTCTGTGCAGAGCTGCAGGGCCGCCGAGTCAGCGGGGCACCTTTCCACAAGGCCACCCCCCTTCCCCTTGCCCGGGGTGCTCAGGCTTCCGTGCCCATCCAGAAGCCCGCCCCTCCTGGCTGGCATCTTCTCTTCCCAAACTGCCGCCCCTGTTGCGGATGCTACCACGCAGACAGCACTGTGTCTGGCTCTGCCGGTCTGTGCCGCGTCTTAAGTTAGACGAGAGAGAGTGGGCGCCGGGGAAGGGAGAGCACGTCCCGCATCCGGCGGACAGGTGTTTCTCCACCCGCTGCCGCGCATCCCTGGGCGCTGATGTGCGCCCCGCGCCGAGCCCGGGCGCGGTTCAGCTGAGGGTACATTAAAGTGAAGTCTGTCAGCACGTACGAAAGGACGGAAGGGGATTTAGTGTTTCTATAGCAATTACGGTGCGGCGGGGGTGGGGGGAGAATATTGCTGATGGAAATAAAACCTGAAAATGTGCCCCTGACATGTGACTGCTTTATTCTCTGCTCTCAGAGAGGAAAGGGAGACAGTTTGCTCTGTGTTTTATCCAGGTTTTCTGAAAAGGGAGGCAAACTGACAGACAGGCAGAGACAGATACAACGAGATGCAGAAGGAGACTTGAAGTTCAGGAAGAGAGAAAGATTACAAATGGGCAATGATCCCGGAGGCTGCAGAAGCTCTGTGTTTTGAGTTTTATTTTTTTGACTTGTCTAGGGAGTCTGCGGTCTAGCACATCCACTAGAGGGTGGGGATGGGAAGTGTGGTTGGTAGTAGCTGGACCCGTGGCCCCCGGCGTGCACTCACTTTTTTTTTTTTTTTTAACCAGTAGGGTCCCTGGAGCCCTTACAAAGGACCTGAAGGCTGGAGCACCTGCCGATGGCTTGTTGGAGCTGCGCCCCTGGGACCCCGCAAGGGGAACAAGACGGGACCCAGGCTGACCACTGCTCTTCACCCCAGCTGGTATTCCTAGAGCTGGCTGGCACACAGGAGAGGGGCCCCAAATTCCATCAGCAAGTACTGATTAAGTGCTTCCCACCCTAGTGTCAAGGGCCCTGTGAGCAATAGGAAGTGCAAGTTATGCTTCTTATTTTAAGGGGATTTTCTGGCTGGGAGTCATATCATTACACCAACCAACCAGTCTTGAAGTAAAATTACAAACGGGGCAGAAGTCTAAAGAAGCAGACAATGAGGAAGGCTGGGGTATTCCAGAAAGACTTCATAGAGAGAGGAGGACTTGGCTGGCACCTTGAAAGGTAGATAGAATTTAGAAGGCAAGAAAACACCACTAAGGTGCTAAGGCTGTACTTCCCGGGGAGAATTCCTGAGGCAGGAAGGCCAGGCCGGCTGAAGGATATGGGGGTGGTTGGGGTTACACAGTAACCAACCAATGTTGGGGGGTAAATGGCACAGAGAAGTGTGCGCTCAGAGATTCCCAGCCAGGCAGGTTGCACCGTGAGCGGGAAAGGGATTCCACATTTCAATAAGCGTTACCCTTCTTTCTAAGACTAGCCATTCATATCTGCATTTTCAAGGCTCTGAGTAGTCCTGCAAGAAGGACATCCTTTCACTCAATTTAATCCAGGATTTTTAAATTTTTAAATGTAAATCGCTACGGATTTTGTTCTGTAAACATCGATTACCAAGCCTTGGAACTAGTGTTCTATGACTCACACACAGGGAGACACAAACTAAAAGCCTGTGTCTTGGTCTTTCTAGCCAGGTCATCGCTGATCTGTCCCCAGCTTCGACCTTATTTGCTGATGACAATGTTCATGCCCCTTAGTCTCACCGAGCTGTTCCATGGATTGTTGTGAAGGTAGAATGTGCAGGGAGGCAGGTGGCTATAGCCCCTGGGGGTGACTGCACCCACCACAGGCTGGCTGCTCCGAGCTGCTGAGGCAGAAAAGGCAGGTAGGGGGCCCTTACCCTGACATAGTAGAAAATAGGGAGTCTGTTGTGTGCACGGGCCACCTAATGAAGCAGCTGCTGACAGATGTGTCTGGGTGACACATCCTGAATGACAGGATGGATGGGGGTCCGTGAGGCAGGGACGTGTTTCGTCCCTGCCCCACTTTCACTTCTTTGCAGGGTCCCCAGCCAAACAGACCAGCTGGCGTCTCCATGCTGCAGGTGGGGGGTTATAGGATCAAGCCAACACTGGTTTTTCCAGAGTGGAAGCAGGGGAGGCCCGGAGCCTGGCCAGGCCATTGTGCTGTGGCTGCGTCTGATCCATGGGGCTGGGGCTTGTTTCTCCTCCTCCCAGACTCCGACTCGGTGAGAGCCCCAGCTCCCTGGGGGCCGGTACAGTAAGATCCAGCCCAGATTGGCGCTGTCTGGAGTCCCACACATCAGCACGTCATCTGCTCGGGGAACGATTGACAGGGAAGAAAGGGCAGCCATGTCGGCCTATCTTGTCACTCCCTGCCATGCAGCACCTCCCCCCATACCCCCCCCATCCCCTTTCTGCTTCCACCCCCTTCCCCATTCATGAGGCTGCACGTACAACTTCACATCATTTACCACGTGCTGGAGTCACCACCCGGGTGCAGGTGGGGGTCTCTTTTCCCTGGAGCTCATGCATATTCTCTCTCTCTCTCCTCTCTCTCTCTCTCATTCTGTCTGCTTTGATCTTATTGACTTTCAAACTCAAAAACAGCAAACACTGTAGACCAGTCACTCTGCTAGTTACTCTACTTCATGTATTTAACAAATGTTTATGTAGCACTTACTCTTCTAAATACTTTTCAAAAACTGTATGTCAAAAACTGTTCTAAATACTTTTCAAATATTAATTCAATCCTCCTTGCGATGCTTGAAGTACTACACTATTATTTCTATTTTACAGATAAAGAAACAGAGGCTCAAGGAGGTTAAGTAATTTGCTCAACGTCACTCAGGAATTAAGGAGCGATTCTATTCCAGGGACCTGGCTTTGCAGCCTAGGGTCCCCGCACCCTCCCCCAGCATCATATTATTTGCATCACGGCACACATATTTCTACAATTAGGAAAACGGTGGCTCAGACAAATAGTGCCTAGCCTAGTCCAAGGTTACACAGCAAAGATTAAGTGGTGAAGTCATAGATTTGACCTGGGTCGTTTCGTTTCGAGGGTAGGGCTAATTCCCCTCCGTGAGGCTGGCTATCATCTCCGCGGCCCATCTTCTCCCACAGTCCTGTATTTGAGAGGCATTTTGTGTGGTGAGAGGTGCGTCCTGGGGCAGGAGCTCTGTGGCCCCAGAAGGCAGCACTTCCAGAAAGCGACTGCACTTCCCAAGCCAGCCAGGATGGGTGAGTGGACACGGCCACCACAGGCCAGCTCTGGGGCCAGAGTGCTTGAGATTTCCTGATGGGCTCTGAGAACTCTTGTCAAGGCCCTGATCAGGGCAGTTCTCTTTACCCTGCTAGGAGGGTGAGGAAGAGGAGCTGGAGGGGTACCTGGGTGGCCCAGTTGGTTAAACAACAGACTCTTGATTTCCACTCCGGTCATCATCTCACAGTTTGTGAGTTCGAGCCCCACACTGGGCTCCAAGCCATCAGTGTGGAACTTGCTTGGGATTCTCTCTCTCTCTTTTTGTCTCTCACTCTCTCTCTCTCTCAAAATAAATAAATATGCTTTTAAAAAGGAAGAGGAGCCTGGAGGAAGAAATGCGGTGGTCCGTCTTTGCTCAAACATTAATATGCATATGGGGCTCCTGGTTCCATTCAATGCAGATTCTGATGGTAGATCTGGAGGGGCCTGAGGTGCCTCGTTTCCACAGAGCTCACAGATGCTGTTGGCGCTGCTGATCTGGGCGCCACACTGACCAGGTCTCCTAGGAAGAATGCACTGTGTGTGGGTTTCAGGCGTGTCATTGTGGTAAGTGGTTGTGGTTTACAGAGATCTCGATTAGTGCCATCTCTTGCTAATTCCAGGAGGGTGGGGAGTAAGCGTAGGGATTCAGTCTAAGAAGAAGAAAAAGGCTTTCCTCTGCCAATTTTCTAGGACACCTTTGCCCTTTCACTCCATTTCAAAGCCTCCCCACCCTGCCAGGCTTGCCTTAGACTCCCTTCCTCTGAGCCCTTTCTGACCAGGTCGAGACCCCAAGCTTCTCTCTCCATAGCAACACTTGGCTTGTTATCTCTCACCATCTATCCCCCCTGACAATTGCCTTAGATTGGTTCTGGAATGGCCTCATCTATGTATGTCCTTTGTCTCTCTCTCTCTCTCTCCCTGAAGAGACAGCTCCTTAATCACATTGCCAGGTATCTGGGACGCCCTCCAAATTGTTAAGTAAATGAATTAATGAATGAGTGAAGCCTCTTTCAAAACTTTGGTTCTATTGAGGCTCCCTGGAAGGGATGTTTGACAATACTTCGGGTGTTAGGTAACGATTTTTATCTGCTTTACGTTTCAGAGGTCTTTCCCAGGGGCCCAAATTCGGGGGCAAGAAAACAGAGAGGGATGGCTGGTGAAACTTGGAGGGGCCCAGGGAGTAGCTAAGGGGGCTTGTGAATTTGCTCTATGAATCAGGAGGATGAAAAGTCTGAAGCCTGCAGCCAGGAAGCCGACCTCCGCTCAGACCGGAGCCGGCAGCCTTCTCTCCCCTGGGCTTCTCACAGGTTGTATTTCAGCCTCAACAAATTCCCTAATCTCCGGCTCACATTCCCCTTTTGTTCCTGGACTGTGATCTCCATCCCCAGTAGCATTCGTCAAATCCATGAAAATGTCCCCCTCCTGTCCCCTGAGGGGGAGGCTTCACAGGGGGAAATTGGGGATCTAATAAGCTTTCCCGCCAGCTAATCAGTTGCCTGCGGCCAACACTAGCAGCCCTGGGCTCCCAGATAGCGTGGTGATAGATGCTGGATGCTGTGGCAGAGCCAGGGCTGAGGATGGGGCGGCGGCACTGCCTTCTGTTCGCCTGCCTTCCCTGGGCCGAGGTTCCCCAGGACTCCCGGAGCTCACGCAGCTCTAGCTCTATACCCGTGAAAGAGACCCAGATCTTTTCTTGTTCCATTTTGTTTTCAAAGACCACCAGTTTGGGATGCAGGCTGTCCCCAGCCTTCCTCCTTTCCCTGTGGCCCATCTTTTTTCCCCCCAAGTAGAGGCAGGGGCCTCCGTGGGAAAGTTGGGCATTCTGAACATTTGCTAGATTTTCAGTTCCAGTTTTGGCCAAGAGGTCTGTGCTGCAATGGACACTGGGAAAATCCGGGGTCTCACGAGAGCGGAGGGGTTTGGAGAATGGTCATGGCTTCCCGGGCTGACGTTTCGTTGCATGAAACTCTCAAGACCCTAGTCTGAAGCAGAGACTCAGGGGCTGGAGAATGCACCTCCCTCCCTGACCTTCCTTTTGACCTCACAGACCTCTGACCCTCTTTCCTGAGCTCTGCATCTGGCCAGCCTCTCCACCGCCGACGCCTGGTGGGTCCCTTTCTGCAAGTACTTCTGAGCTCATGCATGGCTTTCAAACAGCCCCCTTGCATTCATCTCCTTCCAGATTTCCAGCTTGATGAAGGCTCAGACGAAGAGTTCCAGAGAACAGATGGGAGGTTGTCATTACACGTTACTGATACACAGAGCTGCTTCAGCCTCACGCATGCCAGTGTGTTCAACCAAACTCGTAATTCTTCCTCTGTTCCCCAGCCTGAGCCAGCAGCTCAGCCAGTTTTGGCAAGGAGTGAAAGTATGAGCTTTCTAGGGGCATTTATATAAAACATGCTGGGATTGATGATGAACCAGGGAATGAAACCTTTCTTCTTTGATTGGGGGAGAAAATACTGTTTGTCTCCAATTCCCTTGCAAGATCTAAAATCAGAAGTCAAAAATATGCTTGCCTAACTTGGGTGTCACTGCACTTGGTTAATGTGGGAAGTTTCTGGAGATGGGATTCTTTGTCTGGTCTCAGAGCTACCCGAGGGAGTGGACCTGGTAGCATGTTCCAGCAACCCTACAAGGTCATAGGCCTGTATCGGGAAAGAGAGCCGCGGGCACCTTATATTTTGCCTTCATTTATTTGGCAAAGGAACCACACACTGGCCAAGGACGAGAAGGGACTAGCCAAGGACCAGTTAGTAGAAAAAGTGGAAACTGAACTCAGATCAAGTTCAATGTTTTTTCAGGAAAGGACAAAGACACCACATTGTACAGTGGAGGATTTTTTATTTTTTCCAGAGGAAAGATAATTTTATATGAATAATTTTATGCAAAGACCCAGAATTTTCCTTTATGCCTGGCACGGTTTCATAATGTCAGATTAGGAAAGGACATTGGCTCTCTCCTGGACAATCTACAACCTTTGGTAAAAATTTCACTTTGCCTCTCTTCAAATGGTCTGAAGAGACAGGGGAAAAACATTTTTGTTGAAATGTATTCCTACATAAAACTTGGTCGTAGGGCCTTTGAAACCTTGATAGAGGGGCTCATGGGTGGCTCAGTCGGGTAAGTATCAGACTTTGGCTCAGGTTGTGATCTTGCGGATGGTGAGTTCAAGCCCCACATCGGGCTCTGTGCTGACAGCTCTGAGCCTGGAGCCTGCTTCGGATTCTGTATCTCCCTCTCTCTCTCTGCCCCTCCCCCACTCACACTCTGTCTCTCTTTCAAAAATAAATAAACATTAAGAGAAAAAAAAAAAACAACCTTGATAGAAATAATGAAGCTGGGAAACCTCATTTGAAAGTTGGCCCAGGGTCCAGACTTTTCCTTTTCCTGCCCTGTGAGAAGGAGAACTTGCATACATTTTTCAAATGGTGTTCTAGGAAATATATCACATGGTATGGAAATCTGAAGCCCAAGCACCAATCTGTCATGGAGAAAATAGAGAAGCCTTTGCTTCAGCGAGCTAACCTGTCCTCTGTGACCTAGTGAGTGTGGGGAGCAGAGCCGCACGTCACCAGGCTCTTCTCTTTGAAGGAGTGTTTCTTTTCTAAGCATGCATTTTTAAAAAATGTTTTATTTATTTCTGAGAAAGAGAGAGAGAGAGAGAGAGAGAGAGACGGTGTGAGCAGAGGAAGGTCAGGGAGAGAGGCAGACACAGAATCTGAAACAGGCCCCAGGCTCTGAGCTGGTTGTCAGCACAGAGCCCGACACGGGGCTCAAACCCACGAACCGTGAGATCGTGACCTGAGCCGAAGTCGGACGCTTAACCGACTGAGCCACCCAGGCGCCCCTCTAATCATGCATTTGAACTGAACGGTGCCCGTGGACCATTGCTTGTTCTTCTGTCGATGTCTGAGTTGTTGTCGGAAGTGGGGCTCACGAGGGGATACAGGAGCAAGGCCCAGGAGACAATGGGCAGAGGCTGCACCATAGCCCTCACTTCCAGCTATAGAAAGCACCGACCAGAGGGAAGGATTAGGGATCGGAAAACGGCCTGCACAGGTCTGCTTTTCCCACCATCGCGTGACAGGCCACTGAACAAAGTAAACTTGAAACATTGAAAATGAAAGGCAGTGGGGCGCCTGGGTGGCTTAGTCGGTTAAGCGTCCGACTTTCGCTTAGGTCATGATCTCGCGGTTCGTGGGTTCGAGCCCCACGTCGGGCTCTGTGCTGACTGCCAGCTCAGAGCCTGGAGCCTGTTTCAGTCTGTGACTCCCTCTCTCTCTGACCCTCCCCTGTTCATGCTGTCTCTCTCTCTCTCTCCTAGAAATAAATAAAAATAAAAAAAATTAAAAAAAAGAAAGAAAATGAAAGGCAGCAAGTGAAAGAGATAAAAGGCCTTTGCAGATTTTCAGGTTCAGTGAGGGAGGCGTGGGACGGATGGGACTCGCTGAGAGATGATGACCAAAGAAGAATGGGGTGGACTTGGCGGCAGACAGCACCTCGGAGATTAAGGAAGGGGCGTGAGGGATACTAGCTGCAGGGGTGAGGGCCTGCTTGAGCATAGATCCAGAGAGCCATCAACCGAACAAAGGAATTTTGGAAAGGGAATCATTTGAGGTCTGTGTCTGCTCTCAGCAGGGATAGGAGCTCTCACCCCAACACGCCGGGCCACCCCAGTAGACTGCCAGCCCCTTCCACAAGCGTGCGAAGGTAGGTCTAAACTGGTGTGTCGGCACAGGGCCTTTACGTATTTTTCTGTAGGCTCACCTTTGATTTCCTAAAAAAATCATACACTTTTTGTAAAGCAGCCACACAGAGACAAAGTACGCGGACTGGTGTGTAGTGGGAGCATGTAGTGAGACGGTCAGAGCCAGCAAGTGCTTTGTGAAAGACAAGAGAGAGGAGAGACATACTTGCCTTTATGGAGCAGATATGTTCTTAACAAATTTACATAAATTGATCTTTTCTTTTAAGTTGGCAACCTTTCTCCCCATTATTCTTATTTTCCTCTCAAATCAATGAATGCATCTCAGTTTGATTTTCTATAATCAGCAGCTTGCCATAAGCGTTTCTGTCCTACAATTTAAAGACCTGTAAATAAACACTTTAGTGCGCCCAGGGGAAAAGGTGCTTGAAGGTGTTCTTTGATAATGCACTCGATCAACACTTACCGCATCTTTTACAGGTTTCCATTTCCGTGTAAACAAGTCTTCCTAAACGGGAGCCATTCCTAAAGTTGAGGATTGGATCCTTCTGGAAGCCCCCATTCAGTGCCGGGCTTAGGTGGATGGCGGGGTTAGCCTTTGTCTCCATGGCTTCTTGGCAATAACGGGCTCTCCTCGCTGGATGCTCAACAGCCTCTGGGAACAATGAACTCACACACCATCAGTGAGCATCAAAAGTCACTTAGTTCCTTTGACCTTGCCTTTCAAAAGCTGATCCTTATTAACCATCAGCTGAGGTGGGGAGTAGCTGAGACAGCGCTCAGCAGCAGGGTGACCCCTGAGTTGTGTCTGCTCTGAGATGATATAACCCCAGAGCTTCAAGGCTGTGAGGGTGGTGATTTAACAAATCATATGTTTAAACAATGTGACGGCACACTGCTGTTTGAGGGGTCTTTGAAGTACATTTCTAAATAATGGGGGAAATAATGAACACCTCTCACAAGTGTATTTAAATGACACATGCATTAGGATGGGGGGGCTCTGGTATATCTGCATAATGAACATTTTTTTCTCTGTTCTTTCATCTGCTTTCACATTATGCTTCAAAAATGGTCACTCAGCGAGTGGACCTCTGGACACTTAGTAAACAGAAGGAAAACAGCAGTGATGACCCATCACCGGCCTTCCAGAGAGGCTCAAGCTGAGGCCCTAACACAAAGTGAAGGGTGGGTGGCCCAGAGCCTTCCTGCTCCCAAATCTCATCCCTCACCTACTATTGGAAACGGTCCTTTGTCAAAAGCATGGCCTTCACAGTGGAGGTGGTGTAGGAAGCTGCTCCTGGGCGGTAACACCTTGACACATATTTGTTACCCAGACTGTAGCTTAAGGAAATTAGCTGGGAGGGAATGGGGCACAGGACTGGCAAGTTTTGATTTAGTGTAGCAGGTTAAGTGAGAGCCTGGAAGGTACAGGTTATGGGCAAATTCCAGGTTGTTGATATGGTGGCTAAGTCTCTCTCTGTCACTTCCCTGCCTTCCTTTTGCCTTAATCCCTCAGTACTTCCTGGATGCAAGTGGTTCCCTAGTATCTCTGCGTTGCTGGGAATCCTGACACATGGCTACACTGGTCCCTCAACTAGCAGGTCTACTCCACTCTTCCCACATTTCCTAGATACCTTCTCCTCTACCCCGAAGTCACCTCATGCAGGCGGGGCCACACTGTGACTCTCAATGGCTCTATGCTATGTTGTCTCTATGGGCCCTTCTCCAAAATAATAATAATAATAAATTTTACTGCTGCGTTGATTTAAAGGCTGAATATGGGGCTCCTGGGTGGTTCAGCTGATTAAGCTTCTGACTTTGGCTCAGGTCATAATCTCATGGTTTATGGATTCAAGCCCCATGTCGGGCTCTGTGCTGACAGCTCAGAGCCTGGAGTCTGCTTCGGATTCTGTGTCTCCCTCTCTCTCTGCCCCTCCTCTGCTCACATTCTGTCTCTCTCTGCCTCTCAAAAATGAATAAGAAAAAAAATAAAGGCTGAATTTATTGTTATATGTTCATTATAGTTCTATTTCCTTTTTTTCTTGATTTTAAAAGAACTTATTTTTTTTAATGTTTTATTTATTTTTGAGACAGAGATAGAAAGAGCATGAGCAACGGAGGGTCAGAGAGAGAGAGGGAGGCACAGAATCTGAAGACAGGCTCCAGGCTCTGAACTGTCAGCACAGAGCCTGACGCGGGCTCGAACCCACGAACTGTGAGATCATGATCTGAGCCAAAGTCAGACGCTCAACTGACTGAGAAACCCAGGTGCCCCTAGAACTTAAAAAATTTTTAAATGATCATGAGTTCCTAAAAGTATCATGGGCCCTGATCACAAGCCTCCTGGCCCAGGGGATAAGTCAGTCCTGCATCTAAGAGCCCCTTGCTCGCGCCTGAGCCAGTCAGGCAGACCTACTCTGTTGTTCCCATAAACAGCCCTCTGATGCTGCACTTGTCACAGAGCCAAACTGGGAGATTTTGAGTAGAAAGAACGGCGCTTTATTCATTGCAGGTTCCCGACCCCAGCTTAGGGCCTACCCCAGGAGTACATACATTCTTGCTAAGAATGCCCCACGCCATACATTCTTGCTGAGCTGGGTTGTTGAGGAAGACAGCTGGTGGGGGGTGTCCTGAGGGTGCACCCACAGCCAACAAGGCACTCGTCACCAGGGACGGTGTCTATGAGGTCACTGGGTTGGATGGTTTTAGAGCTTGGCCTTACCAGTTCCACCCATTTGCTGAGGGCCTGACCTGCCTCTGCCGATGGTCAAAGGGGCCGCGGATCCAGGAGAAGGAAAGGCTCAGCCAATGTGGCATCGATGCCCTGAAGGAGAACGTCTTTTAGAGCACAGCAAAGCAGCTCCGCTTGTAAGGAGGGCTCTGTGTGCCCCCAGAAACTGCAGAAACAAAACGAACACCATAAATAAACTTGAGCAATTTCGTAAGTAAGGTTTGGGGTCAGTATGGCTGGAGGGGAGAATTTAATTGCAAAGCTCCTGTCTCAAATGCCTGAGGCTAGAAATCAGACCTAGAAGACTAGGAGACTAGCATGTCGATGATAAGCTGGGATTGAGAGCTGAGAACGCATGCAGGAAAGCTTGCTGAGGACTGAGGTTAAAATGATGCACTTTAGAGGAGAGCTTTGGATTTCTACGCTTCTGCTCCGAACGGCTCCAGACTGAAGGTGAATGATGATCTGTGCTGGCATTACAGAATTTGTTCTTGTAAAAATTAAAAGCCCAGTAGGAGATTGTGCTAACAACCTACAAGAACGCCACTTGGTAGAAAAGAAAGAAGTTTAAGGTATGGTCCCTACCATCCAATAGCTTGGAATTTAAACCAGTAATGCAGGTCATGGAGGATTTTCTTGTTGGAAATGAGAGAGTCAAAAGTCAGGTAGTGTTTGTAAGGGGCAAAAAGTAAGATGAGCAAGAGGAATGAGAGAATCCAGGCTCCTCTGTATAAGTGGGCTGGGTGCCCAAGTATTTTCTTCCAGCTGACCTCACCTAAGGGTGCAAGACATCTAAGGAATGGTTTCGAAATCGAAATCTCCAGACCTTGTCATTTCTGAGCCCCATGTGCATTTCAATCCACCTTTGGGGTATGTATTTCATAAAAGGCTTCAAATTCTGTCCCCTAATTCTGACCCTACCGTTTCCCTCCCACTCCTGCTAAGGCCCCCATAGCGCTCAATGGTGCCATCACTGTTCAATCAGAATCAGCATTTCTGAATTTTCCAAGACTCTATTCTTTCCCTTGTGCTCTGGTGGATTGGAATTGTGGCCTCACAGGTTTCTTCAGTCTTACTTGGGTCAAATTCTGTCTTAACTCCCTTAATTTTATCCTATGTCACCGTCTTCTGGACCATTAAACTATTCTGATTGTTTCTTCTTAGAAGTATTTCAACATGCATACTGGCATCGGAGTGATTTTATTTACCGTGTCCTGCCCCCAATATCTCCAACAGCTTCTCACTGTCTCCCCAGAAAGTCTTCACTCAGCCATTCCAGAGAAGTGCTTAAGAACAAAGGCCTTTGGTGTCATACAGACCTAGTTTGAGCCCCCATTCTATCATTTGTTACCTGTGTGACATTTGCTGAGTCGACCACTTTAATCTTGATCATTAAAATGCGAATAATAATTGTATCTACATCATGGTGTTGCTAAAAAGGTGATTTATGCAAAGCACTTAGCACAGTGCTCGGCACAACACGTGTTGAATAAGGGAGCTATTGTCGCTAAAAATTATGGAGTTTTTGGTTTCTTATCAATCTGACTAAATCTATCTTTAAAAGAAAATAGCTGACATGAATCACTCTACACTTACCTATGTGCCCCCATAGGAGATCCTTCATGTGCCTCTTGAGAAGTCAGCTCTGACATCTGATGTGTCACCTCAGGCCTGGATCCAGGGTAGCAGGGATAAGTACTCTGGATCAACTGCCCCCTGAGTGCAACCAAGCATATGTTTCCTGAGCCCTGGGTTCAGGCTTCTTATTCAGTTTCTAGTTGGGTCTTACCCTTTCTTCTATGTCTGGACTCTCCCCTGAATGTCCATCAAATGGACAATAGTTGAATCCCTTCTCATTCTTACCAACTTGCTGTAGCTTTATCATTGACCCAGAGTTTTGTCTGCTCCCAACAGGAAGACCTATCCAGACAAGAAAAGCTCCCACCTCTTAAATTCTGAGTATGAGCAGCATAATGGAGTGTTTAAGGTCATGGTTGCTGGAGTCAGATAAACCTTAATTTCATTCTTGACTCCAGTTTGACCTTGGAAAATGTAACCTATTTCCTCATCTGTAAAATGGGGATGGTTATATTGTCTTAACCTTGTATACACCTACATGCAATGCCTGCTAAATCTACAGGAAGTTTATTTAGGAATCCAATCCCAGACAGAGGGAACACAAGAGACAGAGAGTGAAAGCAGGGAGGAGGGGGCAGGCAGGGTGACACAAAGAGGAGTTATGGAGGTGGACCATGAGCAAAAGATGGGTGCTTAATCCTACTGGGATTTCTAAGGGGAGTATGAAATCCAGATGAGAGTGGGTTGTCCAGGGGCACAAAAGGGGAAGTGTGTATCCATCATTTTCTGTTCCCCTTTGGTCTAGGTGTTAACTGCTGGCACTTCCAGATCAGACTTGTGAGTGCCGAGTTAGAAATGAGAGAAGCTCTAGGCAAGGAAGTGAGGTGACGAAGGAAGGAAGGAAGGAAGTGGTGAGGCTAAGATACGGTGCTGTTGGGTTGTGCCTGAGCAAAATGGTGGGAGCCCTGGACCTACAGAAGTGGCTGAAGTAAGAAGTGGGACCTAGATCTCTCTCTCTCTCTCTCTCTCTCTCTCTCTCTCTCTCTCTCCCCCCATCTCTATCTCTGTCTCTATCTCTATCTATCTCTATCTCCATCTCCATCTCTATCTCTCTATCTCTATCTCTATCTCTATCTCCTCTATCTCTATCATCTCTATCTCTTTAAGCCCCCTCAGGCACATAATAAATGTGTCCTGGCTGAAAAACCTTCTCATTGCTTTACATCAAATTAGAATAAAATTCAAAGTCCTTTAACTTGGCTGCCATGTCTCTGCATGATCTGGACCTGGTCTCCTTAAGCTTGCTTTGGCCTCAGTGCCTTTGCACTTTGGATTGCCTCTGCCTAGAACATTCCTTCCTAAGATGTTCACATGGCTTTCCCCTCCCTTTGTTCAAGGTTCTGCTCAAATTTCAGCCCCTCAGAAAAGCATTGCCTAACCACTACCCCCTTATCACTGTGGTTATATTATTTCTCTTCACCCTGACCCCTCATACCTTTTACTATTCCTGACATTATAAGTTCCTTATTTGTTCACTATCTATATTCCCTTTTAGAATATATGCTCTATAAAGAAAATAACTGTTTTTATTTTGTTTACAGCATGCTCTGTGAACAGTATGCACAGAACAATGTCAGGTGCATAGTAAGTGCTCAATGAATGTCTGTTACATGGATGGATGGATGGATGGATGGATAGATGGATGGATGGATGGATGGATGGATGGATGGATGGACGGACAGACGGAATGGATGATAAGCACTAGTATCATCACATTCCCTTTGGATATGGGCATGCAAACAAAAGACTATGGTCTCCTGTCCCTGCTGGGACCAGCTCCACAGGTACTTACCCTCCATTCCCCACTCTAGACCCTGCCCTGACCAGACTTCCTCCCCTCCTCTGCCTCCCCGTGCTCCTGAAGACCTACAGAACCTTTCAGCAGATTTTGCTGAAGCATAATAGGTACCACAGACAGAAGCCACTTCCCGTCTTTCTGTGTCATGCAGACAGGTTTTCCTTTAGAGACAAGGTTACTTTTAAACAGTACATTCCTTCATCCTGCTGAGCAAAAGTGACTATTATTCAATTTGGATATGAAAATATGTAACAGCCAAAGCAGAGCCAAATGGCGTTACAGGCATAGTGATGGTCAGTGGTTCTTGCTCCAATGTGATCCAATGGATGGATAAGAATTGGTACACACACACGTGCTCATTCATGCACACATGACAACACAGGCACCTGGCTCAGCTCTCCTCAGCCTCAGCTGTGCTCACCCCCACCTACCACTTTTTCTTTGTCTCCTATTGCCTGTCAATATTCAATAGGTTTTTCAACAAACATTCCATGAGATGTTGGATGATACGATGCAGAAGTCATGGAGGAATCCAGTTCTTAGAAAGTTGATGTGAACTCTTGGCCTACCTAAGACATCATTCATTCCAAGGTCAGTCTTTGTTTGGCTCAGGTGCTCAGGGGATGCTACAGTCTGAATGTTTCTCTTTCTGCCCAAATCATCTGTTGAAATCCTAATGACCCAAGATGATGGTATTAGGAAGTGGAGCCTTTGGGAGAGGACTAGGTCATGAGGGCTCCCCCCTCATGAATGGCATGAGTGCCTTTCTAAAGAGAATCCAGAGAGATACCTATCCTTTCCCACAATTTGAAGACTCTGCTAAACGCCATTGGCTGTGAACTTGAAGATCACCCCTCACCCAGCCATGCTGGTGCAATGATTTTGGACTTCCCAGCCTCTAGAACTGGGAGAAATAAATTTTTATTGTTTATAAGCTATCTGGTCTGTGATATCTTTTTATAGCAACCCCGAAGGACTAAGACAAGATGAATCCTTCCCATTTTATTGGCCAGGTACCCCCAAATCCCTTCTATTCTGAGCCATGGTTGTGGGGACTCAATAAGAAAGTCCTGTTCATTTTTTATAGTTAAAGTATAGCACTCTGGGGAATGTGTTCTAATTTTCTGTATTTCTGTACTCGCTCCTGATCCAATTTCCCATAGAAGACTAATCTACTCTTTTAGGTTGATGGTGGTGGAGGTGGTGATAGAAGTGAAGGAAGAAGTGGAGGTGGTGGTGGAGGTGATGGAGGTGAAGCTGACAGTGGTGGTGGAGATGGAGGTGATGTTGGTGAAGTTGAGAGTAACGGTGGATGTGGTGGAGGTCTACATGCTAATTTTTCTTTCAAGGGATGGGATTGACAGCATTTCAAAACGCAAACACCAAAAATGTTCTCCTACTTGGTCTGGGGAGTAGGATGAAATTCATTACCAAATGAAAACTAGCTGCCCTTTTTATATCAGCTAGAAATTTCTTAAATCTCTTTACTTTCTCAACTATCAGTCAGTTTTTGCACCCTATCACTGGCCTACTCATCCACCCTATGATGTTATATTTTTTTAAAATACTATTTGAAAATATGACATTTTGGTAAGCAAGTGAAGTTTCAACAAAATTTATATTTTCTGTTTATATTATAAGCAGTATGGGATTATTTTAGTGAATTTAAAGAAATAGAAAGTCCAAAAGGAAAATAAATATTCTCAATGTCTATTTATTCATTTTGAGGGGGGTAGGGGCAGAGAGAGAGGGAGAGAGAGAGAATCCCAAGCAAGCTCCCCACTGTCAGCACAGAGCCTGATGCGGGGCTTGAACTCAGGAATCATGATATCATGACCTGAGCCCAAATCAAGAGCAGGTTGCTTAATCGACTGAGCCACCCAGGAGTCCCAGAATATAAATTTTAAAACAAGTTTAAAAATACCCAGAACTACTCAGGATCCCCACCATTTACATGTTGCTCCTTTTTTCCCCATTAGCCCACCTGTCCCTCCCTCCCTTCCTTCCTTCCTTCCTTCCTTCCTTCCTTCCTTCTTTGTTTCTTACCATTTTTATGTTTATTTACTAACATTGACATCACACCTTATATTTTTAAAATATATATATAAGGCAAGTTTATGTAGTGAGAGTTTCTCATGTCATTAAACGTTTCTCCAAAAATGTCTTAAGGTACGAGTAATATTACATCACAAGGCTATCCCATAATGTACTTATAGGGTTGACTACTGAGACTATTTCCAATTTATTTTTCCTATGGAAAGGTCATGTTCCCAGAGCCATCTGAGCATCCTACTTCAGGCAGCCCCACACATTCCTTGAGCTGGTTTCGTGTCCATGGTTATGTATATGCGATCAGAAGGGGTGCAGATAGGGGCGCCTGGGTGGCTTAGTCAGTTGAGCGTCCAACTTTCGCTTGGGTCATGATCTCGCGGTTTGCGGGTTCGAGCCCCGCGTCGGGCTCTGTGCTGACTGCCAGCTCAGAGCCTGGAGCCTGTTTCAGTCTGTGATTCCCTCTCTCTCTGACCCTCCCCTGCTCATGCTGTCTCTCTCTCTCTCCTAGAAATTAAAAAAAAAAAAAAACATTAAAAAAAAAAAAAGAAGGGGTGCAGATAGAAAGCAGAATCACCACCTTTGGGGAATTTTCCTCCAGTTCTGGAGAGAGATTGAAATGAAGTCACAACATTTATAAACTAACATATCATCAAGTGAGAATTACAGTGCAGTGGAGCTGTATTATAAAGCTGGCACCTGGGGAGGGATCAAGATCAAACTTAGCGGCTAACTTGGGCATCGAGGAGGGATTTTAGGGATCACTGTTTATCCCACAGATATTCAGGTCCGGCACAGGCTGAGGTATAACATACGGCTGCAGTGGATCTGAACAGGAAAGGTGTAATTTTCAGTTAACCTTGAGGGGCAATCAGGGGCATGGCTAGCAGAGAGGAAGGGGAGAAGCTTTCAGATCAGGGAAATGCTATGTAAAGGTTATGAAAGAAAATCATATGCAGGTCTTGAGAAGCCACCAAGCTTGGCTGGAGTGAAGGGCAGCATGACGAACAATGAGGAGGGGGACTGGAGAGGTGGGAGGCAGGAGACAACCAGAGACGCCATGGGCCCTTGAGATGGGGGATGATGTGACGCAAATGTCGCCTAAGGAGGCTTTTCCTGGCAGCTGTGCCGGGTGTATTGGAGTCGGCAGACCCTGGAGACAGGGACATCTGCGTGGAAGGTGCTGAATTAAATCAGGCATGAGCTGACAAGGGCTGGATGTAGAGGGGTAGCCGTGAAACCGAAATAGAAAGGGAAGGCAAGGGAAACATTTTAGCAGAAGAGAAGGCTCGGTGTGTAAAGGCCCGATTAGGTAATGCGAAGTGAAAGGAAGAAAACTTAAAACGGGCTCCACTGTGTTGAGCGTGTGAGCCAGAGATGAGAAGACTCATTCCTTTGCCTCTCCTTGCTGCTGCACGGATTCCCAAGCATCTCGAGGGCTCCATGAGCCAGGGAGGGAGAAGGTGGAATGGCCACCCAGGCCAGCATTAGGTGCCCCGGAGAGAAACTCGTGCAGGGACCACCAGGTATTCACAATTCTCAGGCACCCATGCTCCTTCTGACCTGCCTGTCTGCTCTTCCTGCAACAGGAAGTCAAAACCCAATTTTTTGTGGTTGCTGACTCTGACTGCCATGTTCCTGAACTTCTCTCATTTTGGTCTCCAGGACCCTGGAATCACTTCTGATTTCTCCCATTGTTCAACAGGAATTGAGAGGCACTATGAAAACTGGTGGAAAACTCGAGAATCTGTCTCTCCCCTTTTCTCTGGGTCAGAACCAGGACTCAGACGTTGATCTTCAAATCTAAAAGGCTTACCTCTTTTTTTTTTTCTTTAAATAATGGCTTCCTCGGTTTCAATTGCTGTGCCATCTAATTGCTTTAGGAAATCTTGGCAAAATCCTGCACTTTCACCATCCTTGGTATTTCAGCAGCCACTTCTCTGATATGCAAAATTGAGATAACTTGGCATCTTCGAAGCACAGTGTCTAGAATCAGAATGGCTTCATGGAATGCCAAAGCAGGAGGTGAGTCCTGAGAGGGACTGACACCAGCTTTCCCTCGGGTCTCCATTATTAATGAGGTGTGTGTTGTCATGGCAATAGGAGAGCAAATGGGATTGGGAGAAGACTTGAGAAAATATTGTAACACTGGGAGCTATAAAATTTTTGTGACAGTGTGTATCTTGTGATAAGCTTGGGACATCACATCACTCTCTTCTATGCCATATCTCAGACATTATGAGGTCAGTGTAATATCCTAGGATTATTTGAACCAGATGGCTCTCTGGCACTTCTTAGTCATCTTGGACCCTAAGAGGTTACAGGACCCTGATACTTGTTATTGGAAAGAGCCAAAATATATGTAAATTATCTGCAAAACCCAAAAAGGAGGCACACTGAGGAAGCCTGGGTGGGGATATCTGTCTCACCATAGCCTTTGTTTCTATACTTTTATACAATGTGCTTTTCTGTCCCCAGTGATCCCCCTCCTACAGAGAAGTAAGAAAAATATACACATATTAAGTATGTACAGACATCAATCACGAGATCTGGTTAGGTGATGATCATAGGTCCTGGTTTACCAGGAAAGGTCTGGTGTATATCTATTGGCTTGGTATAATTATTGAGTGACTCCTTACAGCAAAACAAGTGTCCAGATTCAGATGATATACAATTATTCTTGACTGAGCTGGTAGTATGGTTATGGGGTTCGCCCATGTGGTAAGGCTTCATACATTAGCAAAAAAGGGTACTGATGAGCACACAGGGCCCTGTCAAAACTGCGTGCAGCACTGGTCCAACAGGAGATCTCCTGATGGCTCCAACTCCGTGTGACTCACGCAACTCAGGAGGCCACAGCTACCTGAAGGTCTGAATAAAACTGCAAAATATGTGTATGCTTTTAGGGGGTGAAGAGTGAGCAGGAAGGCATTCCCAGTAGGGAAAAAAAAGCATAGGGAAATTCATGGTGGTAAGAACATCTGGAAACACTAGTGTCTAGTTTGTCTCTAGAATGGAATATGAATACAGGAAGTATTTAGGGGTGGACCTCGGAAGTGAGTATGGCCAGAGTATGGAGGACCCTGAATGGAAGGGAAGAGCTTGAAACTTATTTCAGTATGTGGTGAGAAACCAGGTAAAGGATTTTAAGGAGAGGAAAGATGACAGTTACATCTCTGGAGGATTAACCACAAGACTAGACAGAATCTAGTTGACTGTTGAAAATTACTCCTTGACTAAAGAGATAATAAGAATGAGACATAGCTTTAAATGTTTTCATTATTAAATAGAAAGTCAACCAAAAAAAGAATAAATAAATCAAGCAGTCAACTCAACAGATTAGAGACAAACCTAATTAAGGGTAAAAACTAAAGATAAAAGGAGAAATCAAGAAATCATCAATGAGATGAGCAGCAAATTCATAAATATATGTAAGAGATAGTTTGACATTTCCAAGTAAGAAATAAAAAGTACAAGTATACAAAATTGGTAACAAGAAGAGGGATATATGATCAGTATAAAGGACATTTAAAAATTCATAAGCCATGAGGCACCTGGGTGGCTCAGTTGGTTAAGCATTCGACTTCGGTTCAGGTCATGACCTCACAGTTTGTGAGTTCAAGTCCTGTGTTGGGTTCTCTGCTGTCAGCGCAGAGCATGGAACCTGCTTTGGGTCCTCTTTCTCCCTTTTTCTTTGCCCCATCTCACCCACTCTCTCTCTGTCTTTCAAAAATAAATAAATATTTTAAAAATCATAAGCCAAACTGTACTCATGAACAGTGATAAATGTTCAATTCTTAATGAAATTGATGATCTACCGGACAAAGTATATACACTGGATTTATTATTTTAAAATAGAACCTAATAACTTGCCTTAAGAATCACTCTTCCCCCACAAAAATCAGCTGTAGATTATTCTATAGTTGTCTTCTGTCAGTTTTTCAAACAACAATCTCCAAAGAGTACAATTGATTAGTCTGCCTAGAAAAAAAATCAAAAGTCTTCTAATTCATTTTAAGAAGGAATCATTAACATGATACTAAAACTTGACAGAGCGCCACCCCTACAAAACGAAACAAAACAAAACCAAGCAGAACACTGGCAGGACAATCGGAGTTATAAATATTGATGCCGAAATCCAAAACAAAAGATCAGCAAATCACATTCATAAGTATATTGAAAGAACTGTGATATCGTAGAAAAAGAGTACGGTTTATCCCAAGATTGCAACACAATAAATATGACAAAGTAAAGGGCTTAGCCTTAATAGAACTCATTTGAATTCATAAGAAAGCTCCTAAAATCCCAACAGAAAAATGGGCAGGATATGAATGGACAATTCACATAAAAAATAAAAATGGCTAATAAGCATATGAAAACGTATTAACCCTGTTAGTTATCAAAGAAATGTAAATGAGGCATCACTTTTTGTAAATCAAATTAGCAAAGCTTAAAAATAAATAATAGTAACACGAATGCCAATAAACATATGAAAATATGCTCAACCTCATTAAGTCAGGAAAATGCAAATTAAAGCCACAATGGAATGCCATTTTACACCCTCTAGCTTGGCAAAAATGGAAAACTCTGGCAATACTCAGTGTTTGGGAGAATGTTCCGCAATTAGGAGCTCTGCAGTTCTGATGGGGTTGGACAACTTGAAAAGCAATGTAATATTATCTAGAAATATTGAAGGTCTGCACACTATTTGATATACTTCCACATGGGGGTGTACACCCTCACCTAACGGTTGTCAGTATTTTCACCTGAATATCCCTCAAAGAATTCTGAAGAACTCTGCACTGTTGGCACAATTTTACATTATTGAAGCTTTTCATTGGCTATTTTAATGCAGCCAACAAATATAATTTCCTGTGTATTGACTTCAAATAAAAACAAATAGGAGCACCTAGCTGGCTCAGTCAGTAGACCATGTGCATCTTGATCTCAGGGTTGTGAGTTCAAGCCCCATGTTGGGTGTAGAGATTACTTTAAAAAAAACCAGGGTCAAGTTCTTAAATGGTTTAAGATTTTCATCACTTCTTTTACTCCTTAGACCTGTATTTTTTATTCCATTTTTCATTCCATGTCTCCCTAAATAATTTGATCAAAATTTAATAATTGTTTTGCTTGAAAATCTTTCACTGGTTACCCTGCCACACATCTTTAGAGCAAAAATATATGTGTAAATTCAGTTTTTCAAAGATATTCTATATGACCACAAGGTTCTAAGTATTAAAAATTTCTTCTGGTATCAAAGTAAGCATCAAGATACCTAAGTATCAAATATTAAGTTATCATTACAGTTTTTAGTAGTACCTGATTGATTAAGACAATAGGAATAAAATTTTGTTAGATAATTACTAATCACGAATACTAAAATTTTATTGAAATTATATATATATTTTTGAATTGGATAGACATCTTTTCAATTGGTTTCATACATCTAAGGATAAATATTATTTATAGCTAGCAATAGACAGAACACTGCATCAGTTTTATACCTACTTATTGTTTTTATGGACGTATGTGCTAAGAATCCCCCTTCTTGTAAATAAACAGAGGAATAGAAGTTTTGTTTAGCAACACCACTCAGTTCTTTGAATCCATTCCCAGCTATAGGCTAAATATCACCTAGTGATTTATGACTGATGATTTTATTATTGGAAATTATTTTTAATAATCTAGCAGTTGAAAGCCGGGTTCTGTGGACAACAAAGAACTGGAATGCATCTGACTTGCAAAATGATTTGTTATCCACTCATTAAAGTCATTCGCTTTCTCAGCATCATTATAAAAATTTAAAACATCCCTTTGTTTGTCATTCTGGAGTTTTTTAGACTTCCATTTAATGCACTATCATAAGAATTTGGATGAGTGAGAGGTATGCTTTTCTTTTGTAAAGTGGGAAGAAAGCTGTCAACGATGAAAGGCTAGAAAGCATTGGTTAAAGGAAAATGTATGAACAAAAATTGGTGATTTGTAAATTGATTCCCTGAAAGCTGTTTCCGCTCCTGCGCCTTTGGGAAACCCCATGTCTCCTTCGAGCCACACTCACTCCAGGTTGTAAATCACAGCCAGGGAAAAACTCTCCTTCAAGAATCTTCTCAGTACCTCGGGGCGCCTGGGTGGCTTAGTCGGTTAAGCGTCCGACTTTCGCTTAGGTCATGATCTCGCGGTTCGTGGGTTCGAGCCCCGCGTCGGGCTCTGTGCTGACTGCCAGCTCAGAGCCTGGAGCCTGTTTCAGTCTGTGACTCCCTCTCTCTCTGACCCTCCCCTGCTCACGCTGTCTCTCTCTCTCTCTAGAAATAAATAAAACATTAAAAAAAAAAAAAAAAAAAGAATCTTCTCAGTACCACTATCCAAGAATAGACCCAAACAAGAAACACCCAAATATCTATTAGAGGAGAAAGGCTAAACCACGATGTATTTATACAATGAAATACTTTATAGCAGTGAAATAAATGAGTAAAAAAAAAAAGAAAGAAAGAAGGAAACTTACTGAAAAATATATACAGCATCATGTTTGTAAAGTTCAAAATCAAGCTAAATTACATTGTGTAGCATTTAGGTGATATGCATATATGGCAAAACTATAAAGGAAGCAGCTGACAAAAAATTCAATGTCACGTTGACCCCTTGGAGGTGGGGAGTCTGCAGGTGTGTAGGGGAGAAGCACGGAAGGAGCTTCAACACTTCATTCTATTCTCGTAACTTGTCTGGCAGGTTTCACATATTTCTTCATGCTTTAAAGCTCTCATAAATTATTTTAAGTTGTATACACATTTGATACCTGCAAAGAACAATATATGCCTTTGTATGTATGATATAGTTTGAAATTTTAAGTGGAAAAAAAGTGCATTCAGTATTCCATGTTTGAGATGGTTTTGGATAAAACCATATATACATATGCATATCTATATATATATATATTTTTTTTTTTTTTGCACTACTTCTTCTGGTACCATGTTTCTGGAAAGTGATTAGAACCATTTATAGAGAGTCTTAAACCATTAATACTTGGTAGTTCAATACTACCACTTGTAGGAATATGTCTTAAAAGTCATTAGAAAGGATATCAAAGATTAATACAAGGATATTTATCACCATATTTTTGTAATGGAGAAAAATTGGAAATAATATAAACGGGCAAAATTGGAGAGGGTTTTAATATATTGTAGCAAAGCAATATGATAGATCATTCAGCCATTAAATTATATTTTACAATAATATTTAATTATCAGCATAGCCAAAACAACTCATGATTTATTAAGGAAATAAAACTAGAAAATTGTATGTACATTATGGTTCTAATTACGTGCATGTGAGTCCACAGTTGGAATGCAATGCTTTTTTTGGTAAACATTTATTTATTTTTGACAGACAGAGACAGAGTGCAAGGTGGAGGGGTGGGTGGCAGAAAGAAAGAGAGACACAGAATCTGAAGCAGGCTCCAAGCTATGAACTGTCAGCACAGAGCCTGACGTGGAGCTCCAACCCACCAATGGTGAGATCATGACCTGAGCCAAAGTTGGATGCTCACTAGACTGAGCCACCCAGGCACCCCCGTCATGCTTTTATATTACACAACAACTGAGCCCAAGAAATGTCACTTTTCTTTATCTTACTAAGTCTTCGGCATCATGTCCTACCTGAGAGGAAATCCACTCTCAGCTGAATTCTCTCTCTCTGACCTTCTCTAGGGGATTACCTCCCCAGCCACCCAGCCTGACTCACCCAGAGCCTGGGAGGGTGTTAAGCCTCTGTGTATGTAAGACGGACACAGTGCACATGGTAGACATAGGAGAGACTCAGGTCATTTGAAATCAAGTCCCCATTTTCTACTACAATCATGAATGTAGTAGAATGAACGGATCTCCCTACTTGGAATGACTTTCCTTGTATACTGCCATCCAAACTCTACCCAATTCCCCGATCCATATATCCCTCCTCTGCGAACCTGTTCTTACTTTGTATAGCCCTCATGATCCCTCTCCCTGCTTTTATCTGCAGCTTTCCCGCCTCCCCTGCCCCACCAGCACATGATTTTACAGTTACACTAGCATATACAGACCGCTTTAATTTTATCTGCACCTAATAGACTACTTTTTTTTTTTTTAATTCTTACAGTTACGCAAGTACTTAGTAGAGGGCTGGGAACCCCGGTGGTAACTACCTCATGGTTAATTGATTAATTGATCAAATTATAAGAAGTTAAACCTAGCTTTCACGTGACTTTCAGTATTAGATCTAAAATCCAGACTATTAACAGTAGCTTTCCCTTCTTTCTCTAAAATAACTCCATCCTTTTCAAAGAGTTCAGCTAAACAGAGTTCAGGTACTGAGCAGGAAAAAATAAAAAGGCAGGAAGAGTTAGGCCCTTTGATGTGCTCACTACACAGAGAACCAAAGAAAAATTCAAATGTTCCCTTCAACTAAGAGAAGCTTATCAATATTAAGAAGTACAGGGAAGAGAAGAAAGAGGGAAGAAAAAATATATAACACTTAACAAGAGGATAATTTAGCTTGTTGGCAAGCACTTAGGAGTCTGGTTCATGAAAAATTACTCACACAATTGCATGGCAGGTTTTTCTGGGCTTTTGTGTGTGAATCATGGTATTGATTTCATGTAAATAATCACATTCTGTTGGGTGTTAGGCAGTAGAAGGTTCGGATGGGGAGGGACGGGTGGCTGAGGGAGAAATCAAAGAGGGTGGACAAAGAGAAGGCTGTTGCTCTTCCAGGCCTTGCTAGAATGACCAGAAGCTGGACGGCACACACATTGCTAATTAAAATATGGCAGCCGCTTCCTTCCCTCAAGGATTGCTCTGAAGAGACACTTGCCAAGTAGAGCCTTTTATTCTCCTGTTTTGGTTGAGATTGAATTATTGGAAGGGTGAAGAAAGAAAAACTGTGGAGGTACCTTAGGGATCAAAATAAACTTGATTTTCATTGAAAAGACCACCTCTGCCCACAATCGCGGCAGCACACGGTTGGGGACTTATTTGGCTGAGGAGAGCCCACTAATTTGTTTGCCAGTTGGCCCATGTTGGTGCCTTTCCAGAAGTGACGATGTTTGTCTTTTATTTTGTTTATTTATTTTTAAAACATAATTCTTTTGCTTAGTTTGTCTCTAACAGCCAACAGAGAGGAGCATTGGGTTGGGATGGAACTCGGGTTGGGATGTTGCAGTGACGATAGCAAAAATATTTAAGACTTATTGGGTATTTGCTCTTTGTCACACACTTCCTAGGCACTTTACGTGTTTCTATTCCCTTAATCTTCAAGTCAGTCTTGTGAGCTAGGGAGTTGCCAATGAAGAAATGCTACTATTTTGCCATTATGAAGCATGGAGACCCCAGAGCTCACTTCTGTTCATTTATGTCTCTTGGGTCCAGAAAGGGCCCATGATTAATCACAGGTGAGTGGCAAGAAGTAGTCATAATTGGTGTGCCTGGGTGGCTCAGTCGGTTAGCATCCGACTTCAGCTCAGGTCATGATTTCACGGTTCGTGGGTTTGAGCCCCGCATCGGGCTCTGTGCTGACAGCTAGCTCAAAACCTGGAGTCTGTCTCGAATTCTGTGTCTCCCTCTCGCTCTGACCCTCCCCTGTTCATGCTGTCTCTCTCTCTCTCAGAAATAAATTTAAAAAATTAAAAAAAAAAAAGAAGTAGTCCTAATGGTCAGGATTGCAGAGAGCTGGAGTTGAGAAGTGACTGAAGATGGTAGCCACAGTGAAAGTCCCCAGAGGAGCCAAAGATAGAGAAAGGAAACATCGCATCCAGAAGTCACAGGCCAAGAGTCCCAGATCCCATCTGATGTTCAGTGGACATTCAGACCACCCAACACAGCAGTGGATGAAGGCCCCCCAGCGGGCAGGAGGAGCCCTGGGAGAACATTGTGGGTGCCAACACTGAGAACTTGGCCAAGAGGCAGATGCTACACCACGGATGGAACAATGATGCTCATGAAAGTCAACGGATGGAATGAAATGTTTCAGCCACTGGTTGGGATGATTCTGAGGCTATGTTTCTAGTCAACTCGGAGGGGAGGGGTGTGTGAAAAACAAAACATAACAGAGGAGTACATTTATCTCAAGCCTGCTGGTTGTCAGTGCAGGGAGGGTGGGGAAACCCTGCTTGTCTGAATTATTGCTCAGAATAGAGTAATGATTCTGTTTCTCTTTACTCTGTTCCATGGCTCCACAGCTACAGGCTCTTCTATTTGATTTTGGGGGTAGATTGTCAAAATCAAGGATAAACTCTTCTCTCATTTTACACATGTTTGCCGGTACTTTCCCTCCCACTGGGCCCCTTGAAGAGCCTTTTCCTCATGATTTTTTAATCGTCAGTGTTTGGAAGCAAGACGAACTGCATGGCTAACCTGGGCAGCTAGTCCAGATCTCGCGGCCACGCTATTTGGCCGGAAAGAAGGAAACGGCTTGATGAAGTTGCTAGGGAGTTCCTTTGGGCTTTGAACAAATTGCTCTAATATGAGAAGTCACCACACTGCTTCTTGGTGTCATTAAGGAGCCCCATGTGAAGGAACGATATTAGTTTTCACTTAGAGAGCGAAGGCCACCAACAACAGGAGAAAAGAAACCTAAAATGTGGTTAATGAGCCAATTTGGTGACCCATTTGGGAGCCCAGACATCTTGCTTCCTGCCAAGCTCTCTTGGATTTGCATGATACAGAAACAGACCAGGAAGAGACTTGCAGGGGATGGTAGGAAGAATAAATCCACGCATTTGTTCATTCTTTTAAGGAGAAAGGAGAAAAGGGGTAGTTTTTGTTTCTGTCTTTCAAAAGCAGCTCCTCCACCTCCTAGGCATGAGAATTACATAGCACTGTCTTTTGTTCAGGAAGCTGGAAAGTGTCCCAGCATGGGTAGGTCAAGTTTTATGTAAGAAATTTTAAAGAAATCGGGGCGCCTGGGTGGCTTAGTCGGTTAGGCGTCCGACTTTCGCTTGGGTCATGATCTCGCGGTTTGTGGGTTCGAGCCCCGTGTCGGGCTGTGTGCTGACTGTCAGCTCAGAGCCTGGAGCCTGTTTCAGTCTGTGACTCCCTCTCTCTGACCCTCCCCTGCTCACGCTGTCTCTCTCTCTCTCTCTCCTAGAAAAAAAAAAAAATTAAAGAAATAATCAGGCTTCCACCTCAACAATGTGACTTGTATTAAAAACATAATAAATACTAATTACATGTTAAGTCTTGTCCCATTTCCTTTTATACATCTAACACACCTGAACCTTTTTTTTTTTTTTTAAGTAGGATTCACACCTATCACAGAGCCCAACAGGGGACTTGAGATCCCTGAGATCTCATGGCCCTGAGATCAAGACCCGAGCTGAGTTCAAGAGTCAGATGCTTAACCAACTGAACCACTCAGGTGCACCATATCTGAAATCTTTTTAAGTCTGCAAAGAAAGGACACTTTTTTTTTTTCTTTTATAAGAACTCCTGTAGCATGACTTGGATTTCTAGCTATTTTGTGTTTTCTTTCTAATTCTGAGGTTATGACAGAATTGGACTATGTTTTAATATGTGATTTTTTTTTTTTACCATGACCAATAAACAAAGATAGATCGGGCAGGAAAGCAGAGGACCTGCAGAGAATGGAATTCTGCTCAGAACTGTCCAACCTTGGATCTCCCTCCCCTTTTTGGAGTACTCAGTACAAGTGGAGAATTATGTCCTAGATGGGGCCTTGTTGCTTTCACTTGCGCAGCATCCATTCTCCTCTCTTCTGACAACAGTCACCTATTTCACTTGAGGAAAACCTCTTCCTCATCCTTAGTTCCTGTCCTTGGTGATGATTCCAGGTGTAGGCAAATGACCTGGACTAGCCTGGCCAGAGCATCAAATGCCCTCACCTCCTTGATGGACTCCAGGAAGGGTGCGTGAACCAGCTCCAGCCAGGCAGTATGTTCCCCGTTTCGAATTTTACCTCTGGACTTTCCTGAGATGTTAGCCAGTAAATTCCCTCTTTGCCTAAGTCAGTTTGAGTTGAGTTTTTGCTATGCACAGTTATTAATATTACCACCACTTCTAAAACATGACTGGTCCATTCAACAAGTATTCACTTAAAAAATGTTCATATTTATTTATTTTGAAGGAGGGAGGGAGGAAGAGAGAAAGAGAGAGAGAGAGAGAGAACAGAAAGGACAGAGAGAGAGGAAGAAAGAAAATTCCAAAGAGCCTCCATGCTGTCAGTGCAGAGCCCAGCATGGGGCTCAATCCCACAAACCATGAAATCATGACCTGAGCCGCAACGATAAGTTGGACACTTAACTGACTGAGCCTCCCCAACAAGTATTCACTTTTGTATATCTTATTATAGTTGACTATTTGGAAATTTTAACAAGCTCTGGTTTGTTAGGTCGTTCAATGTGCGTTTAGGGAAATGATAGGAGACAACTGGAATATATACATTGGGGAAAAACACCACACATAATGTATGAATTAGTGTCCCAAAAAATGTGCTGAGAGAACTCCAACTCACAACCCACTGAAGAGTACAAGTGATCTGGGAAATCTCCATTTGGGTTGTAGATATGAATTAGAGCCATAAGGAAATATGGAGGTTGGATTGGTAGGGAGTAAGAGAAGACCGTTCACGGGAAGGGAACAGTATTGGTAGATACAGAGACATGGAAGCGTGTGGTGAGTGGTGAAAGCTTTGTATGGTGATGAGTATGACTGGAGAGACAAAGGATAAAGCTGGGTCTCGAAAAAGGGGAGTCTTGAATTTGGATGTGACCTGGTTGGTGCTGAGAACGCTGTGGGCTCACAAGCAAGAATTCTGATGCTAAAGTGATAATTTGCAGAGCCTTGTGTCAGTCATACAGACTTTGGAGAGGAAGACAAGAGACAACTGGGCAGAGGACAAAACAAGGAATGTGTGGCACAAATCTAGAGGTGTATTGATAAGGATGTGTTGGCTGAGGGATTGGTGAGCAAGAGAGAATGTGAGACTTTTGAGCAAGCCTCACGATTCCTTGGGGACCGACTGGAAACACTGGAAGAGGGCAATACAATGGCAGTATCAAGGTTTTAATAACTTTGGGATACAAAACATAAAGGATGAAAGATCTGTCTCAAAGAAAAATATATCGGGCTTGATTTGAGAAGCAGTCTGGTGGCAAATTTCAGTAAAAAATTCCCGTCTACCGCTGGAACTGTGGAAGTAATCCACAGGCGAAAGGTAATGCTGAACATTAGAACGGAGCTCCAAGGATCATTGTCCTGATGTTTTTGGCCAAAGTCCTCAGAAGGGAAAATTCTCCAAAAGCATGATGATAAGCCGAGAGGAACCCTGAGTGAGCCTTGAATCTCACACAGGCAGGGCTGGGAAGGAGAAAGGAAATGGCAACCAGCTTCGAGTCTCCGGGAAGGAAGATTAAGTATTGCAGAATTTCTAAAAGTTCCAGTGAAAGGTTTGTCAAGATAAAGCAGACTGTAATTACACACCAAAGAGATGTATACAAGCGAGAGAAAGAGGGCAAGTGAGATCTGTTAACTTACTGTGAAAAATGCTTTTCTTGGGCAAAGGGCCACACATGGATGCGGGAAAGGATTTACATGGGCCAAAAAAAGAAACCCAAAGCAGTTTGATTGTACAGAACACTGCATTTAAAATACATTTCCCCCACCAAGCATATATATACATATATACGCACACTTATACTTTTGTAGTTTATAGACATGTATAGACGCAGACACAAATGCATTAGGAGGGTGTCTAAATAGTCTGTGTGGTGAACAGAGGGAAAGGGATGCTGTAAAAGCCATCCAGACAGAATTACTCTGCATAAATGACAGCACATGTGGCTTATTGCCATTGGCGGCACAATGTGTGCTGCAAACCAAATCAAATTTTTGTCGCAGTTTTCTTTGCTCTGATCTCCCAAGAAACACACTGAGAAGCCCACGATCCCTATTCACACACACCGCGAGACACCCACTGAGGCTTCTAAGGAACAGCAGAGTTTGCCTGAGCTTCGCCCCTCAAAGTTAGCACGGTGGTTTCTGAGGTGGAGATCTGAAGCAAAGAAGCTGATCCTCTCTGTTAGTGGAGGGATGACTTCACAGAATTCTCGAAGGATAAAAACATCTAGACACACATCCACATCAACTGCCTTCTCGTACACACATGGAGACAGTCAAGCTTAATAAGATCCAGACTGATATGCCTTTAAAAATATATCTGTGCTTTTAAAATAATCCATGCTGGCTTCAGTTCAACCCTTCAAATAGTAACTGAAGTCAGCCCATCTTCCATAATATGCATTTGTTTTGCATCTCTGAAATAGAATCCTTAGGTTTCCTACAATAGAAGGGTCTGTGAAACTGAAGTTATTAGGTACAGTTTCCTGCACCTTGGAAAAAATGATCCAGTTAGAAAGGGTTGAGTTGCCTATCTCCTTCAGTGTGGCCTGTCTCAGGGAGACTGATTTAAGGGGAGCCATTGCTTTCCGTTGATTTTGGTAATTCCCCGGGCCAAAACCCAAGCAGATATGATTCAGAGACCCTAGGAGATGCTAAGAGGGCTTTTGGATTTCATCCCATGCTTTGAAAGAAAGAATCATAATGCTTTCTCGGCCCCCTTCCTGCCAAGTCCCAACTAAATACAAATGGACCTTGAGAAATATAGAAGAGGAAGAAAAAGAGGTAAGGGAGATATGTGACCAAAAGGAGAAAGACAGGAAAGGAAGGAACTGGGTGGGTGGGTGTAAAAACGAAAGACAAAAGGGAGGGAGGGAAGGAGAGTAGGAAGTCAGGAAGGTAAGGGAATTCATGAGAGAGACAGAGAGAAACAGAGAGCCTGAGACAGAGGGTCATGGGGGAATGGCGAGGAGAGGTTGTCTGGAGTAGCTCATCTGAACAAAATCAGACTTCCCACAGGCAGCCGCTCTGGTGGCTCAATCCATCATTCACATCTCAGGCTCCCCCGATCAATGGGAAAGTCAGTCATTTGGCCATCCATGTAACATCAGAATCATTATGAACCAAACACCAGAGGCCAGCGTATTGAACTCCTCTGACGGTTTGCACCAGAGGTAAGGAATGCAGAACGAGCAGCCTCCGCACACAGCACTTTGGGGGCTGTGTGCTTAGTTTGGGATGGTGTCATTTTTCTCATGCTCTAGAAATGTCCTAAGACAAATCAGATTCTTAAGAGATGACTTTCATCTAGTCGTTCCCCCGCTGAAGAGAGAGGCCACAATGACTTTCCATGGCATGAAAAGTCAAGTCCAGAACCCACATCGTGATGTCATGACTTTCCGTAATCTGTCCCCGGTGACCTCCTAATTGCTGTATCTATTAGGTCCTTCTCAGGCTCTCTCTCTCTCTCTCTCTCTCTCTCTCTCTCGCATGTGGTGCTGTCAGTCATTCTCTCTGGAACTTTGCTTCCCTTGGCTTTCAGACAGTATGCACCGCCAGTCTCTTCATTGTGGAGACTGACCATCCTCATGTGCCCAGGACTGAAAGGTTTCTGGCACTCAGGACTTTTAGTGCTAAGATGAGAAAGTGCCAGACAAACTGATACAGCTCGGTCACCCTGTCACACTTCATGAATCTTCCCAGCCCAGCTCCCAACATGGGTTCCTCATCCTCCTCCTCTTCTTCTTCTTTTAAAAAATTTTTAAGTGTTTATTTATATTTGAGAGAGAAAGAGTGAGCACGATCAGGGCAGGGGCAGAGAGAGACAGAAACAAAGTCCAAAGCAGGCTCCAGGCTCCGAGCTGTCAACACAGAACCCAATGTGAGACTTGAACTGAGGAGCTGTGAGGTCATCGCCTGAGCTGAAGTTGGATGCTTAACCAACTGAGCCACCCAGGCACCCCACTGGGCTTATCTTCTAACCTCCCCTCAGACAACACATCTGCTGGTATATCTTGTTCATTGGGCACTTAACTGGGCACTTAACTGGTGTGCTCAGGAGCACCTCAAGTTCAACAGGTGCCCCTCAGGGTCCCACCTGCGTGTGATAGTTTCACTTATGCTCTTCTCCCGAAGTCGTTCTCAACAGTCCTGTTGATCTTTTCAGAGCTAACTTAAGTGTGACCTGCTCTGTACAGTTTTGCTCAATTTCTCAAGCCATTTCTGGTTTATTTTTACTTAAACTTCCTTTAATAGACACTGGACTCTACACCCTAGCACTCAATCATACTGCATCCTAAAATGTTCTCTAATTTTGTACATAGATCATATAGGCATTTGAAATTATGGTGTTAGAGACAAATGGAACTGAGTTTTCGGTCCCAGACTGAGTAGAAATTCCCTAACACTGAGCGCTTACCATGAAGAGTCAGTTTTTCAACTGCTTTTATTGTGCCTCATTTATACTTCTACAACTTTCTGAGGAAAATGTGACTCCAAGATATGACATAACATGCCTGTGGAAATGTGGAGGGTGGGGTACCACTCGAACTGTGTGGACCCAGAAGCACATTCTCAGCTACTAACTGTTGCTGGGTTTCAACAAGCTTAAATACGCTGTGACCATTTTCCAGAAGAGCTCTAAATACTCCGACGTTGATACCACTAGTGACCAAATCCTTCCATAAATTCTCTTCCCATTCTCTCACAATCCACCCAGAATGTCTGAACAAAAGCCCTGAGAGACCCCAGGCCCACTAGAGCTGGATGTTAATGTATCTACGGCACTCTGGCCCTCTGCCACCCCCCATCTCCCCGTTTGGCCTCAAACCATTCTAACCACCCCCTTCCCCAGAAAATATTTTATCTTTCACAAGCAGCTGGAAGGAGAGAGGTGCACGAGCAACAGACTGGGTCAATCCTGTTTAAATATTGATCACAAACATCGTTAAAATAAAAGTCTATCGACTTAGCCGGTGACTTTGCAGCTTCAACACTTTGCAGAATGCAATTTTCTGCGTGCGGGGACTCCAAGCTACTTGCTTGAGTTATGATGTTAATAAGTGAAGCTCCTCCTTCGGGAGCCCGCTGGTGCCCTGAAGGCAGCGGCAGAGAGGAGCCAGCCCTTTGGTCTGAGGCAATTACAGAATCCTTCCCCGAGCCTTCTAATCCCAACAGGTCAGTGTTCCGGATGCTACCATTTTACCTTCAGAAGCTGAGTGGGCACGCTTCCAGAAGTTGGGAGTGCGTGTCTTTTGCGGCCTTGAAAACACAAGTGCAATGTGACAGGATGGGGATTGTAAGGGATCTGGCCAAACCGTGTTGAGTCTATTCCTCCACAGCAGTTTCCAGACAATAATGTCTGCTCAGTAACCTAGAGGACGTAGATGGATGGGGACCACCTCTAGGGTCCTGATTTAGACCAACTGCGGCTGGGGCACCTGGGGGGCTCAGTCAGTTAAGCCTCTGACTTTTGATTTCGGCTCAGGTCATGATCTCACAGTTCATGGGATCGAGCCCTGGGTTGGGGTCTACGCCGATAGTGCAAAGCCTGCTTGGGATTCTCTCTCTCCCTCTCTTCTCGTCCCACCCCCTCTGATGCTCACTCTCTTAAAATAAATAAACTTTAAAAAAAAGAACAACTGTGGCTGCGTGCAGGAATCTGCATTTCTAAAAGTTCCCGGGTGATGGTGATGTTGTCTCCTCAGGGGCCAGCCTTGGAGAACGTCCAGCCTTGGAGAACATACCAGCATGCACATGTGTGCAAAGATGGCCACCGGGCACAAACCCAGGATGCTCACAGTGTGCTCTTGGGTGGCAGCCTCCCATTTTTAAGCTTAGAGCTCATTGGGCCTAGTGATTTTCAAACTCTTTTACTGAAACGCATCACACATAAAATCCCACTTGGAGGTCCTTGCTGATACCGATAGACAGGTCTGCGATAGACAGGTCAAAGGCAAAGCAGAAGCCCAACGCTTCCCAGTAGAACCCTGTGACTCTGAGGAGCCTTGTTTGCCCCAAATGTCCTCATTCTACAAATAAGGCAACCAAGACCCCAGAAGAAGATATGACCCATTTCCCTATTTCCCACAGCAGCTATTATATCTAATGGAGAACTGACCAGTCCCAGGAGAGTAGTTATGGTGACGAAGGTACCTCCCAAGGGAAAACTCACCTAGTCATCACTCTTGTGGGAAAATCTGTATTTTTCACACTTATTGGGTGGAAGAAAGGGCATTTAGGGCTTGAGTTTCTGAAGGTTTTTTCAAGTAGCTTGGCTGTAGGAATTCCCTAAGTCTCAAGAGTATGTCCACGCTGCCTATGACTCTGACCTCTAGATAGATAGAGACTGTGGTAAAAGGGTGTAACGAAACGGAAGAGTGAAGAGGAGTTGGCAGGCCAAAGCATAGCCCAGGAAGCCGGATGTCTGTCAGAAACAGAGCCAGCACAGAGCCATAATCGACAAAAATTGGACCATGGACAGATTCTGACAAAAAGAAAATGACAAGTCAGTCTGATTTTCCAGTCTTCCTATGTGGAAATGTAGGTAATTGGGCTGATTGGTTAGGAGTGGTGAAAAGGCTGAGTACCAGAGTGATTAGACAGAAGACAGCCAAGAAGCAAAATTCTGTTGATCTATCTCCTTGTCTCACTCTGGTCTCTTTCTCCCTCCTGCTACCCCTTGGAGTCATGGCAAAGCCAGGGATCCTGAGTAAGCACATTCAGATAGTTGCCTTCTGGGTTCCCAGGAGGAAAACTAAGTAGAATCTCATGCATGGAACATGAAGACTATAGAAAGGTCACCATTAGCTAGTTTAACACTGACAAAGTCACAAAGATACTGTTCTTCTTTTTTTTTAATTTATTTTTAATTTATTTTGAGAGAGAGAGAGAGCATGCATGAGCAGGGGAGGGAAGAAGGCAGAGAGAGAAGGAAAAAGAGAATCCTAAGCAGGCTCCATGTGGCCAGCGCAGAGCCCAAGATGGGATTTTAACTCACAAAGCATGAGACCATGAGCTGAGCTGAAATCAAAAGTCAGACTCTTAACCAACTGAGCCACCCAGGCGTCCCACAAGGATACTGGTCTATGCCCTGTGGTGCCAAGTGGCACCGAGCTGGTGACTTAGGTGGCAGAGAAAAGCAAGGAGAGTTTGAACTTCAAGTACATTTGTTCTGGGAAGCAGGGCTGGCTATTTATGAAGCTCTCACCCCCAACTGCAGAGAGGAGTGAGTGGTACAAGTGGGTTTCATTGTCTGATTTGGATCGGGGGCTGCCTATAAAAATGACTATAAAGCAAGTGTGTGTGCTTCCCACCATCCAGCAGAAACAATCCATTTTGTCCCCTTCTACCTTGCTCAGCTCCACACCCAACTCTCTCTGCTGGTAATTTGTCAGAAGTCCTTCGGTGCGGTGATGCCCTGTTCTGCAGCTCCTTTCCCTACACCATTTACGGGACCTACCACTTCTCCCTGAGCTCTGAAGATAAACAGGGAGTTGAGGCCTCAGGCTCAAATGCTCTTTCAGGGTAAGGGACCCTTATTTAAGACAGCTGATATCCTGAGCTCCATCATCTTTGACTTGAAGTGCCATTCTATTTGAATGCCAAATTTATGTTGCTGCTATATTACTCATAAAGAGTGAATAAATAATAATTTAAAGACTTAATCTCTTTTGGGAGACAAAAAAAAATATTGAAAAGGATCCTGAGAAAGCATTTCATCTTAACAGCAATGGGTGTGAATTGTCACGTTGGTCTTCAACTACATCAACCATATTCTTGGCTCAGGGCCTTTTCACTTTGTTTGTTTGTTTTGCAGAATATTTGCCCGCCCCCCCCCACCTGTCTGAAATCCCCCAGAAGGTTTTTCCTTAACCATCCTTCCTAGATTGAGAATTTCTTACTCCCTAACTTACAGTGGCTATTCTAATACCTCATTTGATTTTCTTCATAGTACCTAACATTCCATTCTGTTTTCATACTTTTGAATTCTTTCTAGACCATCTCTATGTAACCTCTATAAAGAGAAGGTTTCCTTGTCTTCCTCTACAGTACACCCTGAGGGCCTCACAGTGATATGTACATGGTGGCTGCTCAGTAAAGGTTTGTTGGGTGAATGAATTCAAGAGTTATTGCTGTCAATCTTCTTAGAAGCCTCCAGAGGAAAAGAATCTGCCTTTCTAAACTGTAAAGTGCCATATAGATGTATATTATTAGTAACGTATTCATCTCCAGTTTTAAGCCCTCTATGCTGAAAAGTATTCGCCTTTAACTTGAAAGTCTTCCACTACAAATTCACTGTTTTTTTTATTTCATAAGGGAACCCTCAAGTAGCAGTTTGCCACCTCCTTCAAAGACAATAAAAGCAAACTCACATTTTCCTATGACAGCTGGCTTATTTGGTAACGTGCTTCTCAGTGCGAGGGAGGGAGAAGGGAGCCATATTTTCCCTAACATTCCCAGAATTACAAATCACAGAAATGGTCTCATTCCATTTGTATATTACCAATGATCTTATTCACTCAGAATTGCCTGGGGAGTATTTCATGTGAGCTCCTCAGTAGTCCTAAGAGAGGGACTATTCTTGAACTTATTTATGGGGGAGGAAGCACACTCAGAGGGCTTAAGTGGGCTGCCCGAGTTCCGAGAACCTTGGAAACTGGAAACAGAACCAGCCAACGAAAGAAGTAGACTTTAACCCAGACATTCAGGCCCGGAGTACAGTACGCTTTCTTTCCACGCTGCCTGTGCTGGAGAATGCCATTTCCAGGGAAGGCAGAATTAGCTCTCCATTTGCTACCTGGGCACTTACCTAAGAAATACCTCTGCATTTTTCCAGCTGCCCTTGGGATGAGGGAACAAGCAAACGTTTTGTCTCCTCGCACCAGCCTCTGCAGCTGAGTTCCAACAGTCCAGAAGGACACAAGCATCTAGAAATCAATCAGAGACCATTAACAGACTGTGCTTGTTAATAGTCTAACAACAAACAGTAAATCCTCCTTGCAGCCTAGACTCACCATGCTGGCCCAGCAGGGTCATTTCCTGGGGGGGAAATGGAGAGGCAGGGAGTAGTGTTGCTGAGAAGAAAGCCAGGCACAGCCTCAGAGAACCCCAGGCCAGGAGGACGCCTCCCCACCAGCGGTTTCCTTCCAGCCTGCTGTGCTTCCTGCAGGAAGAGCATGAATTAACCAGGTGCAGAGCGGAGGCTCCGTCCGAGCTCTGCTGGGCGTGAAGCTGCTGTACTGTAATTGCCGGGCTCAGGGCTTGTGGCCAAGGAGGAGGTCAGGTGCCCGGGGCCTTCTTTAGATGAAAAGCACAGTTATCACAAGCAGCTGCTGCTTTCCCCGTGGGTGAGATTCCTTTTAGGAAATGGTTTATCAGGTGATACCCCAAACAGTCAGTGTGGTGCTGTTTTTCCGCTTCTGGTCTCCAATATTAATCAGGTCGGGGAGCTAGGTGATAGCCCAAACCCCAGAAGGGACTTGCAGGGGTCTGAGAGGGGGGCAGACTAATTTATGGAGGAGGCTATGGTCTTCTGAAGGCAAAATCCATAAGTGGAAAGTAAACATGGCGTCTTTCGAGTGAGAATCAGTAATCGAAGTCTTTGTGAAGACCTACCATGTGTCCAGGAAAATGTGTTATATGCTGTGGGGGATGCAAAGAAAGATAGAGTGTGGCCCTTGCTCTCTGGGAACTGGAGGACCAGGTGGGGAGAGAAACTGAAATATGTACCATCCGCAAATGAAACGTAATGGAACTGAGCACTGAACTGGATTAGTAATAGGTGTCAAAATGATATTGTGTATTTAGTAAATGCCAAAAAGATTCAACGAACGGTCAGGAAAAGAATGCCTCATGGCAAGATGTTGCCCACACTGCTCACCTTGAATCATGGACGAGGGTTGACTAGAAGCAGACAGGTGGAGAGCCTTCAGGAGACAGGAAGACACACGAAGAAGACAAGCAGAAGCCAGTTCAGTGATGCCATTAGTAAATATTTCTATGGCTTTTCATCATGTACGATGCACTTTTATGTATTTAGCCCTCAGGGCTAAATTTGAGATAGACTGCTTTGAATAGATGAGAAGTCTAAGGCTGGGGAAGTTAAAAAAAAAATACTTACTATTACTCAGTTAATAGGTATCAGAGCCAGGAGAAAAAATCCAATTCCATACCTTTTCCTATAATAATCCAGAAGACATTCAAACCTTTTTTTTTTTTTACCACAACCCAGAGTAAGAAATACATTTTATGTCATGACCTAGTACACACTTGATACTGCTTCATAAAATGGTGCTTGCCTTTACCGAGTGACATGTTTCCTGATCTACCCTATTCTAGACTCTTTCTACATCAGGGGTTTGGGTTGCATAAAAACCACCACAAACTTAATGGCGTAAACAAACAACTATGTAATTTGCTCACGGTTTTGTTGGGTGATTTTTCTACACCAATAGTACTCAACTAGAAGTGATTTTGATCCCTAGGGGACATGTGGCCATGTCTGATGATATTTCCCTTTTTGTTAACTGGAGTAGTGGTGTTCCTGGCATCTAGTTGGTAGAGATTGGACATGCTGCTAACCATGTATAGAACAGCCTGCACCCAAAGAATCATCAGGCTCCAATGTCAATAATGCCAAAATCGAATAATCCTGCTCTTGAGTGGGCTAGGTTCAGCTGACCTTAGCTGGGATCCCTCATGAATCTGTGGTCAGCTGGTGGTTGGCTAGGGGGTAGGAGAGGCCACTGGTTCTGGATGGACTTCAGTGACCTATCAGGTGGTTAGTGTGCAGTCCAGGGAACAGGCAATTGAGGCATGTGCCTTTCTTCTTCCATCAGCTTGTCCAGGTTTATTCACACGGTGATGGTCTGAGACTTTGCAACAGCTTCAGAAAAGGGCAAGTTCCAACCCTCAAACATTTTGAAGTCCTTGCCTGTATTGTCCTTGTATTGTCCCATTGGCTGATGAATCACATGGAGGCAGGAAAAGAATTGCAGGTCATGACTCTAGCAATCTACCACAGTTTCATTAAAAGCAAATGCAGGTCATGATGTACTATATTTATCTCATGATTTATAAATGGATCATTACCCCTAGACTGAAGGATCCTATTTTATACTAGACTCTTTGCAAACTACTCAATGGGTTTTTTTTCTTCCTTCCTTCCTTCCTTTCTTTCTTTCTTTCTTTCTTTCTTTCTTTCTTTCTTTCTTTCTTTCTTTCTTTCAGTTTTAAGAATATTGGACAATGTTGTAAGTATAGTAGGTGCTCATTATATGTCTTATGAATGGCATTAGAAATTGGAGGTGCCAGAAGAGAAACTTGCCAAACTCTGCAAGAGAAAGTTGGCTTATTGAAGTGTAACCAGACAGAGTATGACACCTGTAAAATGCCAAGCAAGATAATATCATTAATTCATCCAGCAGGATGAAGACTGGATCTACCAGATTCTGTTTTTTGGGGGTTTTTTTTTTGGTTGTTTTTTATTTTTAAAGAGAGAGAGAGAGAGAATATGCACATGTACACTTACTCAAGCCGAGAAGAGAGAATCTTAAGTAGGCTCCATACCAAGTGCAGAGCTCAATGTGGGACTCTATCTCATGACTGTGAGATCATGACCTGAGCCAAAATCAAGAGTCAGATGCTTAACTGACTCAGCCACCCAGACACCACTGAATCCACCAGATTCTTAATCAGACTGACTCCTCGGGATTGTGTAGGCTTCATAACTATATTTCCCTTCTGGCTGATTTGTTCATTATTAACTAAGTTAAAATTCCTAAGGCCTTCCCTATCAAAGGACGATATATGACAAAAAGGAGGGTTTATACTTATAAAAGATGGAGAGAAAAAAAATTATAGGAAGTCAAGAAGTTGTGAGCCTGTTAGCTTTCTCAAAAGCTTTGCTTCTTTTGGAGAAAACATGAAAACACATAGGTATGAATCAGTGAATGCTTTTTGTTAAAAGCCCAGAAATGTTGGCTTTTGGTTGATGGAATTAAGCAAGCTGTACTTTACTGCCATTGGGAAGTCGAGACACTCCTGGAAGGTGAGAGATGGGGAAAGAGGTCTGCTGTGTTCTGGATGAGCTGTGACCTGCCTTGTATTTTAAGGCAAGACATAGCTCCCGCTTAGGCGCCAGTTTCCTCCCCTGAAAAGTAAAGTGGTGGGGATTGAAAGGGAATGCAGGTCTCTTCCATTGGGTGGTTTCAATAGCATGAGCATCATCTGTGTTTCTTTAGGCTGGGAAAAGTTCTGACCTTGTCTCCTCCCCTCTGTCATTCTTTCAGTCACCAGGCACTGTCCTGGCTTGCGAGCAGAGTGAATTCTTGATGTCAATCACAAGATGACAGAATGGGAGTCTTCCTGTCTATCCCCTGCAGGAAACTGCAGGCAGAAAATTAATCCAGATCTTTACACCAGATCACCCTCCATTCAGCATCTGACAGGGAAGGCCTCCCACTTCCCTTCTGGTTCCCACATGTCACAGAACCTGTTGCCGCATGATTCAATCCCCCATTCCCATTAAAGTTAACCATCCCCTTGAAAATGAATGCACAGTTAACAAAGTGATAAGTTGATGCTTAAACTTTAAGCAGATTGCTTCCAGCTAATCTCAGTTAAGTGGCAGACAAAATCATAGGCACTCTCGGCTCTACATAAGCCCCAGTGCCCAAGAAAATGAGTGGGCTCCTAAGGGAAAATCTTTGTAATGTTTCTTTTTCCAGAAGCTGAAATGGAGTGGGCATGGGGTGGGGATCGGGAAGGCAGAACCAGAAGAGACTGCCTGCAACATTGTTAACTGTGTAGCTACAAAGTTACCTGTGTAGTTGCAGGAACACCATTTAACCACTCTGAGAGTCAATGTCCCTTTCAGTAAAATGAGAATAACAAGATGTTTGTTTCAGGTTTCTTGTTAATTTATAAGAAATAGACAGCATGCAAGCAAAGGGATTTACCCAATCCTTGCACATCTGAGGTTCTCAATAATAAAGAAGGGGGAACTGGAATTTGCCCAGGCAGTTCATCACCACCAGTGGAAATCTAAGAGGAAACCCCTCCCCAATTGCAGCTGAAGATCTTTTTAACAAAGAAGCAGAGGCTTGTTTATATTTGGGGGGAAGATTTCAGATTTTTAAGGGAAATACAGTGAGACTCAGCATCTGTCAGATACCATACAAACCATTATCTCAAGGTAGCTTATGGGTCAACATTAGATTGTGTTACATGTCCTTTGATGACATTGCATCTTTTTTTAAAACAATTTTAAGCATTTATTCATTTTTGAGAGACAGGATGTGAGGCAGTGGGGAGAGGGGAGAGAGGGAGACACAGAATCTGAACCGAGTTCCAGGCTCTGAGCTGTCAGCACAGAGCCCAACACGGGGCTTGAACTCAAGGACCTGGAGATCACGACCTGAGCTGAAGTCAGATTATTGACAGATTGAGCCACTAAGGTGCCCAGACATTGCATCTTTTTTTTAAATTATTGTGGTAACAAGAGTTACTATTTAAACCATTTTTAAGAGTACAGTTCAGTGGAATTAAGTCCATTCATGTTTTTGTGCAGCCCCTCCTCCCCCCATTGCATCTTGAGAACAGTCTCATCATCCCAAACTGAAACTCTGTACTGTGGAAGGTAAAATAAAATGGAGTCACTTTGATCAAGGGATCTGAAATGCAGCTGGGAGTCGTGATTTATGCTGGTCCTCACCAAGCGCAACCATAACACTCTGAGTGGCAAATACCCCAAGGACTTTGCAAGGATACCTACCATTTGCTACAGTAAGATTTTTGCTCTGTAATAGCTTTGGCAATAAATGATGTTCAGCCAAGATTAAGTTTCTGCCACCAACACCAATCAAAATTCTTTGTAAACAATGTACACAAGCATGCCTTCTGTGTCTTTAAATACCCCTGACTTCTGCTTCCTAGTGGGGCACCATTTAGGTTGCCACCCGAGTCTGGGTACCCCAAACTGCAATTCCTTGATCCCAGACAAAGGCTTAGGGTTCATTATTGCCTCCTGACAATTTTAGGTTGTGGGTGTTTGTTAATAACTCCCATTCTCCCCTCCCTTGGGCCCCTGCTAACTACCGTTCTGCTTCGTGTCTCCATGGATTTCATTACTCTCGGTACCTCATGTAAGTGGAATTGTGTAATAGCTATCTTTTTGTGTCTGGTTTATGTAGCATAATGTCTTCAAGGTTCATCCATGTAGCAGCACATTTTGGAGTTTCCTTCCTTTTAAAGGGCAAATAATATTCCATGATATGTTTATGCCACATTTTGGTTATCTACTCATCCGTAGATGGACACTTGGCTTCATTCTACCTTTTGGCTATTGTGAATAATACTTCTATGAACACGGGTGTACAAATCTGTCCAAATCCCTCTTTCAACTCTTTCAAGTATGTTCCCATAAATGGAATTGATGGATCATATCATTCTGTATATCGCTTGTTGAAGAAGAACCATGTTGCTTCTGAGTACAGCAGCTGTCTCATTTTCCATTCCCACCACCAATGCACTGTCACACCATTGTGAAACTGTGTTTGTAATAGCTACCATGATCATAAGCAAGTATTACATTAAAATCAATGTGACGCAGGAAAAAAGAATGGCAGTGTTTAATCAGACTTCAAGGTCTGAGAGTTCTGCATATGTCCCATCTGTAAATAATTGTGGTTATTTAAGAATAAAATACAAACATTTTTTTCTGTCAATGAATGTGCTTTATTTTTAAATGGCTACTATTTGTTAGTACATAAATATTATTATTATTATTATTATTTTATTTTATTTTATTTATTTAATTATTTAATGCTTTATTTCTGGGAGAGAGAGAGAGACAGTGTGAGCAGGGGAGGGTCAGAGACAGAGGGAGACACAGAATCTGAAGCAGGCTGCAAGCTCTGAGCTGTCAGCACAGAGCCCGATGTGGGGCTCGAACCCACGAACTGTGAGATCATGACCTGAGCTGAAGTTGGACGTTTAACTGACTGAGCCACTCACATGACCCAATATTATTGTTTTTTAATGTTTATTTCTTTTGAGAAAGAGAGAATGAGAATGATTGGGGGAGGGGAGCAGAGAGACAGAGAATCCCAAGCAGGCCCCATACTTGCCTGTGGGGCCGGATCCCATGACCATGAGATCACAACCTGAGCTGATATCAAGAGCTGGACCTTCAACCAACTAAGCCACACAGCTGCCCCAGGGAATAAATATTATTACATATTTAACCTAACTTTAGGTATGTTTTAATCTAATTATTTAATAATAAAGTTATTTTCCTTTGACCTGGGGATACCATGAAAACAATTATGAGACTCTTAAGAGTGCCATAAACTACAAAAGTCTGGAGACCTCTGGCTCAGAGGATGAGTGTGAAGGGGACAAGCTTAGAAACCCTGAGGCTTTCTCCACTCTCTTCTCAGTATTTTAGGACAAGGTACTGCTTCCTGAATCTTTCGGAATAGAAACAGCTTCTGTCCCACTTCAAAGTGCTCCAATGCTGAGCGATGCCTGCAAGGCACTGAGCTAATTTTTCAAATTGGGGTTAAATGACTCAGTATTTTTGCATTTGGTAATTTGGCTGTACATATTAATAACAATTATTAAATTAGCCAATAGTACAGGCAAATATATTGTAAAATATATATAATCTCTGGGCTCTTTCTTCTGTGTTAGGAGGACTAGCTTTCACTAGCAGCTCAGACTTGATCAGACATAACAGTTGGCTCTCCAAGATAAAGTGTCAAATCAAACTAATAAAAAACATATTTCAGAAGTCACTTTCTCTGCAATGTCCCTCATTCTCCCAGCAGAGACAATGGTTTCCTGCACATGGTTCTATAGATTTGCTCAGATGCCATTCAATTAAAGCAAAATTATGTATTTTGTCCTTTGTCTGTACTTATTTACTTTTGTTCTAGAAAGTGAACTCCTGAAGACAAAGAATTTAACTTACTTTTATCACTAAGAACCCAGTTCCAGGTTAATTATCTTGGGGGTGGGGGGAAGGGGGAAAAGTAAAAAACAAATAGTAACTTTAGACCTAGAAATTCTACTTTTATAATTTTATCACAAAGAAGAGGAAATATGTAAATTTTATGGACAAAGATATCCTTAGCAGCATCATATCTAATCTAAAAATTTTCTATTTAACTTTAAGCGTTCAACAATAGGGAGATTGTTTAATTAAAACCAGGGTTTTAAATAACCCATCATACATCTGTTTAATGATCAGGGAGGCTATTAAAAAATGTTGGTGAACAGTTTACAATAACAGGAAAATGCTTATGTTAGTATACAAGTTTTAAAAAGTGGGACTCAAAACCGTGCTTATAGTACAGTCTCAATTTTGAAAAACAAGCACTTTTCCATTAGAAGGGGAAAAAAAAACTTGGGAGAAAATAGATTAAATCTAATTTAACAACTATTGTCTCTAAGTAATAAATACTTTTCTTCCTCTACCCTTGTTATGTTTATCATGACTTGTTGAAACACGAGACTTACTTTAGGATATTCTCTTCTCAGGGAATCCCTTTCTTTTTCCTTTGTATTTGTGGACAACTCTCTTGATTTGGCTCAGATCCTAGCTCTTCCATCATGTCTTTTCCATCTACTTCTCTCGCCTCTTACTGCTTTAGTACCATAAAATTTTGAGCTAAAAGGGGTGCTATTTTTTTAGATTTCTCTTGAGTATCTCACAGTCAGTGGAAATGCAAAGCGGTCTGAATCTGGAGGCTGGGTGCCCAAATGTGAATTTTCATCCTATCACTTATTCCCTGAGTGGCCCTATATAATTTACTTATTCTCTTAGTGCCTCATTTTCATTATCTGTATACACAGCCTTATCTTGTATCTGGAAATAAGCTTCTTACAGGCAGAGACCATGTCTTCCTTGCCCATGATTTATCCTAAGCCTTTGCTGCATAAAAAGTAAGAAAATGTAAATTTCAGTTAATTACGTGTGATTTATCTAGGAAACATCATCACACCAGCAGTGGACATATTCATAGACACGAACTACTTTGCCGTGAAGTAGATCAGTAGTAATTGCGCCTGGCTGTATTTGGTATTGCTTTACATTTTAAAGGTCATTATTTTTTATTTACCTATTATAATTCATGTAACTCCAGGAAGACTCTCATTTGCTCATTCCCTGGACAAACTTTCTGTTGAATTCACATTAGGTGATAGTCATTGTTCTAGATTCTGGGGATAGAAGTGGTACCAAACAGTTCCTGCTTTCAAGGAACTTAAAAATTTAGTGGTCATGGTAGTGGTGAGCTCAGACAAGGTGACATATAATTACAATGCAGTGTGATACAATAGTAGAGCTGTGTAAAGGCCACATTAGAAGCATACAGGCAAAATAGCTCTGGAAGTCATAAAGAGAAGCAAGAAAACAGCAAAACCATTCCAGAGGAAGAAGTGAGGCTTGCAAGGAGCATCGGAAGGATGAGGAATTATCCAGGTGAATTGGGTTTGAAAATGCCATTCAAGGGAAAGAAAACAGCAAGTTCAAAGGTTTGGCATTTATTTTTCTTCTGACACTTAATCTTGGGGAGACCACTGTTATTTCTGGCTGAATAAGAGCTGTTGAGATATTTAATGGTAGTGCAACTGACCCAGAAGAAGGAGGCTCAGAGACTGTATATATTTAAAATCGATTCTTATTGTGAAATTGAAGGTAATTCAAAATGTCTGGAGCATAAATTACTGAAACTGTGGAGGTATGTATGAATGCCATGTTGGAAATTGAAGCTGGAAAGCTGAGCATTGGTTTTGTGCCAAAAGTCCTGAGCCTGAGGAGGTGAGCATGGGCATACATTCTGTTTTGGCCTGAGTCTGTGGAAGACATATATGAAGGGTCCTGAGTCTGAGGAGTGAGTGTGTGGCCCACATAAAGGGTCTTAATGGTGTGGTGGTGAACATATGACCCACATGAACTCTCCTGAATCTGTGGAAGTGAGCGTGGGACCCACATGAAGAGTTCTGAGTCTCAGGGGATGAACATATAACCCACACAAAAAGTCCTGAGTCTGTGGAGGTAAGCATGGACATATATTCTGCTATGGCCTGAGTCTGAGGAGATGAACTTCAATAACACACTAAGGGACCTAAAGCTGGAGAGGTAACTGTGTGTACCCCCCAAGGGGACCTGAATCTATCCTCACAACAAGAACAACCTTGGGAAAGACTTTAAAAGCCAAGTGCCATCACTGGATTAATCTCTTTGAAAGAATAGATTGGAGGAAGGGAAATGTATTATTAGAAGGTGTTGCAGGAATCCAGGAAGATCTGAATAAAGGCAGATGCAGCACAGAGACAGTGGGGAACTCATCTGAGAAACAGCAGTCAAGGTCAACAGAATGATAATAGATTGAGTGTGGGTGGTTAAAAAGTCAGACATATAAGTTGTCCCAAATATGTGGCTTAGGGAAGTGAGTGAATGGCAGTGATGTCACCAAGACAGAAAGGGAGAAGGATTTGTCTGTTTTCAAAGGAAAAGGAAAAGCATGATTTTGAACGTCATCTTGGACTTGAGTTTCTGTGGAACATCCAGGCAGAGATATATAGATAGTAGTAGTTGGATATTTGTGGAGTTTGGAGCACAGGGAAGATCATCTAAGACATACTTCAGAAACATAACGATAAAACAAGGCTTTAAAATAGAAGTAGAAAACAGAAATCATTCACTCCTGAAAGATAGAGAAGTGAGAATTCTAATAATTATTGAGGTGGAGCATTTAGTTTGGAGCTTCCTAGAAGTCTGGACAAAATGGAAGCTGATATTCTGTCCACGTTATGTTTCTATTTGTCAGACTTTATGGAAAAAGTGAGTTTGCCCAATTTAATGTATCAGAAAGTTTGGGGAGATGGCAGAGTGTTAATGACACTTCCCTGAAACGGAAGGCTGGAAAATGCAATTCCAGGACTCTGCACTCACACTACCACACTGAAAACACTTCCCAGAAGAGAACAAATATTTGACCCTGTCAGAAGCCACAGAGAAATGTATCAATATGTTGTTTAAATATTTGTAAGAATTGGATATCTGAGAACAAAAAGCAATTTCTTAAAAATACCTTGGAATAACCTTCATGGTTCTCAAAAGATCGGTTGCTTCAAGCTGATAGAAGTTTATCTGGCACCCTTTGTCACACCACTCAGGCCCAAATCTTCTTGTGTTCTTCTCCCCATTTTCAGACATCTCTTCATACCAGATGCTGGACACCAGAATCACGTATGAAGTCTAGACCCAGTAGGGTGTTCCTACAAGAAACACCCAGCCAATAACTCCAGATTCAAATATCTCAACTACTGCAGATGTATGCCATCCCCTTTATCCTTCTCTGGATGGGGTGTTTTCCCAGTGAAGACAGCTCATTTTGAGAGTTGCTTAGTTTTTCAAACATGGTTGACTTTGAGCCCAAGAGGAACAATAAAAACATCAGGAATCTTAGTAAATTTTATTATGGCCTTATTAAATAGAGCTCAACTTCAACATCACCTGAGTCCTGAGTAGCAGCTACATGTTAGGAGCTTGCAAAAGCTGACGAATGGACTGCCAGGTTCTTTGGAGGAGGTACAGTGTGTTAGCTTCCCAAGGCTGCTATAACAAAGCACCTCAGACCGGATGCCTTAAACAACAGTAATCTATTGTGACTCACAGTTCTGGGTGCTGGAAGTCCCCAATCTAGGTGGGGGCAGGGCTGGCTCCTCCTGAGAGCTGCGAGGAGAATCTGGTCTGTGGCTCTCCCCTAGCTTCCGCTCATTTGCTGGCCATCTTTGGTTTGTAGCTGGCTTTGGCCTTTGGTCTCTGCCTCCATCTTCCCATCGCATGCTACCAAGTGCCGGTCTCTCCCTGTATCCAAATTTCCCCCTTATAAGGAACCTGTCATATTGGATTAGGGCTCACCCTAATGACCTCATTGTTGACTTGATTATTTCTGTGAAGGCTCCTTTTTCCAAACAAGGACACATTTGAAGTGCTGGGAGTTAGAGATTCAACGTCCTTCTATGGGGATGCAGTTGAACCCATTTCACTTTCTTGGAAAGTACGTGGTTCTCAAATTTTGCTTTTCTCATGTGTTAGCCTTGCCCAAGGAGCAATAAATTTAGGGCCCCTTTCCCTCCCTGCCAGGGCAAGCTGACCGTTTTCTCTTTGCACATCGCTATCATGCACATGACAGCCATCGATGGGAGGAATGATGTCTTCTCTTTCTTTAGGGAAACATTTCCCCGAGCATGCTCTGCAGCTGTAGCCATGCAAGATACTCTGCCATAAAAGATTCCACAGTCAATTTAGTATTGGAAAGATATTCGCAAATCCCACACTTAAAACAACAACCAGGACCCTTTCACTTTATTGTGTGTGTGTGTGTGTGTGTGTGTTTTGTTTTTTTTTTTGACTTGAGACTCTCAGTAACATCCCATGGAATTAATGTTCTACAGAGAACATTATGGGAAATGCTAGTTTAATGTTTTACCGTTTACAAAACATATTTACAGTTATTATCTCATTTGGTTCTCAGAACAGGCTCTGATGGAGGCAGAGTGGTTGTTATGGTTTTACTGTGGATAAACCACTGTTTACAGAGGTCCTGTCATCGGCCAGGATCGAGTGGCTGAAAGCAGCGGTGAGAAAGCTCCAGTCTGTACCCTCTTGATTCTCGGTCCCATGTTTTTGGCCTGACAATAAATTTCTCAAGATAAGCAAAATGTTACATAATCTCTCCTTCCCTCTTTCATTGCCACCATGATTGAATTCAAGGCGCTTCTGTACCTTTTTCTGAGAAAGGGCACACCCATTTCTGGGTGAGGGTGAGAAAGACAAACAAAGGGTAGAGAACAAGCCGATGCCCAGAACATCGGCCCCCGCTGCCTGTCCCCTCCTCTCCCTCACTTTTTTTTAAACAGTTTTTTAAATTATTTTTTAATGCTTATTTATTTTGAGAGAGAGCGCATGCGCCTGAATGGGAATGGGGGAAGGGCAGAGAGAGAGGGAGAGAGAGAATCCAAGCGCTGTCAGTGTGGAGCCAAATGAGATCATGACCTGAGCTGATATCAAGAGTCAGATGCTTAGTGTGCTGAGCTGCCCAGGTGTCCCTTCCTCACTTTTGCTTTATATTTAGCAGTGGGTATGCTCGCTTCTTCTCTTTTACCTCTGCCCTTTGGGGAGAAACTCTATAGGCTTTGAGCATAAGCTGACTTCAAGCTCACCACACATTCTCCCTGCTCCAATGCCTTCTTTCCCTTTCTTCACCCCCCAACCCCATCTTTAAGTGACTCTATTTCATTGGTTCCCCAGATGTTAGTGACTTTCCGAACATACCTTTCATCTCTTAGATGCTGTCTGTTGCCTTAGAAATTTGTCTTAAGGGAGTCTTCAGGTTGCTGGAACATGCCTTGTGGGAATCACAAAAGCTTTCAGACACTGTTGGGACTGGCCGGTCCCTGCACCATTATCCCCTGACCTATGAATGGAAAATGCTCTATCGCTCTACCACAGCCCAGGGCCCAAAGGCAGCGTGAGGAACAGACATGCCACACGGAAAGAGGAGTTTCCATTCAATCTAAAGAACATCGGTGGGTGCTCTATTACTTAAGGTGCTTGAAGGACAATCCCCAAGCACATGTAGAATGGAAGGTGAGTTTATGTGATAGATCCATATGATCTGACTATGATCTGACATGGCCCACCTTCTTGGTATGACAGGCTCCATGTTGTCCCTGGGCCGGACTCGGCAGTAAGCCATCCTGGGAAGGGATGAGGACCTGGGGCTGATTCCGTGTGGTGAGATGCCCACAGGGTGTAGCAAGAACTGCAAAAGTCAGTCTCCAAAGGCATCTGTGAAGCCCATTTGGAGCCAACTGAAGGCTGCCCAGCCAAGAGGGTATGTGGGGAAGCAAAACTATGGACAGTGAGAGCAAGACCCAGAGCCTGGCATGACCGTCTCTTAACGGGAGCCCTCCAGGGACCCTCTGGGGTCACTGGGAAAGGAATGGGGTGAATAAGGAAGGTAGATCCCCCCACTGAGGGAATCTTTCATCTAATGCCTCTCCTCCTGTTTCCTCTGTTGAGTCTTGTTTTTGGCAGTTAGTGCAAGGATTTTCATTTCGTATCAAGCCTAGGGCAGCATGTTCAACCTCGGCAACACGACCATTTGGGGCTGGGGACCTCTTTGCTGGGGGAGCTGCCCGTTTCCATCAGAGGGAGTTTACCAGCATCTCTGGCCTCTACACACCAGGTGCCAGTAGCAGCCCCCGAATCCTGTCAAGCCCAAACTGTCCCCGGACATTACCAAACGTTCCCTGGGAGGAAATAATACCACTCCCCCCCCCACAGCAAGTTAAGAACCATTACTCTGGAGAAAAGGACGTCAGTGGTGTTATGAGGAAACAAAATGGGAACAAGAAATAAAGAGTCAAAGAGGCATCTTGGGGCTCTAGAAGCTTAGTCACAAATATAGAATCCGTTCGGTAAGGATTAATTGGACACTTGCTTGGTGCACAGCTGGTACCCGGAGCGCGTATGGCTCAGCCACTCTGCGCACACTAAGTACTGAGCCCACAACAGCAAGATTAATTTCAGACTTCACCTGCTGCAGGATACAGAGTCCTTGAACTTGGTCAGTCTTGGTCAGAATGATTCAAGCTAGATCACTATTACCTGTGGCAGAATAGACTCCGGGAACATAATAACACATATTATGGTGATCATGATGATGACGACAAATATTTATATAAGACAGTGTGCCAGACTCTATTCTAATAGGTTAGTCCTTTTTTCCTACCATCTTGTTCTATGTCCAGTTCATTTCCTGACTTCCTTCAGGTCTATGCTTAAAAGTTAGGTTATGGGAGAGGCTTTCCCTGGTCATTTTATGTAAAACAGCAAACACCTTCCCTCTTACTCTCAGTCCCTTTTACCCTGTGTTATTGTTCTTCAGAGCACCTATCACCGTGTTAGTTACCGAGCTCCTCGCACATGAAAGTAAGCTCTATGAGAATGGAATATTTTCTCCACTTCTGACCAACACTAGTAACATAATTTGAGGGGCTATTATGGGCTGAATTGTGTTCTCCTCAAAATTCATACGCTGAAGCCCTAACCTTTAGTACTTCAGAATATGACTCGATTTGGAGAGAGGACCTTTAAAAAAGTACTTAAGTTAAAATGAGGCCATTAGGATGAGCCAAAACCCAATCAGACCAGTGTCCTTATGAGAAGAGAAAATGTGGACGCACCTAGAGACACCAGGAGTGTGCACACACAGAGAGATGTGTCCATGTGAGGACACGGTGAGAAGGTGGTCATTCCCACGTCAAGGAGAGAAGCCTCAGAAGAACCCAAACCTGCCAACACCTAGCCTCTAAGACTTCTAGCCTCTAAGACTGTAAAAATACCTTTCTGTCATGTAAGCCATTAACTTTGTGATATTTTGTTATGAAGCCTTAGCAAAATAATATATGGGCCCAATATGAAATGAAAATGCAAGCCCTTTATTCAAAAAGCAGGAAATGAGGCACCTGGGTGGCTCAGTAGGTTCAGCGTCTGACTCTTGATTTCAGCTCATGTCATGATCCCAGGGTTGTGGGACTGAGCCCCACCTTGAGCTCCTCACTGAGCATGGAGCCTGCTTAATGTTTCTCTCTCTCTCTCTCTCTCTCTCTCTCCTTCTGCACCTCCACCCAGCTTGGTTTCTCTGTCTCCCTCAAATTAAAAAAAAAGGCAGGAAAAAGTGCTGTTCAAGGTACTAACATATAAAGCTTTTTTCTTTTTTCCATTCTCTCTTGGACTATCATGTGACTTTTCTTTGCTGATTAAGGTTGCTCTCTCTCAGGCACAGGCATCGATGCTGAGCCAGGGAAGACCCTCACAGGTGCCCACGTGACCACCCTGTAACTCAGGCACTTGAGGTCTGTGGACTGTCAGGTTTCCCCTGCAGGACCGAGGCAGCATGCCACCCAGAGGCAGACACGTCAAGCCAGGTTATGTCCCCTTCCCCCAGCTCACTCCTCTAACCTATGGTGGACGGGCAACCCGCAAGCGCATTGCAGTCTTTGTGCAGGATGCTGTCCTCACCTGGGTCAGGGAGGCCACCTGCCAAGTTACACAGTGGTGCTGGCGATCAGAGCAGGAATGCTCTGTTATGCTTTCAGCCCAGATGCTATAGGCCGAGCCCACCTGACCCTCTCCCGGTGTGCACGCAGACCCCCACTTGAGGCAGGGGCGGTACTGGTTGCTAGATGGGGGTTGGGAGGGGAAGGCCAGGTGGGGTCAGAGCCCCAGAGATTGGGGTGGGTGGTTATCATCTGTTTCAGGGAGACAGTCCTGTGCGTGGGACTGATTGAAGCCCTCAGGCATGCTCCGTTGTTTCATTAGACTTTGTTTACAAAATACAGACTCAAAGATAGAATTACTGAGAATTTTGAGTCAACACCACCCCCATGTGTGAGGCCTTTCTTAACACAGGGCCTCACGCAACCACACAGGTTGTATACCCAGGAAGCCATCCCTGCTGGGACACCCCCAGTGCCCAGAACAGCATCTTGTAAATACTAGTTGAGTACATTATATCATCCAGTACATGATAATGTATTCATCGTGATAATCATGATAATAATCATGAATACATTTATATCATTCAATCTTCACAATAGTCCTAAGAGGTAGTTCCCCCATTCAACAGATAAGGGCTTGGAGGCCCGTCGAGATGAATCATTTACTCAGCTATGAGAAGCTGACATATGAGGTCACACCATGGAGTCGTGTGAAAGCTGCAGGTGCAACCTCGTTCTTCTGCTGGCGGGGGGTGGGGGGTGCGAGGGATGGAGGGGACATGCTCAAATTGTAAGTAAGAGAATGGACTTTGGGCAGCCCTGGCTGAAGCCTGGCTCTGGCACTTCCCCTGAGATTTATGTAATGTTTTTCACCAATCTGAGCCTCAGTTTATTCCTTTGTCACATGGGAGTGATGGCACCTGCTTCATGGAATTGTTTTGATATTTACAAAATACAGTGTTTCACAGCACCCTTGGCACTTGGTAAGCAATCAACCAATGGTGGTTGTTGTTATTATTATTATGACTGGAAGTAGCATAGCACTTCCAGAATCAGGCTGCCTGCGTTCACCTCCCAGTTGGATGGGCCTCGAGAAAGCTACTCGTCGGTACCCCAATTTCTGCATTTGTCACAATACAGATAAAAACAGTACCTCTCTTACAGGGTTATTTCGAAGATGAAAGGAACCGATGTTTACAGAACACTTAGAACAATACCTATTTCACAAATATACACTCTCTCCACGTTTGTTTCATAAATAAATATCAGTCTCTAGGATAACTCTACCAACTGGCTGTTTTATGTTTATTCCTCTAAACTCCTATCTTAAAGCTCAGCGTGTGCGAAGGCGGGGAGTGGCCCAAGTCCTGTGCGCTCGCCTGGGTCTGCTACACTCTGCAAAGCAGCAGGGACTGAAATGATCCAGCTCCATCACCTTTGCCTTCCTGACCTTCTGTGTCTCGCTCCCCTTCTCAGGGCCTTGCTTTCCTCAGGTGCATGGGGAGAGGGAGGGGCAGAATGGGGGACACTGAACTAGAGTCTTTCCCAGGCCCTTCCTAGTTCTGATTTTCTACTTGTCTGATCATTTTCTAAAACTCTCCCTCGCCTTCCCCACCACAGCTCCAAACACGCGTGTGACCTGTGGGGCTTCTCAACTTCCATTTTGTGGTGGGCAAGGGGTGCTTCTTGTTCTGGGAGGTTTCCTTCCTAATCGGACCCCATAAGAGAGAATAAAACACGCAGCTGGGCTCATTCTCCTGGGATGCAGCTGCTGGGTTTCCCTCTAGGGCTGCTGGCCTCCCCCGTTCCTGGCTGCCTTCACTCTGAAAGGTCATTTATAGTATTGTCCTCGGTTCCAAAGATCTGTTTCCCATTTTCTTAGCAATCTCCCCCGCAACCCACCTCTTGCTGACTCCATCTCTCCTTCTTGGTAATCCCTCCTAAGCACCATCCCCTTGGGGCCCCAACACCCCCCAAATCCCATGGATGCCTCCTCTGATTCTGATGGAGGAAATGCTGAGGGCTGGGTACCCCGAGAGTGAGGCCAGGTTGAAGACTTTATCTGCTCCTTGCAGCTGGGTCTTTTGTGACTTGCATTCTCCGGCTCGTCAATACTGCTTCCCATTAAATTAAATAGCTTATTGACTGGTGTGCCACATGGCAATGGGGTTGATGGGATTCGCAGAGACTCCTCGCTCCTCCTGAGCACCCCCCCCACAATCACAGGTCACCGCTCAGTAAATCAGCTGGTAATGGAGTTTGAACTCTCAGAATCAGCTCTGTGTACCCTTTTTATTTGTTTTTAATTTGTATCAATGGTAATTCTGTCTGTTTCAATTTATGTGATGGTACAGCTGCAGAGCTGAGGAAATACCCTTTTTTACCCCATTAACCACAGAGGGGGCAACATCCTTTCCGGCTTCTTTCTGACAAACCTGCTCCTCTGGGCAGGGAATGTTCCTTTTGCACAAAAGGTCCCCCTTTGTCAGGGGTCACCACTGTACCTCCCATCTCCACCAAACCCGGGCGTAGCTCTGAATTTGTTTTCCTCCGTCCATAGCCCTGTACTCCTTCCTTCAGACATACTGTAAACTGAACATTGGATGGAAGTGTCTGGAGGGAGTAGCTCACACCCCAGGACCCTCGGGGTCCTATGGCTGGCCAGCTCCTTTCTGCAAAAATGTTTAGGTATTTTGCATATCGCTTCCCCTAGAAGCTAAGGCAGTGTCACTACTGTCCCCAGTTTATTTGTCCACAGGTGAATGCCATTTACAGCTTATTAGTGTCAGGCCACGATTGTAAAGTAGATACAGTTTGCTACCATGCCCTTTCGCCTCCTTCGGCCATCCTTTTCTTCTTTTCTCTGGCCCTGCAAGAAATACAAAGATGTGGAAGGAAAATTAAAAAGCACATAAAAATAGTTGAAATAAGATGGAGAATATAAATCCACCAGGACTCCCAAAGACGGGGTGGCCAAGGTTGGGAATAGTTCGGGGCTATGAAAGGTAAACTGGTTTGACAGGGCTGGTCCAAGAAGGGAGGCAGAAGGGTCTGTGTGATATGGGAAGGGTGGTCACATGTTGATTCTGTGTTTCTTTGTTCTTTTCTTTTCCTTTTCTTTTTTTTTTTTTCTTTTCTTTTCATTTTCGTTTCTCTTCACTTTTTTTGGTTTCTTTTTCTTTTTCTTTTCTTTTCTTTTTTTTTTTTTTTGAGAGAGGAAGAGAGTGCAAGAGAAGGGCAGAGAGAGAGAGGGAGGGAGAGAGAGAATCCTAAGCAGATTCCGCACTGTCAGCATGGAGCCCAACTCTGTGCCCAGTCTCAGGACCATGAGATCATGACCTGAGCTGAAATTAAGAGTTGGACACTTAACTGCCCGAGCCATCCAAGGCACCCCATGATCCTGTGAGTTTCTAGAGTTTCTGAGGGCAGTGGTGTAAAGGGCATGAGATGGTCAGCAATGAGATCAGGAGAGAAGGTAGAGTAGGAACCACTCTGAACTGTGGCCCCACCTCCACCCCCTGTATGATCCCACGAATCCTCAAAGAAATTTAAAAGAAAACGTGAAAAGGATGACACTGAACTCCAAACAAGAGACAAAACCAAGATCAGCTGCCCAGAATGCAGAGGGCTAGGGGGAAGCATTCAATCTTGGAACTGAAGGGTTCAAGGCACAACCACCCAAAGCTTTGAAGAGACCAGAGTCCCAGCTGGCAGTGGGATGACTTGGACAGTGTAGACAGAGTGGGTCTCTGCTCTTACACGAGCCCCACTGTCCTCCAGGCTCTGTGGCTCCCCTGTGTTGGGATAACCTGGCTAAGCCCTGGCCAGGCAGTGCCACCTATGTGTCTTCGGGTTCCTTCTTATTTTCCTTCCTTCTTATCCATGAGAGCTTCATGCTCTATCTTATCCTCTGAGTTCTGGAAGCTGGCTCTTAAAGCCCATGCTGTGTGTGAGGGCAGTGGGTATAGGGGAAATCTCTGAACCTGCTTCTCGATTTTGCTATGGACCTCGCTACTCTAAAAAAAAATGGTCTTTCAAAAGAAAGTCTACGCTATCCCAACCCAGGACAGACCTTCCTCTTGTTTAATTTGAAAATTCAAACTCTCTCCTGATCCAAACTTCTCACTGTTTCACGGTCTAAGGAACACTTCCTTAAAATTAATTTGCTCGTTCACTATAGTAACTGAAACTCCATTTATCGTGACATTTAATTATTTCATTATATCAAATACTTTGGCTCCCCGAGTTCTTGGCTCTTCCCATCACTGGTCAGTTTATAAAAATGGACTCAAGGTGCCAGACTCATATGATGTAGCTATCGCAGGGATCCAATACCAATCAGATTATTGATTTAATGGTACGAATTGGGGATCAAGTTCAGGGTAGGCAGAGAGAGAATTTTGGATAGAGGATCCTTTCCGTTGAGGACTCTCTTGGTATAAGAGAATATATGGAGAGTGCTTACTGAAGTACGTATTATATCTGCTATTTTGTTTACTCCTCAATATAATCCTGTGACGCTGACTTGATGAAAAGCTCCCTTTCCTCATCTGTAAAATGGGGATAATAGTTTTTACATTATTGGGTATTTCGAGGAGCAAATAAACTACAGCGTCTGTGATAAAGGTCTGTAAACCTCATACATTTTACAAATGTTAGTCGACACTATTATTATCCTTCAAATCAAACCCCGCAGGCAAGTGGTAATTTCAGGCACAATTTCATGTCTCTGTATAATTTGCTGTCTTCCTCAGACCTAAACTACTCAGCTCTGTAGTCACAATTGTGAATTTGATTACATCTCATTGCCTTGCTCTTAGGCACCCACATTTCTTTTGTACATTAAGGAAGGGTGTAATAAGGTGGGAGTTTCTCTCCTAGCTCAGGGCCTGGGGACTAACTTAGCTTCTGAAGGGAACGGTTTCCCAGGTCCTGAGGTGAGCTGGCCTGGTGACCCTCAGGTAGAACAAGTCTTTCCTCCAGCTGATGAGGTCGGCCGTGCTGGAAGTGGCACAGTTTTGCCCATTTGATGCTCTCATATCCGACTCCTGGAAGCCTCTAGCTGCTTAATGGATTCATTTAAGTGATAATAGGAGCCGATCGTATGTCAGGTTGTTAAAACGGCGATAACATATTGCACTAGGAGAGCATTATCTACGGTAACTGCATTATAATGGTTAGGGAATGTCGAAAGAACTACATATGATATTCCCATAAACACCAAATGAATTCAGAGTGACTAGGCTATTCAATCCAAGTGTGGCCAAGGCAAGAGGTAACACTTCATCTTCTAGACCCTCACTTTCCAAACATTGCAAAAGGAGACATATGCAGACAAGTGTTGACACATCAAAGTCAAACAAATGCACGTGCCCCTCTGATTCATAACCAATCTGGAAAGCCACTCACCTGGCCTCAAGGGAGTATGGGCATTTGTGAAATGTTCTCCCCCAGGGAACAGAGGGGAACAGAGAAAGGAAGGTGTTGGGGTGAGAAGAGTGTAGAGGCCACAGTTTCCATGTGTCAAGGGTCTATGTCGCTCTTCTAGAGAATTTATAGGGAGTAGTCGGCTGCACAGCACAGCATCAGGGCATTCTAGCTGGCCCACCTCCAGTAACATCTACCTTTGTCCCCCTCCAGCTCCAAGATTCCCTTCTGTGACCCTGGTATTATCTCCCCACTACTGGACTAACACCTTCTGCTCTGAGGTCCCAGTCTTAACCTGTTATCCGTCTCTAGGTATTCCTACCTTAAAAGAAGGCACTACCCCAGCAGAGGGCTGCTTTAAAAAATGCAGATGTAACTTTTCGCTTCCAACTTCCAACCAGCAGCAATAATAGTTACCATTCATTCAGTGCTCACTCCCTAGCCAAGCAATGTATTTACACAATCTATAAATCTCAGAAACTCCAGCAAGGCCAGGCTTACAATTCCCATTTTAGAAATGAAGTAACCATGGCTCAGTTAAATCACTAGCAAAAAGGGACAGAACCAGCATTTAAATACAGTTCTGCGAAGCCCTTGCTTCAGGCTGGTTTGCCCAGTGAATTGCCTGACGTCTCTGAGACTGTTTCCTAATTTGTTAAAGCTCCAAGATGATGCTCCTGTTTTAAGCCTATTACGAAGGTCATTTGAGACAATGTATAGGAATGCCCTTTGTAAACTGCAAACAAACTGCAAACAGCCTAGGTACGTTTATAGTAAGCAACTCTGCAAAGTGAAAAGGCCTGAGTCTGATGTTAACAAGTTCTTCAGTAAATCAGTTTATATTTTTACAGGCATAAGGCCTGGTTTTCTTCCTGTAAGACGGGTTGTGAGAGCTGCCATTTTTTACTGTCTGCCTACTATGTGCCCTACAGTGTTCTGAGGTCTAGAAGCTTCTACTCTGCAGTAGCTCCTAGTCTAATGGGGCAAGTAAACTGTGTAAACAAATAGCTATAATAAAAGGTGCTAAGTGCTGTAGTAGAGGTAAGTGTAAAGTGTTTTGGGAGCACCAATGAGGCAAAGCACCTCGTCTTCAACAATCTCGTTACAAGGAAACAGATGGATAGCGCTCTATCAAAACTAATAGAATGAAAGATATTGCAAAGGCAATATGTGCCCAAGCGCTTGGTAAACTAAAGCACTAAACACGTGAAGGGAGAGTTTATGATTTACCCGAAGAAAAGATTGCTATCCGAGGAATCCCTGTGCCAGCAGAAAAACATTTTTAGGGCAAAATCATCCTGGTGGTTCCTGTGTGGCGTTTGGGAGGTTGTTTGGCCCCTCGGCCCTGCTCTAAGTCCTGTTTCACAGCGTCAGCCAGAGTCTCTCTTCCCTCCAGGATAACCTCTGATGATAAAGGGCAGAGAATTGTGACCTGAAATGCTTGTAGGGCCCGAGGCTTTCCCATCACCTGGAGCGCTGAGCCCCAGGGACTCCCCCAGGGATGGAAGGAATGGCATTTATGCTTTTCGACAGGATGATGAGATAGGGAACTCAGAAACCCTGATCCCCTGCCCTGGGGGGCCCTGAGGGAGGGGTACTTCTGGCAGGCCTTCCCACACTGCAATTCTGCCAGCTTGCCTGGCTGTGATTTGGGGTCAGGGCTGTTGTGTTTCACTGCTTACTAAGGGAAATCCTAGCTCAAGAGCAATGCATTCCTCTATTAAAACAAAACATTTGTCTTTAAAGACCACATATTTGTGGGCTTCCATTTACATGAAATGTCCCGAATAGGCAAATTCATAAAGTCCGTAGAGAAAGGGAATAGATTAATAGTTGCCTGGGGCCGGGCAGTCTGGCTGGTGGGGACTGCAAGTGTCATGTACTCATAGGTTTAAGGTTTCTTTTTAGGGTGGGAAAAGTGTTCTAAAATCGACGTGGGTGATGGTTGCAAACTCCCTAAGTGCACTGAAACCATTGAATTGTACAATTGAAATCGGTGAATTGTATGTTATGTGAATTGTCTCTCAATAAAGCTGTTAAAACGAAGACACAGTGACGCCAAAGCTTCATCTGGAAAGGCACAGAAAGTCACCTCTTGAAAGTGGAAGGAAACTTTGCAAAGTGCTGGGTTTTGCCTCCCCCTCATTTTGGTTCCCGTGTGGAGCTCCACTCTTCTCTTCCACCTGCCCTCCCCAGGAAGAGCTGATGCTCACCCAGGACAAAGCCCTTCCTGACTGGCTCCCACTCCTCTGCCTATGGGTTAATCTGCCCCAGCCAAGACAGGAGATCTTTCTTTGTAAGGCGATTGAAATTGTTACAACTAAGTTAAAAACACTATGAGTGTGTGTGTGGGCAGGGTGGGGGATAGGGAATTATTGTTTAACAGGGACAGAGAGTCTGTGTTGCAAGATGGAAAGGGTTCTGGGGATGGACCTCGATGATGGTTCCGTCACAGTGAATGCACTTAATACCAAGTGTTCTGAGCTGTACCCTTGACAATGGTTAAAATGGTTAATTGGATATGTGTATTTTAACACAATTTTTAGAAACGACTATCATCTCATAATTGAGATGTTCTCTGGAATGTTACCAGAAGTGAAAGAATCATGGAAAGAATACCTTGCAGAGACGGTAGGGTCAGCTTAAGGAGAAGCAAACAACTGATCATAGCTTAGTTAATTTCACATTGCAGCCTTTCTGGGGAATCTTGAAACCCCTACAAATGAAAAAGGTGCTTCCTCCTTTCAGGTCTTCTTGATTCCAGAGAAGAGATCTGTGCCGTGTTGTACTGTCTAGTCAGAGTTGGTAGAACTGTGTTCCATGAAAGGTGCTTCTGAAAGACATACTCAGAAATACCAATCAGAGAGAAAAAAGGAGGTTAGTGTAGAAGTGCTTACCCATCTCACTCTCTAGACCCAACATGCTGCTCTCATCTGACAGAGATGTTTTCTTTCTTCTCCACTTAAAATTATGACCACCGGCCACCCCAAACTATTTCAATGTTCCCGAGATCATCCACCCAGTTGCCCCAACCAGAAATCTCCAGGCAATCTTTGATATCCCCATCATCTCCCGATCAATCATCAAAAATGTCTTAATTCTAAATTCAACGTACCTCATGAGTATGTCTGTTCATTTCCATCTACACTGCCGCCACCCTAGCCCACGCCACGACAGTCATCAGTCTGGACTCCTACAAAGCTTGTTAAGTGGTCTCCATACTTACCCTGCTGTTTTCCAACCCTTGCTTCATTCTTCAAGCAACAGCCAGTGATCCTTTGAGAGATTAAATCAGATCAGTTTACTCCTGGAAGAAAGCTTCATAGGCCCGCCATGCCAACAAGAGAACACAAAATCCTGCCAGTGGTCCTCGGACCTCTGCCTGATCCACTGCCTGCCCGCCTCTGTCCTTCACATCACCTTCTCGGCTCACCATCTGACTCACTTTTTTTCAGCTCTTTAAAAGTCCTTCAATTTCCAGCTTAAATATCACTTACGCAGAGAGACCATTAATTAATTCATTTACTACTTATTCATTCACTCAATAAATACCAATCTAGCACATGCTCCAGTGCTAGGCACTCTCCTCATCCTTGAACTTCTCTCCCTGTGTAACTAAGGCCTCCCATTACATTCTCCTTTGACACCTGCTCTTTGTCTTCATTGTACTTAACACCATTTTTTATGATAAATGTGTTAATTTTTTAAAAATGTCTTTCATCTTATAACACACTAAGGTTTTTGAAGGTGGACTATTTAACTCACCTCTCTGTTGCTTTCACAAATAGCTATTCAATAAATATTCTCTGGGGCGCCTGGGTGGCTCAGTCAGTTAAGCACCTGACTTCGGCTCGGTAAGGAGCTGGCTTTGGGTTCTCTCTCTCTCCCTCCCTCCCTCTCTCTTTCTCTGCCCTGCCCCCATCTGCATTTTCTCTCTCCCTCTCTCAAAATAAATAAATATACTTAAAAAAATAAATATTTGCTGAATGAAGAAGTCTTTAAACAGAGATTTTTTTTTTTTTTAATCTGATAGCATGTGGCATATGGAAGGTTTGTTTCTTCTGTTCTCTTCCCAGCTTATTCCACATCATAAAATCACAGCACATGATGCTGAGGGTGGCTAAGTGGGAGACAGGCTCACCAAACTCTTCCTAATGAGAATCAGCATTAGTTAATAAACGACAATATTAATGACTAACATTCATAGGGTGTTTTACATTTAGCAAAATATTTTCTGCGTGCATTCTGCTCTTCAATTTAATAAAGATAATCTAGCTTTTGGCTGCCTATAAAAAATTAAATGAAAAAGAAATAAAAAGTTTAAGGACAACAGAGATTAGATGGTTATAATATTTAAAGTCCATTAGTAAAAATTGGTGAGTTAGAAACAGAGAGAAAAACCCTTCAACATGGTTTCTTCTTTCAAATTCTGAGGGCTCTGTAGGGGTTTATAGAAACAAAGGCACATCTCTTAACTCTGTTGTGTCTGTGCCCTGTCAGAGCTTTGGGCTGCTTATTATAAATTCTTTTTTTTTTTTTAATGCTTATTTATTTTTGAGAGAGAGAGACAGAGTGCAAGCAGGGGAGGGGCAGAGAGAGAGCACAACACAGAATCTGAAGCAGGCTCCAAGCTCTAGGTTCTGACTTGTCAGCACAGAGCCCAACTTGGGGCTCAAACCCATGAGCTGAGAGGTCATGACCTGAGCCAAAGTCATTCGCTCAACCAACTGAGCCACCCAAGTGCCCCCTTTTTCAAAAATTCTTTTTTATTATGTTTCTTTATTTTTTAAAATATTTTTAATTTATTTTTGAGAGACAGAGAGAGACACCTTGAGCAAGGGAGGGTCAGAGAGACAGGGAGATACAGAATCTGAAGACAAGCTCCAAGCTCTGAGCTGTCAACATGGAGCCCAACGCGGGGCTCTAACCCACAAACTACGAGATCATGACCTGAGCCGAAGCCGGACGCTTAACTGACTGAGCCACCCAGGCACCCCAATGTTTCTTTATTTTTGAGAGAGAGAACCAGAATGTAAGTGGTGGGCTGCTTATGATATGAAATAAGTCTTGTGGTGCACTCCATGTGATAGATTCTTTCCAGTTTTCACCAGTATGAGGCATCCTCCAAAGCTCAAGGGCAATGAAGCAGCTTTACATGTAGATATTGGAGTCTAGGACTCTTGGCCGTTGTTTACAAGGAGTGGGAATTTTCCCTAAATTGAATGCCTCGCTCCTACAGCAGCCATATATGTGGGGATTACTTAAGCTGACTCCTCCTCCCCCTTCTTTCCTCCCTTCCTTCCTCCCTATTTGTTCTAAATATCTTGTCGTTTTACCTTTACTGTGTGCTTTTCCACATGTCAGGACTCATGATACTTATTAGAAGCAGACACAGGAAGTTGGCTGGGGTATCTGGACAAACAATACCACACAGCTTAAGTAGGAGACACTCCCAAATGCATATCCGTTTACAGCTCAGCGACTGTTTTGCTCTACAGAATAAAGGTCCAAAGGTCTTTAACTCTGTAAAGTTCTCATCATTTTATCTTTATCAATGCACCATGACATTTTCAAGGATTCTGCCTGGCACTTTCAATCTTCTTCTCTTCTTGGTATTGATTCTCTGGTGTCATGATCAGCAAAAGGCCAGTCTGAGGGGTAGAGGTCCCCTGGGAGGCAGAGGAGAGTAAAATGACAGAAAAGACAAATCTATCACCTTGAACGTACTCCAGCCTGGCCAATCGTGGAGTTGGCCAGAGTCAGACCTGTATAATGTTTGGACAGGAGACCATGTTGGAATAGCAGAAGCTGCAGACTGAAAGACCAGATGCTACTGGGGAGAGTCAGAACTGGGACTCCTCCACCATCTGGAGCCATGATTTTTGGCAAGTGACTCACTTCTTTCCCTGCAAACTGAGTGGTTTGCTCTCTGGTCTCCTGGAGCCCTTTTGCTCTAACATTCTATCACCCTAAATTGTATTTTCTCATTCCACAAATCCTCAAGAAATGCGAACACAGTTAATGATGTCAAAGGCTAAAGGGCATGGGATAAAATAAAGAACAGAAGGTGTTCACTGATTTTGAAACTTTGTGATTTTGAAACTGTGTTGGGTTGGGAAAGCACACTGTGTTGGGGGCTGAAGGCAAAGAAGCGACAATAGGTTGTAAAGGAGAAAAAGAGCAGTAGCCAGAGATAGGGTGAGTCTGGTAAAATTAGGGAAAAGAGAAACAATAAAAATATTAAACATAGCTTATCATAAGATGTGGAAAAGCCAGTGAAGTAGTCATATGCTACTCAGCTTGGAGGGTACTTTTCAGTCCTGAGAAACATTTCTGTGATTACTGTCTGAAATATGGAAACTCCAGGTATTTCCATGTTTGTTGCAGGATGATAGGGCAAGAAGACAATGCTCATAGAAGCAGAGAAGAGTGACTTGTGCTCACGAGAAGGGTGACAAGATCTTTCTTGTTATTCCTCAAAGTTCTAGAATCCAAGGTATAGAATGCTCCTGGATGTGGCAGAGGTAAGCAGGAGTAGGGAAAGGAGTATGGGGTCAGAGGGTGACACATCTGAGTTTCCAACCACAGTCATGGGGACAGTGTGGGACAGGGACCTATGAGCATCTAGGGAACACTCATGATTTAGCTCCTCTTCCATCTAAAATTTTAAAAGCATTTGCCCAACGCATATTCAGGGCCAAAGCTGATGAAGGGGAGAGCAGTGAAGAAGAGCTTCTAGAGCCCACGGCTCAACTCTGACCCCACATTTACAGCCTTGTCCAGCAAAACCAAAGCTGACATTTACTCAGAGTTTTCTTCTTAAAAGGTAGGTTAGCAGGTTCTTTATAGGTCGTGCCTCCTATCACAGCTGGTGTTTCAAAGTTTTCTGTTCCAAGAGTCTCCTGAAGGGTAAACATGGATGTGTGGCTGTATGTATGGGCGCAATTTTACTGGAAAGTGAAAATGAAATACAGTTGACTCTCATTATTTGCAGCCTTATGCTCTATAAAGTTGCCATGAACATGACTTAGCAAATACGAACTATTGCTCCTAGGGGAGCCACAGGGTTAGGTTCCTGTGAGCCCCAGGACACACAGCTTCATCCACTGGTCAACACCTACCCTTTATTAGGTGCATTTTTGTTTGAAGGCACCTTATTTACTATATATTGCCACTCGTTCACATTGAACTCACAGCCAACAGCACTATAACTCATGCCTGAGTGAAGCTTATCTAACACATGTATTTTCTCCAGAAGGTACATCACAGCCCTTTTGCGCTTAGAAAGACTAGCACTTCAACACTGTGCTTGAGGCCATTTTGTGCAGCGAAATCATCAACAAAAAGCACAAACATAAAAAATGTGGCACTAAACAGACCATGAAGAGAACACTTGTTTACAGTATGAGAGCTGAAACACGAAGGGAGACATCTCCTCATTTAACCTTATCTGAGAATGTGCACTTTGGGCAACTCTAATTTTTCCTCATACTACATATGTCCTAAATGGCTGTAAAACCCCATGATTATTGATCTGAGGTTACACATACATTTTAGCTGGAGGTGAATTCTCAAATATAGAATCCGTGAATATTGAGGATCAGCCGGATGTGTATGCATTCTATATATGTGCATATATCAATACTCGGCACTTTTCCTCTCCTCTTTAAGTCAAATTACAACATAAGATGAATATTACTTCCTCATAGTGGGAGCATTAAATGAAAATACACATGGGAAGCACCCGCAAAATTCATGGGCACTTTTTGAGACGCCAAGGAGGGAGACTCTTACTCTTTCCCACTCACTCCCTTTTTTCACCACAAGGGAGCCTCAGTTTTTTCATCAGGCTGTCTGTGGTGAGCAGCTCTAACTTCTAATCTGGCTAGAACATTTTCTCTTTGTATTGAAATTACCTTGGAAAACTATTAGGTTGATTTTCAATCATCACAGGTAATACATCTCCTACTGCAACTGCCAAGTATTCAATGCTTTCTTCAGCTACTAGCATCTTCTCCCTCACGTTTTGCATTTTGTACTTGAAGGTGAAATCCACATCTAGTGAAACAGGCCCTTTGTATCCAGACCAGCTGCATCTGAGACTTGAATGCCTTTGCTTTCCCTCCTGTTTTTATATTTTGTTTTGTTTCTGTTCTCCGCCTGATCAATACCTTCCCATCTGAAGAAGCAAAACATTCTCTCTGTTCTGTTCCCCTTGCTGCTGATTCTGACTCAAGGGGATTGGGGAGGGGAGTGTGGGGGGAAAGCATCACGGTCTATATTTAACCACAAAGATAATTCCTTCTCCTTGACACGTCCAGCCACACCAGAGAGAATTTGACATTTGAGGGGACTGAGTGGCAAGAGTAATTCTTATATATCGGGCTGTTGGAAGAGAAAGGATTGGAGCAGCAAGTGAACTGCAGGGGTGAGAATGAGTCAGGGATTTGGGGGAGGAGATCTAGTGCAGGTGGAGAGGGAGAAATTATCCATCAACACCGGTGGAAGGGCAGGCAGCAGGACATAAATGTTGCACTAAATCGCCTCCAGGAGAACTGCACAAATGTGGAGTAGGGCAGGGGCATAGATGGGGACAGTCGTGGCTGTGCCAGTCGCTTAAACGCTCCGCACCCCAGATGCGCACTTCTCAAACTTCGATGAACCTGTGACCCACTCTGGATCTTGTTAAAATGCAGATTCTAGTTCAGTAGGCCTGGCTTGGTCTGAAGGTTTTGCGCTTCTGGGAAGTTTCCAAATGAAGCTGATGCTGCTGGTCCCTAAGCTGTACATTGAGTAGCAAGGCTCTAATACAGTCTCTTAGGAGAGCAGAGAGCAAAGAAAAACAAGGGAAGGCGGTCAAACAGCTATTTCCTCTTCTCCCTGGTCTATCAGTGGCCCTGTCTGTTTTCAAAACCAGGTTCAGGTTATACTTACCTCCCTACTGGCCTTCTCCATCTGTGCTCAAAGTGCTTGGAGATCAGGAGTTGAGTTTTGTTGATCATTGCCTATAAGGCTTTCCCCAGAACAAGCCCTTCATAAATATTAAAGCTGTACTTAAAAACACCCCTCTTTCTCCATGAGGTTTTGCCAGATCATTCTAGCCCTACAGCACTTACTATCTGCATCATTCATTTGGCAATTAATCTTGTACAGTCTTATGACAGTTTTTGTATTGTTGTACCGGACTGTTATATATCTTTTGAACTGTTATTTATTTTTTAGCCCCTCTATGTATTGACTCTGCAGCTAGATTGTAAATAAATTCTTTGAGTTGAGGGACTGTGTTTTCATTCACTCATCAATCATTTGGTTTGTACCTACCATGTGGAAGGCTAGGGTCTTGATACACAAAGATAAATAAGGTGGGGTCACTGAGGGACAGAAGAGTGTGGTGAGGAAGGCTTAGCTCCCGGAGCCAGAAAGAACTAGGCTTGAATCCCAGATCTGCTACTTTCTAGCTGCATGTCTGCGAACAAAATACTTAACACACCCTGACGTTGACTTTTTCAGCTGTAAAATAATGGGTTAAAATTATCAATCTTATAGAATTGTGATGTGTTTGCCTGAAAAGATATATACATTGCCCCTGTGATGAGTACTTGGTGGGCACTCAGAAAAAAAATAATTTCTCATTCTTCAGAAACCTTCCACCAAATAGTTTAGAGAAAACTATAAATACATAAATATTTATGTATTTATACATAAATACACTGAAGCACTGAAGAGGCTGTGTTAGTGGAGCCTTTCTTCATAATTCCCACAGGGTTTAGCAGGGAAGGCCTTAATAAATGCCTGTGGTTTGGATAAAGGCAATAATACACCTTCTACAACACAGGCATTTCAGAGCCTTAAGTGAATTTAATCCAATTTATTAATTTCAACACAACTTACTTTTATGGACTCTTCTGATGATTGGGCCACAGCCTAGACTTTTATAAAGGTATAAGGATCTGTTAGAAGTAGCCCTTGCTTTATGAGGCTCTGAAGATGAGCTCTGTTTACAAACAAATCTGTAATTAAAGGATGTATGACATAAGCAAGATCTATAAGAAGCACAAAGGAAAAATAAGTTGAGGAGGGTAAGGAACTATCCAATTTGATGATGGTAGAAAGGAAAAGGAGGTGCCATTTGATCAAAAGAAGGACCTGAGCAGCAGTGCAGATGATGAAAGACAGGTTAGGATAGCTTGGGAGGAAGTTAGGGTTAGAAGAAGGCAGCGTACAGGTGTTTCTGGTGCTGTAAAATAGAAGAATCCATGACTAAAGTGCCAAAGGAGCCCAAGGCTTCCCAGACATGGCCTCCTTTGCTCTGACACCCCCATATGAAGAGTTATCTCTCCTTCGATCCAGGTGAGGAGCCTCAAGTAGAGTCTAGGAGATGCCTGCCCTTCACAGAGATAAGGCAGCATGAATATCTGTAGCTGTCTGTCAGCCTAGAAATTCAGTTGGGTCCAGAGCCTACTCCACTTTGAGACAATTGAAAGGAAGAAAATCAGGAGAATGGAAGAGTACCAAGTCACTTCTGGCTTCTGGGCTTGATTATTGCCCTGTTGTCTACTTGGACAAGGGCCAAATATTTCTTCCACTCTAGTGTGATGTCTTCCCAAGCACTGGAACATGAATTGATGAACTGTGGCCTCTAGTTTGGGCCAATCCAGGAGTTTCTGCTTGTGGCTGCTCTATGGAGGCAACGAACCCAGAGAGGTTAACAATGTAAGTCTGTCTGAGCCATCACTGAGCTTGATTCTTAGCTTCTAACTAAACCCTCGTTCTTTAATACAGTCTTGGGAATACACTAGAGTAAACGTGGGCCTAACATATGGTCAGTCTTGCTGCTATGCCTAGGGATGTCACCTAGGAGTGGCACATGATGTTTCCAGAAGCCAGGTTACATGAGCCCTGCCTTTCTTGGAGAAACTTTGCAGAATATTCTTCAATCCAAAAAAAAACCACTTGGAAAGATTTTACTTAATCTAGCCTAAATGAGAAATACTTTTCAGAGCTGTGTGGACTTCTCCAAACACACCTATCCATGCTCACTCTATCATCCGGCAAATAATCATGGGTCACCCGACCATAAATCAACAATTAATGGATTTTCATCTACATGCTCTGGCCTTTGGTATAATTTTCAATTTTATTTTTAATTTGTGTTGGTCTCCCCTGGCTTCTTTGATCTTCCAACATCTTCAGGTTAGAGGATGCTACATCCCCAGTCTTAGATGATCTGGAGGGAAGGAAGGACACATGACTTTATCTTCACACTCAAGTACCATCTTTGGCAACTGGATGGCAGAGTCTACAAAGAAGAAAAGATATGTGTGTTTAGATGTGGGGGGGAGGAAGAAGCAGTCTGAGAGTAGGCTGGATTTTATGCTAACTCAGCACAGGAGGAAGCTGTCTCTCAATGCATGTGATGTCAGCCTCCAGAGAAGAAGACTGGGTGAGTGGTTAGAAACATAAAAATTAGAGCTAGGGAAGCCTTCTGATTAAAACGGGCAGCCAGGTGACCTGAGTGTGGTATCAGCTGAAAAATTCATCTCCTGTACCAGGCCTATTAAAGACCAAGGGTGGAAATTAACCTCACTTAGCACAATGATTAAGCTGCTGTCAATTGAGCCCTTTTCTACCAGTGCTAAAAATGTACTGATTTTTCTTTTCTTTAATTGGATTAAAATGAAGGAAACCCAAGACCTCAGGGGAAAGAAAGCTGAGCAGAAACCATACTCTCTAGGGGCTACAGACTGCAATAATTATGTTGTTTCAGGTGTGAGAGTACTGTATGCACCTTGGATGCCTGGGCTCAGCAGCTGGGTACCTGGTTCTTAGTACTGGAAGCCAAACTCTGCTAGCCTGTGGTCTGAAATGGACTCACTTCAAACCCTAGTGACCACCAGAGCCAGAAAGAGAAGTTAGAGTGTCCTCCAGCCTACAGGTAGTTTTACTCCATTGCTAAAAGACTTAAGACATTAGGGACCTCTGGCTGTCTTCTCACTGGATTCAGGCCTTCCCACATCTCTCTGGTTTCTGGAGAAGGCCTCCATTTTACTTTCATTACTCTGTCCTGGGGTGAGAGTCCTGAGGAGGATCCCCTGTGCCAACATAAGCCTATATAGTATTTTCTGAGTCATTCAGAAAAAGGAGCCCATCTACGTGGATGTAGTCGCTTATCCATACTGTCTGATGACCATGTTTGTGCACAGAAAACAGTGGCCCTTCATGGGAGTGAAGATGGGGATGGGCACATCAGACACAACCCTGATGAAGCACAGCTTGATAAGCAGAAGGCAAGCTGGATTCCTCTCATCCCTCCCCTCTCAGTACTGGCGGAGGGAACAATCTGCATAATCCTAAGTGGTGGCCTTTGTGACAACCCAGGAAACAAGGGAGTAGAATGGGATACCTCACAACAAGGCACTGGGCCTACAATGAAGGAGAAAGTAGCCTTTACTTTTTTTTATTTTTTAAGTTTATTTATTTTGAGAGAGAGAGGAAGAGAGCATGAGCAGGGAAGGGGCAGAGAGAGAGAGAGAAAGAGATTGAGAATCCCAAGCAGACTCCACACTGTGAACTCAGAGCCCAAAGCAGAGCTTCATCTCAGGAACCAAGAGATCATGGCCTGAGCTGAAATCAAGATTCGGACTCCTAACTGACTGAGCCACCCAGGCACCCCCAAACATCTTTTGCTTTTGTGGACTTACTTCACAGAGTCTATAAGGCTTTGCTGGCTTTGGGCATGGCTAAACAAATGTTGGTGAATTAGGAATGCAGGGCTTTTAAACTAAAGCAGAGCTGAGGCTATAGATAAGGAAGGGGTACCCAGGGAAGGAAATGATTTCTGCCTGCCAGGCATGTCCTGATCAGCATGGACCCATCTTTCCCTGTGGACTGGCACCTCTAGCCTTCCCCGTGGTCCCTGAGGTTGTATATTCAGGAAGAGCTATAACAACCCTCTGCCATCCTCTGAGGAAAGAGACAGGACACATTCTCACAGATGACAGTGCATACTCCCAGGTCTGTGTGTCACACTCTCTTCCTTTGAAGTGGGGTCCTTCTTTCCTGTCTCAGTTCTCAGCCACGAGGACTTGAAAGGTGTTTGGGAGGAGACGATGGGAAGACAAATTATTTCAATCAATGACTTGAACAATTGAGTGGAGCTGCAGACAATGATCACAGGGCAAGAAAAACAGTGTGTTGAGGGTGGTCTGCAAGTGATACTAGATGTACGTATATTTATACTGAGACGAGGAGAACAAATGCTTCTCTCTTTCTGTCTTTCTCTCTCTGTGTCTGTCATCTGTCCCTCAAATGGGACCTCTAGCGCAGAAACAGAAACTGTTTTCTTCTTCCTAAGTATTTTTCCTTCTTGCATATTGCCTCTTCTTTAATATCATAAAAAAACATGACCATGTGAATAGTTTTCAGCCAGCATAATCTGGAGCCCTCTCTGGGGTTTGCCAGAAGCTAATAGCAGACCCCATATATGCGAGCACCAGTTAAAAATTTAAAGCATCTCCCTCACCCTCCACCCATCGGCACGCCTCCCTTCTTCTGTGGGAATCCAAGTCTGTTTGGAAACTGGATCTGGGGAGTCCCTCCTGAACGTGCCTCAGTGCCTTTTTGAGCCCACTCTGCCCATGTCCTCGCCTGGGAAGAGTTTTCTTTGTATTTCTTCTGTCCCTATGCACCTGAGGACATCGGCCAGTCAGGGCCCTTCTCCAGCTCTGGCAGCATCTTTGTAGCTAATGTGGGGATCAGCAAACTACGGTCTATGGGCTGAGTCTGGGCTGCTGCCTGATTCTTCTTTTGCTTTCTTTCTTTCTTTTCTTTCTTTCTTTCTTTCTTTCTTTCTTTCTTTCTTTCTTTCTTTCTTTCTTTCTTTCTTTCTTTCCTTCTTTCTCTCTCTCTCTCTCTCTCTTTCTTTCTTTCTTTCTTTCTTCCTTCTCTCTTTCTCCTTTCTTTCTCTCTTTCTCACTTCCTCCCTTCCTCCCTCCCTTCCTTCTTCCCTTCCTTCCTTTCTTCCTCCCAACTCTTGATTTCTGCTCAGGTCATGATCCCACAGTTGTTGGACTGAGCCCTGCATTGGGCTCCACACTGAGCATGGAACCTGCTTAAGACCCTCTTTCTTTCTATCTCTCTCTTTCTCTCCACCCCCTCCCCTATTCATGCACTCTCTCAATCTGTCTAAAATAAAAAAAAAAAGAAAATTATATACAATTCACATTTCACTGGCAGAGTGGAGCAGTCACAACAGAGATGGCGTGGTGAACAAAGCTCAGATTATCTACTCTCTGGCCTTTTCTAGAGAACAGTTTGCCAGCCCTGAGCTAACTAACTGAGTGCTGGGTCATGGAGGGAGGACCCTGCCAGCCTTGTTTTCCAGGCTCAGCCAGCCCTCAGAAAGCAATAAGCCAGGAATAAGAATCCCAATGGAGCCTGGAGTAGGAGATCAGCCTGAAACAGATAGGGGTTTCCGCAACAGGTTTTAGACATACAGTGTTGGCAGGCACATGCACATGCAGCCCTCTCCCTCCCTAGTGCAGGGCCTTTAATTCGTGGGACTATGGTTGCACCTCCTGTCTCCTCTGTTAGGTCAGGTTGTCAAAGAGGGTTCGACAGCCAATGGCGATGTGGCGTGTCTGGACGGAAGACTCTGCTACTGATGAGCTCACTCCTGATTACTGTGAAATAGTCAGGATCCATTTGCTCTTATAAGTGAAACAAAACCCAGAAGGAAAACAGCTAATCATTACAAGAATACCATTTCCCTCCTTATGTCTGCCCCGGCCCTGTCTAATTCCAAATGCAAACTCTGGCTGGATACTCCAGAGGAAATGAACTTTGGGTAACTGGGTGCAATTCCATGCCTGACTCCTGTGGGTCTCAATCCTGCCTAGGTAGCCCTTTTTTTTTGGGGGGGGAGGGTAGAATGAGGGGTGGAGCTTCAAAAACATACAGATACCTAGGCCTCACTCTTAGGAGATTCTGGGTCTGTGGTCCTCCACGGAGACAGTAATTTGCATCATCAAAGACTGAGCACTGTTTTCCTTAAAGGTGTCAGAAAAGTCCAAGAGAAACACACCCTTGTTCCTTTTGTTCCTCTATATTCCCCTTCAGTTCTATTCCATTCGTTCATTAAGGGGGCATTGAGAGCTTACTACAAGTCAGGCCCCGTGCTAGGTCACATGGGCACCAAAGCCAATAAGATGCTGTTCCTCCCTCCTAAAATCCTATGGTCTGCAGGGGTGAGTGGGGCGGTGGAGAGTCAGCGTGTACCTGGGCACCTTCACCCTGTTACATGCTCTGTTGGGTCATGCTGCCCAAGGTGCTGTGACTCACAGAAGAGGGCATGTGCATACTGTTTAACCCACTTTCATCCAGGTGGGCTTTCAACTGGGTAGACTGTGCCATCGTGCTGCCCTTCTCCCAAGGTCTGTCACCTCTCCTCTGGCCAGGCTCATGGGGATGGCTGGAATTCTAGGGAAGAAGGATGATTTAGGGAGACCGTCTATCTCCCCCTCCAAACAGGAAGAGTCTTCTCTGCCTCACTCTGCTCCTCATCCCAGGGGCTGGAAGGAACCATGAAGTTGGCATGCAGCTGCGATGCATGAGGCTGGGCACACGGCACCCGTGCGGTCTTCCCTGGACGGCGATACTGGCTCCACGGCGCTCAGCTGGGAGATAATACAAACTTTCTTCTTTTCTTTTCTCTTTTTGTTATCAGTAAACGAAGCAGATCCGCTGCCAGGGTGACACGGAGAGGGATGAGATGTGTACTGACAAGGTGCCTGAATATATATTTTTCTGAAATGTGATGAATTTTTTTTTTCCAGTGGACTCAGTATTCTGACCACTGTCCCATGTTGACACTTTTATTATCTGTAGCTCAATTTCATGGAGCAGATTTGGTTTTCTTTTCCAATTGTAAGATTCTTTCAAAACAAATCAGCCTCACTCTCTGGTGGTACCTTTGTTTTGTTCCTCTTCCTGGAAAGATGGTTCTTGAGGACAGAATTCATCTAGCTCCGTGTGGAATAACATCGTTCATTTTCTCCCCCCAGAAGCCTTTTTTTTTTTTAAATCATTCCTCTTGGTTCCAAAATAAAACCAGGCCTTCTTTTTTATTATGAGAATAACAAAAAAATAAAAGGTAATATTTATTGAATTCAACTCTGTAACAGGCACCTTCCATTCGGTTCTAGACACATAATGGCTTTTGTTCATCACACCAGCCTTATCAGGAATGGGCTAATGTTGTCCTCATCATACAAAGGGACAAAGGCAGACCCAGAGAGGTCCAGGACGTACCTTGCCCAAGATTGTAGGTTCATAAAAGGCAAACTCAGGATTCAAAAAACTCAAGTCCTTCCAGCTGCCAATCCTGTGCTCCTAACCCCCTTCTGACACTAGCTCTCCAAACATAACCTGAGCTTTAACATTCCGTTTCATAACTCCCTGGACACTGAAGGCATCTAACACAAGAGGGGACAGAAGAGAAGTGATGTCTATGGCCTCCTATGTTATGCTTTTCTCAGAATTTGTAATGGAGGGAATTACGGTTAGGCATGGGGACGAGGACACACCATACAGGTCAGGATGAAGATACTGATGCTCCCTTCCTGAAGATCCAGTGATCCCACCGGCTTGGGTTTTATATGGTGGTGGGGGGTGGGGGGGGCTGTGATAGCCCCACTGCCTGCAATCTGTCTAATTAAGATGAAAACGTGAATCTGATAAACTCTCCGACTAGTTTTATTGGCTCTACATACTTGGTGATGGCTTATGGAGAGGAACACAAAGCTTTTATCAACACAAAGATATTCAACCCCATTAGGTCTGTGGCTGTGATCAATTCATTATGAGCTCTCACCTGGAATTAAAAGCTGTGAATTATCAAAGTGAGAGCGAGGATGAAGATATAGGATAGTACCTCTGCGATTCCATTAAGTAGCCAAGAATATCTCATCAATTTCTCAAGGGGGGACTTCCTTTTCCCCCCACTTTCCCCTCCTGGCTTCTCTTACTCACATTCTAGCAAGTTACAGCCTGGACATTGCCTACCTATCTGTTACACAAGCTTATTAAAGGTAGTGCTGAGTTGCCGGGCACTAGCTACCCACTCATTTGCTGTGGAGTTTGGACAATGGATAATCATCAGGACAAGGGAAGGGCAAGGTACAAAACTACCTACATGACCAACCTCAAACGGTACCACCCTCCATCTAAATCACCTAGCCTCATCTACTCCACTCGTCCCTTCATTTATTCACCAAACATTTATTCAATTCCACAAACATGCACTGAGCATCTACTGTAGGCTGAGCACTATTCTAGGCATACAAAGTAGATAAGAAATGGTCCCTACTCTCAGCATGCTCATAGTTGAGTGGAGTTGACAAGCAATAAAATAACTACTATAATTCAATGTGGTTACATGCATAGAGAACGCTCTGGGGACTCCTGGCAGGATGGTGATGTGTCAGTATAGCATCAGAGGTGGAAAGAATGCTCTGTGCAGGGGCGCCTGTGTGGCTCAGTTGATTAAGGTCATGATCTCACGGTTCATGGGTTTGAGCCCTGCATCAGGTTCTGTGCTCACAGCTCAGAGTCTGGATCCTGCTTTAGATTCTGTGTGTGTGTGTGTGTGTGTGTGTCTGCCCCTCCCCTTACTTGTACTCTGTCTCTCTCTGCCTCTCTCCAATTTAAATGAACATTAAAAGAAAATTTTAAAAAAGAATCATCTGTGCAAAGACTTACCAAAATGAGAGAAATCAAACACATACGGGCAGAAAGTCCCTATTTTTTGCTATTTTAAGCATCTATTTTACACTAGTAACTGGCAGCTCAATGCTTCGTGAGCCCTTCCCCAGGTCAAAAGGGTGATTTTTGATTTCTTTCAGTCAATCCCATTTCCCATTGCTAGTGATCAGTAATGGAAGGTATGGCTAAGTGACGAGGTCCTGGTCAATAAGGAGAAGTCTACTGTGGCTTCTGGGGATGTTTTTCACACTTGTAGAAAGAACTGCAGACAGTGACAAGCCCCCTTAGCCTTTGAACCTTATTGCCTGAAGCTATGATGCTAAGAGCTTCTGGAGCCATCTTTCTATATGAGAGGGGATTCCAAGAAAATTGCAGAGAAGCTGACACAAAGCCCAGACATCACTGAGCTGCTAAATTAACCAACACTGGCACCATTTATTTGATATGGAAGATAATAAATGTTCTTATTAGTAGACAAGATTTAATTGGTTTTTCTGTTACTTGCAGCCTGTAGAACCTTACCTGATGGAGCAGGTGTGAGAAATCATTGCATATAACCCTCCTTCCCACATACACACACACTCTTAACTCACTGTCTTTGCCAACATGGATTCCTCCTTACCAAATCCACATCCTACAGACTCCCTCAGATGCACCTCAAATGTCACCTCCCTCCACGCACACCGTGACTCTCCCTCCTCTCTGACTTCATACCCACTTTAGAAGGCAATGGTCACATTCTTCTTGCTTCACATTGATCTCCGTGCTAATCTGAATCCTACTACTAGATTGGAAGCTCACTGAGGATAGAGACAATGTCTTAGTTTTTTGCAAACCCCTAAGTGCTTCTCCGGTGTCTGACCCCAGTATATACTCAACAAATTAAATGGGATGGAAGGGGGCCCTGGGAGACATGAGATATAAGCAGAGGAAAAGCTGCAGAATGGTAAAATATGAACTTAAAGGGAGACTCATCTAAGCAGAGGAGGCAAAAAGCCTGGGAATGTCTGATATCAGCGCACAGGGAATTGTCATGTTTAGAAAGCCATATTGAAAGGCACCTGGGTGACACAATTGGTTAAGCATCTGACTCTAGATTTTGGCTCAGCTCATGATCTCACCGTTCATGAGTTCAAGCCCCCCCATTATGCTCCATACTTACAGTGCAGACCATGCTTGGGTTTCTCTCCCTGTCTCTCAACCCCTCCCCGGCTTGCTCTCTCTTCTCTCTCCCTTTCTTTCAAAGTAAATAAATAAACTGAAGGAAAGAAAGAAAGAAAGAAAGAAAGAAAGGAAGGAAGGAAGGAAGGAAGGAAGGAAGAAAGAAAGAAGGAAAGAAGGAAAGAAAGAAAGAAAGAAAGAAAGAAAGAAAGAAAGAAAGAAAGAAAGCAAGCAAGCCAGATATGTCACTTGGCATCTTAGGTTAGAGCTGTGAAAGGATTTCTGGACCCAATTTTACTGTGTGTGTGTGTGTGTGTGTGTGTGTGCGCGCGCGCGCGTGCACGCACACACACACACAGGCAAACTTATATGTAGGCTTCCCCACAGCAACAAGCAATTCTCCACACCACTAGGATGTCTTACAATTCAACTCAATGTTGACACTATCTACCTGGAGAAAGTGCCAGACTCCATAGGCTAAGAGTTTAGTCCTTTGAGACTGTGTCCCTTCCACCTCACTTTGGATGCCTGTCACAAGCTCAGGTTGTCACCTATGCTTCTGACCAACTAGCTATAAATCAGAGGTTCCCAGGACCATCTCTTCAAGTTCAATTAATTTTCTAGAGCAGCTCACAGGACTCAGATAAACAAGTTACTTACTAGATTCTTATTTATTATAAAAGGCTATTACTCAGGAACAACCAGATGGAAGAGAAGCACAGGGCAAGGTATGTGGGGGAGGCACAGAGCTTTCAGAGTCTCAAAACATGCCATTCTCCCCAAATCTTTATGTGTTCACCAACCTGGAAGCCCTCTAAGTGCCCTATTTTGGGGTTTTTATGAAGGCTTAATTCTATAGACATGATTGATTAACTCATTGGCCATTGGTGATTGATCCAATCACCACTCTTTCTCCCCTCCCTAGAAATCAGGGGGTGGGACTGAAATTCCCAACATTCTGTTAATGGTTGGTTCTCTGGCAACCAGTCCCATCCTCAGGTGCTTTGCAAAAGTCACCTTTATTGACATACACTTGGTTGTTTGTGGAAAGGAGCTTGTTATGAATAACAAGACACCCACTTCACCTTTATGACTGTGGAGTGGTTTCAGAAACTGAAGACAAGAGACCAAATATCATAATAAAATGTGCCTCCATTGCTCTTGTTCCTCATGAAATTCCAAGGAGCTGTGATCCAAGAGCTGTGGAAGAAGACTGAATATATCTGATAAATATATTTTGGTCATCTGAGTGACCACATATATAAGTGGCACCATGTCCAAGCCGACAGCTGAGGAGGAGATGGGGGACTCTGAAGTTCAAAAAATAACAAGCACAGAGATAGATTCAGACATATAAACTTATAGCTCATCTCCAATAATGTCTTTGCACCTTAATACTATAGGCAAGAGGGCCTGACTTTGAAATTGGGGGTGGTTGCTCTGATGCCTACCTAATGGGTAAGATGGTGGGTGATTGGAAGCATCCCTCGTTGCCAGGTTCTGCTCGGCTGGTCTTGGACACTATGACATCACCTTACAACAGTGGCCTGGACAGAAGAACAGCCCCTCTCCTGGTTCATGCTACTGTGGCTTTCAAAATCCAAGGACGTGTGGGAGCTGCAAAGAAAGTGGTGAAATATATTTGCAACTGAGCGAATTTCGAAACTTCTTGTGACTTTCAAGGCTGCAGGGGAGTGGGCCAGACGTGACACAAGAGTAGGTGTGGAAGATGCCGCTTTTAAGATCTGAGCTGGACGTGAAAAGATGAGGAAGTGAGAGGTTTGAGTTTTATTTTGGCTGGAAAAATGAGAAAGCAAAACTTCTTATTCCAGAGCTTGAAATATAAGCGAGGCACTGGGGTGCTGGTACTGAGAAACTTTTGTCTAGTGGATCCTTTTATTCTAGGTAGACCAGAGGGTTCATGTGCATCCTTTCTTTTTACATCTGCCATTATCACCTTTGTTTTTCTTCTGTCTCTCCTTCCTTTCTCCTCTCGTTCTTTCCAATATGCAGGGCTCCTATATCTGTGAGGAAGGGGAGGGGCCTCCACTGGATGAATTAGTGGGCCAGTCAATTTTTGTCTGTATCCGCTTATAAGAAAGTTTATATGAGAGCGGGCTCAGAATTGTAGAAGTAGCCTAGGGGGTATCCAAACTAAAAACTCAAATTTGGCCTCTCAAAGTATGTATCATTTAGGCTAGCACTTTCCTGATATATTTGTCTTGATGGCCTACATCTGTGTCTTTGCTGGATGGATGGACTTGCAAATAGACAGACCTGATGAAAGACCACAGGAAAAGATTGCTAAGTAAAATGTGTTGTATGGAAAATAACACTTTTGTGCTCTCCTAAGAAGAACTGGGTGATAGCCCTCTTCATTTTATAAAGAACACAAGGATTAAAAGTCAAATTCAGGTCTAACTGCTCATATGTAGCCCTTTGCTGAGTGTGTCACTTCTCCTCCCTGGACTTCATCCTCTTCACCTATAAAGTGATCACATTGGACTGGATAATCCCTCAGATCCCTTCCAGGCATTTTACTTGGTATTTCTGTGATTCCTGACTACCTGTTCCTATGCTTACGAAGCAAGAATGACTACGGGCAACATTAAAGCCCTCACAGTGTATGTGTTTCATCCAGGGAACCTGAGCCCCTCGTGATTCATGGAGAATCCAAAGACTCTAGATATTCTGGGCCACAGGGAAGGGCTCTGCTGCCCCTTGACCTGGCCTGAGGTGAAGCTCAGTATGAATTTTTTATAAAAAGAAATGTTTTATCTGCTAGGCATGTAGCCAGTTCAGTGACGCTAGTGGCCTTAACTTTGTGCTGATACCCTGAAACCACTTGGAAATCCCACAGGTCAAATATGAGTCATACATTAAAATGTTTCATGATCCTTAAGCTGCCAATTTTTTTTTTACCATGTTTAGAAAACTGGCCATTGCCCTTCCAAATACCTTTCCCCATCTGCTACTTTCACCCCTATAACTGCATCCAAAGGATGCCTGTTCCGTGTACCCATTCAAGTTCATCTACTTTTCACTCCACAGCACACCCCACCTCTCGTTTCCTCAAATTCTCAGCTTCAGTGTTCCATGGAGATGAATCTAAATGGAGCTCTGCTTACTCAATTATCTAGTTGTCATCCAGCCTGAGGTCTGATTGCATAATGTTCTGGGTTTGGGAGCCAGTGCTGCTTTACGACTGTAGCTTGTTTAAGTTTTATATAAAACACACATATACACAAACATCAAGCAATTCGCATTGTGTTTATGTTCAGTGCCAATGTAAACCCCGAACTAAAAAACCAATAGTTGGTGTGAGCTTGAACCATAAACCCGGCTCCAAGGTACATTCAGGAAGTAGCCTTGCCTCTGCCTTCAACACCTGGGACAATCCTCTCCTCTCCCTCAGAGCCCAGAAACCACAAATGGCCACTGCCATCCTGGGATGGGAAGGGACAACAGCTCACCTGGGACCTGCTTATCTGACCACAGATCCCCTCATTCTCAGCTACAGTATTTGTCTCAAGGCCAAAAAGAGCAAAGAGGAACAAAATGGCAGCTGCTGTCTGCCGCACCCTCTGAAATGTGCAAAGTACTTGCACATGGCTTGTCTTTGGGGGTGTTACTCCCAGCCCGTAAGGATACACAGATTATCTCCTTTGTGCAGGGAGGAAACCAGGGCCCAGAGAGTTTAACTCCGTTTTTCAAGCTTTCCTAGTTATTGGATGGTGAATTCAGAATTTAACGCCATAGTTGCCTCCATGTGGGGGGTTGGGGGGTGAGTCCATGGAATTTCCAAGTATGGAAATGCTGTGATAAAGAAATATGGACTTTAGGAGAGACTGATAATCATTTTACCTGGATTTATTGAACTAAATATAAGTATTCTTTAAAGATCAATTATCCTAAGAAGTCCACTATGATTGGTAACTATAGGCTAAAACATATCATAAGCTTTCCTTTATTTATTCACATATTCAACAAACACTTCTAAAATCCACTTTGAAGTCAAGGTCTCATGCCAGATGTGTGTGTGTGCATGCACACACCCACAAACACACACACACACACACACTTCTACACACCTGCACATTTGTCCACTCATGTGCTACTGTTCTCTCTCCTCTACTGGGCCTTTGTTACAACCAAGGCCTCATCAAACCTTTCCAAGTTACTGCTCAAGGAGTGCTCTGCCCAGGGCTATGAGGAAGTAGCTTAAAGGGCCTTCAAGACCCCTGAGTAAGGAGATTCCAAGACTGGATGGTACCACCACCTCCTTAAGATCCCCTAGTATCCCTGAGAGCACCACTCTTAGATTTCATTGTCTACAAACAAGGGTAATTTTCGCCCCCTCAGTATTTCAGAGATCACACACCTGTCCCTGAGGCTGCAATACTAGTTGGTGGATTAAAGGTATAATGTAGGCTCTAAAGTGCTGGTCAACACCGTGCCTCGGGAGAAACCGTGGGCCTCCAAGGAGCAGGAGAGCTGGGGAGGAGTTCGGTGGGGGTGGAGGTGGGGAGAACCATGTTCTCTGGTCCTGCTCTGTGCCTCAAGGAAGGTCAAAGGCAAGGCCATTGTGTTTCTTTAGTGGCTTTGCTTTGGTTTTGCTCTTTCACAAAAGCCTGACTGCACCTGGGGGTGGGGGGGGCTGCTTCATTGTGTGGGTTGTGTCTTCTTTGTGTTCTCAACAGCCCCATCTACAAAGAAGTGAGGAATAGTTTTTTGGTTTTTTTTTCAAACAAACAAGCAAACAAACAAAAAAGAATATTCTTTTGTTTCTTTTCTGGTTCTCTGCAGCTAGGAAACAGCCCTCATGAAGAAGGATTTTTAAAGAAATGCCACATCCTTCAGAGATAGGTCAATCTACTTATCTCTGGCTCCACCAACTTGACAATCTAGATTCTTTCCAGTGCATTCTTGCCCACCACCAAAGAGTCACCTCACACCTGGGTTCTAGAAAAACCATAAGTAGTCACCCTAATTAGGTGGGCTGCTGCCTAGCACAACCATAATTTATTTATTGATTCTAATGGGTAGAAACTTGGGTTATTTACAGCAAGGTTTTCTGAGCTTTCATTGATGCTACTAATTCTTGGCAGCCATGAGGGAGAATTGGCAGGTTCGGTAATCCAAAGAGAGGCTCTATGAAGCTCTCTCCTCAGAATAGCACCAAAGAAGCAAATGATTTGTGATACTCAGAAGTAGTTGTGAATATTCAACTAGCTAAGGATTTAGGTTGAGGTTGTTTTGTAAACAACTCATAAAAGAAAGTTTCAATGGTAGAATAAGTGGGAAATAAGGGAAGGTGTTGCTCAATGGTGTTTACCTGAGCCTTGAGGACAGGCTGAGTCTCTGCAACCTTGAGAGAGTATAAAGGCATGGCATTTGATGGTGAGTTTAGGTCAATTAAAACAAAGGACATGTAGTTTTCATATTGCATCAGATTTACTAGACACTGTCTATTTGGTGTCACTAGATGTATTTTAAACTTAAAAAATGAAAACCTCAGTTATTAACAAAGAATTGAACATATTGGTAGCAGCAGCTATCCAAGCCAGCATACTGGTGGTTGAAACTCTCAGATGTTAGATTATAGCACCTACTGGTGAAGTTTGGGATTGCATCTCATCATGGACCTTACTCTTCATGTAGTCAATATGTTCATTCAATATTTCTTAAACAACTATTATGTGCCTGACACTCTTCTAGGCACTGGGGATACATGGTAAATAAAGATTGACATATTTCCTATGCTAATGGAAAGCAAATCAATTAAGAAGAGACAGACAATAAGCAATTAATAAGATTATTTCAGATAGTGGTAAATGCTATACAAATAACAAACCTTGGTAATGTAATGGAAAAAAATAGTCGTGGGGTCACGTGGGAGCCCTTTTATCTTGGGTAGTTCGGAAAGATCTGACATTTGAACTGAGGCATATGAATTGAGAACAGGATAAGAAAAGGGGAGCCACACAGAAACTGCCAGGGACAATATTCCAGGGAAAGGGGAGTGGGAAGTCACATGATGCTCTCGAGAAACAGAGAGATGGTTGGTGGGACTGAAGAAGAGAGAGCCTGAGGGAAATAAGACAAGGCCAAATTAGGGGCTGCTGAGTGACTCAGGCGGTTAAGCGGCTAACTTCGGCTCAGGTCATGATCTCACAGCTCTTGAGTTCGAGCTCTGCATCAGGCTGCGTGTGCCGACAGCCTGCTTCAGATTCTGTGTCTCCCTCTCTCTCTGCCCCTCCCCTGCTCGTTCTCTCTCTCACAAAGAAATATTTTTAAAAAAAAAAATGACAAGACCAAATCGGAATTAGGACTTCGGATTTTAAGTGTCTTGGGAAAGAAGTAGGTGGTTTTAAGAAAGCGGGAAGATATTCTTTCAGGTTCAAGACCATCACTCAGGCTCCTATGTGGAACGTACAAGCAAAGTAGGGCAGCCGGGAGGCTGAGCAGCTGTGGGGCAAAGACCAGGGGGCATCGCTAACAGTGGCAGAGGTGCAGGCAAAAAAGAGGTGAGAGGATGCTTTCAGGGATTTCTAAATTATAGACTTATAACAGGTGTTATCACTTTATCAGTTCTCAATTGGGAAACTAATATTCAAATTAAGTACTTAACTAATAGTAAATACTTACGGTTAAACTCAACTATGTCATCAGCATGCCCCCCAAAACTGACCCCCAGTTCTTCCAAACAGTAGGTATGTTTTATCAATAGTACAATGATTAAGAGTTTAAACTCAAAAATCAAATAGGCCTGTTTTCTTTTCTTTAAATTTAAATGCTTATCGGGTGCTTGGGTGGCTCAGTCAGTTAAGTGTCCGACTTCAGCTTAGGTCATGATCTCACAGTTCGTGGGTTCAAGCCCCGCGTTGGGCTCTGTGCTGACAGCTAGCTCAGAGCCTGGAGGCTGCTTCGGATTCTGTGTCTCCCTCTCTCTCTGATCCTCCCCTGCTCTCTCTCTCTCTCTCTCTCTCAGAAATAAACAAAACATTTAAAAATTTTTAAAAAAATGTTAATGCTTATTTATTTATTTGGAGAGATAGAGAGAGAGAGAGAGAGAGAGAGAGAGCATGCATACACGGGAGCAGAGGAGGGGCAGAGAAAGAGGGAGACGAGATAATCCCATGCAGGTTCCACGCTACCAGTGCAGAGCTCAATGGGGGCTTGATCATGCAAACCATCAGATCATGACCTGAGCTGAAAACAAGTCTGATTGCTTAACCAACTGAGCCACCCGGCATCCCCAAATAGGTCTGTTTTCAAATTTTGGTGATGTCCTGAGGTGTTTGACAAATCATTAAATTTCTTGATTTGCAATTTTATTAGCTGAAAACAGGAATAATAAAAGTACCAACCTCTCCGTTGTTGTGGGGCTTAACTGAGATCATCTATGCACACAGCCTGGTCACAGACACTTTACAAGTTCTTAATGCATATTAACTGATGTTCATTTTAATACTTCTTCTAGGTAGAGAGAGATGCCTTATTCCTATAGTCCAATTTGTAAGACACATACATGTCTTGTCTGACTTGTATATTCACAACAAATCTTTAAATTTCTGAATATGTAGTTTTTCATTTTTTTCTCATTTTCAATCAAGTACAATTGACATAATCATCTATACATATTTAAATTTTATAATTTTTTTATAATTTAAGTTCTGATGTAAATGTATGCTTACAAAACCATCACCACAATCAAAATAATGAAAATACTTTCTATCCCCAAAAGTTTCCTCATGTTTTCTTGTGCCACCTCCCTGCTCCTTCCTGTCCTCCCAACCCGAGTCCCGGTAGCCACTGATCTGCTTCTGTCACTATAGATTGGTTTGCATTTTCTAGAATGGATATACATGGAATCATATGTTCTGTATTTTTGTTTTCCTGGCTCCTTTTTCCCTCAATGCAATTATTTTGAGGTTTAACCATGATGTTTACATGTCAATAGTCCCCACCACAGCTTGTTTATCTGTAGCTGTTGATGGACGTTTGAGTTGTTTCTAGTTTTTGATTATTACAAATAGAGCTGCTATGAGCATTCTTGTACAAGTCTGTGTGGGGCCATGTGCTTTCATTTCTCTTAGATAAGCACGTAGAAGAGGCTGGCTGTTGCTCATGAGCAGTATATGACTAGCTTGTTCAGTAAGTGCCAAACTCTTTCCCAAAGTGGTTGTACCATTTATACTGTCACAGCACACCTGGGAGTTCCTGATGCTCAGGCACTTGCTGTGGTCAGTCTTCTAAATTTTAGCCATTCTAGCAGGTGTGTAATGGCTTCCCATTGTGCTATTAATTTACAATTTTGTAATGAATAATGATGTTAATTAAGCATCTTTTCATGTGCTTACTTCTTCTTCCAAACTCTTGAAATAATTATTTACCTCTAAATTTCATTAGCTATTATAGGCTCTCGTAAGTAAATAAAGAAGCAGCTAGGTGATAGATATAGATAGATAATAGATAGATAGATAGTTGATAGATAGAAGCTAGGTAGGTAGGTAGGTAGGTAGACAGACAGATGGATGAATGGATAGATAAATAGATAGGAAAGTAGGTAGATAGATGGATGAATGGATGGATGGATGGATGGATGGATGGATGGATGGATAGATAGATAGATAGATAGATAGATAGATAGATAGATAGATAGATACTAGGACAAATTTGAGTTCCTATCATGTGCCAGGTATGATTCTAGGTAATAAGAATAGAGTATTGAATAAAACAAACTCCTACCCATGTGGGGTTTCCATTCAGGCAAGGCAGGCAATAAACAGGGTCATGTCATGATAGGCACGTATAGATACTATGGAGAAAAATAAAGCAGCACGATGTGACGGAGAGTGAAAAGATGGGGTAAAGCTGGAGCAACATTTTCAGAGGACTTCACATTGTGACACGTAGGACCCCCACAGCATTGCCAGGTCCGTGAGGGTTCCTTACAGCACTTCTGTTTGCAGCGTTTTGCACCACGGATAATGTTCAATGCATGCTTGTTAATTCATTATTCTTATTTCTATGCCTTCTTCCACAATGGCAGGGACTCTCCCATCTGTTTTGATCACCGCTGAATTTCTCTCACACAGGTCCAGGCCAAGAACACAGTAGGCGTGTATATAATAAATATTCGTTAGCCCAATGAATGGAGGAAGGAAAACTGATTGCTACATCGGAAGAATGTGATGTACAGAGACAGCGCCGTTACTGCCAGCACCAAGGCAAGAGTCCAGATGTATAGGGACAACCAGCAGAGGCCACTTCTGCCAGCTTCCTCCCCGGGACAGACTCCTGCACCACGGCTCCCCCAGACATTTGTTCCTGTCTGGTCGGCACTGATCTGCCACAGGTGCTCTCCCGGGTGTCCTTGTCTCCACCAGAGAATTGCCTGGTTTCAGGTAAAAGTCAACAGCTCCAAACCCCTCCTCATGTGGACTTACTGTCCCATTTACCGCATTCTGCGTAATTAGTGACTTACTGTCCCATTTACCGCATTCTGCGTAATTAGTGATGTCAGAATTGTCCTCCGTCTCCACACTGAGAGCTTGAGAAGCAGCGGAAGATGGTCTTACCAACCTTGTGACCTTCTTGGCCCCATTTCAGTATGAGATACAGAAGAACTCAGTAAACATTTATGGTATTAAATTGAATCCTTAGTCCCTCTAAATGATTCAAGATGTCACTGAAATATCCTTCACCTCTCCAGAAGGCAGAACACACACACAAAAAATAGCCTGTGTTCCTGAAACATGAGTGGTTAAGGTTAGACTTAAGGAAACTTTTTGGTTTTTTGGTTCAAAACCCACACATATAATTTAATACTTGGCAGTTTTTAAAAATGGAAGTTTTTGGTCTAAAATGGTTTTGAATTGGTCCAAAGAAGAGACAGGGGCATGGGTGAGGTGGCCTTTAAAAGTTGTTGGAAATGTGTTCAAATGCGTCACAGGGTCTGATTCATAGGCAGCATCCTCCTCGGGCTCAAGTTCCAATCCTGAGCTGCCTGGGCCGTTAGAGTCCACCGAGGCTCTTCCTAAGAACTGCGGCCCCTGCCTCCCTGTCCCAAAGTTTATAGCCACTGCAAAGCTCAGGAATGGTGACCCTTGCATGGTAGGGAGGTGACAGCCAGGCAGGTCTGCAAATCAGAGTTCCCTGGAGGTTCCCCAGGAAAACCACGCCCCCCCCAAGGCACGTTGCTTCCATCACAACCTGTGCTGTGCAGTGTGGAAGAGGTTTATGGTGGCCTTGCCCCAGAGCCGTAAAGTTTATTCCTGCACATTAGCCCATCCATTGTCCCCTGGCCCGTTGCCTCTTTCATCTTCTTTAGGTTGGCCTGTCAGGATCTCCTTTCAAAAAGACAGACCCCACCAGGGTAGGACAGAGCTGCAGGAGAGGGGGGATCTGCTCTATCAGCACCTCAATAAAGGCACTCATGTGGCCCCCACCTCACCCTGGCAGATCTTACATTACTCATTATCTGTGGTGCTCTGAGAATCTAAATAATCTTAGTTCCCCTGCCTGTGCACTGACTCTGAGGATACTAGGGATGAACCCGAAGTGGGATAAATGCTAACAAGAGGAACATCTTCTCATTGGATGGCAACCTGGGGGAAAGGGCAGTTGTGTTTGTATCCACAGTTTTACTTGAAGGAGGAACTGTGTTCCTTCCCAAGTCAGGATCCCCGAATCCATGAGAGAATATTTTAATGTACTAAGGGAATAAGAGAGAGAAAATAATAAGATGGTAATATTCTTATCCATAGTGTGGGGATAATATGCTATCCACATAAAGAGTGGCACCCAGAAAGTGAGCCATAAATGTCACATTGGATTATTATCCACTGTAACTATTAGATCCAACTTTCCAGGAAGTCAGTTGCGTAGGTAGAGAGAGAGAGAGAGAAGGGAGATACAAGAATAGAAGTCTAAATAAGACAATTGAGAACCCAATTCTTGCTGAGAAGCAGTGTATAGTAGCAAAGAAAGTGCCAACATTGAGAGCTAGACAACCTTATATGTTATGGGAATGAAGGGCGTGTCAAGGGTCCCCCTGCAGAGGGGATACGCAACATGTGTTGGTTCTTTTCTCCTCCTTCCTTCTTTTCACCTCATTGACTCGGTTGTTTCTCAACAGGAAGTTCTTTCTGTCCAAAAGTAACTCATGATTCATTCATAACTAGGCTCAAATCCCACCGTTAGAGATCCTTTTTCACTTATGACCATCCCAGCTGTTTCCAATGTCAGCGGTGCTGCTTATTAAGCATGTGGATTTGGGTATGTGACTTGGCCATACGGAATCTTAGATTCCTCTTCTAGTGAAATGAGATGTTGGCATTTATATCAGAGGGTTATCAGGATAATTCTATGAGATAATGCACAAAAGGATGTAGCATACGGCAACACTCAAGAAATGTATGTCCGTAGGGGCCCATAAACACGCTCAGGTATAGGAGTGATGGCTACAACAATTATACTGGGTAGAATGTATGCAATTTTTACTAACAATGTGGAAAAATATGTTGCTTCATCCAAAATGTTGACGAAGTGAGCTGTAAATGAAAGAAGATGTTCATATCCCAGAGGAGGAATGTGAGGGAGGGCATTCCGCTTCTCCGACTCTCTTCCTGAAAATCTCTTTCATTGCTTTTTTTGATGAAATGAAAAACATTTCTACCAACTGCGTGCAATACGACAACCTCCCTGGCTTGCATGTTGCTTCTCACTGAACTCTCGGGAGGCACTGTACCCCACTCTCCCGTACATGGTCCTCATCGGGGGTTATTAGGCTCTTCTCTCCACAACCATGCACAGGGGTAGCTGAAGGCAATAGCTTATGACTTTTGAGAAGTGCCAAGCTTGGGCTTTATCCAACTGGTATTTCTTTACCACAATGCCTCTGTTTTGTAGATTGAAAAGCTTGAAGCTTACAGCTTAGAAATGAGTAGGTTAAAGCTCTAATGAGAAAAGAACAGAGAAAGATAGTGAATTTCAGGCTGTTTTCAAACTGCAGCGAATTTTAGGTTGTTGTTTTTTTTTGTTTGTTTGTTTGTTTGTTTTGAATCATAGAAGCTATTTGTGTTGATTGTTCTAAGACAAACGATAGAGTTTGATATTGGAGTAGCTGGATGGCCAGCCCCGGTGTGGAATGCATATGACACCCCGCCTACACCCAGAGAACCTGTTTCACCCTGAAGAATAATTATACTTGCAAAAGCTATCTTTACTGTGTTCCTGCTGAATGGAGGCTTTAATCACTTAATCTCTTAGAAGTAAAAGCTGCATGGTGTTCTGGACCTTACTGATGCTGACCGAGAAGGCTACTCATAACCTGGCAAGAAGGCAAACAGTTCTTTCTGAGGAACAGTGATTAAATCCAGTTTACTCCTATAGAACCTCAGGGGCTGTCTTGTCACTCTGCTTGACGCCAATCCTTCCATTTAGGCCTTAGAATGTTCTGTTTTTCCTTCTGGGTAGTCTGTCTTTGCATTTGCCCAAGTCCTTGCCCAGTTGGAAAGCTATGTGCTAACCTGGACTGATTGCCCTGGATTCTACACCTTGCCTGCTCCCTCTTGGCTGCCCTGATGTGCTCAAGTCTGAACTTGGCTTTCCTTCGTGGGTTCATGATACTCATGTGTCCTTCCTGCTATGCTAACTGGTCCCCTGCTTCTGCCCTCACCAATGTTCCAGATTCATCTACACTTCTGGCTTGGCTCTGGTTCCTGGACCTTCCTGAGCAACCCAGTAATGGCTGCTGGAAAAGCCCAGTGCTGGATTCTCCTACACTCTCATCTGAGTAGCTCAAAGTTTCTGTTACTTTTCGATGCCCTCATATTACCTATAAGAAATGACCATAAGAAAGACTGGCTGTATAACAAGAGTCTTATCTGCATTCTGCAAAGAGGTAAGTGAAATTCCAAAATGATGAAGTCATTCAGACCAAGACCAGCTTCAAGACAGTGCCCACTTCCCCTGACACTCATTCCTGCTTTCTTGTCTGCTCACATTCTCAACATCCGGGAGGATGATCTTGTTAGACCACAGGAAGTGAGATGCAGAGCAGAGAAAACTGCCTGCTATCTTCCTGCCCATCATGGGCCCTCTGCCATGACTTGGAAGGAAAAGGAACAATTCTGTTCTATGTAATGGAGACCACTATGGGGAACCACTATCAATTTCCTGGTACTATAGTAACAAGGTACCACAAACTGGGTGGCTTAAAAGAACAGAAATTTGTTGTCTCATGGTTCTGGAGACCAAAGGTCTAAAATCAAGGTTAACAGCAGGACGCTGATCTCTCAGAAACCCAAAGAGGAATCCTTTCTTACCTCCTCCTAGCTTCTGGTGCTGCTTGCAGTGTTTGGTGTTCTTTGGCTTATAGATACATCACTCATATCCTCTGTCTTACCCGCTGTTTTCCCTGTGTCTCTATCTTCATCTGGCTATTTTCTAATAAAGACACCAGTCATGTTGGATTAGGGGCCCCTCGTACTCCAATATGACCTCATCTTAACTAATTACATCTGCAATGTGTAATTACCCTACTTGGAAATAGGGCCGCATTTTCAGTTATTAGAATTTAGGACATTCAACATACCTTTTTTTCCAGGGTCGGGGTGGGGGGGAAGGAATTCAACTAATAAAAAACACTTATGTTAGAATAAGTTGAATTCCTTGTCGGGAGAAGGGGCGATCATCCAAAAAGCACGGGGACCACAGCACGGAAAGAAAAACTCTCCATAAATATGTTGATGAGATTTGCATCAAGAAGTAGATGTTCCATCTTGAGTCTCTTCCCTACCAGGAAAAAGAGGTCTACCATCATCAGCTTCCTCTCCAGGGTCCTGGTAGGAAGATTGATGATAGCAAAGCCCCCAGGCACGTGCCATCAAGTTGGATGCGCAGGCATTGCATTTGTTCTTTTGCTCCTGGGCAAAATCCTGCATTCACACTTTTCTTGATGCCTAACTCACTGGTACACTCAGAATTTCCAAGATCTAGAGGCCAAGTCTTAGGTTCAATTCTTGAGCTTCCTGCTACCTCAGAATATAGTCTGGAACTTGGAACAACTCTCATAGAACCTGAGAGTTGAAAAGGAATTCGCCGTAACGTCATCTGGTTTCCTCCGCAGAGCAGGGAATACTTCTATTGTTTTCTTGACAGCAGCCTTCTAGCTACTGTCTGATCATTCAAAGACAGGGAAGTCACTACATTAGAGGATCCCATTTCCTTGTAGGTACGCTTTAGTAGTTAGGAAACTCTACCTTATGCTGAGTCAAGCCCTAATCCTTATTATCAGCCACCCCTTGATTAATCCAACTTTTAGCTTCCAGTGCATGTTTTTCAAAGACTGTCCCATGTTGTTCTAGGATTCCTGGGGAGCTCCTCACCTCTGTCTGTGGTGAGAAGAGAGAGCTATCTGTCTCTGGAACATTCCTGCTTCAATTTGAGCATCTCTTTCTCCCTTTTCCCCACTCTTTTTATTTATATTTCAGCGTGAGATTTTTGTTTACCAGGGGATCCTATCCAAAAGAAAAAAAAAATAATATATACAAATTGTTTGTCCACCTAAGACAAAGTCTTCAAGTCTTCAGGTCTTTGAAAGTAGCCATTATTCTCACTTCCCAGCTCCTTATTCCCTTCCTCAGAATACATTTCCCCAGCTCCTTCAACAGGGACTCTAGTTTGACTTCCCAATCCTTCAGATTCTCCAATCTGTATAAAGACCGTGCTCCCCTGGACCACCTGTTTTCAGTATAATAAATGTGATGACACTTTAACATGAAGGTAGTGTGGAAATTATATAATTAATGTTCTCATTTGTTTGTGGTTCTCAAATGGAGGGCGTGCCCCTTTCAGGTCACTTCTGGCCTAAGAAGTTCTTGTATATGGAATCCCAATTGTCTACAACATGAGTGCAGAGAAGCATTTCCTAGTATGAAGGTCTTCCTTTATTTGATCCTTACCTCATCTCACTCATCATTGGGTGGCATTCATCTTTTCTACTGATCTCTAATACCCATCTTAACTGTCCTCCACCTACCACAGAAACATGGTATCATGCCCATACTTGAGTCCATGAGTGTAACAGAATTTGCTTCCCCAGTAGTCTGGACTCTGCATAGCAGGTTGCAGACATTGAAGGCAAGAGCTCTGTGGCCACACACGCTGTAACACAGTGCTTGCCTTTATGGGAGGAGGAGTTCCAGACTGTGTGCTGAATGAGCAAATGATTGAACGATGCATTCTTCTACATTCTTTCATTTGTGTTATTCTGGCTTCTTGTCCATCTCCCACCCTACCCCATCCAAATGGGATCATAAGTAGCCTGAGGGGAAATCTGATGCCCTCTATGCTGCTGAAATAGCAGAGCCCATGAGAATGTTGAGCAATGGAGAGTAACAAGAAATACTGTTGGTTGATGACCTCAGAGTGAGAGGATCAAGCAGTGCCTTTTCAGTCAGGGATCCGTGGGTATGGATAGGCACTGATTTTTTTATTCATCTTTTTAGACAAAGGTTTTGACTCACCATGCTTCTTTGATGTAGCTCCCTCTGGTTCTGCCCCTCAGTCCATGCTTGGGTCATGGAAATTTTTCACGTAGACGCGACAACATGCACATCCTTTATGAGCTCTGGTGACTTGGGTTGCACCTTGAAATTGCAAAAGTGAAAGTTTATCTGATGATTTTTAATTAATTTTAATTACTTACAGTTTGAATGGTGGCTTAACATTCTGAATCCCAGACCCTCAGATGACTCTGGGAATCCTGCCAACTTCCTCATTGCACATTGGCTCCCCTAACACTATTTGATAATGAAAGGCTTTAAAGCAAGCCCCCCAAATATTCAATATGTAATGGGGAGCCCCTGGGAGACAAGGGTGGATTATAGCGTGGGGTGTGGACAATATGACTCACTGAATTTATGAAAAGACATTTTCAGCCAGGGAGCCTCCTACTTATAGCAATGAGGCAGAATTCTTTCTCCCTTCAATCTTGCTCTCGCACATCGGTATCCTAACCCTAAAACAACCCTATTGTAATGTTGAGACGATAGAAACAGTAGCCCCAAAGGAATTAGATGGTATTTCCTCCCAAGGCTGGAAAGTGACTTAATTTTTGGAGATAAATCAGAGGAGACAGAAAAAGCAGGAGGTACATATTCTGTAACAGGAAGGACTTGGGCGCGATACAAGAAAGCACTTTCTGGTGTTAGATGGTGATACCCACATTGGTATAGGTTTCCAGGCAAGGTTGAAAACTCTCTTGAAGTAGAGGCTGCAACATTTAGGAAAGCATGTGGTCTTTGACACAGGACCAGTCAGGTTCCAAACCCTGAGGTGTTTCAGCTGTGGGAACACGGCAAGCCATTTGGCTCCCAGAAATTCAGTTTACACTTCTACACCCATTCTTGTTTCACCAGATGGGGTGAATATTTTATATAGTTTATGACACACACTGGATGCTGAAAAATATTAATCTCCTCTGTGTTAGTTTGTTCTGGCTGCTATGACAAAAATGTCATAGACTGGGTAGCTTACAAGTGTCTGAAATTTATCTCTCAAGGTTCTGGAGGCTGGGAAGTCCAAGATCATGACCCCAGCACGTTCAGCGTTTGGTGAGAGCCTGCTTTTTGGTTCATGGATGGCTGCTTTTGGCTGTGTCCCCACATAACAGAAGGGGTGAAAGAACTCTCTGGGGACTCTTTAATAGAGACATTAATCTTATTCAGGCCTCCACCCTCACCATCTACTCACCTCCCCAACTCTTCCCAACCAAAAGCCATCCCACTGAGGGTTAGGTTTCCATATATGAATTTTTAAATGTTCAGCCTTGAGTCTTCTCATTCCTTTATCTTATTTAAAAAACATATGGACAGCTTTTGTTTGGTTTAGATCATGCAGGGGCAGTTTTACTTCGAGGCAAGAGAGGATAACATGATTCTTGAGATTAGTTTTGGTGCTGGAATATTAGAAGGCTGTGTAATAAATTAACAGGTATCATTTCTGTCTCACACTGACATTGGATACAGAGAAAAGCAGTCGAGGAAAGAGTTCTGTCTGCTGGAAGCTGTAACAGGCTAGACTCCATGCATGATAATCTAAAGCCCTGATTTCCTGAGGATCCTGAATATATGAATAAGTTATGTGTATGGTGCTAGTGCTGATGACTAGCCCAACCCGGGGTCTATTCCTGGATTCAGCAGGCTCGTGCAGGACGGGCAGATATAGAATTGTGTAACTTCCACTGCTGCTGACATACTTAGCTTACTATTAGCTCTGAAATGGGCGAGGGGGCCAGATTACACCATTGTGCGAAAGATACGTCTCACTGAGATACAGCCATTCATGTTTATTCAAAAGATTTAGTGACACCACTTTTGAGGTAGCAGCTGAATTTTACTCCAAATCCAGATGTTTATTGAAGTTATTTCCTGGTCATCAGAGAAGATACTTCCATTTCTCTCTCTTTCTCTACCCACCTTTTCTTAACTGGCTGTTTTTCCCATTTTTCATATATGTTTTTTTCCCTTGGTTAACAACTGGGATTTGCAATTTGAAGTCTCTGTCAGGAGTTTTGAAGTGGCAATGAGTTTAGGCGATTTTAAATTAGCATTAAGGGAAAGAAATTTTAAGAATTATATGAGTTCACCAAAGTCAAGGATGTTTGATGTTAGTGGTATTCTTCTTCTGGACCAACTTCTTTCTTAGAGATTGAAGTAGATATGATGCTTGCTGCCACCCAGGGAGGTTGGAAGGAGCTGAAATTGGCAGAAGTGAGCCAAGTGAGAAGTTGCCTATCTCTTTCCTACCCACGGTCTGTGCATAATTTATAGCTTGGAGATTATACACAATCTCTTATTCATGAACTTTTAAACAGACTGGTTATTATCATTGACCCAATGAAAGAGGGCTACTTCTACTCTCTCCCTTCTTTCCCCCAGAGTCAAAGACACAACAAGACACTGATATTCTCAGATCCCTAAAAAAGCAAGCCATCAGTTCCTCCAAAGCCCTTCCCTTTGAACCCTTGATAAGCTGTTGCATATCCACTTTGGATGTGACCTTTTGTACCAAAACAGACTCCACCATCAGCAGATGCTATGCAAGTGCCACTCTTAGAGTATGGGGGACTAAGGTGTGAAGAGAGAGAGAAAACAAATACTGGCTGGAAGGGAAAAATAATATTGAAAGAGTAAAGTATATTTATTTTCTCCCTTGTGGCAGTTAAAATTAAACAAACAAACAAACAAAATGAACATGTGCTTCCTACACTAAGTTTCCATTCTCTTCTTCCCTCTTGCCCCATTTTGCCTGTGTCCTCATCCATTTCAGAAGATGACCCAAGTGTCTGGAATCATTGAGATGACTTATTTTTAATGTTTGTTTATTTTTGGGAGAGGGAGGGAGAGAGAGAGGGAGACTCAGAGGGAGGTGTCGACACAGAGTCCAACAGGGGCTCAAACCCATGAACCATGAGTTCATGACCTGAGCTCAAGCTGGATGCTTAACCCACTGAACCACCCAGGTGCCCCCATTGAGATGAATCTTAAATGATATTTGAACTCAGGGATCAAAGTTCTAGTGAGGGCTCTTGCATTTCCCCCATGCAGCCAGAGCAAGGGAGAAGAGAACAGACACAGATGGGAGGGTAGTCAGACAGAGAAGCAGTGAGGACCAGCCTGGGGTGAGGGGGATTCCCACACAAACACAGGTTCACTGTCATCTGTGACTCCACCTGGGCTTGCAGAGGGTGGCACTGAGGCTAACCTTTCTTCCCAATTGTTTAGAAAATTGGTCATTCCTTGGGCAGCCTGGATCAAATTCACCCATATGTCATCCTGCTCAAAGGCCAGGCCCCTGAAGTATTTTGTGTTCAACGCTAAGGAGTAAAACTAAGAAGGTACACTTCCTGCCTTTCCAGGTTAGCCCATTTATATGGGCTTTCATCTCTGACAGCCATTTCATGCTCCTTTTACTGAAGCTTAGGAGGCAACCAAAGCCAGTTCTCAACACCTTTGAGAAAAGACTGGCACTTCTCTGAAATTGAGAGCAGGTTTTTTACAGTTTTGGCCCCCCAGCGCTCCTCTGCGACTATAGGTGACTTGACTGCATTGCTCTGCACTTTGTCAGTGTCTGGGAGTTAGATAGTCATGAATGGATTAGCGACGTCTCTCTCTAGACCCAGGGGTTCTCTTTGTTTGTCCACCCACTGAATTTGTTCTATCTTTTCTTTGCTTCTTTCACTTTAAAAAAAATAGCAAAAGACATTATAAATGACTGAGGCAGTGAGGTGCCGGAGCTGTGGCTTCCATACTTTCTTAAGTAAGAATGGGATTCAGAAACATTTCATATGTTCCATTCAGGTAGCTACCCAGGAGGCTCACCAGGGGAGAAAGCAATAGAAGCAGGGAGATCACAGGGGAAGACAATGCACAGCCGTGTTCAGAGAATCCCAGCTACACCTCTTTCTTCCCTCCCTATCCACTCCCCAAGGGGCTGGAGGAGCTTCTATGAAAGAGCCTTTCATGGAATGAAAAGCCAAGAAAACTACACAATTGCACGTGTCTTGGAGACCACAGCAAATGAAGTGCAGCGCTCTGCTAATTAAGTGATGGAGGTAGCAAAGCTATTTCAGACCTCAGCTATCCTGGTGTTTTCCAGAACAGAGTCTTTCCAGGCCTCCTGTTCCCAGAACTTTGCTGTCGGTCCCTACTTCGGGGCAGTATCTGAGCTCTGCCTTGAGAATTCCCCACTGGTGCACTGACCAGAAAGCTGACAGACGTTCTCTTCCACAGTTCTTCTCTTCCAAGGTGGTGAAGTGTGATGTGTGGAAATCACACTGAATTTTGAACCAGGAGTCCCAGATACTAGACCTGCTTCAACTTAGTTCTGTCTGTGGCTTGTCTTGCTTTTTTTTTTTTCCTCTGTGAAACAGGTTAGCAGTTAATTCTCACGTCACAGGGCTGTTGAAAGCAAGGGACCCAGATAAGCTTTATCAACTGTAATGGGCCCTCTTATTCCACTGCGACTGTTCCTAATGAGGCTGAAAACTTTCACAAAAAAAAAGGCAGATTGAAACTGCTGAGGAAAGGAGAGAGGTCCAAACAAAAGGAGCCAATTAACAATGTGATAAAGTCATTTTCTTATATTTAATATCATCCAGCTGTACGTTACACGTAGGATCTTAAAAGTAAGTCCTTGTTTTTTCTTGCTCCTCACCGTTTCTATTCTCACTCTCCTCTTCTAATGTTAGTCTGTCTACCCAGTTCGCAAGAGGAAGAAGATGAAGTGGGAAGAATCACTTCACTGTGACGTTGCTTAGTAGTAGGTGCTTAGGGTGGGTACGGGCTCACTGGAAAGTCTACAAATGGCTGAGAGAGAACAATCTGCAGGATGAAACCCCCAGGAACTCTCCTCCATGCAGATGATCTGTTTGCCTCTGTCTGAGAGGTGGCTTGCCTCTTGGGGACTCTTGAGGGTCTTGACCCCTGGCTTTATTGGCTCAAACTTGACAAATGGACTTAATTTGATGGAATGTCTGCATTTATCAGAACACTCAGAGCTCTCCTAGAAGCAGAGAATTTCCATCTCTTAGAGCTTTTTGCTCATAGTGGTTGTCTCTGCTTCACCCCAAAAGCTCCATGCAACTTCTCATTTCAACGTGTCTACCCCTAGGCTAATAAATCAGTCCTTCCTCCTGTTTGTTCTCAACTCTATTTCATGGTGTTGACACCATTAACCTTGTCAGAGCTGTTCAGCAGGAAAGCCTTACATTTCTTTTCCTACACAGACTGAGAGTCTTTATTTGTTTCTTTCCAAAGGTATGAACTTTCTCAGTCTCAGAGGTGCCCATCCTATCATTTACAGAATAATCTAAGAAAAGCCAACCCAGGCTGTTGTGAAAGTAGACCACCTCAGGATTTTCAATAGTACCCGGATGTCCATCCCCAGCTTCTTCACACACAAAAGACAGGATTATATGAGAATAGCAGCCCTCCAATTCTGCTGCAATCTAGCATTCTCAGATTCACAGAGATAGCTCAGTACAGCAGGTAGTCCTTATGGGTGGTAAGGAGACAAGTTGATAACCTTTCTTGTGTTAAACCAGAATCTTAGGGAGGAAGCACAGCTATGCTGATTTTTTAAAAAGATTTTTTAATGTTTTTATTTATTTCTGAGAGAGAGAGAGAGAGAGAGAGAGAGAATGAGCAGGGGAGGGTTAGAGAGAGAGGGAGACACAGAATCTGAAACAGGCTCCAGGCTCTAAGCTAGCTGTCAGCACAGAGCCCAACGCAGGGCTTGAACCCATGAACCATGAGATCATGACCTGAGCCAAAGTCAGACGCTTAACCTACTGAGCCACCCAGGCATCCCTCAGGTATGCTGATTTAAATAGGATCCTTCAGTGAGAGGTCAGCCATGGCTCAGGCTAAACACATCAACTGACCTTTGGGGTTACTTTTTAAAACATGAAACTAGAGTCTCCATTCCATGGCTTCCATCATCAGCTCTGGAACCACACTTTTGAAACATCTTTTGGTTATAACTTGACCTCAGCCTTGATCCCAAGACCAGAGCACGTTCTCATGCCCTTGCTTTAGTAACATGTTTCTGTACTGTTCCATACAGCCTCAATCTCTTGTGGTAACTGTATGGGGTTGAATAGGGTCTCTTCTTGACCTCCAATCCTCTATTGCCAAATTCATGCCTCCCCAGAACCTTGAAACCTATTTGGAAATAGGGCCATTGCAGATAAAAGTAAATAAAATGAAGTCATGTTGGACTAAGGTGGACCCTAATCCAATAATTTATGCCTATAAAAGAAGAGAAAACAGAGACACAGATACAAACAGGGAGAACACCATGTGATGGTGGAGGCCGAGACTAGAGTAATATAGCTACAAACCAAACAACAGCAAGAATTACCAGCAACCACCAGAAGCTAGGAGAGACACATGGAACAGACTTCCCCTCAGAGTCTCCAGAGAGAACCAATCTTTCTGGTACCTACATTTCAGGCTTCCATTCTTCCAAACGGTGAGATAATAAATCTCCATAGTTTTTTTTTTTTTAATTTTTTAATGTTTTATTTATTTCTAGGAGAGAGAGAGAGAGACAGTGTGAGCAGGGGAGGGTCAGAGAGAGAGGGAGTCACAGACTGAAGCAGGCTCCAGGCTCTGAGCTCGCAGTCAGCACAGAGCCCGATGCGGGGCTCGAACCCACGAACCGCGAGATCATGACCTAAGCGAAAGTCGGACGCTTAACCGACTAAGCCACCCAGGCGCCCCTAAATCTCCATAGTTTTAAGTCACCCAGTGCATGGCACTTTGTGATGGCAACTCAAATAGGGATTTACTCAGCAACTACCCTTCCTCTTTTCAATTCCCTTTCCATTCTGTAGCCACCAGGATGGGGATGATTATTCCCAAACCAGCTGGTGACTGCAACCTGCTTACTAGCTCTGGCAATGTGACCGAGGCCTTCCAGCTCTCACCCCTCACCACCTGTCTTCTCTGCTGACAAGAAACTACCTGCCTAGAGCTCATAATAATGCCTGCCCTGAACACTCCACCATTACGTCCTGTAATAGGCAGTCAAAACCTTGCTCTGTTCACTGTCGCCATCTGAGAGTCTGGACTCCCACCTTCTGCCTGTTATGCTCTCTGGCCACCACCAGCCACCCACCTGGCAGCAGCCAGGTCTATCTTCACAGTGCAACCCCTGTGTTGAGAAGAGGTCTATTCTAGGTCTGACTCAAGGCTATTCTACCCTATTTCTGTTTGATAACCTTTTTCGCTGGCTATATTGCCGGGTATGGCAGGAAAGTTGGGGGTTGAACGCTCTGAAGCCTTGTCCCTCCTTCAGAAGTTATTGTTTGACTTATACTTCCTCCTGCCTTCCATTTTATTTACTATGCAGGGAGTGCAGTCCTTCATTCTGCTGGGGGCTTGGCACCGTTTAGATTCTCAAATGTGCTGGCAAAAGATTCTGTCTTTCTATGGGGAGCTCCTTTTGTTCTCTCATCCTTTGACTTTCTTTTTTCTTCCCTTCTCTTTCTTCTAAAACCAAAACAAAGGAATTTTAAATGAGCCAATTCATTGCCTGCAAAAATGGTCTTATCCATATCTTGGTAAGTAATTAGTAGCATCAGAACCCTGACTGAGTACATTTTTTTTTATCTGCTTCCCATTTCACCCTTAACCCATACATCCTAAAAGCTATAATCTCCAAAATCAGAATAAAAAGGCACTTCAGCTGTTTTTTCATTAATTCACAGAAAATGAGAGAAAGAGTAAGACACACACACACACACACACAAACACACACACACACACACGGCACACTCAGAAGGAATAGATGATATGGGTAGCCACAGGAAGCCAGTGTGGGTGAGAACCTTATAGATCTGTGATAGAGAGATGCAGGAAACCAACTTATGCTATCTGTGACAAGGTTACTGGCAGGAAAATACAGTAAAACCTTGGATTGTGAGTAACTTGTTCTGCGAGTGTTCTGCAAGATGGCCACACATTTCTAATACACTTTAACTTGATAAAAAGCAATGTCTTGCAATACGAGTAGTACGTGACACTGAATGTCACATGATCGCAACTGAGTTAATGGTACTCTCTCTGTCTCTCTCTCTCTCACTACGGGATTGTGGGTGATCATCTCCTATGCTCAGATGCTCGGTCTAAAGCCATGGTGTTTGAAAGAAATCAGTGATTTTTCAGAGTGTTAGAAGGTGCCCACAACTGGCACTAACGTATTTTTTGTCACTTCCGAGTATCTCTGGACATCCCTTTGCTTTTCCAGGCAAGGGTAAGCTTAGGAATGCTTTGCTTCATTCTAGGTCAGCCTGCCTGCAGATACAGACCCTTTCCTCTGCCGCCTTATGCCTTCTTGCCACGTAGATTAAATACAGTATATGACAAGAGTTCATTAATACTGTCCTGTACTCAACATCCATTAGTGATAGTGAAAGTCATCCTACATAGTAACTCTACTCTTTCTTGTCTCCCTCTCACCAGCCACAAAGGTTTCCAAAGGTTAAGTGCAGGTTAACTTGTTTGTTTTCTTTGTATTTTATATTTTCTTTATTATTTTATATTATATTACAGTACTGTGATCATTTTGGGTTGTGGAACGAAGCATCTGAGTTTCCATTATTTCTTATGGGGACATTTTCTTTGAGATATATAAGTGCTTTGGATTACAAGCATGTTTCCAGAATAAATGATGCTCACAAACCAAGGTTTTGTTTGGCTTACAAGGTTTAACTTTGGAGACGTAAAACCAGGAAGAACGTGGATTAATATTTATGGAGTATTCTTCTTCTGTTTAGTGGTATATCAAATCACAGCATTATAGATCTAGAGGACCTCTCACTGGAAGGATGAGAAAATTGACTCCAGAGAGGGTATCCACTCTTTAAGCCACAAGCAATCAAGTATGGCCACTCACATCTAGAAGCACTTTCAGTGCTGAAGCAGAATTTGTAAATCCCTGGAATGAAAGAAAAGAAAAGTTCATGAGGTGGCTTTTCTGTTAACATCAATAGGTGGGGCTTAAGGATTTCTGGTCATTTTGATCACTCCCTAACTTTGTTCCAGGCTTTCTAGGGACATGTTGCGTTTGCAAAGTCGGGCCTCGTCCCACTGTCGGGTGGGCCATGAGATGGATGCCTCATGTCCTTTGTCCTTCTTTGTCTTCGTCTTCTCACATAATATTTATTTATACACTGCATATAATAAAGGGAGACTTACTGATGATTGGGGAGTGCCAGAAACTGTGATAAGTTCTTTGCACGATTTGGCAGAAAGTACAAATTGCCTCTCTATCCCATTGGATCCTTTACTGTTTACCAACTTTGTGCAATTTCAGGTGTGCTTCTGCTTCCGACGACCAGGCCCTGAATCTTTTGTCAAAGAGCTGTCCTCAGGCTCCAGAACCTTCTTTTCTTGTATATGCAGAGGACCATAAGTGCTTGGGAATTTATATCTCTTAGGGGGCAGCCCTTGATGACTTGTGGGTTTGAGGATATCAACCCAGCTACCCACTTCTAGATCTGGAGAACTCTTAGTTTGCAATGGACTGCTGTGGTGTCTCTTGTAGGGTTGAGTTATACAGTTAGTCATGTGGACTTGCCCTTACTATCAAAGTGACTTGGCTCCTTTTCCTTCCTAGGCTCCACTTTTCTGCCTCCCTAGTGGTTTTTCCTGGGACCAAAGTACAGTAAGTCACTTGCACACAAATCATTATCTCAGGGCCTATTTTTAGATCCTAAAACACGGGGGCTTTCTTGTTTAATGCTCCCAACAACCCAGGAAGCAAATTTCTAGAGATAAGATGAAAGAGTCTCAGCATGATGGAGCCAGATTTCCTGTCCAGTTTCCCCAACAGTCCAGTCCAGTCTCAGCCCCCACACCATACTGGGTTTAGCCCTCAGGTGCTCCCACTTTCCTACTTAGCCTCTGAGTGTGGCCAATCTTGCAAAGCACCCTTTTGCCTGGTTATTGGCAGCCAAGATCCCTTGTCAAGTTTTTGGCGGATAATCCCAGCATGTACACTAAGGAATCCACTTTTTGCTCAGTTCTGTTTCCTGAGTTTCCTAGACTGCACACACTTTCTGCAATCACACACATCATCATCCCCTATGAGCACTGATGGATGATTTAGACCCCAAATAGATATAGATAACCTATGTTATCTTCAAAACCTTGAACCCCCATGCATGTAGACCTGTTAGTTAAATCCCTATGCCTTTGGTACTCAACGTGTGGTCCATGGACTCATGACATTGGCATTAGTAGGCATCACAAGCTTGTTAGACTTGTAGAATTTCAGGCTGCAGCCCAGACCTACTGAAACAAAATCTGCATTCTAACAACATCGCCCGAGAGATACATATTCCTTAGATATTAAGCCCACACTCCCATGAACCCAGTGGTTTGGATTCAAGGCCGGTCCTCTAGTTCACCACCCTTTCCGGCATGAGCTCCCTGCCTCAATTTGGACAGAACCATGCTGTTTATGTCTATTCGTTTGATTTGTTAATCTCTCTCATAGCTAAGGAATTCCGTCTCTCTTCTTGCATCCATCTCTGTCTGAATCAATTTAAAGTGATTTTTCTCCTGGACAAAAAAATGGACTCTCACCTTGGGTGGGAAAGTAATAGTTATTTGCCTAAAAGATAGATACGTTACCTCTGCTTTTAATACTGAGGATACAGCCTGTAAGAGAAAGTAAAGTAGTAGTCTTACGATTATTTCTGACTTCCTGCTTGAATGAAAAATATCTAGTACCTTGACTAGAGAGATGTGTTCTGAGGCAGGAGCCAAAATCATGTGCACTTCAATGTCAAGTCATTTGTGAAAGGCAGCTCCTTGAAGCTCATCTGCATTGAGGATAGGCAGAGATTGCTGCATTCAGCTATTCTCTATGAGAGCTCTGAAGAGGCACCTGGTTAGAAGTACAAACCTTCTCTGTAGGAAAGGGAGAGAAATTTGTGGGAAAACAGAAGAAAGTCATGAGAAGGTTGTTCCAGAGGTTTGTTTTGTAATCTTTATAGACAGTTTCATTAAAAAAGCCTTTTAGCCATAATAAGGTTGTAAGTGATGTTTGTCGAGCAAAGAAATAATTTGGTAAGTTGCTGGTTCAGTGTACAGTGCACAAGCTTTTGTAGCTATAAGGATATCTGAAGGTATGGGGATTCCTCTATATCTTTCTGCTGGAAAAATACCAAGGGGCGTGGCTTCTTTTCATAGTCAGCGGCTCCTTTGAACACCAGGAGAAATTTAGGGTAGCTGTGGCACTGGGCATTGCCTTCCTTACTCATTCACTGTTTCCTTAGTTCACAGGGCATTCCTTTTAATTCTTCCTTCTTTGGCCCCAAGTTGGTGAAAGGAAGAGATTCCCAATGTATATCAAAGAAAAAATACTAAAAAAAAAAAAACCTAGGGGCACCTGGGTGGCTCAGTCAGTTAAACTTCCGACTTTGGCTCAGGTCATGATCTCATGGTTCCTGGGTTCAAGCCCATGTCAGGCTCTGTGCTGACAGCTAGCTCAGAGCCTGGAGCCTGCTTCAGATTCTGTATCTCCCTCTCTCTCTGACCCTCCACTGCTCATGCTCTCTCTCTCTCTCTCTCTCTCTCAGAAATAAATAAAACATCAAAAAAATTTTTTTAAAACTAAAAAAAATTAAGCACATAAGTTGACTAACTTCCACTGTACATTGTATACACTTTGAGTCGATTGTCTAGAATAGGATTCAGCAGAGTCTATAAAGAACCAAAAAGTAAATAATTTAAGGCTTGTGGGCTACATGGTCTCTGTTGAAGCTACTCATGGTTCCTAATGAAGACAGAAAGTAGCCATAGACAAGACAGAAATGAATGAGCAGCTGTGTTCCAAGAAAGCTTTATATAAAAAAACAAATGAGGTGCATTGTACATGTGTCTAGGGTCCCACTAGATAGACCGTGATTCTCTCCGTGATGCTTGTCCTGGTCTAGGCCACCTTTATTCCTTGGGAATGTGACAGTAGTTTTCTTCTTCTTCCATTCTTTCCACCTTCAATTCCATTCCCCGCCCCCTCCCCCCGAGCAGAGTGAAAGTTAAAACATAAATTAGAACATGTCACTTCCCTGGTTAAAATCCTCTCATATGTTTCCCTTTCACAAATCTGTCTATTCTGCCGTCCCCCTTAGACCCCATCCCATTCCCTACCTTCGTCTCTGTGTGTATACAACCCGTGTCTCTGTCACATCACCTTTCTTTCAGTCCCTCAGACATCCCAACCTCGTTTCCACCTCAGTCTTCCCATATGCGGTGTTCTGCCCAAAATGCTTTTCTCCTTAACTCTGCCTGGATAACCCTGCTCTTCGTTTAGTTTCTAGAGCTGATGTCCTGTCCCCAAACTAAACCGAAACTTAAATGAATCTTGCTTGTTGTTCGCTCTCATGGTGCTGTTTTTAAATGTTTCCAAGATACTTTGTACAGTTTGTAATTATGAATGTACTTGTTTGTTAACGGCTTGTCTCCATAGGCAAGAGTGAACTCTGGGATGGCAGAGACAATGTGGTTGACCACTGTGTACCCAGCGCCTAGAACGGAAGTCTGCAAAGAATGGGAAAAGACTCTGGATTTTTAACAAATGGATGATTTAATGAATGTATAAATTAAATGATCTGTCGGTTTAAGAGTTTCTCTGAGTGAAAACAGCAGGTTGCAAGGACATCAGAACAATCCCAGATGTTTTGAAGAAAAGAATAGGCCAGCAAGAAGTCCCAGGTGAAGGCTGGGACAGAACCTGGGTGAGAACAATGGAGTTGGCCAAAAGCGAGTGTAACAGAGAGAATGGAAAAGCCTTGATAACAGAAACCAGATTTCTCTGTTTATTTTTATGTCAGCACAAAGCAAGGCACTTTGTAAGTCAGAATATAAATTCCGCAATGGAAAAATAAGATAGTTTCTTCAGTGACTGTGACCATCAACTGCCAGGTGTTTCTAGATTACTCTGTAATGTGTGCACTGTCTGCCCATCTAGATGATGAACATCTCCAGGGAGCTTGAGGTCATGTTCATCTTTATGTCTTCCATGGCATGGAAAAAGTGTTCTGCACATGGTCAGCCCTCAGTAAAACATTTTTGGTTGAATGATTAACCCCAAGTGACTTATTTCTGTTATGAAATAACTCCCTTCTGTTCTGGGTTACCCTACCTCTCTTCTAGTGCAACTGTTCTTATACGGTGGCCCCCAAAGTACCAAAAGCAGGAAGAAAGCCCTGGAATTATTCTATAAGCTATGAGCCCAACTAGAATCTGGGTACGGATTCAAAAATGGAGAACCTCCAAGGTTTCAGAAACAGAAAGGAATTGAATTCACCTCAGTTTCTTCCTCACATTTCCTCCTTTGAAGAGAGAGGGGAGAATGTCAGAACAGATCAGATGAAACCCAGAGACCAAGAGACAGAGACCAAGAGTGGGGCAAAGAAACAACATATTCCAATTCCCCGAGCTGTCAATCCCACACCTTTCACCCCACATCAAATTCTCTTCCAATTCTTCCTCTTAAATTGCAATCCAAAACACACTGCAGATGCGATATCATTTTCCCTGATAACTGGACCCTCTGAGTTAATGACTTTCCTTCCTTCCAGCGGGGAAACAATTTTGTTTTGCTTAATGTAATAATCTATTGTAGTCCCTTTCGTTCACTGCTGTGACCCAAGGCCAAGTTTCAGAGGAGCTCAGCCTCCCCTACCCAGCTACACATGGGAGAATTGTTATTGGTGTTCGTGAATACTCCTTTGTGAATCCTGGAGCGATGATTGGCCCCAGTCCTGCTGATGACCTCCAGTGACAATGCTCAGGGCTGCCGGGTGACAGAACTGGACAGTGCAAGGAACAAAGATATGTGCCTAGTAAGGAAACAGAAACCACCTCGTGTTTCACAGTGGCCCACCAGAGATTGCTGCTTTAAAGACAGAGTCTGAGAAATGTGAGCAGCCTCGCTCTGACACTGTCTTCTCCCTGAGTCCCAGATGGGCTCTGGGACCCTTCTGTCCTTCAGTGACCTGCACTTCTACTAAGAAATTTAAAGCAGATGCAGACTAGCGATGATGGGCCAGCAGCCCTCACACTACTTGAGTGGAGACCATTGGGCTGAGTGGGGCAAAGCAGCTCAGAGGCAGAGGGGGAGCTCCCTGAGAGAAGCTTCCTGAAACCAGAGGTAGGCATAGCAGCTCCCCCACTGCTGACTCAGATGAAGGCACTACGCCTTCTCCAGTGGAGCTGACGAATGGGAGGGAGGCTAATTTGGTGCCGTTTGTTTCCCATTTCCAAGCCCTCATTAAAATAATCTGCTCTGATTGTCTAGGGAAGTTATTTTTTGTGCCTCCTTTCCCGTCACTGTATCAGTGCAGTTTCAGAGGCAGCAGATTTCTGCGTAGAGGGGTCCAGACAGCTCTGTGCAGACATGGTCAGGGAGGTGATGGGGGGCTCATGAATCTCTGGGAGCAGAGCCAGGCCTCTTGGCAGCTGATGGGGTGGGAATCCTAGACCCTCCACTGTCCCCTGGACCAGGTCCCTGAAAATCATTCGACTCCTGGCATTGAGGGAGTCCACTTCTCAGGAAAATTCCTTTGATCAGAGAGTAAAAATGAAGGGAAATCTCAATTTTGAGTATTATAATTGGAAAAGGGTTCTCTAGGGAGAGAATGAAGAAAGCCCAAAATAGATTTCAGAATTTTGATTCTCTCAGTCACCCATACATAACATGGTTTAGCATACCCAGAGATGATAAAAAAAAAAAAAAAAAAAAGAGGAGGGGGCTGCTGTTCATTTAGTCAATGTTTGCTGAGCGCCTACTACGTGACAGTCTGTGTAGAAGGTAATGAGGATACGGAGATGAGTGGAATATAGGCCCTAGCTTCTGGTCTCTGTCTGATTGCTTTCTTTCTCATCTGCTTCTAGAAACTCAGAATGCTCTGTCTATGACCAGGCTTCCTCTGCTGTCTGGGGTCCTTCACGTCCTCCTACTAGATCTGAGCCTGTCCCTGTAGACTTCATCTTGACTCCTGCCTCCGGCCTTCTTCATCTCCTAGCAACTTGGATAGAATTTTGTTCACTTAGATTTTGCTGTTCCAAATAAAATCTCTGATGCTTAGCTAGTGCCCAACCAGGCCAGCCTCACCCCCAGACCCCTTGAAAGGGCCATGAAATACCAGTCCTAGAGGGGACTAGATTCAGGTGGGAGGGACAGAACACCTACTCACGCATGGATCATGGAAACTAACAGGGCAGCACATGGCAGAAGGCCCATCCTTAACCACTCTGAGCCATAGCCTCATTCTGGACCACCCAAGCCTAGCTGAAGACGCAAAACTGATGAGATGTTCCTGCTGCAGCCAGGTGGCCCAGGACCACAGCAGCCTCCTTCACTGGCTTTTATCTAAACATAATAACATGATTTGTCTCTGGATTCTATTTTAGGGCAAGAAGATTTTATTATTTTTTTCTGCTATTTAGTATAATTTATAATGACGATGATAAACTATTTTTATTACTATAAATTCCCACCTAGTATGGATTCTAGGTAGTGAAAACACAAAAGTCAAAGTCAATAAGACACAGGACTGCCTTCAAGGAATCTACTAAAAAGAGAGAGAGAGAGAGAGAGGGAAGGAGGGAGAGAGAGAAATGAATAGCCTGTTTAGGTTTTGATCGCACCAAAAGAGTTCTTATACATATAGGGTAGAGAGTAATAAAAGTGCCTTCCTCCTTCAACATCCTTTGTCTTCATTCTGGTGTCTGCACTGCCCTGATGTGTCCCTCGCGTTCCCTCCTCCCACCCCCCACCTGCTCCCTCCTATCCCAAAGCAGAGATGCCTCTTGCATTCAAGTGTATTCTCATGGTCTTTAGGCACTTCATGTTTCCACAATCAACATATTTTAAAGTCTCGGGAAAGGTTTTTAATTGGCTGAAATGCTGATTGCCGTAACAACTGGCTAATGAACCATCTGGTAGCACATGTTATATTTATTTATGAATTAAACTGCCATGCACTATAAAGTCTAGTTTCCTCTCAAGGACAGCACGGGGGCCATCTTTGGAGAATGCAAGTTCTCTGCAGAAGCTGCTTCGTGGGTCTCTGAAAAGGGAAGACGGAGGCTGGAGCGGGAAGTGACTCTTGGGACCAGGGCAGGTATGCGTTTGTGTCAAATAGAGACCACAGTGGTCACAGGAGATGGGCAAACACGTGCAGGGAGGAGGGGACCGTACAGGGCTTCAAGGCCTGGGAGCTGACTCTCCCTGTGCTCTGTCCTCTAATGTATAAAAAAACTCTCAACAAGAATTTGTTCCTCCTGAATTTAAGTAACTTACCCAGTCTCTAGTTGTGATGAGCAGGCTGGAATCTGGAGACACCGAAAATACGGGCAGCAGTAATGGTCACTTAGGGTAATAATTGAGGAGCTGATCTTTAAATTTTTATCTCAAAGCCAGTACCATTCGCTATGCCTTTCCAACCTATAGGCTTATTTTACTGGATCAGAGCTATGGGCCTTTCCTAGAAAAATACATAGACACATATGCACACAAAATTTAATTATCCCTATCCACTTGCCTGTACTCCAATTCCAGGATTTGAAAATTCCAAGTTCAGACTCCTGGATTATCCCTCTGAGTGTTTTTAGTATCCACAGGCAATTGAATGATAGACCAGCACTTTTTTTTTTTCAATACCCACTAGATGCAGATGCATATCCCAGGATGAAGTTTGCAAATATAAGCCTAGCACCAACACTGGGTCAGAGGAGGCATTCAATACAAACTGGCATTGAAAATTGCAGAGGTCCAATAGATAATACCCGATTCTTACACCAGTTTAGATTAGAGGCAGGCAAATGGAGACCAAAAGGTCAGTTTTCAAAAATTATGTTTATTATGGAATTGTTAGAAACTGTGATTTCGGTTTCCAAAGATTGAACTCCAGGATTATAGACTCATCCCCTAGACATAGACTATTCTGGAAAGAGATTGTCCTTTTCCATGGAATAGGACCCTGGAGAGGACACTCTAAAGGCAGGTAGAATCCAGACAGAAGGGATGGTGAAGGGGGCAGAGGAGAGTTAGACTAAAGGACATCACTCCGAAGTAACATCAGGAATGGAAAGCAGGTGTTGTCTTTCAGTCTATTTCTTTTCTCCAATTTCCCTTCCCTTTCAGGGAAAATCAAAGGCAGTTTTTACTTACAAAAAGATTAGGAACTTCTTTAAAGTGTTCAGGACTTAGAAGCTGGGAAACCATAAGTATGTTTAGTCTGTGGAATTTGGAAGCAGACAGACCTGAACTCAAACTCTCTCTTTCTACCACCTAGTAGCATTGTGACCTTGAATCATTAACCTCTCCAGCCTTGGTGGCTTCATGGACAAACTCTTGTGCAGACACACATCTGTAAATATTTTTGTTGTTTGGGAGGAACTAAAATGGTCACTTATCTTCTGTCCTTATTTAACATCAGGGAGGGAAGGAATGCATTTAAAAGACAAAGCTTCTGAAAAGGCGGGAGACAGGGAGAACGGTCAATAGTCAACATTGTGCCAGGAAGAACTGTCCTTACCAGAATCTGAGCATGATGAGAGCTAGAGATTTGGAGCTGGCCGAAAGATTCCTTTTTTCTAATATATATTTTCAAATTTTACTTATCTTGACACAGAGAGAGAATGAGAACGTGAGCAGGGGAAGAGCAGAGAGAGAATCCCAAGCAGGCTCTACACTGTCAGTGCATCACCAGACATGGGGCTTGGTCCCATGAACCTTGAGATCGTGACTTGAGCCGAAGTCAAGAGTCAGACGCTTCACCAACTGAGCCAGCCGGCATCCCTGAGGCTGACCAAAATGATTCTTAGCCCAAACTATTAGGAAAATCACTGAGTTTTTCACACACACACACACACACACACACACACACACACACACACACCACAAAAGAAATCAGTGCACTGGGGAACATGCAATCCAGATAAGGCATCAAGGTTTCTCCCTTTGGTGCTGAGGTGGTTTTTGGCTTTTAGAGGTTGATTGTTCATTAGTTTCTAGTTGCGTTTGCTCTAGGCAACACTTGAAAAGAATAGCAACAAAAAAAGGGGGAAAAAATTTCCCTACACTCTCGGCTGCCTTAAAATGATCCACCAGTTTTCCACCAAACTGGGCAGCAAACGATTCTGATCTCTTCAGACTCTTTCTTCTCCTTAGCATCCTCAATCCCTTCCCCCCTTTTCTTTCTTTTCTTCCTTTCTCTCCTTCTCCCTGTTCTTTTCTTTCTGTCTTCTGTTGTTTCCTCTCCAGGTGTGCGCGCACACACCCTTGTGAGTCCCTATGCACACTTGCCAGAGCAAAAATGAACAAGAAGAAACAGACAACTAATATGTCCTCTGCTTATTCCAGGGGCTCAGCCTTTTGCCTTGTGTCTCCTTCCTTCTTGGCCGTCATCAAAATCTCTTCCTTAACCCCCACCAGAGATTCACACACCTCATCTGCTGCATAGTGGCAGAGGCACTAAAAACATGTCATGTGTTAAAGATAACCCTGGGTATTTGTATGCGCCAATCAGCAGAGAGGACCTCCTCTATGAATTGAAGGGGATGAGGCCTTCAGTTTGATGGGAACCAGATATATTTTTAGTTTGTGGGGGGGGGGGGACTGTAGGGGTAACCAGGAAAGAATGGAGAAAGCCCAACCCTATTTCATTAAATCCCCATGAATATGCAAAAGAGGACTAATTGCCCTCTTCAAAAACTAATCATTCTGAATTTTACAAGCTGAATTATAAAAACTGACACACACTTATTTTTCTCTTTTATTATATTTGTAAGCATTACTCCTTCTGCAAAGAAAATCAAATCCTATTTTTATCGGGTGCTGTCATCTCCCCTCTTTCCGCTCCCGACCCCGTTCCCCCCTCCCCTTTTGCTGAACGTCGCAGCATCGCCATGTGTATTAATTGCCCTGTGAAATGCACTTGAAGTCATTAGAATTCCCCATTCAAAACTATTATCTTGTACCATTATGTCTTTGCATTATATTTATTTAAATGTGCCTCTTCTGAATTAGCTCATTTTTAACAGCTAGCCAGGCCTGAAATATTGTTCCCATCCAAGCTGCTCTCATCTCATTTCTCTCTCTTCTGTGGAAGAGATGTGTGCAGTCCAGCCTCCTGTCCTGACAGGGGCAGCTTTGTTAGAAGGCGGAGGGCGCTTCTGTGCAACAGGCTTCCGTGAGGAGGGATCCCAGGCTCAAGCTGTGTCTGCCATGCGGGAACCCCGGGGGGTCTGGATGAGGTCTGGCCTCCAGGGAGCAGGGTGCTTGCTGCCTATTGTACCTGAGCGTCATGCATTTTCAGGCACTGACTGGAGGAAGGAAGATGTCAAATCCAAGTCCCTAGCCTCTTTGTTGCCTTGTCCTCTGAACACTCCAACAGCAATACCCGTTGTCACTGGGAACATCCCAGGGGTCTCCAATGGCCACCCGACCGTCCTGCCCCAGGGCAGCAGGATGAATTAGATGGCCATTCAACTTCTCTCCCAGACCTGAGTGTCTCAGGGCTGCTAAGGACGTTCTGATACCACTTCTTTGACACTAAACTTTCTGTACTAAGACTAAATTGATCGAGGTCCCCATTTAACAAACCGTCCCTCTGCTTGTCCGCTAGAGGACTGACTTCCATGCCATGTTGTTTCCATTCAGACCAGTACAAAAGAGAGAGAGAGAGATAAAGAAACCTTTTGGGTCTTTCATTAACCCTTAAATCTCCTACTTCAGTCTGACGGCCTGGACAATGGAAAGTGATACCAGAGTTCCTGAATTCTGAGAAGTAAAAGAAGCGACTAGGAATCAGGAGGTGCAAGGAATTGACTCAACTTCCCCCTAAGAAAGAAGCTAAACATACCATGTGGTCCAGGGGTAGTGATCGGGCTCGAGAAGAGGTTCTCTGCCTGCCCTGATGGCATCCTAAGCAGGCCGGGGCACAAGGCAATATGGCTGCCGATGGGCTTCAAGTTACAGTCCGTTTACCTTAAAACTCCAATGCTTATGCACACCACAGCCCTAGTCTCGTTATATTTCACGCTTGGATTTCTTTGTTTTTGCTAGAGGAGGAAAACAGAAACAAAGGCAGTTTCTTCAGGGGTTGTATCCAGCTTAATTTCCTTGTAAAGGCTCATCTGATGCAACCACAGCCTCCTCCCTGAGGGAAAGCAATGTCCCTTCCCGACCTTCACATGGAGAAGCTCTGGACACACACTGCAGAGCGCTCGCAGGACAGGCCCTGGTGCTGCTAGGGTTTGCATTCTTGTCTGGCTTGAATCCTGGAAACCAGCTCTATCTGCCCAGCTCTATCCCCGAGGAACACGGAGATTGTAGGGATGACCTTTTCCCTCATAAATATATTTTTTCTCTAGCAAGTAACAGCCAGAAAAAGCAAACACATCCCTAGCTTGCTATTTCAGCCCACAAGTCAAGACCTCCATTAACAATGCTTTCTTTCTAAAACAACCAAACCACACAAGATTGCTTCTCTTCCAGAGAATGCCCTGTGATTGCACAAGCTGCTAAGGGCCACTGTCCTTGAATGTCCAAGTACCAGGAGACATAGTGGGGTGTGATGAGGGTCAGATTGGCCTAGGGTAAGAGTGAGTGGGGGGGAAATCGGTAAGACGGAACACACTCCTGCATCTGTGAGGAACTGGTCCCTCTGTGGAGATGGAGGCACTCAGCACGTAGATGGGGTAGAATACTTTTCTTTCTTTTTTTTTACTTTTCAAATACATTTTTTTTCATTTGACTGTCAGATGACCCTATTCATTAATTCATTTCCTCCCTGAAGACTACTGAATATTTAAAACAGGGACCTGAGATATGTCCAGTGATTTCCTAGCGGGGTTATATCCGGCTTAATTTCCTCTTACAAGGACTCTTCTGACACAACCAGCAGCCTCTTCCGTCTTCCGGGATGGCTCCATCGTTCACTGCCACGTGGACAACAGCGGCCCCTCCCTACTGTGGCCAGATCTTGTCAAGCCCATCCCCCCACTTCCTGTAAGCCAAGACAGAGTTGCCCGTGTGTTGAGGTGGAAGAAACTTTCTCCCAACTCAAAAATATTGACGTAAAATTGCCTTCCATCACTGGCCCAATCCTTGTGCAAAGGCTGGGGTGTGTAAGACTGGTGAGGAAACTGTCTCTCTATGTCTCTAGGTTTCCATATCTCCCTGGGGTTGTGGGACAGGTGATTTCAAGTGGGAGGCTATGTGCGGAAAGCCTGGGTTCCAGCTAGGAGCCAAATTAATCTTTCAAAAGTTGAGTGCTTTGGTTGAAGAAATCTAAATTATGACTAATCATCTCATCTTTCTTTCTTTCTTTTTTTTTTTTAATTTATTTCTAGGAGAGCGAGATAGAGAGACAGCGTGAGCAGGGGAGGGTCAGAGAGAGAGGGAGTCACTGACTGAAACAGGCTCCAGGCTCTGAGCTGGCAGTCAGCACAGAGCCCGACGCGGGGCTCGAACCCACGAACCGCGAGATCATGACCTAAGCGAAAGCCGGACGCTCAACGGACTAAGCCACCCAGGCGCCCCATCCTCATCTTTCAAACAGAGATGATTGTATCAAAATTCACAGGGCTGATGTGAAAATTAAAGGCACTAATATTTGGGAGAGCGTTTTATGCAACTCTCTAAGCAAAAGGCATATTACTCGTGCCGACTGGAGGCAAGTGTCTTGACAGAAAGCCTCTGGAGGTTGCTCCCAATATAAACATTCTATGAATCTTCTAGCCATTTCGTCAAAGTGGGGAATAATGGCTGCAGCTGCTGTCCTGAACGACTGGCCTTTTCTTGCTGTAGGCTGCTGATCCTCCCAGCGGCCACTAGGTGGCACCTCCTTTTAAAAGTGAGTTTCCCCGAGCGAATCTGGATCCTTTCGGATGTAAAAAGCATCAAAGAAGGATTTAGTCAATACTAGAGGAGGGAGTTTGGATCACTGTCCCCTCCATGGTGAAAGAAGGCCTTTGAAGGGGTCCCAAAGACTCTTGAATTTAAGAAACATGCATCAATTAAATATACCACTCTCTCGTTATGAGTTACCTCCCAGTAATAATAAGAATAATATGTAATAATGTGAGCGGATTTTCTTCCCTGTTCATTGTAGTATATACAGAAAAAAACTGTTGAATGACTCTGAGGGGTCCAGGAGGAAAAATTCCTTGGGAAAGAGAGCAAAGCCCTCTCTCTTTTTCCATAGCTGGGAATGGGTCTAATCTCACTGCAGACACCCTCTGTCTCAGAAAGTTCCTTCTCTGATTCCCTTACAACTTGCCTCTAGACTGAGTCCAGAACAAACAATTTAGTGCAAAGGCCATTGAGCTCAAGGGGCTTTCACTCAAAGTTAGACGAAAGGAGAATTCCAGAGGCTATGGAAACACTGAGTAGGGATCGGGGATCCTGAGGGTCTGGTCAGGTGGTCCACACACTGGCCACACAGTCTTGAGTAAATTCACTTGTACTCTCTGCATCTATTTCCTTATCTGTCAAATCAAGGATTTGAGTAAGGGGATTTTTTTTCCTGATATCTCTTTCAGAGGCCAAAATTCTCTGAGCTAGCGTAGTTACGAGGGTGGGTTACATATCCGATATGTAACATTGCCATTCATCGGCTTGTTCCTTGTCAGGGTGCTTGACAAGGACTCTTGTCAGTTTAAGAAGCGTGCATCCATTTATTTATTAAACTATCCTCATGCCCAAAGAGTTTAGATACAGCCATTGCTTTTCTCCTCCTAGACCTCTTAGAATGGTTCAGTGGCTTTTCTGGACAGATTACAATGGACAGTGATGAAAATCCACTCAAGTTCTTATTATTACTGAAAGGTAATTAGGAACAAGCAAGAAGAGGTAGTGTGTTTAATTTAGCCGAGCTCTTTAAATCCAAATTCAATCTATCCTGTCTCGGCTAGCATCCATATAGGCACCAGCTCCCTGCTCTGTGCTCTGCGGTTGCTCAGTAAATGCAATTGACTGACCAATATCAATGAGGGAGAAAAAGATTTCATCTAGATAACAGTTCTGAAATACTCATGTTTAGCCTAAGAATAGTAACAATAATAATAATAGCTAATATTTAGTGAACATTAGAAGCTAAGCAAAATAAGGACTGAGATTTTTGTCTGCTTACTAATTGCTGTATCCCATAGCCTCAAATAATGTCTGAGATATAGAAAGCATGCAATAAATATTTGCTTAAGAAATAAATGGCTGAACACTTACCATAATTGTCTCAAGAGGTGATACTATTACTCTCATCCACGTTACGGAGGAGCAAACCAAAGCTAGGAAAACAATTAATTTGTCAAGTTCTCATTCCTCACATGGGCAGCACTGGGATTCATTTCCATTTGTCTTGTTCTAAATCTACCTAAACATAAGGCTAAACGCTCTCTGAAAACACTCGTATTTCCTTTGATAACTCATCTGAGGCAAGAATATGTACTATTCTGTTATGAGCCATCAATAGTTATTTTTATTTAATCAAGAGGAAAGGGCAGAAAAAGTTGCTCCCTGGGGTCCCCCAAATCTGAATAGAGAAGAGGTCAAAACTTCTATTTTTCTGGAAAGGAAGGCTCAACACTAGCCGATTTGCGAGTTCGTACACTAGGTGGCGAGAAGCAGATTAGCACTTGTTTTATTAAGGACATATAATAGGATTAAGCACAGATTGAGTGCTTTGTATGTGATGGTTGAAGGATGGAACAGAGAACCCTGGAGACGTTCATAAGGGAAAGAACTCTGGTCCTACAAGGGGATTGAGAAGGACCCTGAGTGGGAGGGCTTGGACATGATTAGTTTTCTCTCTACAATTCATGTATTCTTTCTACAGATATCTGTTGAACACCTGTGTTATGTCATCCCCCATCCTTCATGCTGAGGATATGGAAATGAACAAGACAATGACTCTGCCTTTATTATGGGGAGTGGGTGCTAAGAGGGCTCCATGGATTTCAAACAAAGACATCTTTCTCCCAGCCCTGCTAAGGTTGAGGCAATCCCACTAAAGGGTTTGCAGGAATCTTCCCAAACCTGAAAACCAACAAAAAAGCATGAACTGGCTTCTCCCTTTTTAATTATTCCCAATACATTAAAAAATTTCCATAAATTGTTTGCATCCTGATTTTATTCTACTGTTTTCTTTGGGTGTTTTCTAATCTTTCATAAAATGGAGAAAATAGGTTCCTTGAAGCCCAATCCTCAAATGAAATCAGATAGTCTTAGACCATCTTTTATCACAGTTAATTTGCACAAAAGGAGAGTAATTGTGTACTCATTGTCAATGTTTATCAAAAAACTGTAAACTTGATGTTGAAAGAGGCTGTAGAGATGATGGATTTGAACTTTTCTATTTTACAAATGAGACTACTGAAGCCCAGAGAAGGAATGGGACTACTTAATCAAGGTCAGAGAGACAATTTAAGTAATAGGCCTAGATCTTAGGTCTTCTATTACCTAATCCAGGATGACACAATTTCAAGGCTCCCGACGGAGAAGCAGGGACTGGGAAGAAACTCTAGGGGAAGAGAGCAGCATAAATTATCTCAAGAACACTGAATGCTGACTGTATAATTGGCCACAGCTTAAATTGATCTTTTCATGAAAATGGTCTCTATGCTCATGGCATCATTTTCCAGAGGTCTCTGCTTCAGATCCAGCAGGGCTGCAAGAACCCAAGGTCAGTAGGGATTCCCTGGCCTCATCACCACATGCCTGGGCCAGGAGTACCGCCTTCAGAAGGATCTCAAAGCCTTCAGTGTCTACACACTTGGACTCAATCTCAGAATCCCATGATCTAATCATACTCCTTCTTCACACCTATGAAGGTACTATGCTGTCTCTCAGATCAAATCCAGATTTCAGACTTTGGCATCAAAGGACTGACTCAAAGTAAACAAACATGGTTTATGGACTTTTCATCATGTGCCGAACACCATGTTTTGTATTTACATGTTACTTTTAATCTGCCCCTAAGGCCAATGAGTTTGAGGTGATAGCTCTGAGTGCTGTTTACCAAATATATTCCAATCTTCTCCTTGTGAATACAGTGTGAGATTGTACTTCGCCGAACCCTTGTAGTAAAGCGTGCTCAATTTGAGAAGAAGAACATGATTCATAGGGAACCCCTGCCACTTTGACCTGGGATGGACAGGAAGCAATAGTAGGAAATTAACCTTTTGTAAATTACAGATATTCAGGGGGTTACTCCTTACTGCAGCATAGCCTAGTCTGTCCTGACAGATATCCTGTTCTTATTATTTTCATTTTACAAAGCAGGACACTGAGGCTCAGAAACGTATTGTAATTTTCATGTAGTAATTAATAAAGATTCAACTTCAAGCCCTAACATCTGGTTCCAAAGCTTGCGACCTTTCCACTATAGAGAGGCATCTATTCATCCAGCTTAGACCTCAGAATCAGCTTCTCTGCTTTCAATCTCTTATGCTTCCAAAATTGGTATTAAATGTTTATTGTTTGTCTTTCTTAAAAACTACTTTGATCATGTCTTTCACTGACTCAAAAACCTTTAAGACTTTGTATCACCTTTAAAATACATGGAAGAAAAAAATAGTACGAGATAAGGTCTTTCTCTCCAACAACTGCTTGCTGTTTCTTTTACTGCCGGGACTCTGGCCTCACATATATGGTGTACTAATCTAGATAAGGCCAGAAAAAGGGACAGGGCTGCAGATCCAAAGATCCTATAGATGAACCAGATCTTACTGAATCACTTTTATTTTCTATGTCCAAACTCACTCTTCAAAATATATCAGGAGAAGCCATTTCTATCTCATGGTAAGCTATATCCATTCTGGAACTTTCTCAGACACCTTAATCACTATATTTCTCTTCTTTATTTCCCACAGGACCAGGGATGGCCCAGCTCTCACCTGCAAAAGGATTCAAAAAAAGAAAAAAAAAACACCAAAAAACAAAAACACCCCAAACAGATCAAATGCACTTGGAAAGATTCCACCATCTCACCATCTACCCTAGGGTAGGTTCTGATTTCCCATGGCACCTACGTGCTCTCTTGAAATATTTCTCAGCATTGATATTTACAGAAAAATAATAAACATAATCCACATTGACGCACATATTGATTTCCAGATTTCACTGACATTTACGAATAAATGATGGATTGCCTTTTTTGTGAGCCTGGCTGAACTGACCTCCGTGGCCTGTACATAATTTACTTTTGATTAAAGGAGTACTTCAACATCAAGATTCTGTTTGGGAACGCGAGGCAGGATCGATATGTTTATGACACAAACTTTGCAACAATGTACTCTGAGCAAGCAGCCTGCAGTCAGTTCACCTCAGATTGAGTGAGGGGTGGGAGGTGAAGGGAGAGGAGGACTGGAATTTCTGAGAGTTGCGCAAGGGCACTGTCCAGAGGCCTAACACAGTGGCTCTGCTCTTTGGAGTTTGGGGGCTCATGCTGTTGTCAAAGAAGACTATTATAAGGGACCCTAAGGGCCCACGATCTTTCCCGAACATCACTAGAGGAGTGAGGATTAAGAGTGACAGCAGCTGATTACAAAGAGCAAGACTTCTGAAAGGACTGGATAGTTTCCTATCCAATATCGTGTATAGTTCTGCCCACCTTGGAGAGGCAGAACTTACCGCAAGACTGTATCATTTGTTTTCGAACATTTGGAGCAGAATGCTTTAAATCTGTTCTGTAGTTTACCATACTCCACACCACCCATTATTGCCTCAAATCCGGTCTGTTTTAGTACCTTTTGCTCCTGCCTCTTCCCTGAAGGCATTTTGTGGCATCATTCTTGCTTCGGTTATATTGCTTTGGTGATGCTTTTCTGAAGGTCCTGGTCCAAAAGGATATCTTTATTCTCTTGATGATTATATCACTGATTTTATGACATGATAATAAGAATAGCTAACATACATGATGCATGTACCATCTTAGTCTGTTTGGGCTGCAATAACAAAATGCCATAGCCTGGAAGGCTTATAAACCACAGAACCTCATTTCTTATGGTTCTAGACAGTCGGAAGTTGAACATCATGGCACCAGCAGTTTCGGTGTCTGGTAAAGATCCTTTCTAGGTTGCAGACCATTGATTTATTGCTCTGTTCCCACTTGGTGGAAGCGGGTAGAGATCTCCTTTGTAAAAGCACCAATCTCATTTATGAGGGCTTCACCCTCAGGACCTAAGCACCTTCCAAATCCCTACCTCTCGATACTGTCACATTGAGCATTAGATTTTCAACATAGGAATTCTGGGGGAAGACAAACAGTCAGATCATTGAGTGCTCACAGCAAACCACTGAGGGAGGTAATATCCTTACGCCCATTTTCACAATGAGGACAATGAAAGCTCTGGGAGGTACCATCACTTGCTCAAATGGCATGGATGGTGGATGACCAGTAGGCACTGTGTTCACACTAGGTTTGTGTAGTCCAAGGCTTTCTGCTAACCTGTTTTTACCTACTGCCACTTTCCTAGTTACAGAATAGGCTCCATGAAGACAGGGGTGATGTGTGTCCTGCCACTTTAGCCCCGTTGCCTACATGTTGGAAATACATACTCAATAAATGTGTGTTGCCAAAGCCGAGGTTGCAAGGAACTCTGGGACATCAAGTACAATTGTACTAGATGGGATCTGCCTGAAGGGATAATAGAGCAGGGGGTGAGGTGGGAAGAAGCCTGAACCCCAGCCCATGCTCCACTCACCAAATAGAACCTTCTGGCTGGTGGCTACATCCACCTTGAAGAAGGAGCACCTTTTTCTAATCTGTACAATGATGTCATACAGGTTAATGGTGCCCTTTATGGAGTTTCCAGTGATTCAGGAAATTGGGAAGACTTAGGGTGAACCCATAGTTAGGTACTAGAGGAATTGAGGTCAAGAAGTGGCATTCCAGAGTGGGCAATGGAGGGAAAGAAGCAGCAAGTGGTAATAGACACTAAGTCACAGAGGAAATACTCTCTAATCCTGACAGTCAACAGAGGTTTTCTGTCCCATTGTCCCATTCTTGAATCCCCATAGTTTTGAATTCTTCCCTCTGTGTTCTCCATGGTAGAGCCTATACCCAAACCTTCCATCTCCTCTTGTGTCTTCTCACTCATCTTTTTTCTTTCTGACAAATATGTATCATGCATCTGCTATACCCCAGGCACCACGGTAGCACTGGACATAGAATATTACAAAGATATTTCTGATTCCTGCCTTTGTGAAGCTTACAATATAATCAGTAGAGGAAGAAGGTAGGATAGCCATTGAGCAATACTTTATAATACAAATATGGTTTCAGAATAACAATCATTATTAGTTCCATTTATTGAGGGATTATGGTGCATCAAGAATTTTGGTGAGAGCCTTTAATACATTATCTCATTAGCCTTTACAAAACACTATGAATTATGCATTATCTCCTTTCTTTAAGGACTTAATTCCAGAAATATCATCTTAAATGAGAAGATGAGAGGTAGTTCAAACTATTTTCCCCCCTATCAAATGTCCCACTCATAATCCCTTGGATAGTTCATATGTTTCTCTGTATTTACTTGAATTTTAATACTAACACTATCTCTTCTATCTATCTATCTATCTATCTATCTATCTATCTATCTATCTATCTACCTATCTACCTATCTCCAAAGATAAGCCTGAGAAACTTCAGATTCCAAAACACTTTAATTTCCCCAAGTCACCGCTTTTTATTTCATGGCTTCGCATAGTTTTTCCCAGCTTTCCCCTTTAGGACTAGAATCACTGATTACCCTTCCCCTTGATGCTGAGCCCCACCCCCATACAAGCCCTCACAGTGTCTGACTCATGCAAGACTGACTCAGTAAAACATAAGCTGCGTTCTTGTCTCTAAAGCAGAGCCATCCTTCCTTGGCATTCTGTACTTAATGCTGAAGATATAGCTGTCATTAAAGTAGAATTTAGACTTCCATTAGTATGGTTTATGACCGTCTTTCTTGCAACTTCCATATGGAAATATCATTCCTTTGGGCTGAGCCACAGAATGAAGGCTAGTAGATGCTGTATTCAAGTATAACATGTCAATGTGACACATAAACCATTGTTGTTTACATGTTATGGAGACTGTACTGTTTTATGGCCCATTCTAGTAAAAGAACCAGTGCAGGATTCCTCTCCTGTATCAGCGTGTGGAAGACTCTCACCTGAATGAGGTCCCATAGTAAAAGGATAATTAGAAGGCTAAAATGTACAGAATGCATGTCGTGTATTAGACATCATAGTAGAGACTTTATATGTTCTATATTCTTTGATACCCACACAGAAAAGTGAGAGATGATTTTATGATTGCTGTTTTCAAAGTTTGAAAGTTGACTCCCAGTGAGGATGAGCAGTTTGTCCAAGAGGATTTGGTTAGGTAGTAAAAGAGCCAGGATTCAGAATCAGGCCTACGAAACATGAAGCACTTCCACCCCCATGCCATGCCAAACCACTTGCACTGATTTCTGGAGGACACCAGGAGAGAGTGTGGCTAGTGACTTGGGCCTCACATGCTTCATCTGTGGTTTTCAAAAGGTGGGGGACCAGCCCATTAGGATCAAAGGAAGACTTCTTAGAAATGCACACTCTTGAGTTCCATCCCAGATACCCGTAGGAGAAACTCCAGAAGACAGGGCCCAGAAATACAATTCATCGACTCCTCCAGGTCAGCTAAAGCTTCAGAACCACTGGCCTATTTCGTCTTATTCTTTTCTTAAAAATATTTATTTTGAGAGAGAGAGAAAAAGAAAAAGTATGCACGAGGGAGGGGGTGAGGATGAGGGGTGTGGGAGGGGCATAGCAAGAGGGAGAGAGATAATCACAAGCATGCTCCATGCTGTGAGCACAGAGCCTGATGTGGGGCTTGACCTCATGAACCTTGAGATCATGATCTGAGCCAAAATCAAGAATCAGACATTTAACCGACTGAGCTACCCTAGTGCCTTGACCTCTTTCATTCTTTGAAGCCTAATGAATGCTAGGCGTTGTTTTATGCACATCAACTGAGAAGTAGGAGAATTCCTCTGGAACCAGAAGAGAAGATGGTAGCTGGCTGAGAAATTTGAGGTAGTATGCTTGACATTTGTTCTGGTAAAGGAGAGAGGTTAAAGTAGACCATACCTGTGAGGTGAAGAATGGTGGATCCCACTGTCACAAGTCAGGAAGTTCAGGGAGGAGGGACCTAGAGAAGATTAGAGTCTGGACATAGGAAGGATTAGAGTCTGCCATCACTAGCATTCAGTTTTCTTAGAATAAGGGGCATAGGACCGAAGAAAGCTAGTCAGAACCCTATGGGATTTCCAGACTCTGGAAAGTAATTATGCCTCATCTTTTTTTTTTTTTCTTTTTTTGCTTTAAGCTTTAAACATTTATCTTTTAAGTGCAAACCTCATTTTTCCACTAAAGAGAATCAAGAGGAAAAGCTTTACCTATCTTTGGGCTGGGTGTTGATGGTTGATGGTAAAGACACGAGCCTGAGGACTCTGGCAAAAGGGTGGTTGACTATTTCAGAAGGAATCACCGGAATCCTATTTTCCACACGAAGCTTCTTCTCACTAGTTTTTCCTCTCTTTAAATTGTGTCTGTGAATGACAGTGTGTGTGTATGGGGGGGGTGAGGTGGGAGGGGGTGTTTTACATCGTGAGGTTGGGGAAGTAGTTGTTGTTTGTATTTTATTTCCATTATGGTAGCTATTCCTTAGAGGCTGTTCTGAAGCTGGAAAATGAAGGTCATTGACAAGACAAGGGTCAGGACCAGGTATGCTAACCTTAAGGAATTTGGGAAGACTGGACTCAAGTAAACTCACTTATGAGACAGTACTACCTCATTTTAACAATCAGACATCTGATTAAAATCATATCAAATATAGTCTTGAGTTTAGAAGTGTTCTCTCTCTCTCTCTAAGGTCTCTCCCTATCCCTGAAGACTTGGAGGGGCAAAATTTCACATAAATTTTACACACAGGTTTAAGGGAGTATGTAATATCTTAGAGGTCCGTTGGTCTGTCCCTGAGGTGCTTCCTGGAGAACTTCTTAACTGAATGAGCTTTAAAAATTTTGTAAATGTTTTTCATTTATTTTTGAGAGACAAAGAGAGACAGAGCACATGTGGGGGAGGGGCAGAGAGAAAGGGAGACCCAGAACCTGAAGAAGACTCCAGGATCTGAGCTGTGAGCACAGAGGTAGACGTGGGGATAGAACTCACAAACCATGAGATCATGACCTGAGCCAAAGTTGGACACTTTACCAACTGAGCCACTCAGGCACCCCTTTATGATCTTTTTAAAGATACAGCTGAGATCCTATCAGTCCTTACCCAGAATTCTTCAATAGTTCCACTACCTGCAGAGTAAAAACTGACCTATTCAACATGAGACACACTGTTACAACGTCTGGGCTCTTTCCTTCATCCCGGACTTTACCCATGTCATTGCCTGGAATGGATGTTCTACCTGCCTTTCCTCTTCTGTCTACTGCTCTTTTGTCAAGGTCTGTCTAAATGCTACCTCCTGAGTGTGGCTCCTTTTCTGATCACCCTCGGGGCAGAAGCAATTATTCTGTCCTTCCTTTCCCACAGTGTCATTTCATTTTACTCCCCATTTCACCCTCTACTAGTTGGTAGGCAGGCAGATCATTAAACCCATCTGATACTCAAGTTTGTCCATTTGCATTTTTCCTAAGCCAGAATGTTGGACAGATTAAATGAGATAGTATGTGGAACATGCTTAACACAACACAGTTAAACTTTCCTTCTTCTTACTTCCCTGTTCCTCGATAGTACTTTTTCACCCTGGCCATGAGTTTGATTCGCTCTTGACTTGGCTACCATGTATCATGTCATCTTATTCAGCATGATTACCCCAGAATCCACACATTGTCCCTGGCATCTAGACTGGTATTCCAGACATGCTTGGTAGATTTGTATTTACATGAACTCCACCCAACACCAACTGATGGTCACTCTCTTTGCTGGCTTGCTGATTTACTAAATTACCCCAATGAATGGGGTGCCTGGGTGGCTCAGTCGGTTAAGTGTCCAACTTCTGCTCAGGTCATGATCTCACGGTTTGTGGGTTTGAGCCTGGTGTCGAGCTCTGTGCTGACAGCTAGCTCAGAGCCTGGAACCTGCTTCCAATTCTGTGTCTCCCTCTCTCTCTGACCCTCCCTTGCTCACACTGCCTCTCTCTCTCTCTCTCATCAATAAATAAAAAACATTAAAATTTAAAAAAATAAAAAAATAAATTACCCCAATGTAAATGATGGGGTAGAGTTGGGGCATCACCCTGTGGTCGATTGTATCATTGTTCACACTTTCTGCCCCACTCCATAGTGTGCGTTACACATCTCCATCTTTACTATGCCTCTCTCTGCTTTACTGACAGCCTTAGCCCCGTGACTTGCTTTGGAAAGAGGATTGCATGTGGATAAGAAATACATACCCTTAAGCAGAAGTGTTAAGTCATCTTGGGTAATTGATCCAGAAGCCTCCGCCATGACAGCAGTGTCTCCCAGACAGTGGCCACTCTCTCAACCTGGCTCTTGAAGGAGAAGAGAGGTAAGGCTGAGCCCAGCTGCCTCGTGGTGACTCACAGCCCTCATATAACATGGAAATGAATGGACCACTGCTGTCTGAAGCTCCTTCGAAACTGGGATTGTTGTCACAGCAAAAGCTAAGTCGTCCACACCTCCAAATTCCCATCTGCAGCTTTGGCTCTGGGCCCAGGCATTCAGGCTTCCTAGGCCCTGGCTCCTGAATTCCCTTCTCTCTGAGATTTGCTTTTCTAAATCTCTACACCTAAATGGCAGCATGTACTGTAACTAAATGTGACCATAAAGAGGGAAAAGTTATAATGTTGTTTCAGAAAATTGTTGTTCTCATTACCTACCTTATTGCCATATGTTCTAATCTAAAGCACTACAACATGGGAAATTATGGTGACACGAAGATGGAGTGATGTTCTGGCTAACGATACCCCCCAAATATTTATTCTAGTTCCCTCCCCAGCGGTACCCACATGCATAATTGATGCCAGCTTCCTCAATTAGAAGTCCAGGGCATAAAGAAAATGAGGACGAGGCCGTTTGCATTTCTGAAGCCTGACAAGAAAAGATTAAAATCTTTTATGAGTTCTCCCCTATCATCTGTGGAATGTGGCACTCGTATATTTCATTTTCTCTGGGAAAAATAGTGTTTGCATTATTTGGAGAAAATCATTACGAATGCAACGAGTCAGCAGCCGTGGTGGGTCCTGTTACATTACCATTTCTGAGTTATGTTTTGTACTTGGCTTTCTCTACATACTCATACCTTTTTTTTTTTTTTCCCAGATTGTGCGTAAGGAAGGGATAAAACCCAGCTGCTTCAGCATTATGTGTGCATCAGACATGGTAACATGGAAAAGCACATCTTGCAGAGTGGAGATCACTGGGAAATGTGAACTGGGGCCTCTAAGGGGGAAAACCCCAGCCATCAAAACCTTCCCTAAACTGCAGCCAAATCCCATCACCATCTTTTTGCACATATCTCCCCACACCGCTAATCTGGGCAAACTCTCATAGCAGAGAAGGCGACCAAATGGGCTTTTCCCATGGTTTGAGCCAACTATCTCAAAAGGACATCTGCCTTTTGGTGACATCTGTGTCATGGGGCTGGATAACAAGGATTAGGGCCTACATACCAAAGAGAAGGCCTCATGGCTTTGCACAACCAACAAGTGTAGGCCATACAAAACTGGCTTCAAATCCCACTTCTTCCACCATTCACTGAGTAGACTGGAGAAAACTATTTAATCTCTCTGAGCCTCAGTTAATGCATGCATAGAACAGGGCAATGACTGAAAAAACAACAACAACTTGTAAAGACAAATGAGTATATGTAACTTACTAGACAATGTTATTTACTGAATTACTTTATAACATTACTGATAAAGTAATTTTGCTTTATTGTTTTTATTGCTACTGTTTGTTGTTGTTGTTTTTAGACAAAGAGAAAAGCACTCTATTAGGTCAGAGTACCTTGGGCTAACTTCAATCTTGGCACTGATCACATGGCAATATGATTAGGAACCTGCCATCCTTTTCCTCCAGGGGTGATTTTCCAGAAGGCAGAAACTGTGTTGCTATGTACCACTGTAACTCTAGTGCCCAGGTGGCAGTGTCTGGAACATAGGATTCACACAGTAAATGATTTGTGAGTGAATGAATGAATGAATGAATGAATAAAACTTCCTAATGCACATTCCTAGATAATGTTGGACTGGAAGTTTGAAACCAGATGGGCCTAATGGCAAAATCTATCCTTCATTGTCTAAGGTTCTTCTGGAGACCTGGTGGAGCCAGGCTGCATGTCCAAATGGCATTGGGTCTATTTCCCTGCTTCCAGTGGTTGACCATTCCATCCTCAAAAGATCACCATAAAATTGGGGCACCTAGGTGTCTCAGTCAGTTAAGTGTCTGACTTCAGTTCAGCTCATGATCTGGTGTCTGTGAGTTCAAGCCCCATGTCAGGCTCTGTGCTGACAGCTCAGAGCCTGGACCCTGCTTCAGATTCTATGCCCCCCCACACACTCCCCTGCTCACACTCTGTCTCTGTCTCTCTTTCTCAAAAATAAATAAACATTTTTAAAAATTTTAAAAAGATCACCATAAAATTAAGTGTGTTACATATGCATGGCATTCATTAGCTAATTAGTTCTTGCTTCATCAGTTCTTGAGTGCCCATGAGATGCTATGATGGAAGTTATCTTCAACTTCCTCCTTTTATATCAAGTCCTCTGAGTTTAAGTGAATTTCCAAGATGATATATTTTGCCCAAGATCATATATAAGTTGTGATTCAAAGTTACAGGGCCTATCTCCAAATTTTGTGCTCTTTCTGTCATACCATGTAGCATGGGGTGAGGCTATTTTATAGAGATCACTCTGCATAGAAGAGTCAGTAAAGAATTTCATACCCATAGATTAGTAGATTTGGAAGAGAACATACAATTCATCAGACCCAAACTCCTTATTTTGCTGATGGGAAAATAGGTTCTTAGGGAGAGAAAGAGAGTTACCTAACATCTCATAACTACAAGTCCCCTCATAGGGCACTTTCTAATATATGAGCTCATTTCCTGACCTGGAGTTCTGGAGCTTCTTCATCCTCAAATTCAAGATGGTCTTTTTTCTGTTCTTTGTTGCAACTAACTTCTCCTCTTCTGGAGAAGGCCAGCAGGTAACCTCTCTTTACCTATGGGCAATCCTTAACATTGAAATAATAGTCTGTAAAGTTGGTGTGCCATAATTCAGCAAAATCAATTCTACACTTAGGTACAGGCTCGGGGCAAATATTTCTCACCTCCTCATCATGTTTTACAAATAAAAATAAGGGGAGCTTGACATAATTGCTCCTTGTGCTTTGAAGACGGACTTGCATGCTCCTTCTACTCCACTCCTGGCTGCCTGAGTGGGCTCCCCACTCACTGTTGCTTGAATTTCAGCCCTTTTTCTGGGCTTGACTTTCAGCTCCTAGCTGAATCCCAGTAAATGTTGATACCAATGAATGAATGAATGGAGGATTACAAGTCACTGGGCTCTTCCTATACATCCTGGAAATCCAGTATCAAGTCTTACCCTCTCTCTCTCTTCTGTGTCACCAGAGACAACAGAGGTACCTGTAGCCAGAGTTTGGCTGCTAATTGGGATTTTAGTGCAGATGCCGAAGGACATCCAGGTATCTCTTCTTGGACCAATGTGATGTCTGCTGGGCTGACAGGAGCAAATTCATTTTATGTCAGGTAAGGTCAGCATCTAGAACTGCTAAAGGAAGGACAGGGTGGAAAAGTCATCTATTTGCAGGCCTATGATAGGTGTTTTAAATATTCTACTAAAGCATTGTCAGTTTTAGTAGATCTAAGTCAAGGAAAGTGTAACTCAGAGTTGCTGCAGTGTCTCCTGGCCAGACCCAAGTCACCCTGGATATAATTTATACACACACGCTGGGCTGACTATGCCAAGCATTGGCATGTCTGGTTTATGTGCTCCAGTTGTGAGGACCTCAATACATTTTTAATTAAAAAACAATTGATAGGGTTGAAGCTATAAATCCCTTCTTGCTGAAGGGAAAACTTATTAAGAGTTTCAGTTTTGTAGAAGGGAAGCAGAAAATATTTTTGGCCTAGGAATATTTTTTAAAATTTCTTTATCTCTATATAAGTGTTCCTAGACTTTATGCTTGTTTTCTCTAAAGGTAATATTGGTAACTTACTGCCAAGGCAGGCCCTATGTGGTTCAGCACCCAACAGTTTCAAATGAATAGTTACCTCACTAGTTTGGAAGCCTGCTTAGAACAAAACTCACATGGGAATCTGAAACCTGGGACCCTGTGGTAAATTGAGTCACTATAGTCACTCATGCCTTCCAGTTACTAGAATTACAATCCACACCTTTAGGCATGGGACACAGAAGTAATGTTCACCAGAATGAATAGAAGATATTTCTTTCACCCACTGATTTTGGAGTCTAGCCCATGTGATCTGATTTAGCTAATGGCATGTAGATGGAAGGTAGTGTTTCAATTCTGGGCTGATGTCTCAAGAAGTGGCACATTTTTCTGCTTGCCCTCATGTACTCCAGGGCTCCACTCTAAGAGGAACATGTCCCAGGCAGCTGTTGATTCAAGGCTGAGAGACAAAGAGAGCAGACCTGAGTCCAACCAGAAGCTTGTAGGGAATTTCAACAGAGCCTGGCCAAGATCAGCTTAGCCACAACTGAGTTTTGCAATGGTTTGTAACACAGCAAAAACCAACTAATACACACCTTATTCCAACCCTATCAACACTAGCTAATCCCAGCCACGTCACTTCAGCACAGGGGCTCAGTTTTCTCCTGTGTAAAATATAAGGGTTGGGGCGCCTGGGTGGCTTAGTCGGTTGAGCGTCCGACTTTCACTTAGGTCATGATCTCGTGGTTCGTGGGTTTGAGTCCCACGTCGGGCTCTGTGCTGACTGCCAGCTCAGAGCCTGGAGCCTGTTTCAGTCTGAGACTCCCTCTCTCTCTGACCCTCCCCTGCTCATGCTTTCTCTCTCTCTCTCTCCTAGAAATAAAAAAAAATATTATAAGTGTTAAGGCAAATATTCTCTAAGGTCTCTTCAATGTCTCTTCGAATTCTAGAACTTTGTGTCTGCAATGGGTAGCATGAATTCCTAGAAAAACCTTCCACAAATGGATGATATTGCTTACTAAGGACAACTGAAGCAGAGACTAGGTTTTTGTTTATTGTTTTTATTTACTCTTCTTCTAAGACCAGGTTAAATTAAATGTGAGTGTACAAATGTTCCAATTTATAGCTTATGATAATCGTCTATTTTGTTAACTCACAATCTGAACTAATATATCTTCCATTTTGGTTGTTAATTCCCTCTCAGTGAATTGCTGTACTTAAAAGAAATACTGCTTTATACAACTAGAAATTCATGAACAACATATAAAATGTTTGTGGTTAAAGGAAGACATCAAGTTTGGTTAAAATAAAAGTCATTCCCACTTACGAAGACAATGGTAATTCCCATTTCGAGTTTCAACTGACAGTTAGGAAATGTTCTAAACAATTACATACATTGTATGATTTAATTCCAAAATAGTTTTTAAAGACAGTATTATTTTCATAGGAGAGGTAACTGAAATCCCCAAAGTTTAAATGTCTTATCTTAACTTGCTGTCTTATAAAAATTAAAGGCAGAGATTTGAATGTAGGTCTATCTGACTCCAAACCTGAAGCCTGGATTGTAAAACCCTACTCAGAAGCCACAGGCCACAGTCAAGTGCAAACCCATTGTATCTGTGAGGTAGCTGTACCTTTTGTTGTAACACCATACCTTGGCCAGCTTCTAACTATATATTATCTTTGAGACTTCTGAACATCTTTTCATGTATATGTAATGGGTAAAAGTTTCACATCACAAACCCAAGTGTGAAAAAAAGGGAACTGTCTTGGAACTGATGTTAACTCATACATCAAGTCTGATTTCCACCTGATTAAAAAACCCACACAGTCTGGACATTTTTGTATGATCTCACAAAATTAGAACGAAATATTTGGGGTACTAACTCAGCCATATCAAGAGTCCATCCCCTAGTTCCTTGAGTACTTTCTATCTAAGTGTCATCTAATATTCGGAGGAAAAGCAGGGCCTATGAATATCCCAGAGGTGATAAGGTTAAGAATGAAGGGAAACATCACATTTACCACTCACTACCCTCCGTTCTCTGCTGGCATATGCTGCTGCTTGATCTTTGGTCATTAGCTTTGATCCCCAGTGAACTTGCTGCTGCTGTCCATGGTCCTGCAATCTCTCATTATCAGAACACACAAGTGCTTCTTTGTTCTAATCCCATCAGGCTGCTTTTTATCTACCAGGTATCCTTCGAGTATTTCCATTCCTTTCCTGGGAGCTCAGAATATTCTATCTGCTCCATTTGGCTACTTCTAAAGAAACCTGGAAGGCTTTTTCAGATTCACCTTTGTGGGACATTGCCATACCACCTTTTCTGTTTCAGGACTGTTGTACTGTGGCACACTGTTCTGTTTAGGCCATTCTCCCCTGACTCTTCAAACTTACCCAGCATAATGAAGCTAATTCTTCTCCAATGTCTTTCAGAGCCTGACCCAGTGGGGAGATGGAAGAACACTGGGCCGCTTGTAAACTATCATCTAAAATCTCATCATGCCCCCCCAAGTTCTTGTCTCTGTGTCTACTGCATCCTTCCCCACCCCCCACAACTTATCTTTATCTTGTCGCCATGATTGGATGCAATGCTCTTCTTCTATTCTTTTTCCAGCCACTTGCTTATGGCATGCACTTTATGTTCCTTCAGGACTTTATCTCTGATACTCAAAAGTGCCTGGTTCTTGCAAAGCGACAGCTATAATTTTAAAAATCCATTTAGAAACTCCAAAAGTCCAGAACTTACTGTTGTTTTTTATCTTTGTAATACTGCTCTAATAATCTTAATCTTCCCTGGAGCAAAGGGTGCCACTGATTTAATAGAGGGAGCATCCCAGAGTGCCTTGTGGAAGTGAAGCAGGCACAAGGGAGTGGGGAGACTCTTGAGTAATAGCTCAAAAGAGTCATAGGCTGTAAAAGGATCCAGATGATAGTGAAAGCCATAAACAGTCAATTTTCTGAGACTTTTCATTCATTCATTCAATAAATATTTGTTACATACTACAACATGCTACCCTAGGAACTGCATAAACAACAATAAACAAGGCAGACAAGGCCGCTGCTTTCATAGAGCTTTTACACTCTCATTGGGGGAGACAATGAACAAGCCAACAAATATACAAGTTAATTACATAGAGTGATAACTACCGTAAGAAAAGAACACATTGTTGATTAATAGAGAGTAGGGTAAGAAAGTAGCAGCTACTTTATATGGGTTGGGTAGGGAGAGTCTCTCTCAGTGTCGTTATTTGAGTTGAAACCTGAATGATGACAAGGAGGTATCAGTGCAAAGATCTGGGTCCAAACACTCCAAGGAGAAATCACAGCAAGTGCACAGGCCCATGGTTGGGGGGAACAGCTGGGCACAGGAAGAAAACCAGAAGCATGTCCCGAGCATCATGAGTGAGAAAAGGAGGTCACGGGGAGTATTAGAGGGAGCCAGGGCCTGGATAATGGTCTGCTGGTCATGGTAAAGAGTTTGAATTTTGGTCTATGAACAAGAGAGGTAGTCGTTTTAAGACCAGAAGCACAAGAATGACATGATCCATGGACTTTTTTAAAACATTGTGTTGGCTGGGTAGGGAGCAGACTGCAGGGAAGCAGGATGAGAAGCAAGGCAGCAGCACTGAAGATGATTCATGGCAAAGGCCACATTCGTGCCTAGCTCTCCATGGGGGGCAACATGCTGTACTTCATCGGATACAAGGGATGTCTCAAGTTTCCCCTCAAATCACCTTCCCATGAATGGTCACTAGGATCTACATACCTGAACTTCAGCTTTTACTGCTCCTCCTTTCTATCCAAATGGAACCTTTAGAAGGAAACCAATGAATGTGTGCTCTGCAGACATGGTTAGACACTGCCATAAATCTAATTCTTTTATCTGATCTAAACCAAAGCCTTCCAAAGTTGGTGGTGGGTGGGGTGGGGATGGGGGCTAATGGTGGTCTGGAGGGCACTCTTCTCTCCTTGCCTCATTGTTTCCCCTACAGCATTTATCCTAGTGCTAGGCACAGATCAGGGAATCAAAAAACATTTGTTGATTCAGGGATTGATTGATTCTGAGGACTTGAGTACATTTGTAAATATCCTTTGAGGACCTTGCAACCCATTGGAATAAAATACTTCATGTTTTATTCAGTTCTTTCCCAGTATGCAAATGTGCAGGTGCCCTGATGGTATATAGATAACATCATTACACAGACACACTCACACTTACACACCAAAGAAATGACTGCTCACATCGAAGACACAATTAGAGGAAGATTGTGTTTGAGAAATCTATTGGGGTTTAATGCAAGAATGATTGAATGATTCTCTCAGATGCCGGCAACCTGCTTCTGCAGGGCAGATATTCCAGAGGCTCCATGAAACCAGAAATATTTAAGTTAGACAGCCTGATTTACAGCAATAAAGCCCAGACAGCAGCCAAGATATTTTTGAGTTCTAGCTCTACAGTCCTTAGCTATATCATTGTGAGCAAGTCACTTAAGCAAACCAAACTTCACTTCCAGGTTTGTAAAAAATGAAATAAAAATATTTGCCTTGAATAGCCTTTAAGATCAGAACGAAGCATCAAAATCATGTAAATGGAAATGATTTGCAAACTGTGAAGTGAAATGTGTGAGTGAGTTACAAGCTAGTTACACCATGGCCACTGTCATATTCTTATAGCCCAACCCTGCAGAGCTGGAAAAAAATGTCAGTGCTTTTAAAACTGTGGAATCAGATCACTGGGTCCATTTCAAATTGCTATAAAAAGCATATAATTAACTTTCAGTATTTTACATTCCTTGACTATTCAGCAACAGCTGTTTCCATAGTTCTTCTGAGGTATTTACGTTTTCCTCACACTTTACACCCCGTCCTTTTCAATAATTGGGTGTCCCCATCTCTATCATCGAAGAATATGTTGATGCTTTTCTATACTATTTTTGAAGATGTAAGAAGTAACTTTTTTCTTTATTCACATTTTCCTATTTTTATGTATATTATTTTATCTTCTTTATTTCAATGTTTTGTTTAAAGTTTATTTACTTTTGAGAGAAAGAGAGACAGAACATGAGCAGGGGAGGGGCAGAGAGAGAGGGAGACATAGAATCTGGATCAGGCTCCAGGCTCTGAGCTGTCAGCACAGAGCCAGACATGGAACTCAAGCTCACAAACCAGGAGATCGTGACCTGAGCCAAAGTCCATCACTTACCCAGCTGGGACACATAGGTGCCCCCTTTTTTTCCAATGTAATAAAATATCAAGGTCATGTGTAGGTGTCCCAGACCCATATATCAAGATATAATATTTTTAAAGGGTTGTCTTCTTTTCATTTTGAGAATTAAAGACATTAAATTTAAAAAATGTATCTTGCATTGATTATCACTGCTATCTTATAAAAGAGACACCTTTTAACATAAATGAAGACTGAATAAATTGAGCTTTATAAAAAATTACTTCTTTTGATTTTTAGCTTTGTTTTAATTAATATTTTGAATTGCATTTTTATATAAATAGTGCTTTCAACATGGTTTAATATTTAACAAATAAAAAAGAAAATACAAGTCAGATTTTTTCTTTGCCTTAATTCCTTAGCTACTTCTTCCCCTTCCCCATAGGCAATTGTTGGCTTGTGAATACTTTTGAAGATTTTATGTACACAGATATGTGTTTGCGTTTGTGTGTGTGTATGTATGTACTAGTGCTTTTCACAAATGGCGGCATGCTGAATACACTATCATTTCCTTCTTTTTTTAACTTAACAAATGTTAGTGATTTCTCCTTATCAGCCCAGAGAGTTTCTGGTTCTTCTTTATGGCTATATAATATTCCATTGTATGGCTGCCCCATAATTTATTTAACGAGTTTCCTACTGATAGATATTTAGGGTGTTCCCACCCACTCCCTATAGAAAACAACTATCAGCAGTTAATCATGTACAGTCACCACTTTACTCATGTGAAAGCATATATTTAGATTAAATTTCCAGCTGTGAAATTACTGAGTATAAAGATATGTTCAATACTGCCAAAATGCCCTTCATAAATGTGGCTCCAATTTATACTTTCCCGCAAAGCATGAGAGTCTGTCTCCCCACACTCTCCATCAGGATAGGAGGTCATGAAACTTTTGCATCTTTGACAATATGATAAGTGAAAAATGATACCTCTTTCTTGTCTTGTTTCCATGTCTATTATTAACATGAATGAAGTTGAATGCCTTTTTACATGCCCAATTGCCAATTTTAATTTCCTTTCTCAAGAACTGTACATTCATGTCTTTTATCGATTTTTTTTTCCTTTGGAGTGTTTTTCTTATTATTGATTCATATTAACTCTTTATATATAAGGGAAATTAGCCTTCTGTCTGTGATAAGATTTGAAAGTACTTTTTTTCAAAGCTTATCATTAAACTTTGACTTGACTGCATGTGGTACTTTTGCCATAAATTTTTTTTTCTAATTTACTCTAGCTTAATATGTTAATCTTTCCTTTCAGTTCCTGAAATTTGTGACAGGATTAGAAAGTCCTTTGGTACTCTGAGATTACAAAATAAATTTTCCTTGGTTTCTTTCAGTATTTGTTTTGTTTTTCATCTTTAAATCTTTGATTTATTTTCAATTTATCCTGTTATAAGACTTGAAGCATGAATCCAACTTAATTTTTTTCCACATAGTGACCCAGTTTCCCAATAAAAGGCATTGAATAATTCATCTTTTCCCACTGATATGAAATGGAAATTTATCGTATACTAAAGTTGCGTACATCTCCAGACCTATTTCTATATTCCAATTCTGTGTCATTGACTGCCAGTTGATTCATGTGCCAGAACCAAAAATTTAATGTTTAAAACCTGGCAATTTTGTATAATGTCTGGTAATGCTAGCCTTTCTCTCTCCTTTTTATTTATTTCCATTTTCTTCCTGTTCTTCATTTATCTTTCTATTCGAATTTCAGAATCAGTTTGTCTGCTTCTGAACACAGATTTCTCAACTTTTTAAAAGAATTGGGATTACATTAAATGTATGTTTATATGAATAATTGATAGTCTTATATTGCTGAGTCCTTTTATCTCAACACACGTTGTGCCTATCACTTGGTGTAAATTGCCACATATCCTTGGTAGCATGTTTTACACACATGCACACAAGTACACATATTTCTTATCAAATTTACTACTAGGTATTTTGTAATACATTTTAGATTTTTTTAACGTTTATTTATTTTTGAGGGAAAGAAAGACAGAGCACAAGCAGGGGAAAGGACAGAGAGAGAAGACAGAATCCAAAGCAGGCTCCAAGCTCTGAGCTGTCAACACAGAGCCTGACACAGGGCTAGAACCCACAGACCACGAGATCAGGACCTGAGCTGTAGCCAGACATTTGACCAACTGAGCCACCCAGGTGCCCCTGTATTTTTAAAACCATCTGTAAATTGTGATTTTTCATCTACTGAAATTTAACTCCTTGTTCTTAACTACCCTTTCATCTCACTGAATTTTCCTGTTTGTGATAGGGTGTAGTTACATCATATGCAAGTAATGACTTTACAAATTCCTTTCTACCTTGTATGCCTCTGATTCCTGACTCTTACAGGATGGTGTTTGCCAAAACTTCCAGATGACACTGAAGAGCAGTGATAACATAGGACATTCTATCTCTGATTTTACTGCTTTCTGTGTTAATGTTCCTGGTATTTCTTATTAAGCATGATACTGGCTTTGCAGCTGAGATACATTTTTTCATACTAAAGAAATTCTATCTATTTCTATGTCATGAGCTCTTTCTTTTACTTTTTCTTTCTTTCTTTCTTTCTTTTTTTTGAAAAGTAAATCTAGAATGTAAAATGCTTTTTCTCAGTACCTGTGGAGAAGCCTATCTGATAATCTCCTTTGCTCCATAAAAATGGTGAAATATATTTTCAAAGGACACTGTTCTCTTCCTGGAATAAATCTCACATTTTCAGAGTGGCTTATATTTTTAATTTATTTAGCATTTTTACATTAATATTAATACACAGCATCATCTATAGTTTTATTTTTCTGTGCCATCCTTATCAGGTTTTGATATAAATTTTCCTAAGAAGATTACCCTCAGTATTTGGAAGTCTTCCTCTCTACCACCCCACCACCATGCCCAATGCCTAGAATGGTTTCTCTAAGTTTTATTCTGTTCTTTAGAGGTTTAGTAGAATTTCAAAAACTGGATTTTCTGCCTTTGGTGTGTAGGAGAGGGAAAATGTTATGATTTTCCCTATTTCATATGTAGTAACTGGTCTGTCCAATGTTTCTAGTATATTTTCTAGTATATACTTCATTTAACCTGTGGTTTCAAGTTTATTTGTATAAAATATGGCTCAACGATTTCTTTTAATTTCCTCTATACCTTTAGTGCTACCTCTTATCATTTGTTTTGTCTACTTTTGCTTCTTCCCATTTTTTGTTTAGATTAACCAACTGCTTAAATGTTTTATTTTATTGCAAAATCAGTTTTTGAATTTACTCATTCTCCTTTCAATTTCAACTCCCTTGCCATGATCGTCTCCCCCCCCCATTTCTTTTTTGCATTCTGCTATCTCATGCTTCTGCTTTTGTCCTCGCACACGTGTGTGTGTTCTTGTTTCATAGAAATACTTGCATCTCAGAATGCACTCTTCATGTTTATGAAGCCTAACCCATGACTCTGTGAGATTTGAGGCCACTTCCTCCTTCGGGGTCCTCTGATTTGCACCCCAGCCTCATCCCCTTTGCTTTGGGCAGAACTTCCACTGACTTAAATTTGAAAAAGGAACAGCCAAACTGAAAAATTATCGTTTCAGATTTATTTCCCATTCTTATTGTTTTGGGATAACTTCTGGGAAGAAAAAGAGAAAATGCTGATTTCTGTAAACATGTTCAAACTGGAAGTGACTTTTAAGGGAAAAAAATAAACTTTTGTGTTTCTTTTTGGGAGAGATGGAGTGTAAGCAGGTGAGGGGAAGACAGAGAGGGACACACAGAATCCAGGATCCAGGCTTCTAGCTGTGAGCTGTGGACATAGAGCCCAACAAGGGGCTGGAACTTACCAACCAAACCGAGAGATCATGACCTGAGCTGAGGTCAGTCGCTTAACCAACTGAGCCACCCAGGCCTCCCTGGAAGTGTTTTTAAATACCTTGCACTATGTAGTACATTATTCTCCTTACATTCAATGTTTACCTTTTAATTTGTTTTTTGAGTTTACTTATTTATTTTGAGAGAGACAGAGCCAGTGTGAGTGGGGGATGGGCAGAGGGAGAGAGGGAGACAGAGAATCCCCAGGAGGCTCCACACTGTGAGTGCAGATCCCCATGCAGGGTTCAAACCCAAGAAACCATGAGATGATGACCTGAACGGAAACCAAGAGTCTGATGCTTAACTGACTGAGCCACTCAGGACTCCTAACATTCAATGTTTAAAAAACTATTGATACTGTTTTTCATGAAAGCTAACTAGTATATATGCACAAATAGTCTAAACTCCAGATCTGTGTCCTTTATTAGTCATTATTAGGTATCTAGCCCAACACTTGACATGTAACCCCTCACTGTGTAGGTGGTGAATTAATGAATGTATGCTGTAAGGTGCATTGAACAATTACTCCCATCTAGGGATTGAATGTTGATGCAGATGCGGCCAGTAAGTGTGTTGTTCAGCCAGAACGGTATTTGCTAGGCAGGATGTGCACTTGGTGGTTTGTTCTAGTCTTCCCTGTACTCTGTGTGTTGTTCTACCTGGCTGCTTTACGTACACGCACTTTATCTTCTTGACCTCTGAACACATTTGACATTGGGACCTTTGCAAATATTTAATTAAATATGTCAGATCATATTATCTGGACATTCTAATTTTTAAATACTGTTATAACATACACATACACAATCTAGAGATTCACAAAGTTAGAGCTGGTCTGGAATGAAAATCAGAAGTGTGCTTGAGAGTTTATTTAACCTGTCCACACCCTCGGGGGAAGACAGAGCTTCATTAATTAGAGGCGTCTGCCTTTTGGACCAAATATTGCACCTTTCATTGAATCCAGAGGGGATAAACAGTACAAACAGCTGTCCAAGGGCTGTCCATGGCTAATTAGTTTCTCATCTCTCTGGTATGATCTTGTAAAAAAAACAAAGGCAGAGAAGGAGGAGCCCCATATGTCTCTGGAGTGACCCATGTTCCTGACCAGTGATCATGTCTCATCTTTCTCCAGGAAGCTCAGCCCAATGGCCTGGGCAGTACTTGAGGGCATGAAGTTTTCCTTAAGGATTTAGATTCTCTCAGAGGTTTCCTTTGAAGTAGCTCCCAAGAGTAAATTTCCTGAAACAGGGTGAAGCATCCCTGCAGCCCTGGCGAATGAACTCATATTTACCCTATTCCGGTGACTCCATCCCACAAACTAGCAGTATCACTAGCAACTGGGTGCACTTAGGGAGGGAAGAAGAAAAAGAGGAATGACTCAGGATTTTTATCTGAATTATGTGATCTGATTCTGTTACCTGGCTCTTTTTTTCCCTAATGTTTATTGATTTATTTTGAGACAGACAGAGACAGCACAAGCAGGGGAGGGGCAGAGGGAGAGGGAGAGAGAGAATCCCAAGCAGGTTCCCTGCTGCTGGCACAGAGCCCAGTGCAAGGCTCGAAATCAAGAACCCTGAGATGATGACCTGAGCTAAAACCAAGAGTCAGCCTCTTAACCTACTAAGCCACCCAGGTATCCCTCTTTCCTGGACCTTTGCATCCTCTGAGATTTAACTACTGAAGCAAGATTCATGAAGTTTCATCTCAAACCTCACTCCTTTGATTCTGATGCCACAAGTGTCGTTTTCCGTTCTCCTTCGGCAAGTATGAAGCAAAGATGATTCACTGAGCCTGGAATGAAGAAACGCTCTGGAAAAACACTCATCAAGGCCATCAGAAACCTGGAGTGCTGCAAAAAGCTTTCACTAAGGGCAAGCCAATGGGCTTCTAGCCCTAGCTCTTCTCTTCTTGGGCACTGCTCAGTCTTTTAGCTCCTGTGGAGTAAAAATTCATAGGAAAAAAAATGAGAAATCCATGGAAAAACTAAAGGATTTTAAAAGCCATCTCTTGCAATCTTCTTATTTTATGGAGCAGATAGTAGAGATTCAGTGAAGAAGTATTCCCAGAAATCAAAATGCTTGTCGATTACTCTTATCAAAGCACTGCCCTGTCTGACTACCAGTCTGAAAACGTCCACTGAGAAGGTATCATGTGTCAGATATGATTAGGGATTGTATTACAGAGAAAAAGAAGACAGGCTCTTGCTTTTGAAAACTTTAAGGATAGCAGGAAAGAAAGATAATTTCAAGTTAATGTTTAAGTGTTTTAAGTGATGCAAAACGTAGGGATATATTTTCTCTCTAGAATAATGTATTTTTAATCTTTGATCACCAGTAGACAAAGATCATCCAACGACTCTATTCTTACTGCCCTGCCCACCTATACACGGGCCAGAAATGAACACTTACAGTACTGTCTGTGCTGTGGACGGTGTTTTTCAGTAATGTAAACAAGTCTGGGTCCCTGGATTCTTGTGGCCACTGAAGCCCACAGCCATGTCTGTGAGGACAGCCAGGTGACGACCGCAAGGAGCCAAGGGATGGAGTTCTGACCCCTTGAGCAGAGCTAAGGGGCCATGGTGGTGTCCAATCACACCTAATTTTTGCCTTGTAGGAACATTCAGAACAAAGATTTCCCAATCTGGGCACAGAAACAAGTGGAGAAGAACAAAACACGAGGACTACACTAAGACCTTTTAAGTAACAATTTGTCAGCCATTAATTATTCTCTCCTTCAAAACAGAAACGTGGCCTCTTTGGAAGTGCTCTCAGAATAGTCAGTGCTCAAGGCCTCCATGCCATTTGCTTCCCATAGGAAGGAAAGCAATCTTCACCTGCGGCTGAAAGGAGAATTTAACCCTTCCCCCATTGGAGATTTTCACAGGTTTCCTAAAAGGAGATAGCAGGGCACATAACAGACTATCAACATAAGTGAGATGCTGAATGTGGCAACAGCTGTCAAGGTGATTTTTGAGTTGGGTCCTAAAATAAGAAAGATTCTGTGCCATGATGAAAGGTGTGAAGACATGCTGGATAGGGTATGAGAAAAGCAACAGACATGAAAGAGAATGGTACATGTGGGCCATAAACCAACACCTTCATTTTAAAGAAGGGGAAAGCAAGACATAAAACCAACTCAGGATACGTCCAAGAGCAGTGGCTGGTGAGGAGTGAGGTGAATGAAGGCCCAGAACTTCTCACTTCTGGGCCTGTTGGGCTTCTCTGCCATACCCTACATGTGGTTTCACAGCTCTAAAAGCTGGAGCATCTGGGCTTGGGAGATGGGGACATCTGGGCGGTTTAGTCAGTTAAGCCTCCAACTTAGGCTCAGGTTATGATCTCACGGTTTGTGGGTTCGAACCCCGTGTTGGGCTCTGTGCTGACAGCTTGGAAACTAAAGCCTGCCTCAGATTCTGTGTCTCCCTCTCTCTCTTCCCCTCCCCCTTTTGCACTGTCTCTGTCTCTCTCTCAAAAATAAATAAAAGCATTTAAAATTCTTTTTAAAAAATAGGGCGCCTGGGTGGCTCAGTCAGTTGAGCGTCTGACTTCGGCTCAGGTCATGATCTCATGGTTCATGGGTTCAAGCCCCACTTTGGGCTCTGTGCTGACAGTCAGCTCAGAGCCTGGAGCCTGTTTCAGATTCTGTGTCTCCCTCTCTCTCTGACCCTCCCCTGTTCACACACACACACTCTCTTTTTCTCTTTCTCAGAAATAAATAGAAACCTTAAAAAATTTTTTTTTAAAAACAAATAGGGGAAACGGACACTCATAAGCATGTACCTACAATGGTTTTGTATTTTTTGCAATACTCTACTCTCCCAGTGTCTAAAACACTCTTACTACAAAAAGCCAGCTTTTTTTTCTTTTTTGGCAAGTTTGATTAGAGCAAGAGAAAGTGCTGAATTTCCAATATGCAAATGAAATTAAAGGCTACCCAGGGATGAAGGAGCCCTACAGGAATGCTTTATTGATGGCTGCAAATTTACCCAAATAACAGCCGTTTTAAAAATAAATAAATAAATTGAGTTAAAACTTCCTTTGTTCTTCCCCTTAGGAGTCACATGTTTTTCACCTCTAATTTCATATCATTGTCAGAGTGGTGTGTTGTGCATTATTTATGGATAGAATATCAAATGAAGGTGGCTACACTAAGAAACTAGAATTAGATTAATCACAAAGTGTATGGATATTAGCCATTTGCCCTTTAAGTGCTTACTTTCAGTGGGTGTAAACAAGGAGCAGAATTTAATTTTCCTGCCTAGTATTAGCAGAAAATGTATAAAATATTCTATGGCTTTTCTACAGTTATCCCCACAGTGTTATAATAATTTCCAAGGAAATCTAAAATAGTGTGGGCTTCGGGGACATGGATTGACATTAGGGAGACTGTGTTTTTCAAGGACAGGAAATTAGGTAGCTTAGAACAATTCTTCTAGGTTAGCAGTGTGGTCCTGCCTTGACTGAGTAGATTAGAAATTTCTAAACAAGAAACAGACTTCTTATGCTCCCTGGCATGGTGTCTAAATGTGCTAACTCCATTCCTATGTAAATTTAAATGTTTAATCCAATTAGGATCCTATTAACTGCTGTGGTGGCTGAGACCATGGCTTTGGGTCTCCCAAACCCCTTCCTTGTGCAAAATGAGAGGCTGTGACATTCAGTCAATGACATCGGCTTTGTCCATGACGTTGAAAGAAGATCAGCAGAAGATCTACCTCAGAATCCCTATGGGAATTAAGGGAAAACATAAAATGTCAGGAACTTTGACACATCTGTCCACATCCCTTTTCTCCATGTGTCTGTCACTCTCTGGAAAGTCTGGGCAAGCTTTCCAGAACAAAGGAGTGTCAAGGAAGCAGTCAGGATCACTGTGGTGAGGACAAATTTTGGAATGAAGCAAACTTGTACTTGGCACCTGGCTTGACTCTCACAGGCCACAAGAGTTTGAGTTCCTGAGTGATAACATTGTAAGATAGTGAGAGTATTGTCTACCTTCTAGTCTCCTTGAGAAGATTAAATAATACTTAAAATTCTGGACACACAGCAACTGTCTAATTATGAAGTTTTCTTACAGAGCATAAAAACAAAGCGGTCCAAACTTTTGGAGTATTTCTATGGGCCATGGTTATGCTGAGTGTCTTATATGTGTTAACACAGTGACCCTCTGACCATCTACTCAGTGGCAGACTCAGGTGGCCTGGCTTCTGAGTGTGAGCACTTGACCGTCAAGCTCTGCAATAGGCTTTCTAATGAGTTGAAGACCACAAACAATGACCTAGAAAATTCTGTGTCCCCATTTACAATGAGAGCATAAGAAAACCAAGCCTGTCCCAAAGCTCTTGAGTTTCTGGTAGGCTTCTAGACGTAACTAGGTAAGCATAAGATGGCTAACAAAACTCCTCCACACCTCCTTTTAGGGATCGTTACCAAACTGTCAGATATTTGTGGGGTTCTAAAAACATCTTTTTAAAAAAAAGAGAGAGAGAGATCTTAAGTCACCATCTGTGTCTAAACGATGTCTAATCCCAACAGTAAGTGCTCATGACTAAGTGAAAATGCAATGATAGCTAATAAATGCTATTTCTCTCTCAACTGAAGATAATGTGAAATCAGTCCAGGAAGATTGGTGAGTACAAATATAAGGTGAGTAAACACGTACAAATCTCTGTCACTACAGAGATGAAAGTCTCCGAAACTCAATCACATCTCTCAATTTCCGCTTATGATCCTTCTGAATAAGAAAAGGTGGGAGTTAGGCTGACGATCTTGTCACGGAACTTTCAGATACATCTTGATTTGGTTCATTTACATACAGAGACATCAACAACCTTACAACCTAAACCAGGAGACAGCAAACTCTCTTTGGAAAGGTCCAGATAGTAAATATTTCAGGCTTGCAGCTGTACACTCTATATAGCAACCACTCTACCATGTAGAGCCAAAGCATGTATAGACAATGTGTAAACAAATGGATGTGAATGTGTCGCAATAAAATCTTACTTACAAAAAAAAAAAAAAAGTGGTGATGGGCTAGATTTGCCCCACAGGTCACAGTTTGTCAAGCCCTGGTCTAAATTACCATCAGCTTTAGCCCTTTTCAGATACTATTCTTACTTCTTCACTATGAATGTTTTCCCATCCATTCTAAATAAAGATGCCACTTCCTTGCTTTAAATGTTTCAGTGCATTCTCATTGCACTTAGATTAGGAGTTAAACTTCTTAGCATGGCAGCCAAAGCCCACGTAACAGGAGCCACCTCCCAGTTTAGTGGGATCTCAGATCTTGCTTACTTCAGCCCAACGGCTTTCTTTCTGCTACTTTTCAACGCACCTCAGGACCTTTGCTCATGCTGTTACCTTCCTTTCAAGGTCCTCTTCCCCATCCTCTGCACCCCTGAGCTCCCAATCCAAATGAGATCACATCCTATGCCCCCTATAGAAAATCTATAATCTTCCTTCAGAGCACTTAATCAATAGTTAAATATGTATTGGTGTGAAGATTTGTTTAATAGCTATGTCCCCTACCAGACTGAGGGCAGGAATCAGCCATGTCTGTTTTCCTTATTATATGCTCCTGACATACAACAGGTAATAAACAGTTGCATGCTAACTGAACAAGCACATTTTTTTTTTTAATTTCTTAGTGTTAAAATAACTTCACGAAATTCAATCTTCTTTCTTCTTTTTTTGGAAGAGCAAAACATGTCAGGGGCAAAAGGATTTTGTTTTCTATATTACAAATAGAGAAACAAACACACTATGATCATCTATGCCATCAGGAAGTGTGCGTTAAGTCCAAGCATGTTTTCCCAGCTTCGTAGTTTCCTAGGACACTTAGAAGTCCCACACGCTCGTGTCTGAATTACCATGTGATTTCTACCTTGCCCTTGCTGATGTCTTTGGAAACCCTAGTCCATTTGCAAAGATGATTGTCCTTTGGTGCAGAGCGATGCTTATGCTGGGAGCACTTCTGATGTCATTTCTAGCTTCATTTGGAGTATGGACCCAGCCCAGGAGTCGTGCACATACTATGTGCTAATTTTAAAAAGTTTACAGAGCTGGGCCCCACTACAGATTTTCAAGAAGACATTTATGGTTCTAAGCACCTTCCCTAGAATCATTAGGCAACAAATTTGCTTGGAAATTTCTTTCATTGTGCCTCGGTGGAGATGAAATACGGTCACTTGCTGGGGAGAAAGCAACAATAAAAGGAGAGTGAAATCTCCCTAAGTGCTCCCTAAAAACAAGAAAATCTGATATGCAGCCTGTGTGTTGATACAATTATGAGGCTTCTAGCTCTGAGCTGTAACAGATGGGAGTTCTCTCTCTCTCTCTTTGGTGCTAAGGTGAATGGTTTCCCCCAGGGACGTGTGGGGAGAGCTGCTGAGTTGGCTGTGTCTGTGCCAAACAGCTGGCTGCTGACAGGATTATAGGCAGAGATTGGCACCCTGTGTGGGGTGTGGGGAAATGTCAGTAACATGGGGGCAGGGGAGTGGAAAGGAAAAGTCACCCCCACCCTCATCCACGCATAAAGCTGGGACTGGAAGTAACTCATTTGGGGTAGTGAATGGAGCATTCAAAAGATGCAAAGGGAGGGCTTCCATCCATTCACGTAGTCACTCCTTCAGCATCCATTTCTGGAGTACCTGGTACACGGCACTTACTGTGCTGACCGCCAAGATATAAAGTCACAGGAGCAATGTATTGTGTCTACCCTTAGGAGGCTACCAACTTAGTAAGGGACAAGAACTATGCAAAATAAGCTTGATAAAGTGTTACTGTGAGCAGGAAAGTCTTCATAGGGGCAGCAACAAGAGAAGTATCTGGAAAATACCTAAAAAAACCGGGGCGCCTGGGTGGCTTAGTCGGTTAAGCGTCCGACTTTCGCTTAGGTCATGATCTCACGGTTCGTGGGTTCGAGCCCCGCGTCGGGCTCTGTGCTGACTGCCAGCTTGGAGCCTGGAGCCTGTTTCAGTCTGTGACTCCCTCCCTCTGACCCTCCCCTGCTCACGCTCTCTCTCTCTCTATCTCCTAGAAATAAATAAAACATTAAAAAAAAATGTTTAGGTGAGGACGCAAGAGTCGGGAGGAAACAGGAAGTGTGATGTAGGCAGAGAATGCAGCCTGGACAAAGACAACCTGCTTTCTCCTCTCTTTGTTTTCACCTTCCACCGGACTCCTGCTAAAGTCATGCTCCTCTGCAGGCAGTTCTCTTATTTCTACCTTTTGGTCCTTGCTCATAAGGCCCAATCTATCTGGTTTTCCCTCCTTCTCTCTTGAGGTCCCCTGAAACTAAAAAAAGAACTATTTGGAGTAGTTAGATATTTTGAGCCTTATCTTGAAAGCCCTGGGGGAAATATTAAGGGGTTTTAAGCAGAACAGTTACATGGTCAGATGTGCTTTCTAGAAAGTTCACTTTGTTGTTTTGGAGAATGAGCTTTCAGGAGACAGATGCAATTATCTACCCAGAGCTTTTGAGAGCCTAAACTCGAGCAGTGACAGTTGTCAGAGAGAGAAGAACCTGGGTATGAAAGACATGAAGGAGATGAGGAAAATCACAGTGCCTGATCCGCTATAAGAAGGTGGTTTTTGTGTTTGTTTGTTTTGTTTGTTGGTTTGTTTGTCTTTTGGTTGGTCAGATAAATGGGTGTAACATCATGGAGAGAAAGTGAAAAAATCAGGGTTTGGAAGAATATTGGATTCCTCTTGGCTGATGTTGTTGGCCTGAGATTCGGTGTTAGAAGTGCACACCTGACATCCAAATGGAGATATTAGGGGGTGGTATAAAGTAGATTTGGAACTCAAGAGACAGAGGTCAAGTCTTGTGTGCATTAGGATGAACTAGGTTATGATGTGGTAAAAATGGAAATCTCGGTGACTTAAAATAACAAAGGTTCATTTCTTTCTCACTCTACCACCTTTTGTGGGTCTACAGGGGTTCTTCACTCATTGTAGGCATTCACAGACCTGAGCTGGGAGAGTAGCTACCATTTCAAAAATGGTTGGCTATTGAACCAGAGGAAAAAGTGAGTCTGCAATTAAATATTTAACAAGGAGGTTGCACATGGCACTTCTGCGAAGAGCTAGTCAATGGCTTCACCCAAAAGTAGGGATCCAAGAGTGTGTTCCTCCTGGAGGGAGGAAAAATTGGAAGTAGTTAGCGACAGTAGTAATGACTAACACAGGGCCAGAAATGAAGATCTGTCTGAGGATGATCTGCATGTAGATAGCAGTAAGCTATGGAAGTGGGTAATGTAGGAAAGCCATACTGAGTTTGGAAAAGGGGGGCTATACATGCTATCTTGGGAAAGTGCCTACTTTTAGGATACTCTGTATATAACAGAGAAAGCCACAAATGGAGTTTGGGAAGAGATGATTAAAAAAAAAAAAAAAAAAAGAACCAGGAAAACCAGAGTAGCATTTTAAAAGACAAAGAAGAGAATATCTCAACAACTGGGTAAACACCTAGGAAAGGACTTCAATAGTGACTGACTGAATCTTCTTTTTGGGAGGTAGGTAGATTGCAGAAATAGAAGGGTCCCCCCTAGGACAAAGCTAAAAGCCATGTACAGTATTAGACAGGCGTGGGCCACTTGCAGGCAGAGAACCAGGGCGTAATCAAGGCATCCTCTCAATGTCCAGAGGAAGGGGATAGAGAAACATTGGCTTTGTGGACTTCAAAGTCATGTTCACTTTCTGTCATTTCCCACTTTGAATGCAAGTGTTGGTAGTCACCACCTTATTCCCACTTGCCATTGTATCTTTTGTGTTTGTGATGGATAACCTGCTTTATTCTTTCATAGGCCCTGGATTATAAGAAGCTACATCTCGTCTTGATGTCGTTCAGAAGATCCCGGACTTCCAGTTTGATACCATCATGAGGTGGGTCTTGTGGAGGTCGTCAGAGACACTGTGGGTGGGATATGAACAGTTGTGACCAGAGGACAGACAGTGGTGGATTTTGCTCGTACCTTCTCATCCCTCCTTGAGTTCATGTCCTCTGTTCTGTGACTGTGCAGCTCTTTCACTCAATAGTTGGATAGTCTATCTCCCGACCCTTTAAATCTGGGTTATTTCTTTGTTTCTTTGTGATTTTTGGTTTTGTGTGTGTGTATTCTTTGCTTGGGCCAACAGAATGCACAAAGGTGATGCTTGGCCATTTCTGAGCCTAGACTTCAAGGGCCCAGGCTCTCTCAGGATTCCTGCTTGTGCCATGGGAAAGAGTGTCGCTGGAATGTGGATAATGAGACGCACGTGGCGCAGTCCCTGCCGTCTCTGCATATGGCAGCCACACATGTGAGAGGCCATCCCAGTCTAGCCAGTCTACAGCTTACCTACCAGGTGACCAAAGATGTGTGAACAAGCCCCGTCAAGATGTGCAAAGCCTGGAGTAGATCCACGCCATCCAGCTGACCTGAAAATCCATGTGAAAGAATACTTGCTTAAAGTCCTGTGATGTGTGTGTGTGTTGTGTGTGTGTGTGTGTGTGTGTGTGCATGTGTTACTTGGCAATATGTAACTAATACACCCTGAACTTATTCCCTATCATTTTGAAAACTTTTCTTTCTCAGTAACAGAGTCCTTACTCTCTGCAAGAGACACAGACAAGAAAAAAAAAATCTGGCCTTGTCAGCTCTTTGTCTCTACACACGTTAGCACATTATTTATGGCTGTCTCTTTTGAAATAGGCCTAGACATGCATCATTCCTTCAAGTTACTGTTTCGTATCCTGCCCCTCCCTCCTCTGTCTCTGTCTCTTTCAATCACTGATGGCCCTTCTCCCATCAGTGTCTGGAGGTATGTCTAATAGAGTGAGAAGGCAAATAAAAAACCAGTGACTTCAATCTTTTGAAATAGCCAAATATGGTCATTCTACCAGTTTCCTTCCTTTTTCTAGAGAGAGGAGAGTATAAGAAGCTATCAGGAGAGTTCTCAGGAACTGGAAGCCCTGAAACAGTATACAAATGGGCTCTAGCATATCAAAATTTATATCTAGAATTTATTTTGCTGTTTTGAGCAATTGTTCCTAATGAGGAATCCAAGAAGGAAACTTTAAAGACTCTGAGGCAATGGGTAGAACCAAATGTCTCTTATCCTCAGTGCTGACAGGTTTGATATGTGGAGTATGGGTATTTGGGTAGAGGAAGAAAACAAGGGTAATGATCCCCTGAAAGAAGTTAATTGAAAAATTAAATTGAAGGGAAGCAACAAGGGTGCATATAGAAAGAGGCACAGGCTTTGTGGTCTGGAGTCAGAGTTGTCATTTTGCCTTTCCATTTACAACATGCCCTCTTTCCACTTGTATTTATGACCTGGCTACCTGATCTCAGTACTTTTATCATAAAATATATATACTCCATAAGTTAGGATTTAGGAATGTTGTGTTGATTAAGCGACACATGTAAAATGTCATGACAAACCAGAGTTTCCTTTTTGCCTTAATTATCTGTGGCAGCCAGTCTCTGGGATTCAGAGATTCATAGCATCTATATAATTTCAAAATAATTTTTCATTTTGTTTGAATCGAAATTAACCCACGGGCACCTGTGTGGCTCAGTTGGTTAAATGTCCAACTTCGGCTCAGGTCATGATCTCACAGTTCATGAGTTCAAGCCCTGCATTGGGCTCTGTGCTGACAGCTCAGAGCCTGGAACTTGCTTCAGATTCTGTGTCCCCCTGTCCCTCCGACCCTCCCTTGCTCACACTCTGTCTCTCTCAAAAATAATTAAACATTTTAAAAAAATTAATAAACAAAACAAAACAAACCCAGACATCGTTAGAGAAAGCTGACATGATTGGTGTCTCATTTTCATCAACAAACTTGTGTTCAGGATCTCTGCTTGACAGTTATGATGTAGAAAAGTAAGATGCTTTTGTTCTCCAAGAAACAATTCACAGAACCAAGACATGAGGTTATTAAGTGGTCACTTTGTTGTTATAACCACACTTGCTACAGATATTCAAATGAGGAGGAAAACAGAGTCCCTTAGATCAGTCAGTTAAGTTATGGGATTGGGTTTAGAGCTCTTGAAGGATAAAAGGGGGATGGGGAGGGCACATTGGGTAGACAAGGATTTGACTACATACAAGACACGGTGCTACATGATACACATGTATACAATGCCTCTAGACTCACAACAACCCGAGAAGATGTATTGTTATCTTCATTTTAAAGACATGAAAATATGGTTCCAAGAGGTAAGATATTTACTCAAAGTCATTCAATAAATGACCACCCTAGATAGAAAGCCAGATGACTTTGACTCCAGAGATCATGTTTTTTTCCACTAAATTGTACTTCCTGCCCAGGGGCAAGAATGAACAGGCTAAGAAATGAATCAAGGGAATCTACCCCCAACCAAGAGCACACTGTCTACACTGTATGTTAGCCAACTTGAAAATAAATTTTATATATATATATAAAATATATCTTCTATATTCTATATATAAATATATATAAAATATATCTTCTTTATTCTATATATAAATATATAGAAAATATATATTCTATATTCTATATATATAAATATATATTCTATATTCTATATATATAAATATAAATATATATTTTTTCTATATATATAAATATAAACATATATATTTTCCATATATATTCTATATATATACAAAGAATGAGCATGCTGCATTGTGGGACAGTGACGTGACACATTCTAAAGCAGAATGAACATATGGTAAGAATCCTGGGAAGTAATGCTGGACAGGGAAGGTGAAGTCTTCATAGTTAGGGTGGCCTGGAACGAGCCAGAACACCTAATAATGATTTCTTTGACATAAGGGGCTGTTGACGATTTTTTTTCAATCTGGCACTAAACATAGAGACAATCAAATCTCCATTTTTCTAGGGGAAGGCCCTCATTTTATCACTCGGCAAATTTCCTCTGGGTGGAGAACGTTGTTAAAAAGTCTTTTGTATCAGAGGGTTTGGTCTCCCAGTTTTTCTCCCAATAACACAGCCAACATGGTTCTAAAATATCTATGAACTCATCAGCTGACCTAATGCAGACACAATACACTCTTTTCTTTGGCTCTTCCTTGCCTGGACTCCTATGGAAGAGCAAAAGGAAGGCAAACAGGGAAATAGATTTTTCGTTCAGTCTGTCAGACAGTGTTTTAAAAGTTCTGGGGCGCCCGGGTGGCTCCGTCGGTTAAGCGTCCAACTTCTGCTCAAGTCATGATCTCGTGGTTTGTGAGCCCATTCTGGGCTCTGGGCTGACAGCTCAGAGCCTGGAGCCTGCTTCGGATTCTGTGTCTCCTCCTCCCATGTTCATATTCTGTCTTTCTGTTTCTCAGTAGTACATAAATGTTAAAAACATTTTAAAATTCTTTCAACTTTATTCTAATGGAGCATATGCACACAGGTCCTTCTAATGAATGTTTGAATTCTCTCTCTCTCTCTCTCTCTCTCTCTCTCTTCTATTTCCAGAATCTCAACTACAATGGGGAGCAGAATTTGACCTGCCCAGCCAGATACTCCTGGGAGCCTCTTTTATAATATGTGGGGGTGAGAACCAATGAAAACCACTAGGATTTGTGGTCCTTTCTTCTCAGCCTTGAGGGGTCCATTTGATGCTGATTCCAGAAAGAACAACTCCATGGAAGAAAGAGATACGAATGGAGGAATGCAACGGGAAATATGTCAGTTTCAGTTTTTCTAATACTTCTTTATCAGTGGAAGAACCAGGAGTATAGGAAATGAGATTAAAACCCCCATGTTAAAAGGCAATGGCTTCTTCATTTTCTGTGAAAGAATCAGACTGGTATAGGTCCGTTAGGTTTCTTCATGTTCATAATTTGATTCTCTGACACCCTATCATTCTCAATCCATTACCCTAATTTCTTCTTTACAGCTCTTATCATTACATGACACTTCATTTTCTATTTATTTGTTTATCCATTGTATGGATGTCCCATTAAAATATACATATGATGATGGCAGGGGCTTTATTTATCTTGTTAACTGTTAAATTCCATATAACTGAAAATAGTGCATAGTACCAAGCAGGTGCTCGATTAATACGTTTTGAGTAAATAAAGCTTACCAGTGTATGCATTATTTAATTTACATTTATGGACTGACCACTGTGATTGGGCTCAGTGTAAGAAATTAAACAGAGCTCATGCTCCAGTGTGAGACACAGATACATGAACAGATATAACCTAAAAGTTGCAACGGTAGAGGGACATGTAGGAAATCATGAGAGTACTGAGAAAGAGACACCTAAGTGGAGGAAGCAAGCTAACCCAAACCTTAAAGAATGAGTAGGATATTGACTGGGTTAGAAATCAATTTGCCTATCTATATTCCCCCCCACCCTTCTTCCACGGGACTTGAAGGTCCTAGGGACTAGCGAGGTAGCAGCTTAAGATATTAGGAAACCTAAAACACATATTTCAGACAATAGCAATCCAAGAAGATAACAAAAGTACTTTATGGGCTATGAAACAAACATTCCGATAGCAGATATCAAAGGCAGAGTGGGAACACAGGAGTCAGATCGATGAGTTCAAGAATAAGATAGAGTGGTGGGGTAAGTGCAAAGAGGAAGGAATACTGGATAACTGTGTAGAAAAGGCATTAGTGTGAAGGTTTGCTTGAACAGGCAGTCTGGAGGGTAGGGCTAGTCCAACCAAGATCATCAAGGTCAGAAATGACTAACCTAGTGTCCTGGGGTCTTCTACCATGTGGGCTGCATTGTGGGCCCTCTATCCACCCTAACACAGGTTGCTTCTTTAATCCAGTATGAATATAGGAGGTAACGTGAGGGAAGATGAAAGAGAAGGGAAGAATCAGAGAAAGGAAAAAGAGTGTAAAAGTTGTGAAGAAGAGAGGAAAAACAATTTTTATAAAGCAACTAGGAAAGGAAGCAGGAAGTTGAAAAATAAAAGAAGGGGGAAAGGAACTTTCCAGCCCTTATTAGGTTTGAGTGTTAGTGGTTATTTAAGTGGTCCCTTTGGAGGGGTAGAAACGTTGAGCATTTCACTTTTGGTTTGTTTATATTTATAAACCATAAAGTCAAGTTCAGATTTCTGCTAGAAAAGCACTTTTAGAAGGCTGTGAGATCTTATCTTTCATTTTCTATAGATCAGTTTTGCAGCCTTTTGAAGTATTTATGGTTTTAATACATAACCATAAATGCCCCCTAAACAAGGAAAATTGCACCTTTCGATTACTATTATTGCTTTATTGCTCATCCCACCCATAAATTAGCAACATCCTCCGGCATTGCTGAAAGAGCACTGAATTAGGTTACAACATGAGTACATGAGAACCTATTAAAGCTTTGCTATTTCTTAAAAGTCTTTATAGTTTTCTAGTGCACCCCATAAGTGTTTCAATTAAAGAACTACTTGCCTGCTCTGTAATAGCCCTCCTGTTCAAGACAGGTTAGCGGTATCCAGAAAGAAAGGCAAAATTAAAAGAAGGAAAATGGGAACTTAAAATATTAAGAAGTGAAATTGCTATAAAAAGGAAATCGGGTGTTTAAATTAAGCATATTAAAGGCATTTAAATTGTCAAACTATCTTATGCAAGCTGATGTACATACAGATAGATCTATAGCAGGTCTATAGCAGAGCTTATGTCTAGGTCTGTATTTACATATTTCATTCTCCCAATGAATGTTTAGTGCCCTCTTTGCTGTCTTTTACATTTTCAATAATTGGTCATATGGGAAAGAACTCCATTAAGGTAACAAAAATGGCACAAAAAATTAATTTGTAAAACAAAACAGGTAGATACTGACCTAGAATAAGCTTGATGCCTAGAAGATGAAGATGAGGATGAGGATGATACCATAGCACCTTGGAGATAAATACCACATAGACTATCATTAGAATTGCAAATCAAATGCAATATAGTCCAGCAAAATTATTGGGATCCAGGAGATCTATATTACACTGGGACTCTACTAGTAACCTTTATAAATATTTTTACATTTTTTCTGGGTTTCCTTGGGCACCAGTGACTTCATATAATTAGATAATATGTGAGATATTCATTTTAATTATGTACTGAGTAACTGTTAGGCATTGTGGAAAAATTTTTAAAAAGTGTATTTCTCACCTTCAAGAAGCTTATAGTTTTTTTTATAGGTAAGGAGAGCATACATACATTGTGGGTTTAAGATGAAAATAATATTGCTTCTTGTTACTATGTAGAAAGTCACAAAAGACTGTCACTCCCCCCTTAAGAAAGACAATTAGCCAAATGTGCTATAAAAATATACAGTGTGTGTGTGTGTGTGTGTGTGTGTGTGTGTGTTCAAACACACAATAAAGCTGAACATGGGAAGAAAGCCAACCTATGGAAAATGATGACACCTTTCTAAAAGAGAAAGACCCATAATAGCTTTTATTCTTAGTTAATTGTGAATAAGATACTGTTACTCTCATCTTAATAATGAGAAAGATAAGCCATAAATTTTGTCTTTTTTTCAAGACTGTTAGAGAGATAGAAGTGAAAAAAAAATTTAAATTTCAGAAAGTGAAAATAAAATCTCTTCCTAAGAGAGAAGAAACTATGACAGCTTTTATTTCTTGCAGTGCTCTGGGAGGAGGAAGAATCCATAGGAAACTGGGGTAAAGGGGAAACCAGCCAGCCTGTCAATTCTTCCTCTTGAACTTTGAGTGTAAGGGGAATTATGCCAAACAATGAGGGCAAAGCAGAAAAACTGAGAGATACTCTCTTTAGTCATGCAGGGCCATCATCACGATACAGTAGCAACTTTCAGAAAGTTGGGATGAGAAAGAATATCTGATTAAAAACCCACACAAGATCTTCTGACCCTATACAGTATGTAAAACAGTTTTCTTTCAAAGGCTAGTGGCAGGGCAGCTGAGTAGAAACAGATTTTTCTGAGGTTTTGAGATCATAAGGTGGTATTGGTGAGCAAAAAACCTCTCTACTCACCCAAAACTCTGGCATATTTTTCCTGAAAAACAGAGACAGCTGAGCTGCAGAGCGTAAAATGATATACAAAGTTTCTTGAGGGCTCAGATCCTAGCCATGCTAGAAGTAAAGTCCTGATCTAGTCCTCAAAACATTTGAAGTTAGTGATAAACTGTACCCAAGTTGCAACAAAAGCCAGCTCAACTTCAGCTAAAGATGAAATGGACTCAATCCTCACAGACCATAATCTGACACATAGATATGTCCAATTTGAAGTATAATATTATTTATTACAGAATCTACTGATACATTAGAAGCAATTCAAGCATGCTATCAAAAATATGCATAGACAAGAAAATGAAATGCCTTGGTCAAGAGAGAAATACTCAAAGAAGTAGATGGAAAGATGACCTAGATATTGGGATTATCATAAAGGAACTTTAAAATAATACAACAAATATAGCAATGGGTCTAGGCCACATGTTGGACACATGCTCAGGTCGATGGAGAGTGTCACCAAAGAGATGGACTCTACAAAAAGAGCCAAATGAATCTGTGGACAGTTCGTCTCTGGTGTACAGCTGAATAACAGTCAGCACGTGCATGTAAAGATACTACCTAAAGCTAGAATCACCTAAGAAGAACAGAGGCAGCAATCTCTGGAGCTCACAGAGAGCTAGAAACAGTTTGTATTCTCACATTCCAAACAGAAAAGAAATCCAACGCATAAATTGTGAGATAACAGTAGAATACTCTGACAGGTATCACTTCGAGAGTGGGGGAAAAATAGCCTGAGATTAAAGGCTGCTTTCGTTCCAAATAACAAAACTTATAAATAACCAAACAATTTCCAAGTGACTTAACTGCATCCCAGAAAAAAAAAAGCATAAGAATTCGATAAAGTATTCAAAAAGTAAAATGCACAATTAAAATTCCAATTCAGAAGTATCTATTATACCTTCTTAAAAAAAGAAAAAATGGGGCACCTGAGTGGCTCAGTTGGTTGGGCGACCAACTTCAATTCAGGTCATGATCTCACAGCTTGTGGCTTTGAGGCCCACATCTGACTCTGGCTGACAGCATAGGGCCTGGAGCTTGCTTCCAGTTCTGTGTCTCTGTCTCTCTCTGCCCCTCCACTGCTCATTCTCTCTCTCTCTCTCTCTCTATCTCTCAAAATAAATAAACATTTAAAAAGTTATAAAAAAGAAAACGTTCTTAGCCAGATAAAAACATCTCTGAAAAAGAAAACACCTGTAGCTTAATGACATTAAGTATGATATTTTACTCCTTTTTAATATCAGAAATGAAGCAAAGGTATCCATATTCATCAGTACTTTTCAATATAGCACTAGAGTTACAGTCAATGCAATAAGACACGAAAAAGAAATAAAAGACATCCAGATCAAAATGAAAGAAACCGTAGTTATCTTCAGTCATCCATGTAAAAAAATCCTATGGAAGCCATGAAATAGCTACTAGAACTAAGTTTAGAATACTAGAATAAGTTGTAGTGTATGAAGTTAATATACAAAAACACTTAAGGTGAATATCACAAAAGATGTATTAGATTTGTTACACTGTAAACTATAAAACATTGCCAAAGTAAATTAAATATTGAAATAAACTGATATATAATGTTCATGGATAAGAAGACTCAATATTTTTAAGATGCCAACTGTCTCAAATTAATCTGTAAATTCAGTGAAATTCCAATCAGCATCAGGCTGCTGCTGCTGCTGCTTCTTCTTCTTCTTCTTCTTCTTCTTCTCCTTCTCCTTCTCCTTCTCCTCCTCCTTCTCCTCCTCCTCTTCGTTTTTCTTTTTTACTAGCAATGAAAAAAAAAGGTAGATTATGAAAGGTATATGGAAATGTAATAGACCTAGAGTAGCAGAACAACTTTATAAAAGAATGAAAATCGCTTTAAAAATAATAAGAAAAACCTGATTCAATACTTATTGTAAAGCTAAAGTAATTAATTCTGCATGGCTTGACAAAAGCATGGACATATTCATCCCTGAATCTGAATAGAAAATTGAGTCATAGATCTACATATACGTAGTCAATTGATTTTCAACAAAGCTGCCAAGGCAATTCAGTGGGGAAAAAATCTTTTCAAACTACATGGTTGTAATAATTGGAATGCCTACTTACAAATGAGCCTCACTCTTTTTCTCCCACAGTGTATAATAAGGATATCAAGTAGAAAATGTTGAGTGGTGCCTGGGTGGCTCAGTCAGTTAAGGCTCCCAACTCTTGATTTCAGCTCAGGTCATGAACCCATGGTTCATGAGTTTGAGCCCCATGTCAGCCCCCATGCTGACAGTCTAGAGCCTGTTTGGGATTTTCTCTCTTCTTTCCTCTCTCTGCCCCTCCCCTACTTGTTCTCTCACTCAATAAATAAATAAACTCTAAAAAAAAAGAGAGAAAGATGATAAACCAAATGCAAGAATTTAAAATATAAATCTTCCGGAAGAAAATCAGTAGAAAGACTTAGTAACCTTGGGTTGGGCAAATATTTCTTAAGATTCAAAAGGCACGAACCATACAGAAAAACTTCAATAACTTGTAATACATTTAAAAGTTGCTCTTCAAAACACTATTACTAAAATCAAAACAAGCCCCAGTCTTGACAGAAAATATTTTTAAAATACATCTGAAAAAGGATTTATGTCTGGAACATAGTAAGAATGCTTACAACACAATAATTAGAAGACAAGAAGGTCAAATAAAAAATGGGCAAAAGATTTGAATAGACATTTCACCAAACATATAAAAACAGTAAATAAGTACAAATGGGGAAAAAATTAAACATCATTAATCATTAGGGAACATAAAATTTTAAATGAGCTGTCATCTATATTCCCCCTAAAATGCTTAAATTTAAGAGATTGACCATATCAAGTTTTAGTATGATATGGAACATACAGAACTCTCAATTTCCAATGAGATGTCAAATAGTAGAATAATTTTGAAAAAAAAATGGTTTGTAGCTTTATAAAAAGTTAGACATATGCCTCACTTATAGCATAGTTATTTTATTCCTAAGTTTTTACCTAAGAAATGAAAACAAATGCTCATACAAAGATGTGTACATACATGTTCATAGCGTATTTATTTGCAATGTCATAAAGCTGGAATCTGCCCAAATGTCAAGCAACATGTGAATGGATACACAAATTGTTGTATAAAAATATGGTAGAGGGGCGCCTGGGTGGCTCAGTAGGTTAAGCATCGGACTTCAGCTCATGTCATGATCTTGCAGCTTGTGAGATGGAGTTCCGCATCGGGTTCTGTGCTGACAGCTCAGAGTCCGGAGCCTGTTTAGGATTCTGTGTCTCCCTCCCTTTCTGCCCATCCCCACTTGTCCTCTGTCTCTGTCTCTCTCTCAAAAATAAACAAACATTAAAAAAAATTTTTTTTAAATACAGTAGAATACTGCTTGGCAATATGAACAAATAACAACAGCAACAAAGAAGAAAGAAAAAATGTATTTACTGATATAAACAACAGCCTGAATGAAAATCACAATAATTGGGGTTGACTAAAAGAGAGCCCAACAAAAAAGAGCCCATGCCACAATGATCCATTATATAAAATTTAAGGAAAATGAAAAATAACTTATGGTGACCAAAAGCAATTCAGTTGTCACTTGGGACAGGAATGGAGTGAGAGATTATCAAAGGCATGAATGACTTGTGAATTATGGAAATGTTCATTATTTTGATCATGATGATATTTTCATAAAATATACTTTTGTCAAAGCAGACCAAACTGTACAATTTGACTATGTGAAGTTAATTGTACTTCAATTGTACATAAATGAGTTTATTATTTTAGAAAAGCTTCAGTAAAGTAGGAAAGCAAGATAATTTCCCAACGTGGATAAGAAGCTTCTACCAAAAAAGCCTAGTGATAAGATCATATTTACTGATAAAAGATTGAATGTTTCCCCAAGTTTAGAAAATACAGATATATACTCCCACCACTTGTATTCTTAGTGAAGCTCCCAGTTAGTGTATTAAGATAAGAAAAATAAATTAAAAATCAACACTTAAGAAAGAAAAGGGTAAAACGTATTTATTTACAGTTGACACGATCAGGAACATTAGAAAATCCTAAAGAATCTACTAAGAACTACCAGAACACGTGAGTTTAGAGATACGGTGGCATAATAGCATAATATTTCTGTAGGTCAGCAATGGAAAATTGGAAATGAAAGTAGTAAAGAGAGTACCATTTCTATAACATCCAAATACAAAATATGTGTGGATAGATTTAACAAAATATATGTAAAACCTGTGCACTAAAGACTACAAGACATTGCTGATAGAAATTTTAAAAGGTGGAATACAGATTACAAAACAAAATAGAGAGTCTAGAATAAAACCACAAATAATTGATTTTTGACAAAAAGGACAGGTAATCTAGCTGTGAAATAGAATCTTTCCCGCAAATAATACTGGAACAACGGCTCATTCCTAAGGAGGCACATGAACCTCAACCTTAACCTTTTATTGTAATCAAAAACTAATACAAAATGAATCATAAATCTAAAAGTAAAAGCAAACTCTGCAATATTATATTAGGTTCAGATGTACAACATAGTGATTTAACAATTCCATACATTCATTTCTCACCAGTGTAAGTGTAGTCAACATCTGTCACCATACAACATTATTACAATATCATTGATTTTATTCTCTATGCTGTACCCTTTATCTCAGTGACTTATGTATTTTATAACTGGAAGTTTATAACACATAATCCCCTTTCCCTATTTCACCCACCCCCATCCACTTCCCTCTCCAGTCACTAGTTTCTTCTCTGTATTTGAATCTGTTTTGGGTTTTGCTTTTCAGATTCCACATAAGAGTGACATCATATGGTATTTGTCTTTGATTTATTTCACATAGCATGAATTTTAAAAATAATTTTAAATTTATATCAATTGAGCATATCCAAAAGCAATATAGAGATGCTGTTGAAGCCCACCTGCTTTTCTGAAAAAGTTTAGTCGTTTATACTGATTACTACCATCATGTGTTAGTATAGTAATTGTTACACTATAACCTATTATTAAAATACCACTGGATCTTTTCTAAGGTCAAACTCTGAAACGTCTAAAACAAAACATTAGTTTGGCATGGGAATAAGTAAAGTCTTCCAAGATGGGGCACAAAAAGCATGAAACATATAAGTTTGATAAATTGTACTTCATCAATATCATGACCTTCTGCTCTTCTAAAGATGTCATTAAGAAATTAAGAAGCAAGAGAGAATACTGGCTGGAGACTACTCTTATCTGACACAGGACGTATAGTCAGAAAATATATAGAACTCTTACCACTTAACCGTAAGAAAACAAGCAATTAAGACAATGGCAAAAGATTCAAAAAGAAGGTTAACAAAAGAAGATAGATGAACAGTCCATAAGCATCGTGGAAGCGTGCTCAACAATTTTTGTCACTTGAAAAATGTAAGTTAAAATCACAATGACATAAGACTTCATGCATATTAGAATATCTAAAATTAGAAAAAAAAAATACCTGGCAAATGCAAGTTTTGATAAGGCTGTGGAACAATTGGAACTCTCAAGCATTACTGGTGGGAATGGATAATGACATAACCACTTAAAAAAAATTCTGTCACTTTCTTAAAAAGTCATACGCACACATACCATGAAACTCAGCAACTCAATTTTTAAATATTTGCCCAGGAGAACTAAAATCATGTGCATACACAAAAGCTTGCATGCAAATATTTCCAGTGCCTTTATTCACAATGGACCCAAACTGGAAACAACCCAAATGTCCTTCAACTGTGGCATATGATTACAATAGCTATTACTGAGCATTAAAAAGGAACAAACCATTTACAGGTACCTGCAACAGCACAGATTAATTTAAAAATCAGTATGCTCTTGGGAAGAGACATAAAAGGGTACATATTATGTGAATCCTTTCAGATGAAACTATAAAAGATAGAGAAAATCAGGAAATTCAAGTTTATCTTTTTGAAATATTCATAAGTTGATAAACTCCTTCAAGATAAACAAAATCACAACAGAATTGCAAACTACCAATAGCAAGAGAACAGCCCTACAAAACTTATGAAAATTAATAAAGCAATGAGATATTAGGTACAATTTTATGCCAACAAATTAAAAATGTAGATGAAAGGCATAAATTCCTTGAAAAACATAAAAGGGATATGAAATGGAGAGTTTAAATAGCCATATGTCTATTAAAATGGTTGAATTTATAATAAAAACATCAACAGAAAGGAAATTTCAGTCCTAGTTGGCTTTACTGGTAACTTATATTAAACATTTAACGAAAAAATAACACCAATCTTACACAAACTCTTTTTGAAAACGAAGAAGGAAGGAAGGTTTCCTACTTCTTTTACGTGACTAGTATAAACCTGGTATCAAAACCTGACAAAGATATTTACAAAGAAGGAAATTTTCAGACAAATACTCCTCATGCACTTAGACATATTTTTAATGAAACATTAATAAATATGATCCAGAAGTAACTAAGAAAGATGATAAATCCTGGCCAAGTAGCATTTATACTAGGAAGTCAAAGTCAAAACGTTAGAAAAATCAATCAAAGTAATTCACAATATTAACAGAATACAGAAGAAAAATCATATGATATCTCAGTCGATGGAGGAACAAAATGACAAAATTCAATATCCATTTATAATAATAACTCAAAGCAAACTAGGAATACAAAGAAAACTTCTTGATCTGTTAAAGCATATCTGTGAAATACCTGTATTTAGTATCATTTATTAGTGGTAAAATATTTCATTTATTTTTTAGCAATCAGAAAAAACAGAAGAACATACTATTTACATTAACTTCAAAAACACATCACAGACTTAGTAATAAATCTAACAAAAGGTATGTACAACCTCTAGAGTGAAAACTAAAATTGTGGCTAAGACAATGTTAAATACATAAATAAATGGAGATATGTACCATATTTGAGAGATTTGATATTGTTATCTATTCTCTCTATATTTATCTATGGATTCAATATAATCTGAATTTTTAAAAAAAAGTCTTTTTCTTTTTTAAAAGAGATCTACAAACTATTTCTACAACTTACTTGAGAATTTAAAACGATCTAGAAGAGCCAAAACAATCATGAACAATAAGAAGTGAGGCCTCTTATGGCCTCGCTGAGCGAGGCTCAGTGTGTTAAGGGTCTTACTCTTGATTTCAGCTCAGGTCATGATCTCACAGTCATTAGATCAAGCCTCACATCAGGCTCTAGTGTGAAGATTGTCTCTCTTCCCTCTACCTCCGCCCCTCCCCCACTTGCTCATTCTCTCCTCTCTCTCAAAAAAAGAAAAAAAATATATATATATAATAAATATAAAGATAGGCAGTAGGACTGATACCCCTTGATTGGAATAAGTAAGACAAGGTGATGGCACCACAGAGATAGATAAATTGATCAACAGAGCAGATTAAATAGTCCAAGATATATCCACATATATAAAGTCAATTAATTTCAATCAAATCACTATGCCAATTCAACTGCAGAAGAGAAAGGTTGTATACTAGGAAGACAAAGTTAATTTTATTTTATTTTATTTTATTTTATTTTTAATGTTTTTTTATTTATTTCTAGGAGAGAGAGACAGCGTGAGCAGGGGAGGGTCAGAGAGAGAGGGAGTCACAGACTGAAACAGGCTCCAGGCTCCGAGCTGGCAGTCAGCACAGAGCCCGACGCGGGGCTCGAACCCACAAACCGCGAGATCATGACCCAAGCGAAAGTCGGAAAGTCGGACGCTTAACCGACTAAGCCACCCAGGCGCCCCGACAAAGTTAATTTTAAATAGTGCTGGGATACCTGATGTAAGTATAAATCAAAAGTAATCCTCAACCCCTATCTTACTTACCAGCATGTATTAACATTGATCTAAGATGTCTAATAAATCCTAACATTAGATAGAACCCTAAACTGCTAGAAGAAAACATCTTTGCAGCTTATGGGAAGTTGAAGAACTTAGTGTTTATACAGAACATGAAAAGCATTAGCCAAAAAAAAAAATAGACGAGCCACAAACTGGAAAAAATACTGATAGGTAAATAGATGATTGATAAATAAATATATAGATGATAGATAGATAGATAGATACATACATACATACATACATACTTACATACATACATACATATACATAGACAGATAGACAGGCTAGAACAAAAGAATTGCCCAAAGAATATATGAAGAGCCTCTACAAATGAATTATAAAAAAACAAACAATCTAATAAAAAAAGGCATGCTTGGACAGTTTAAAAAGGAAGGTACAAATGGCCATTGATCACAAGATTTACTACATGAGAAGAGGCTCAACATCATTAGTTGCCAGAGATACACATATTTGGAACCAAAATGAAATACCATTATGTGTACCTTAAGTCAAAAGTCAAAATTACAGTTACACCAAATCTTAGCAAGCATGTGGGGCAGCTGAAATGCATGGACATTGTCTGTGGCTGAGGAAAATGTTACGACCACTTTAGTTAACTGTTTCTCTTGTTCTTTTTTTAATAGTTTATTGTCAAGTTGGTTTACATATAACACCTCGTGCTCATCCCAAGTGCCCTCCTCCATGCCCATCATCCCCCTTCCCCCCTCCCCATCTCCCTTCCCTTCTCCCCCACCTTCCCTTAGCCCTCAGTTTGTTCTCAGTTCTTTTTTTTTTTTATTTTTTAAAATGTTTTATTTATTTCTGAGAGAGAGAGAGAGAGACAGTGTGAGCAAGGGAGGGTCAGAGAGAGAGGGAAAGACACAGAATCTGAAACAGACTCCAGGCTCTGAGCTGGCAGTCAGCACAGAGCCCGACGCAGGGTTCAATCCACGAACCATGAAATCATGACCTGAGCCAAAGTCAGAGGCTTAATGGACTGAGCCACCCAGGTGCCCCTGTTCTCAGTTCTAATAATGCTAAACATACATCTAAGTTGTGATCTAGAAATACATGCCTAGATATGTGCTCAAGAGAAATGAAAATATATGTTCACAAGAATACTGGTATAATAATACCATGCCTCATTCATAATAGCTCAATATTGGGGCCATAGCCCAAATGTTCACCAACGAAAGATAATGAAATCATTGTATGTTCATACAACAAACACAACTCAGCAATTAAAAAGGAGTGAATTACTGATAGGTGCAGCAACATGGATACATTTCTAAACAGTATTATAAGTGAAAGAAGGCTGACACAGAAAAATACACACTGTATGAGCCTGTGATAAAATATCTAGAAATAGGCAAAACTAGCTATAATGAGAGAAATTTAAAAAGTTTTGCCTCGGGAACATGGAAGAATTGACTGGAAGAAGCCATGAACAGTAGCTTCTGTTAAATGTTTAACAACTAGTGTGGGTGGGGTGAAAGTCCTGCTTTATAGCATTTGTTGATTTTCATGCTGTAAATACTCTCAATTTCAAGATTTCCAGCTGCCAAATGACGTGACTGAATGAGGAGTTGGGAATGGATACACACAATTGACTCTCAGAAAGCATTCCAAGCTGGTTCCAGCACACTACAGTGTGGGTATGAGGAAAATTTCTGATGATAAAAACATTTTATGTCTTGTTCTTGGATGTGGTTACAGGGTGTATATATATAAAATTGTCAAAGCTCATCATATTCCTTGAAAATGTGAGATCTGTGCATTTTTGTATGCAAGTTATACTTTAATCTTTTTAAGTGATAATTGCCATATGCTAGGTACAGAGAAATATGTGCCACTGGGATAGTTCCCATTGTAAAAGCATAGAATCTCAGTATATCCCACTAGATGAAACAGCTCCAAAATGTAATGGATTAGGTCAATGGCATTTTGTTCAGGTTTGGGCAGGGCTTAGCAACCATAGTTCATCTCTGCTCCACTCAGCATCAGCCAAAGCAGCTTGAAGGCTAGGCACGGAATCATCTCTCACGAATTTAAAGTTCTGGTAGTGAATAAGGGGCTTTTGGGGGAATACTTACACATAACCTCTCCATGAGACTTGGACTTTCTTATAGCATAATGCCTGAGTTTCAAGGGTGAATATCCAAGAGAAGGAAATCCAAGCAGAAGCTGTATCATCTTTCCTAACTAAGCCTGGGAAGTCATAGTACATCACTTTCATCACATTCTAATCGTGGGAGTGGCCACAAGCTTGCCCAGGATCAAGAGATGGAGAAACAGATGTCAACTGCTGATGGGAAATGGCAAAGTTCTAGAACAGTCCATAGGACTGCAAATATTGCAGTGGTTATTTTTGAAAAATACATCCTGCCACAGACTATCAGCTGGCCTAATGGACCTCCTCCTCACATGCAAAATACTTGTCCCTCCTCCAAGACCCTTCAAAGTCTTATCCATCTCAGCATCATATTCAGATTGAGGGCCTAGGGTCCTATTGTCTGAGTCAGATGCAGAGGTAGAGAAGGCTCCTTGGGTGTGTTCCCTGAGTACAGTGACTTGAATGGAGTTTTTCTCCATATGATGGCCTGGAAACTAAAGAGGTGTCTGAACCCCACACATCTAACCTAAATTGTATGACAATCATTAAGATATCATAATGCACTCACCATTGATAAAATGGGAAAACTGGAAGCATCCAATATTCATTGGTTCAAGGTAAATGTGAAATCCTTCCCAATTCCTGGTTAGAGCTCGGTCTTACTTTCTGGGAATGATTTGCTAGTACTTTTATTGGTTTTGCCATCTGGGATTTGCTTCTGTCCTTTGTATAACACTTTCCGCTCTATAAGACGTGGCTAGTTCTTGCCGGTAGTCATTCAAGAGTATGATGCCTTTTCCCTTTTCTTTTCTTTCACATAAACTATAGACTTTATTAAGATTTCTCTATTTTTCCCATTAACACTTAAAATTCCAATATTCAACCCAGGAAACTGCATTGCATTTAGTTATAATATCTCTTTAGTCTTTTCCAAACTGTGACAGTTTTGCAGTCTGTCTTACCTTTTTATTTAAAAAAAAAAGCTTTATTGAAATATAATTCACATATCATACAATTCACCCATTAAGGTATAAAAATCAGTGATTTTTAATATATCCAAAGAATTGCACGATCATCACTATAGTCCAATTTTATTTATTTTATAAGGAAAGAAAGTGCAAGTGGGAGAGAGGGGCAAAGAGTGAAAAAGAGAAAAAGACAGACAGAGAGAGAGAGAGAGAGAGAGAGAGAGAATTTTAAGCAGGCTCCACACTGTCAATGTGAAGCCTAATGTGGGGCTTGATCCCACAAACCATGAGATCATGACCTGAGCCAAAATCATGAGTCTAACGCTTACCTAACTTAGCCACCCAGGCACTCCTTTCATTACAATTTCGATTTGAATCTCCCTAATGACTAACAGTGTTGAGCACATTTTCATGTGCTTATTGAGCATTTGTATATCTTTTTGGTAGACCTGTGTATTCAATCCTTTGCCCATTTTAAAATTGGGTTACTTATCTTTTTTTTTATTTTAATTTTATTTTGAGACAGAGAGAGACAGAGCATGAATGGGGGAAGGCCAGAGAGAGAGGGAGACAGAGAATCTGAAACAGGCTCCAGGCTCTGAGCTGTTAGCACAGAACCCAATGCGGGACTCAAACTCACAAACCTTGAGATCATTACCTGAGCCGAAGTCAGACGCTTAACTGACTGAGCCACCCAGGTGCCCCATTACTTATCTTTTTTATTATTGAGTCATATAAGTTCTTTATATAGTCTGGATACAGATATATAAGATATATCTTTCAGATATATGACTAAAAATATTTCCTCTTATTCTACGGGTTGCCTTTTCACTTTATTGATGTATTAAACCATTTGTATCAAATGGTTTTTAATTTGGTAAAAACCAATTTATCTATTTGTTATTTTGTTGCTGTTCTTCTTGGTGTCATATCTAGAACCCATTAACAAAGCCAAGGTCACAAAGATTTACTTCCATGTTTTTTTTTTCTTTAAGAGTTTTGTATTTTTAGTTTTGACATTGGGGTCTATGATCCATTTTGAGAGAATTTGTATCTGGCATATTTTTGCATGTGATTATCCAGTTGTCCCAACACCATTTGTTAAAAAAACTAGGCACTTCCCATTGAATTGTTTTGAAAGCCTTGTCTCAAATCAATTGACCATGAATATAAGGGTTTGTTTCTGGACTCTCCATTCTATTTCATTGATTTATACATCTATCTTTGTACCACTATGATATTGTCTTAATTACTGTATCTTTGTAGTAAGTTTGATATCGCAGCAATCCCTATTAAAATAACACCAGCAGAGCTACAGCGAACAATCCTGAAACAATCAGAGCCAGAAGAAACAATCCTAAAATTTGTATGGAACCAGAAAAGACCCTGAATAGTCAAAGCAATCCTGAAAAAAGAAAATCAAACCTGGAGGCATCACAATCCCAGGCTTCAGGCTGTATAACAAAGCTGTAATCATCAAGACGGTATGGTACTGGCACAAAAACAGACATATAGATCAATGGAACAGCATAGAAACCCAGAAATGGACCCACAAACATATGGATAATTAATCTTTGACAAAGCAGGAAAGAATATCAAATGGAAAAAGACAGTCTCTTCAGCAAATGTTGTTGGGAAAACTGGACAGTGACATGCAGAAGAATGGACCTGGACCATTTCTTACACCATATACAAAATTAAATTCAAAATGGATAAGACCTAAACCTAAGACAGGAAGCCATCAAAATCCTAGGGAGAAAACAGGGAACAACGTCTTTGATCTCAACTGCAGCAACTTCTTACTTGATATGTCTTCAGAGGCAAGGGAAACAAAAGCCAAAATGACCTCATCAAGATAAAAAGCTCCTGTAAGCGAAGGAAACAATCAGCAAAACTAACAGGCATCCTAGGATAAGGGAGAGGATATTTGCAAATGACATATCAGATAAAGGATTAGTATCCAAAACCTATAAAGAACTTAAACTCAACACCCAAAAATCAAATAATCCAGTGAAGAAATGGGGAAAAGACATGAATAAACACTTTTCTAAAGAAGACATCCAGATAGCTAACAGACACATGAAGAAAATGCTCAATATCACTCATAATCAGTGAAATGTAAATCAAAACCACATTGAGATATCACCTCACACCTGTCAGAATGGCTAAAATTAACAACTCAGGCAATAACAGATGTTGATGAGGATGCAGAGAAAGGAGAACCCTTTTGCACTGCTGGTGGAAATGCAAATTCGTGCAGCCACTCTGGAAAACAGTATGGAGGTTCTTCAAAAAATTGAAAAATAGAACTACCCATGGGGTGCCTGAGTGGCTCAGTCGGTTAAGCATCTGATGGCAGGTCAGCATCTGATGTGAGGTCATTACCTCACAGTTGATGGGTTTGAGCCCTGCATAAGGCGCTGTGCTGACAGCCCGGATCCTGGAGCCTGCCTCAGATTCTGTGTGTGCGTCTCTCTCTCTGCCCCTGCCCTGCTCACACTGTCTCTCAAAAATAAGTAAACATTAAAAAAAATTTTTTTAAATAGAACTACATTATAACCTAGCAACTGCACTGCCAGGTATTTACACAAAGGATACAGGTGTGCTGTTTCAAAGGGACACATGCCTCCCAATGTTTATGGCAGCACTATTGACAATAGCCAAAGTATGGAAAGAGCCCAAATATCCATTGACTGATGAATGGATAAAGAGGATATGGTGTATATATTAAAGAAGATATGGTATATATATATGCATATACATATATACATATATATGAAGATATGGTATATATATGCATATACATATATATATATACATATGCATATATATATATGTATGTATGTATATATATATATACATACACTGGAATATTACTCAGCAATAAAGAAAGAATAAAATCTTGCATTTGCAACAAAATAGATGAAGCCAGAGTGTATTATGCTAGGTGAAATAACTCAGTCAGAAAAAGACAAATATGAAATTATTTCACTCATATGTGGGATTTAAGATACAAAACAGATGAACATAAGGGAAGGGAAGCAAAAACAGTATAAAAACATTGAGGGAAACAAACCTTAAGAGACTCTTAAATACAGAGAACAAACTGAGGATTGCTAGTAGGATATTGGGTAGAGGGGAAGGGCTAAAGGGATGATGGATCTTAAGGAGGACACTGCTTGCTGGGGCGCCTGGGTGGCTTAGTCGGTTTAGCGTCCGACTTTCGCTTAGGTCATGATCTCGCGGTTCGTGGGTGCGAGCCCCGCGTCGGGCTCTGTGCTGACTGCCAGCTCGGAGCCTGGAGCCTGTTTCAGTCTGTGACTCCCTCTCTCTGACCCTCCCCTGTTCACGCTGTCTCTCTCTCTCCTAGAAATAAATAAAACATTAAAAAAAAAAAAGAGGACACTGCTTGGGATGAGCACTGCATCCTATATATAAGTGATGAATCACTAAATTCCATTCCTGGAAAAAAAATAAATATATTTTCATTAAAAATAAAAAGAAATTACAAATTGTGAGTCATCCAAATTTGTTTTTCTTTTACAAGACTATTTAGGCTATTTTTGGTCCCTTGGATTTTCATTTGAATTCCAAGATAACAGTGAGGTTATTGCAAAATATGAGATCCGGGATTTTGATAGGGATTACATTGAATCTGTAGATCAATTAAGACATCACTATCTTAACAATAGAAAGACTTCCAATCCATGAACGTGGGATGCATTTCTATTTATTTTGGTTTCCTTAAATTTCTTTCAGTGATGTTTTGTGGTTTTCAGAGCATACGTTTTGAACCTTTTTTTGTTCAATTTATTCCTAAGTATCTTATTCACCCTGATACTATTGCAGTGGAATTTTATTCTCATTTCATCTTTAGATTTTTCATTGCTAGTATATAGAAATACAATGGATTTTTGTAGATTAATCTTGTATCATGCCCTGTTTATTAGTTCTAAGAGCTTTTGGTGGATTCCTTAGGATTTGTGCATGAAATATCACATCATCTGAAAATAAAGATAAATAGATTTATTTCAACCTTTTCAATCTGGATGTCTTTTATTTCTTATTCATTCATTTATTTACTTACATATTAATTTATTTATTTCGTCCAATTATCTTCACTAAATACCAGTCTAATAGAAATGGTGAGAGTGGTCATTTTTTACTTGTTCCTGATATTAGGGGGAAAAGCATTCAATCTTTTCTCTTAAGTATGAGGTTTTAGCTATGGAGTTTTGTGGATACGCTTTATCCTACCCTTAATCTGCCAAGCTCTTTTTTACTTTATGTTTCATTATAAATGTTTCATTGAGTTTTCCTCCATGAGACAAAAGTAGCCCCATAACCACAAAATTTCTTTGAGAAATTCTACCTTGGGTGTTCCATAAGGCTACTATGAGAAAATACCCTGAAAATTCCCCCCCCACCAAAATTTTTTTAAAGAGACATGACCTGTGAGGCATGACCATATTTACTATCATTGGACTAACATAGCTGGTAGAGCTTCAGATGCCACCTTAAATCTTTCTGAGGTCTTGGTGTATGGTTGTTCAGTTATGACATTGTATTTCTCTTTAGATAAAGCCCTTGTTTTGTCCTTTCAGATGCAGCCCTGTATTTGACCTTTGCTTGGAAACCATTTGTTAATTTTAGCATACTTTGCCATTTGGAGAGCAAGACTTTATACATTTTTTAAATATTTTTATATGTTTATTTTTTTTGGTATTTTTTATATTTTATATTTTATTTATATTTAACAGATCCTTCTTCAGCATATTTTCTCCTTGCATTATACTATAAATAACAAGAAGAAGATAAGTAACACCATTAACACTCTGCCTAGAAATCTCCTTACCTGGACAGCACAGTTCATTAGGTGAAATTTCTATTTCCTATGTCATCATAGGTAATAACGTTGCTAAGCTCTTTGTCACTTTATAACAAGGCCCCTTTCCTCAAGCTTCCAAAATTATCTTCCTCACTTTCTTAAAAGCCCTCAGAAACAACCTCCTCAGAGCCATCAGACCTCAGCCAATAGACTCCTCAAGAGCTACCCAACGTCTACCCTCTTCTTGGTGTCCAAACCACTTTAGGATGTTGTTGAGAGCTCTCTACTTCTGATGTCAAAATCTGCCTTAGTTATTATTACTGCATAACAAGCCACTCTAAATCTTAATAGCTTAAAACGATGACAGCACTTATTTTACTCATGAATCTGTAGTTTGAGCAAGGCTCAGCAGGGATAATTCATCTCCTCCCCACAGCAGCCTGAAGAGTGAGAACTAGAGACATCTGAAGGCTTGTTCACTCATGTGTTTGAAGTTGAGATTGATGCTCAGCTGAAATCCTAACTGGAAATGTCAACCAAGACACATACAGGCACCTCTCAGTGTGGCTTGGGCTTCCTCCCAACATGACAACCACATTCCAAAGTAGAGCATATGAGAGAGAGAGAGACAGAGCAGGAGTGCTAGGCAGAAGCTCTGTCGCCTGTTCTAAGATAGCTTTAGAAGTCACACAATGTCACTTCTACCACATTCTCTATGTTGACACATCACAAACCTGCCCAGGGTAATGGGAAGGAACACAGCCCTTACTTCTTGATGTAGATAGGCAAGGTTCTGGAAAAACATGTTGGATGGAAATATTGTGGTGGCCATTTTTGATAACTACAGTCTGCCACAGGAATCAATTGTTCTTTCTTATGGAAATGTTGCATTGAAAGTATCCTTGAAAACATGTAGAATTGTATATGAATTGACGGGCAAGGTGAAAGATGTACCTATCATATGAACTTAACACATACAGTTGACCCTTGAACAACCTGGAGTTGAACTACATGGGTCCACTTATACCAGGAATTTTTTTTGAATGTTGACAGCAAAACCCATAAGGCATTTATTTACAGCAGTCCACCACAGTCTTCATAGGACTCAATGGAAGGAGAATGGCTCAGACCTGCTGTTCTCTGAGTACCCAGGAGGTCTGTGGAGACCATCAGCAGCCACCAAGGGGGCCCGGGACCTGGCTTCGGGTGCCCTGTGTGCTGACATGGTGTTCAGGTCCAGTGCCTGAGGCGGAGAGGATGGCAGGCAGGAGACCAGGTGAACCAGATGACAGGGCCCAGCAGGCAGGACGGTGCTGCACAGGAGCCAAACACAGACCCCTTCGCCGACCCCTGATTCTTGGTGTCCAGGCTCCTAGAGTCCAGGCATTCGCCTGTGACAGCAGCTGCTGCGGCCATGGGCTGTGGCGCACCGCCAGGCAGATGGGCCGCTGAGCATTGCAACTCCAAGCTCCTGTCATTGCCACGGCTGCTGCTGCTGCTACCAGTTCAAGGCCTCCAGGCTGTGGCTCACTGCCGCTGGCCAGGGCAAGCCACCACCCACAGCTCTGCTGGCACTCCGGCCCATGCCTATATGCAGACATTCTTTAAAATAAATATATGATAAGGTGCTGCAAATGTATATTCTTCTGATGATGATTTTCCTAATAACAATTTTCTTTTTTCCAGCTTATTTTCCTTACTTACTTATTTTAAGAATACAGTATGTAACCCATATTAAAACATACAAAAGATGTGTTAATCCATTGTTTCTTTTTTTTTTTTTTAAATATTTTTATTTATTTCTAGGAGAGAGACAGCGTGAACAGGGGAGGGTCAGAGAGAGAGGGAGATAGAGATACAGATTCTGAAATAGGCTCCAGGCTCTGAGCTGGCAGTCAGCACAGAGCCCGATGCGGGGCTCGAACCCACGAACCGCGAGATCATGACCTAAGCGAAAGTCGGACGCTTAACCAACTAAGCCACCCAGGCGCCCCAAATCCATCGTTTCTGTTATCAGTAAGGCTTCTTCTGGTCAACAGTAGTTAAGTTTCGGCGGAACCAAAAGCTGTTGAGTTTTGACAACAGAAAGGTCAGCATGTCCCCCCTTCTTCAAGGATCAACTGGGAGTGTGCGTGCGGGGATGCCCATGCACGTGTGATTTTTTTCCCCACCTTTTAATATTCAAGTCACTTATTAGAATCTGAGCTGGGCTGAACTTTTGTACCCTGATTTTTTAAAAATTTATCTATAGTATGACTCTGGTGTCTATCTCTGTGCCATTTCTATGGATCTCCCTTACAGAAGCAAGAAATTGGACAGAGGCAAATCACTGAATCAGTCAAGAGGAAGTCAAGATTTGGGGTATTACATGAAATTGCCCAATACATCGTGACCTATTTCCTACAGATGTGCACCTTCGAACAAATGTTCTTGCTTGCACAGGAGGGAAAAAATAAGCCATGTTGGTGTGGGTAGAGAACAGGGAGAAAGATGGCTCTATGTCTCCAATTTGACTTGCCCCACACCATCAGGAGTCACTGGCATGCGTCTGCATTATGCTCTCTGTCCATGATCAGCCTTTCAAGAACTAAGTGCCAGTAGGAAGGAAAGCAGTACACAGTAACTGGTGGGCATTAATCAAGGCCACACTGGGCTGCTTCCAGGGGAACACATGTCTAATGGCCACAGAGATAGGAGAGAATAGAAATCAATCTGCTTAATTTTATTCTCGCCTCTGTCAAGAGATGAAGAGATGGGCTTATCATGCTTTCAAAATGTAACACAAACTTGGAAATCAGGATAGTGGACAGAATAAAACAGAGAGGGACTTGATTCTCCCCCTCCTCCAAAGCTCCCTAAATGAGCCAACTTCCCATTCAGCAGCCCATGTCAATAAGGCTGTGTTTTCTTACTGTATTTTCATAATGATAGCATGAATGTGGTGTTATCATCACCATTAGAGAGTGACAGGCATCCCCTGGCACCAGTACTGTGATACTATGATTCTTGGGTATAGACGTTGGCCCCAGCCAGAATACAGAGGCAGTAAGCATGAGGCAATCCTTCCAAGGAAGGCAAAACAAACCTTCAGATGTCATTTATGTAGGTAGTGGCCAAGGGATCAGACCTCATAAGTGTCTTCTTACTTGGATCGGCAGAATGACGCTGGGTAGGTGGGTGGGAAGGGGAACATTAAACTGAAAATCAGGAGGTTTGGTTTCAGGACTCTGCCACTAACTCAAATCCTCAAATGAGGAAATTGTTTTCCATGTTCTCTGAATTATTCCCCAGTTCTGATATTCCCTTCTGTCTCATGGTCCCAACCTTGCTCCTGAGGACCAGAGATCAATTTTTATCCAGGCTCCCAAGCTAATGTGAGACACTCTAAGTTAGTTTTCCACAGGAAAAGGTCTGATGTTGATTGCTTGGTGAAGAATCTGCTAACTAACAGTTTGGGATGTGGAATATGTCTGCCCTGGAAGAGACAGGAATGTTCTGGAAAAGCAGCACATTTGGTATAAGGCTTTGGAGATCCTACTTCCCTTCCAATGTTTGCATGGAGAGCATGAGTGGGGGAGGGGCAGAGAGAGAGAGAGAGAAAGAGAGAGAGAGAGTCACAGATTCCAAAGCGGGCTCCAGGCTCCGAGCTGTCAGCACAGAGCCCAACGCGAGGCTTGAACTCCCCAAGCATGAGATCATGACCTGAGCCAAAGTTGAACGCTTAACTGACTGAGCCACCCAGGTGCCCCTTGCATGTTCTTCTAATTAAATTATTTGCCATCCTCAGTGAGAAAAATATGTGAAATTACAGAGGAAGTAATTGGTCAATTCATTCCCCAATTCCCAGTTTGGCTTCTAGCTAGCTTGTACTCTGGCACCCACCTCCCCGTGTCTAATGGTTTCATCTGTAAAATGTGACCTCCTTTCTCACAGAGATACTAATTTTATATTTTTAAATGAAATCTTAGAGGTGAAATTCTTCGAAAATGGGATAGTGGAATACAATTTTGAGGTGTTGTCATCACTGGATTATTAGACTTCTTTGGAAACTCCTAGATTCCTTGGGATCTGCGCTGGGTGTTTTTCAAGCACAGATGGAGAGATTCAAAGTCAGAGATTTTTGACTTCCAAAGCAACCTAAACACTTAGACCTCAACTGCATGAGGCTGGCACCAGAGGAAACTGCAAAGGTGGGGACTACCCGCAGAGTCTAGCATTTTCAAAGGAAATAATGAGCTATTCAGTTACTATTCTGTGGGCTTAAGGGTTTTTTTGTTGGTTTTTTTTTTGTTTTTGTTTTTTTTTTTTTGGAAAATGTTAGTTCAACCACTATTACTGAAAAATGCTCACTGCTCAACTTGCCCGCTGCAAATTAAGCCACCAAATAATTCAGTGTACTATGGATGCTAGAGTCCAGAATGTTTTAAAAAGCATCAGCTTCTTTGGCATCTAATCACATTTGAAGATAAAAACAAAGCTTCTAACTGAGCCCCAGAGCTCTTTATATTCTGAGTCCTTTCTTTCTTCAAGAGCTTAGACACGCAGCTTAGAGCTACTTGGCCTTTCTCCATGACTGGTCTTGAACCTTCCTCCTTTACCTTGGATGCTCAAAGCTCAGCAAAGGAAAAGTGGTGGGTGTGGCTGGTTTGCGTCTTCATAAGAATGTCCCCTCTGCACTGAGCAGTTGTCAAACATAGAAACTGGGTTAAGTGAGCCTACAGGAAGTGTTTACTGAGACCTCACCATCATCCCAGTGCTGTGTTGAGTTAGTGAGGACACCAAAGAAGGTGTCATGGATTCTGTTGTAAGAAGGAATAAAGGCTTTTTAAGAGGTTGAGAGGATTAGTTGCTGAAGGTTCTGAATGAATTTCTCAAAAGTCCCCTGCAGAAGTTGTGACTGAGGCGTCTGCGTGTCTCTGGCCTCACTGGCCTGTTTTCTTGTTTCCGTGCACATTGGATAACTGCACTGGCATTATCTACACCTTGTCTCCATTGTCTTCAGTGCCTTACTTGGGCTGTATTTCCTCTTCCGCCTTTAGCCCATCTTACTGTCACTTCTTAGCAGGTTAACCCATTCATCTCTCCTTGACTTCCTTAGTGCCTTCAAATTTCATTTCTGGTTTAACTCTTTCTTACACCTCAGATCAGGGGTGTGTTCTGGCCTGTCCCCAGTTCTAGCACATTGCCCATAGGACAGGAGCTTTCTTTGTTCAATAAGTTCTTTGATATTAGCTACCGCCCGGTAGCCAGGTCCACTGTGATGGGAGCAATTTCTGATACCCTAACAGGAAGCTAAACCCTAACATAACCATTTGGTGGTGGAATTTTCCACTGAGTAGGGAATTCAGCATTCTGTATCCAGAGGTGTAAAATAACTAAAATCTTTGGTCTAGAAATTCCACGTGTAATAATCTATTCTAAAATATTTTTTCTTAATAGGCAATTATCTTATTGGTGAAAATGTCCAAATGGGATTAAATAAACTGTTTGAAATATAATGCAGATTTGAATAAGTTACTCCATAAATATTTGTTTAATAAAGAAATGACTTGAAAGGTTGTGAAAAATGTCAGACGTCCATACTTGATTTATTTCCTTTCACCCCTCTATGGAAATACCCATGAAAAAACAAAACACAGTCAGATTGCAAAACAAAAAACAAAAAACAAAAAAAAAAACACAATGAAATCACTCAATAATACCATTCAAACTAATGTGAATTTCTTGGAGGGAAGACTCCTACCCTAGTGTGTCCAGGTGAGATAGAAAAACTCTTCAGACATTATGAAATAAAACAACCGATCAAAAAGGGACTGGGTTTTGAGCTGCTTGTGTATTTTATTCCTACATTAAAGATATGGAGTCCAAGCTACAGCCAAGTAGCCTGATGTCTCTCTCCTGCTACAAGGGCACTGACTTCTGAGATGCCTAAAGATACGGCCTTCATCAAAGCCCCTTCGGTCATCAGTACTTATTTTGTTTCTGCAACTCTTTGGAAGTCTCCAACTTGCACTCATGCAAAATGGCTAAAGATGAAAGAGGTGTTTATGAGTTATGGCAGCAGAAATATATTCTCATATGTGTAAGAGCCCAAGAAATATTCCACCCATGTATCCTCCCTGAAGAAGTTATTCTAAGGTATAATCCAGCTGACAAACGTATAAATCAAATGTAGGAACCCAAGAAAGAAGTTGGAAGATAAAAGGATTCCAAGTACAGTGGAGTTAGTTGAAATGTTTATTTAATTGTTTATCTCATAAAAAAATAAGGGCTAAAGTAAGAACTGTTGGAAAGAGTAGTGTCTAACAAAAATAATGTCTAGTCGATAACTTCACATTATGTTAGAAAGATTGTACAATGGTGAATTGACGGAAGTAAAATTGTGCTGAATTCCTTCTTTTACATTAAGATGAGTTGGGTTTTTGGTTCACACTATTAGAATGATGAGGATAAAGTGGCCAAAAGTTTGGCAATTCAAGAATTTGAGAGCAGATACAGGTTTTAAATAATATAATTAATAAAAATTTAATAGGAGTTTTAATTACTATAAAGCAGATTTTAATCACTCTAAAACTAATGATCCTTCCCAAATGTCCATGAAACATTTACCAAAGTTGATTGAAGACAATAATAAATTCCAAAGAGCTACTGTTAAAAGATCTTCTAACATATATTTTCTCTTTTTGGTCCCCGTAACCAAAGTTCTCAAGTAAAATCATACCTACTGATGGTATTCTAACACTCAGTGAGCATATGTCACCTCATGTTTACACTCATTGTGATTCCCAGCATTAGTGGTTTGAGAATTTTTGAGTATGGACAGAGCTTTGCTAAAAAGATTACATCAGAGGGGCACCTGCGTGGCTCAGTGGGTTAACTTTGGCTCAGGTCGTGATCTCAACCTTTGTGAGTTCGAGCCTCATGTTGGGCTCTGTGCTGACAGCTCAGAGCCTGGAGCCTGCTTCAGATTGTATGTCTCCCTCTCTGCCTGTCCCTCCCCCGCTCACACTCTGTCTCTCTCTCAAAAATAAATACACATTAAAAAATGTTTTTAAAATAAGATTACATCAGAGGGGCACCTGGGTGGCTCAATCCATTAAGCATCTGACTTGAGCTCAGGTCATGGTCTCATGGTTCATGAGTTCCAGCCTTGCATTGGGCTGTCTGCTGTCATCACAGAGCCCACTTCGCATCCTCTGTCTCCCTCTGTCTTGCCCCTCCTCAACATCTCTCTCTCTCTCTCTCTCTCTCTCTTTCAAAAATAAATAAACATTTAAAAAGATTACATCAGAATGTCAAGCTTCCAGCCAGGTTGCAGAAAGCTGGAAAGAATGCTGCTGCCAACTTCATAACAAGAAAAAGATGAAAATCACAACTTTTCTGGAATATATCTGAAAGTTGAGGTTGCAGGGCAACCAGCTAATCTGAAATATAAGGGAAAGCAGACATCTCTCAGCAGATACAGGAAGGAAGTAAGCACGGGCTTACTTGGAACAGAACATAGAAGGAAGCTGGTGATACCATGCAATCAAATGACATGTCAACTAAGACTTTTATCAACTTTCTAGGAAGAGTGACAGTATAAATCCACAGATACAAAGGCAGTTTGCAACCATTGAAAACTCTTTTTCATTGACTTCACTGGGGATTCATTAGGAAGATTAGAGGCAGGATATCAGACCCCCCAGATACCTTCATGTTGCAGGCTTGGGGAATGAGAGTAGCCATTACTTTTATCAACATTACTGAAGAAGACATACAAAGTCCTGTCCAGATTCTTCTCCCTATGGAACAAAAGCCTTAAGGTACTTGGAGAAGGTGGTAAACCTTATCTTCTCCAGTGCACAGGTGAACACCCATTGGGTCTAGGCCACCAGAGATCTTCTGATACCACGGTAGGGGTAGGAGACTTAGGAAGCCCACCCAACAGACCTAGGAGCTCTGGTTTTGTCTGAGTCTAGAGCTAAACCAAGACCACAGAGAAAGTCCCTCTGGACCCTGCCACAGGCTGGTAAACATCAACCAGTAAAAGGTAAGAGCAGTTTACTATCTGGAGAGTCAGGAACATGAAGAGAGGACTTCTTTGAGGTGCAGATTCACAAGGAAAACCTAAAGCTAAAGATGATAAAGAAACATTTAAAAAATCCACCAGCAACTAAGACCCCACCTTAAGCATAAGGTAATGTTAGAAGAATTTGAAGCCAGTGTTTCACTGAGGGTAACTTTCACAACAAAACCCACACCTTGAGTAGCTCAACACTTGACTACCCTGACTCAACTCTCCTCACTGAAAGTCCAGTAGAAGAGTATTCCCATTTCCAGGCATAAATACTGTTTACTTGAATCTCAATTGTCTTGTACTCAATTTCTGGCTTTGAACCCAGAATTACAAGAAACAGAAAAAGGAACACACACACTCATATACACAATGCAATACTGTCAAGAATCACAGCCATCAATAGAACCACATGCAGATAATACCTAGATGATGGAACTATCAGACAAGTGATATGTTAAATGATCTACTTCAAAAGGAAATAATAAACAAAAGGGAGAATTTTAGCAGAGATATGATAACCATAAGAAAGGACCAAATGAACATGCTAAAAATATTAACAGTAAAATTCATGGTAAGGGATAAAAGATGACACCTATAGGCTTATTAGTACTCTTGACACAGCTGGGGAAAAGGCATCAACTTGAAAATAGCTCAGTAAAGGGGCGCCTGGGTGGCTTAGTCGGTTAAGCGTCCGACTTTCGCTTGGGTCATGATCTCGCGGTTAGTGGGTTCGAGCCCCACGTCGGGCTCTGTGCTGACTGCCAGCTCAGAGCCTGGAGCCTGTTTCAGAGTCTGTGATTCCCTCTCTCTCTGACCCTCCCCTGCTCATGCTGTCTCTATCTCTCTCCTAGAAATAAAAAAAAAAAAAAGAAAAAAAAAGAAAATAGCTCACTAAAAATTAGCCAAACCATCATTTTTATTTTGTTGCTAAATCTCCCAAGTTTGGCCAGTTAGAGCCCCTTCAAGATGACTGCTCCTTCTGACACGTTCTTACCATTCTGTATTAGTCAGGGAGCTCCAGAGAAACAGACAAATAGGAAGTGTAGAAGTGTGTGTGTGTGTGTGCGCGCGCGCGTGTGTGTGTGTACATAGAGAGAGAAAGAGAAGAGGTGGGGGGATTTCCTTTAAGGAATTGCCTCACACACTATGGATTCTGGTAAGTCCACAGTCTCCATGGTAGATTGGCAGTCTGGATACTCAGTGAAGAGTTGATTTTGCAGTTCCAGTTTGCAAGCCATCCAGTGGCAGAGTTCCCTTTTCCTCCAGAGATGTCAGCCCTTCCAGAGAAGCCAGACTTTCTCTATAAATGCCTTCAACTGATTGGATGAGGCCCACCGATATTATGGAGAGTAAATTGCTTTAAACAAAGTCCATTGGTTTAAACAATCTTATCTAAAAAATATCTTCACTGGGCGCCTGGGTGGCTTAGTCGGTTAAGCGTCCGACTTTCGCTTAGGTCATGATCTCACGTTTCGTGGGTTCGAGCCCCTAGTCGGGCTCTGTGCTGACTGCCAGCTCAGAGCCTGGAGGCTGTTTCGGAGTCTGTGTCTCCCTCTCTCTCTGACCCTCCCCTGCTCATGCTGTCTCTCCCTCTCTCTCCTAGAAATAAATAGAAAAAATATTTAAAAAGTATCTTCACAAAAACATCTAGAATAATGTTTGGCCAAATATCTGGATACTGAGGCTAAGACACACTGACATATAAAATGAGCTATTATGAATCCTTTGAGCACTATATTGTTTTTAAGCACAGGTGAAGTTTGGGTTTGTGTTTTCTTTTCCCTCTCTCTAGAGTCAGCTATTTCTCAAGTAGCCCTGTTTGATTTTATTTAGAAATTTATTTAGTATTTAGAAATCAAGATCTGGATCACATGGGTGATAGATATGTTCACTTGTACTGAGTGAACTTCTAAGCCTTCATAGCTGAGCTAGTAAATATATAAGCACACACACACACACACACACACACACACACACACACACACACAAGGGGATGGAGGGTGAGGGAGAGAAAGAGAGAGGATTATGATGCAATTGTAAAATATTAAAATGAGGGAATTTGGGTAAAGTATGCACCAAAATCCTTTGCACTATTTTCTTTTTTAAAGACCTTTAAAATATCATTTATTCCTCTTAAATGTTATTTTAAAATTTTCTTTATAATGGACATAATATATTGGTGCAGTGATAAAGTATAGGTATGGTCAATTTGTTTCTCAGATTTTTTTTATTGTTGATTTGCAAACACAGGAGTTTCCCAGATGAAATCTGAACCTGGCTCCCATTCACAAGGGACAGGCAGGAGGCCAGAAGAAAGAGGGAGACCACTCCAGATTGGTGGGTAGTAGGTTTAATAAGCAAGAAAACTTACCTATACGGCTTTGCTAGACAAATAGATCTTCAAACCCACTGGCCAGAATCTTAAAAGTTTATAGAGAAGACTTAACTGCTTTCAGTCACATATTCATCCAGATGATCTCAACAACGGATTGAGCCTTTCCCAAGACGATGTCCTTACAAAGGTTCCCACTGAGAGAACGGTGGCTACAACATACGCCGCAGGGACAGGAGAGGGAGTGAGAAGCCTCCAGTTGTCTAGGTCCCTTTTGTGGGTCAACTGATGGTCACATGCTCTTGATGACTCCCTCTAACATTTATATTTTTATTGAAATATATTGATATATAATATTGTGTAAATTTTAGGTGGACAACATGTTAATTTGATTCCCACTGTAGAGATAATTAGCACCTCTATCACATTACATAATTACCCTTTCATTTTAGTGGTTGGAGTAATTAAATTCTAGTCTCTTAGCAAGTTTGATAATTATGATATGATATTGTTGCCTACACTCATTGCACTGTGCATTATCTCTCTAGAGCTTCTCTAATACTCTTTCTTAGTTTGTGGCTTTAAACAACATCTGTCCTATCCCCTTGCCCCCATCTCTGGTAACCACCATGTTATTCTATGTTGTTTTTTTTTTTTACAAGTTTGGTTTATTAAAATTCCACATATAAGTGATATCATAGAGTACTTGTCTTTCTCTGTCTAACTTATTTCACTTCACATAATGTACTCAAGGTCACAAATAGTAGTTGTCTCCTCTTCTCATGGCTGAATATTATTCCACTGTGCACATGGACCACATTTTCTTTACCCACTTATCTATGGATAGACACTTGGGTTGTTTGCATATCATGACTATCATAAAAATTGTGCAATAAACATGGAGGTGCGTATATCTTTTTGAATTAGTGTTTTGTTTTCTTTGGATAAATTACCTGAAGTGAATTTGCTAGATCTTATAGTAGATCTATTTTAATTTTTTGATAAACCTTCCTGGTCTTTTCCACTTAAGTAATGGCTACATAAATTTACATTCTCACCAACAGTGCACAAGGATTTCCTTTTCTCCATATCTTTGTTATCTCTACTTCTTATCTCTTGTCTTTGTGTGATGATCATTCTAATAGGTATGAAGTGACATCTCATTGATTTGATTTGCATTTCTCTGATGATTAGTGTTGTTAAACACCTTTTAATGTATTCATTGGTTATTTTCGTCAAAAATATCTATTAGTTCCTCTGTTTTTAAATAAGATTGTCTATTTCTTTGTTATTGAGTTTTATGAGTATTTTACATATTTTGGATATTAACTTTTATCTGACATATGACTGCAAAAATTTTCCTCCTCTCCTGTAGGTTGTCTTTTTATTTTGTTAATTGTTTCTTTTTCTGTGCCAAACTTTTAAGTTTGATACAGCTTTATTTGTTGCTTTTTGCTTATTCTGTGTGTGTGCTTTGGGAGTTATATCAAAAATATCATGCTGAAACCAATGTCAAAAAGTTTCTTCCCTAAATTTTCTTCTAGGACTTTTGTAGTATTAGGTCTTAGGTTTAAGTCTTTGACCCATTTCAAGTTCGTTTTTGTGAGTGATGCAGGAGAAGGGCCCAATTTCATTGCTGTGCTTTGTTCAACCATTTTTCCCAGCACCATTTTTTGAAAAGACTATTCTTTTTCCATTGGGTGCTCTTGGCTCTCTTGTTGAATATTAGTTAACTATATAAACAAGAATTTAGTTCTGGGGTCTCTATTCTGTTCTATTGGTCTATGTGTCTGTTTCTGTGTCCGTACCATATTGTTTTTATTACTATGCTTTGTAGTATAGTTTGAAGTCAGAGAGTACAATACCTTCAGCTTTGTTCTTTTCCTTCAGGATTTCTTTGGTCATTTTGTGTCATCTTTGGTTCAATTCAAATGTTAGGATTATTTTTTTTTTAATTTATGTGAGAAAAATCCTTTGTTATTTTGATGGGGATTATGTTGAATCTGTAGATGGCTTTGGGTAGTATGGACATTTTCACAATATTAATTCCTCTAATCCATGAGTACAGGATGTGTTTGCATTTGTTTGTGCTTTTGATTTCTTTCAGCAAAATCTTAGAGTTTAGGATGTACATATTTTTCATCTCACCTCTTTGGTTAAATTTATTCCTAAGCATTCTATTGTCTTTGATGGTATTGTGAGTAAGATAGTTTTCTTCATTTCATTTTCAGTTTTTAACCTTAGTGTATAGGAATGAAACTGATTTCTGTATGTTGATCTTGTATTGTGTAATTTTACTGATACACTATCTTAATTTTTAAAGAATAAAATTATTTCAAAATTATGAGTTAACAAATAAGAATACATCAAAGATACCCTACAATAGTATCTCTGCTATTATTTTATTTACAACAAAAGAGTAATATGGCCTATTTCCTTTCTCACTCTAAAACAGCATGCTCTTCCACATTGGGTATTTCTCAATCTCTATCTGTTTTCCTTCCCACCCTTTCATGGACCACTGGAGAAACAGAAGTCAGTGATTTTAAATGGCTTTTCAGACTCATCCCTGGCCTGCTCCAACAGACCAAAGCCAAATGCACACAGCATTCTGAAAAGTCTCTGCTCTTCCAGCTGCTCATCTATCTTCTTCTAAAACACTGATTCTCAGGTTTACTGGCAATTTTCTGGAATACTTTTAAGAAATACTGATACTCAATCCATGATCCCCAAATTCAAAATTAATTGGTCAGTATAGATCCTAACCACTCTATTGGGAATTGTAATGTGGAGTCAACATTAAATACTGCTGCTGTGAGGCATCATCAGAACTATACATCACCCAAGCCTCCTGAGCCATCCATCTACCATCCCCAAAGCCATAATCATCCATAATGTGACCCATCTCCTACCTCTACCTTCCCCCCCATCCCCCAGTTTTCATTGTGCCTTGTGAAGTGTATGGCCTCTATTAAATGTCTTTTCTATATCCTTTACCTCTTCTTTGGTTTCCTCAAATTGCCAGACTGAAAAATGGCCCCCTCTTTCAAGGGCTATATGTTGTCTCACACTCCATGAATTAAAAAGGATAGGTATGCTCTTTGCTCTCCAGTACTTCAAGGAACTTCTTTTCCTTCTTCCATTGAATTTCAGGCCAGCAGATTTCACCACCTACCACTCTTGATTGGTATTGTCGTCCCTTAATCCTTGAAATGTTCAGTAACTGACTCACTATTTTTCTTCTTCATCTTGCCCCATTACCATTATTGGTGGTGTCAGTGTCTATTTGCTGGCCTATCAGTACTCTGTAATTTTCATTCTTACCTTCCACCCTCTATATTAGGCATTCATTTCCATTTTCATGGTGGAGGCCAGGTCTTTGCACCCAGTAGACTTGGGACATATAATTTTTGAGCAGACATAAAACAAACAAACAAACAAAACAGATTTCTATATCAGTGTTTCCTGCTTGCAACAGCTTTCTGACGTCAGAGTGCTACCAAACCTGTCTGTTCCACCTGAAGGCCACATTCAAGAAAGATTAAAGGAGAGTAGGCCAGGATTGCTGTCTGTCTCGGAGTAAGCTCAACCCTTAATTTTTTAAGTTTATTTATTTATTTTAAGAAAGAGAGAGCAGGGAAGGGGAGAGAGGGGGAGAAAAAATCCCAAGCAGACTCCACACTGTCTGTGCAGAGCTTGATGCAGGGCTCAAACTCACAAACCCTGAGATCATGCCTTGAGCTAAAATTAAGAATCTGACATTTAACTGACTAAGCCACTCAGGCCCCCCTAAGCTCAGCCTTTGTAAGGAAAAAAATTCTTATCCTGATGGGTTCTTTTATCTCTAAGTGCTTTGTTAGGGTAAATGCATTTCACTGGCTTCTCATTGTTTCTTTCTCTACAAATCTGGTATTATCTGAAGCTCTTCTCTATATTTTCATGCACTTCTTTTTAGGTTTTGATTCAGAATTTTTCAATCTTTTTCAGTTTCCCCGTATTGATTGTATACTGTCATTTACTAACAGGTTAGCCTATCTTTTGCTAAATATGACCATTTATTCTAGAGAGAAATAGACTAAGATAGTCTGTATAATATGTGTTTCAGTTCTCTCTTTTTGTTTTGTTTTGCTTTTCACTGAGCATAGGATAAGACAAGGCAGTCTTTAACTTCTTAAGACTGAAGAATTGTAGTAAGGCAAGAGGGAGGATGTATACTCAAAATTGTGAGGTTTGGTAATATATGGCCAATGGAGGATATTTCAGCTAAAGAAGTATTTAAAATCGGAATTGAGCCAGGAGTCAAATATTTGAGTTCTAGCATTAACATGACCATTAATTAATGATGTGATCCAGAGCAAGCCATTATACTATCTAAACCTCAGTTTCCTATCTGTAAAACAGGGAAAGTAACAGCACTGTTGGCTATCTGATAAAATATTGGGTGCGAGAAGAGGTTGTTGCAAAGACTAACTTAAAAGTCCTAGAGAGTGCTTGGAAAACAGGTAAGAGCTGTTCAAATAGTTTTCTGAATTTGTTGTTGGTGTTAGTGTTGTCTTGATTTTTCAGACAGATAGCAGGGGTTTCATTGGTCTATAACTGTTCAGAATCAGGGCACGGATTCAGGTTTTTCTTTGTCTCTTCTAATAGCAGGATTGAAGAGGAGCTAAGAGTCATGGTATCTAAGGGAGCTCTGCCATTTTCTGTGTCTCTGATCCCGCCCCACAAACTCCAGCTGACACATCAATGCTACAAGAGTTTTCTGTCCCCAGGTACACAGTGGAAAGGGACCACTGGGGCTCCCTTCCCAACTTCTTGAAGGCTAACTCATTCTTGGATGAACTATTTTCCTCTTTCACTATTAAGCAATACCACAAACAAACTAAATTTGGAATTCATTTAAAGGTTTAAATCCGTAAACCAGCCAACTAGCTGTCTTCATGGTGTGTGAAAATGGTCAGGATTAAAATTCTTTATATTACAGTTCTCCCACTCACTTAGCCCTGTTTGGTTGTAGTTCCCACCTAATAAAAGCCAAAAGCAGGGACTTTCTCAATGCTGTATTCACTTTTGGCCCAGCAGGAAAAGACATCTTTCAGCTGGGAAGCTACTGTTCCATAGTGGCTGCTTTGGGTAATGTTATTTTAATATGTTTTAACTCAGAGATGTTAGCTATCTTATGCTAAAAAAATGTTATAAGAGGATATTTAAGAAGTCTATAAATTAGTATTCATTGTGGCACTAAAGATGCTAATTTTTAAGGAGGAAATAATGTATGGCATTCAGCTAGAATTCTATATGACCATTTTACTGCGGCAGAGTTGTGGAGATAAAGAGAGTTGTTGCTTTCATTGACTCTAACTCTCATTTATGAAGGGAAATACACTTGCATGTCTTTTACCAGTTGAGATGTAATTGTTATTCATGTTGAGAAAGAGGTTTATTAGCAGTTTTATCATAGAGATTCAGATAGAAATAAAGGCATTTGGGTTATTACAAGATATTAATTATGAACGTCAGCCAACTGCAGGAGCAGCTTCTTTGTGGTATACAATACAAAGTGATCTGCTGATTTGGTGGATATTTAGAAGCATAGCAGTTCCGGCCTGAGTTCACAACTTTTGTCACATGTATAGATACCCATAGATTGTTTAGATGATGCTAGCATGATTCTGTGTAACATGTTTTCTTTGAGGCATATGTAGCCAAGTTTCTTTAATTATAGACTCTTCCATTATGCTTTTGTTTTCCTCCCAAGTGACAAAAGAATTTTTGAGTTATTATTCCTAGTTATTTACTCAGTGGGCATTTATTGAGTGACTTCTACATGCTAGATCTAGGAACAAATTTACAAATCAGAGAGATTTTTGCCCTCTTAAAGCAGGAAAGACAGACAAGGCAACTGTAACCCACTGGGTCACATCTTATGATGTGGACATGCAGAGGATGAGGAAGCATACAGAGAGAGCATCAGACCTAGATCTGGGGATCAGGAAAGGTTTTTTTTGGGGGGGGTGGCACTGAAGCTGAGTCATAAAGGATGTGTAACAATTGGCCAAGTAAAGAGGGAGAGAGAATAGGGTAGATATAAAAATGTGAAGGAAGGCCTGGAGCCCAGAGAGGACTATATGGTGGGCAGCTTAGGAACCAAAGTTCCCTGTACTGGGAATTTCAGTTTTGAATACAGTGGTGGGTGGGAAGCAATGAGGCTGATAGAGATAAGTGGGAGCTGGTCTTGCAAGGGCACATGCACCCTGTCCGGTAGTTTGTGCTTCATCTTGGAGTTGGGAGGATTTCAGGCAATGGAGTAAAATGATCAGATAGGCTGCAGTGTGGGAAATGGATTGGAATGTGACAAAACTGGAAGAAGTTAGAAGGTTACTGCAATAATATAGATGCAAGTGGTAAATTTTGTGGCTTAAAAGCTGATGGCTTTTACTTTCTGCATGACTTAGGAAGAGAGTATTAGAATGAGATGAAAGGAGAGATGGTGTTCAGAGATTTAAGAATCGTAGAGAGGGGGGAAAAAAAACCACAACAACTCTGACTAGGGAAACAGGAGGTCGGATGGGTAGCATTGAAGGACCTATTGGTGATGAAGGACATACGTTTATAGTGGCAATATCTGTATGGCTCTATGCTTTCCTCACAATACTCTAAAGTATATGTGTGAAATATTAGTAGTGAACGGATGAACTGATCTGTAAAATGATTGGATGAAGAGATGAACAAGGGAATCTAAACTGGGCAGGAAAGTAAGAAATTATAAGGTGAGGCTAAATGATAAAGAGGAAATAGTAAGACTTAAGATAAGACATTACAGGATTGAGGAAAGAGCCAAAGGGCAGCAAAGATGTGTAAGGTGGGGCACCTGAGTAGCGCAGTTGGTTAAGCGTCCAACCTTTGGTTTTGGCTCAGGTCATGATCTCATGAACTTTGTGAGTTCAAGCCTCACACTGGGCTCTGTACTGCAGGGAGGAACCTGCTTGGGATTCTCTCTTTCCTTCTGTCTCTGCTCCTCTCTCACTCACACTGTCTCCACCTCTCTCAAAATAAATAAATAAACTTTAAAAAATTGTTTTAAAGGATACATAAGTCAATGATCTATCACAAAGGTTAAGGCATCATTGGTGACTAAAATGTCACTAGAAATAAACTAGATGAAGGAAAATTTTCATTTTGGACTCCTCTCAGGGATAGTCCTATATGTGTTTCGAACTTACTGCAAGTGAGAAGTCTGCGAAGTGAAAGAGATGAGATCTACTTATATTTATTCTGTATTACTTTGCTTTGTCATTCTGTCTTTCCTACTCAGTCACACTAAGGTTGATGACTTCTCCAGGATTGGAGCTAGTAGAAGAAAGAAAGATAAGGAAACAGAAAACATCTTACTGGACTGGCGCTATAAAAAGATGGTGGAGCGCCTGGGTAGCTCAGTCGGTTAAGCGTCCGACTTCGGCTCAGGTCATGATCTCGTGGTTTGTGGGTTTGAACCCCACATCGGGTTCTGTGCTGACAGCTCAGAGCCTGGAGCCTATTTCAGATTCCGTGTCTCCCTCTCTCTCTGCCCATCCCTTGTTTGCACTCTATCTCTCTCTGTCTCAAACATAAACATTAAAATTTTTTTTAAAAAGATAGCAGTGGTGCTTTCGGGGCTTGGCAACATATCTATCTATCTATCTATCTATCTACCTACCTACCTACCTACCTACCTATCTTCTTACATATTGTTTCTCCTATGGAGTACTTTGTAGAGGTTTTTAGTATACTTCCCCCATCACAATATTGAGCTTCTTTTACCCACAATTCCCTTGTCAAATGCAACTCTTCTTGTTGGTCAATTACAATTTCCTCTTCATCCCTTAAGCATCCAGAGGTGGATGCTCACTTTCAGCCTTTTGCTGCAGAGATCTCACTGCACCTCCAGGAGTCTGCTGGGCAATATCCCATATCACCTATGTGACCATGACTAGTTCATAAGCAATACCCAATGTAAGTACACTGTGATGCCCATGGAAATGTTCCACTCAGATCTCTCTCTCTCTCTCAAAGAATTTCTCTCTCTCTCTTTTTTTTTATTTGAGAGACAGAGAGAGAAAGTGTATGTGTGAACTGAGGAGAGGGCAAGAGGAAGAGAGAGAATCCCAAGCAGGCTCCATGCTCCATGCAGAGCCCAATGCGGGCTCAAGCCCATGACTCTGGGATCAAGAGTCAGACATTCAACAGACTGAGCCACCCATGTGCCCTGTCACTCAAATCTCTTTAAGAGAAACCATTGCAGCTCTGGATCAGTCAAGTCACTCATCCCAGGCCCTTCTCTCCTGGGCTGCTCTGACACAATGGCTGAGCTTGCAAAGGTCCTAAAAAGTAGCCAGTATTGTCTGCTGCAGGATTCTCCTAATGGGTGACTTTAGCTCAAGGACTCTTCATTTGTGTAGCTGAGACTTGGCAGAACTAAGCAGCAGCCTGAGGCTCCTCCTAATTCTTTCCCCTCTCCTTTCACAGGAATCAGACCTACATCATGATGGAAGCTTCTCCCTGATTATGCTTGCTTCCTCCTCCTTGATCCTTCATAAGAGTTTTCTCAATAAGTACCTTACACCTTTGATCTCATCTTGTGATGGGCTTTTGGGAGGACCTGAATAACAAAATTACTTCCCAAAAGCAGCTACCACAGGCTGCCTCTCACTCTTTAGAATTTACAGGAGTGAGTTCAATCCATCATGGACACATGTTCCACATCCAGCTTCCTAATGGTCTCTGTCATCGGGTACCTGGGATATGGTTTGATGAGATATGGGAAGACATGAAGACATGGGAATGAGTGTCATGAAGGAAGAAATGTGTTATACTCACAGCTTGTTTGAAAAAACAAGCACAGACTGCCATGTGGTGCCACATGAGGAAGCCCCAGGGTAGTCAGGAGGCAAAGGGAGGGAATTGAAAACACACTCGTGAATCTTTGTTGTGATTATTGCTGGAAGAAACCAGCCAGGAAGAATAGGCAGGCTTAGGATCAGCTAGTTTGAATAACTTAAGTGGGCTGTGGGGTGTAGTTTTCTTTAGCTGTCAGGTGCTTGGTCCTTGGGGTGATTAAGGTAGGGGAATAGTGGGGAAGAGTATGATAAACAAGGCGGTTGGGGGTACCAGCCGGTTTGCATGTGAAAGGCGCACATGAGTTGTTTGCTGTGTCTGGGAATTAGCAGCCTTGGGAGGGACAGCCCCTCCCATGTCAGCAGGACCTTGAGACGTCAAAGAATCAAAATACAGAAAATAAAAAGACATGATTAACACGTCTTCTTGGAAGTCCTCACTTGTCATGAGGTTAAGACAGAGGCACTCTCCCACACCCGCGCCATTGTGTGTGGGAGAGTGAGGGGTGAGCCCATCAACAAGTTCTCCCTCTACATCAGTCCTTTCTGCTCCTCTTACTCTCCGCAATCTCTTCTATAGATCGACAGTACAGATAATAAAATATGGTTTTTGGAAATACGTTTTCTTCATGAAACTGACATTAGGCCAGCACTGATGCAAATCCTGCATAGGTGGTCTGGAACCTTCCTTGGTCTTAAGCCGAACTCAACAGAGTTTCATATTTACATTCTGTTAGCACAGCTTTGACCATGGTTTCCTTAGATCAAGAATGTCGTTTTCCAGGGTCATGTGGGTGGCTCAGTCGGTTAGGCGTCCCACTCTTAGTTTCCGCTCAGGTCGTGACAGTTTCATCCGCACTGACAGCACTCTCTCTCCCCCTCTCTCTGCCCCTTCCTTGCTTGCACTGTCTCCATGTCTCTCAAAATAAGTAAACAAATTTTAAAAAACATGTTTAAAAGGAATGCCATTTTCCAGTCCCTGCAAAAATCTTCCCTATTTTCAACGTTTCAACTAAAATAGTATCTTACAAAGTTTTCTTTAATTGTAATGCCAGATATAATTTCACCTTCCTGTGAATCCTCATAGATATTTACTTTTCATTTTGAACTTCTCCTTTCAACACTGACATCTCTTCGGCCACTTAACTATTAGCTTGAGTTTGATTTTGGCCTTGTATTAGGTACAATCACTGTAGTAAGTCATGTGCTAGGAACTTAGAGAACATGTTTGCCCTGGAAATTCAGGGAATTCAGGGAATTATCTTCAGGAGTCTAACCGCCGCTGTAGTTCCTTGATGTCTTAGAAGAAATAGCACAGAGAGCTTTTGACTTGGTGATCAAAATCAAAGACACTGAGATTCAAATTCAGATAAGCAAGAATGCAGAGGATTCATATTTAAAGAGGAATAAAACTGTGTGACTTATTTAAGGACAAAGATTCTGAAGCAGAGATGGTACAACAAAAAAAATTGCTGTAATTATTTAAAAAATTTTTTTAAACGTTTTATTTATTTCAGAGAGAGAGAGAGAGACAGAGAGAGAGAGTGTGTGTGAGCAGGAGAGGGTCAGAGAGAGAGGGGCTCGAACCCATGAACCATGAGATCATGACCTAAGGCAAAGTCGGACGCTTAACTGACTGAGCCACCCAGGCGCCCTATAATTAGTTTTAAGTTAAGGAGAGAACTAACAGAACATTCATAGAACCAAAATTACAATTGTAGATGTTTATCTTGAAATATATCACATGTATTGATAAAAGTACCGAAATTAAGATGGTATGATAGAAGCAGGGTAATGGAAAAACAGTGGATACAATAAAATTAGCACCCCAGAAAGATATCTAGACATGTCTGAGACCTTGGTATATGATTGGGGAGGCATCCAAAATCAGCTGAGATCAAAGTAATGTTGAAACGATTGTCTGTTCATATGTAAAATAGAACAAAATGAAACTTCCATCTCAACCAATGTCAAAAATAAACTCCAAATGGTGTAAAGACTGAAATGTGAGGGGGGGCGGTGGGAATCTATTAGAATACCAGGCAGAATGGAATAGTAAAATCTTGAAGTAGGAAAGTATTTCTTCACTGTAACAACAGAAACAAAAATCTTTAAAATGTAAACTTTTTGCAGAACAAAAACCATCATAAACAAAATTAAGATACACCACAAACTGGGAGAAGTGATTTACAGCATATGAAATAGGCAAAACATTAATATCTTCCATATAAAGGAGCTCTTACAAATCAATTTAGATAGGACAAATTGAAAAATGAATGAAAGATGCAAAAGACAATTCACAGATGAAACCCAAAGTAACAACAAATATGACAAAATGTTGTACCTAACTTGAATCGGGAAAATGCAAATATCAGCAAGATGCACTTTAACCCCATCGTACTGGCAAAGATCCTTAAGCCAGACAGTGCCAAGCTTTGGCAGAGAAAAGGAGAAATAAGAACACTCAAGCACCGTCATTGAGAATATACATTGGCATAGCTATTTTGAAGAGAAATCGTATGTGTGCATAGCCTATGACCCGGCAATTCTATTTCTAAATATATACCTTAGAGAAATTCTCCCTTGTGTGCAAAGGGAGACACTTTCAAAGACACTCAGTGAAGCACTGCTAGTTATATATAGTAAAAACAAAGCAAAACAAAAAGGAAAAGAAAATTAAATTTCCATTAGGTCAAGAGAAGATAAAGTGGTATGTGACACATTAAAGAATAATTAAAAGAGATAAAATAGAACTAAATGTAATGATACAGATCTGTCTACCATAATATCGACAGAAAAAGTGAGATGCAGAAGGATATTTATAGTATGATATAATCTTGACAAATTAAAAAGGATACAGTATGATGCCCTATATTTTTATTAATAAATGCACAGGTAGTTAAGGTGACAAACACAGATTTGATGCCTATGACTTACATTCATGAAAGTGTTAACTTCTGTAGCGAAAGGAAAGACCTTGCAACACGAAGAAGAGTGAGGTAACTAAGTTTTTCAGTAACCATTTCTTTTTAAAATGGATGAATTTCTTAATCAAATGTGAAAAATACTTTATGTGGTAACAAGTGAGTGGTACAGAATCACCTGCAGTTTTTTACATTTAAGTTTTAAAAACAACAAGTTAAAAAAGCTATTGTAGAGGGGCGCCTGGGTGGCTCAGTTGGTTAAGTGTCTGACTTCCGTTCAGGTCATGATCTCATGGTCTGTGAATTGGACCCTGAGTTGGGCTCTGTGCTGACAGCTCAGAGCCTGGATCCTGCTTCAGATGCTGTGTCTCCCTCTCTCTCTGACCCTCCCCTGCTCACTCTCTGTCTGTCTCTCTCTCAGAAATAAATACACATTAACATTTTAAACAATAATACTAAAAGCTATTGAAGAGGGGAGAAAAAACAAACAAACAAACCCTGAAATAGCCTCTAAGGAGAATTGCAGAAAAGAGAGGGAAGAAAGAAGTGGACTAAGGATAGAATCTTAGTAGCAAAAGTAGATGAGGGTTCAGGTACAAATATCCCTAAAATATTGCTCAGGCTCTTAATTGTTTCCATGTGTAGTCAGTTATCTGTTGCCACATCTAGAAGACAGTTTCCGAAGGGCCTGGTGTGTGACCCATAGATTTATCACCCACAGCACCTCCCACAATGCCTGACACATAAAAGGTGATCCCTAGAAGGGTATTTACAGAATCTAATGAATGATCTTCCCATTAGACTTTGCAAAAGGGGAAAAGAGAATTTTCCCAGTCACCTGGAGGGTTAGTTGCACTGTTTGAACAAGAGAAAGATAAATCAGGAGAGCGGCCTGGAACCGTGGGAATTTGCCCAGAGTGCTTTGAGGAGTCCCCACTTACATGCATGACAGCTGCTCACACAATGGACCTTGCAGACAAATAAAGAAAATTAGCAAATGGATAATGGGTCAAATCCTCTTTGATGAAAAGAAGGCAATAAAGACATCTTCATCTAACTGCCCCTGCAGATCAGTAACAGAATTGTATCTATGAATCACCAATGGCTGGGTGGGGGAGGCCAGTCCACATTAATTTGGTGCTATGAATGTCATGGCAGAAGGGACAGGAGGCTATCCTGCTAAATCATATTTAAATTAGCCAAGGTGGGCAGCTGCCCCACAGATAATGCTGGTAGAGAACAATGTAAGACAGATGATTTACCAATTAAATGAAGCAGGCTTCCCAAACACTGATGGTTGAGGACTGGGGTGCCATGTGTTTCTGCCAGACACGGATCTGTTTCCATAACCAAATTAGGCTTCAAGTTTAGAACTCATATGTCTACCCCTCCCCATTCTGTCTCCCGCCCCCTACATAAATACAAAGAGGATTGCATGTTAATGAACAAAACTCAGACTTTCTCCATTTCTCCCCTTGTCAAAATCTCTTTCACCTTCACAACCAACAGTAAATCACACGTTCTGCTTGAACAGGCACTCAGACAAAAGCCCCAGCAAATGGCTATCATAGGAGAGAGGCCTTTGTCGGAGCGCAGGCATTGTGCTTTAAAAAGGGAAAGAGAGCCCATGTGGAAATAGAAAAGCTTGTTCTGGCCATTCTTTTAAAAATATAACATGTCTGGGGCAAACTGGAATTCAAAAATGAATTCAAGCACAGTTTCCAAGTGACTGCCAAGCCAGCGAGAGGACCAGAGCACTTTATAACGACAATAACCCAACCCTGGGGTAGAAGCGTTTGCAGTGTGCTCTCTACTATTGCATGTGTAGTCTCCGGGAAAGTGTTTAGTATTTTTATTACAGCTTTTCATATGGAAAATCAGAGAAGTGAAGTAAGACTTTTCAATAAAAAAGTAAAGTTTAGATATACAGCATATAACTCTAAAATGCCTCTCTAATCTAAAATTCTGTGGGTATAGATTTACAAAGCAGGAAACCATGGGGAGGCTAGTTGAGACCATTCAGGGAAGGAAGGAAGGAAGGAAGGAAGGAAGGAAGGAAGGAAGGAAGGAAGGAAGGAAGGAAGGAAGGAAGGAAGGAAGGAAGGAAGGAAGGAAGGAAGGAAGGAAGGAGAAGAAGAGAGAAAGAGAGAGAGAGAAAGAAAGAAAGAAAGAAAGAAAGAAAGAAAGAAAGAAAGAAAGAAAGAAAGAAAGAAAGAAAACAAAAGAAACAGAGAAGGAAAGAGGGAGAGAGGGAAGAAAACAAAAAACAAACGAAATATAAACAAAAAATAAAAGAGAAAGAATAAAAATTGTATTCAAAATTAAGAGAAGCAATATTTGTTCACCTTGGTTTTTGCTTAAAAAGTTAGCCCTGCTCCAGTTTATCTTTTTCCATGGAGAGGTGGAGACACAATAAAATTGTAATAAATGTACTGCAAGTTGCAGCATTAACTGATGAACCAGGCAAGGTAAAGACCTTAGACTAGCAAATGTCTTGAAAGATGAATAGCAAACGTGAAACTGTGGGCCGATGTAGGTTTTAGAATCCTCAGGAAAACATGTTAAAAGAAGCCTATGAAGCCATTTATGGCAAATAGCTCATCTTATAAATGAACAGAGAAGTGAGGAGAAATGACCCATTCGTACAAATGGAGAGCCAGAACTAGGCCTCAAGTCCCTAGGTTTCTCGTCCATTCTGGCACCAAAGGCAGCTCTCGTAACTTGGGTTTCGGAGGGGAAGGCAAAGAACTAGCATCTCAGTACTACCAGGTCCCAAGCCCTGCATTATAGACACTTTTGAAGGGATTCCAGAACAGCCTGTAGTTCACCATAGGCAGCTGGAAGATTCCATGGTATGGAGAAGGCTCACTGATACAAAATAAACATTAGTTATTGTGGTTTTGGAAAAAGGAAATTATGTCTGACTGACCTACCAGAGCTGTTTGAAGAGCTTGGTAAATATTGTAAGCATAGAAAGCCAATTGCTGTATTTTCATAAAAATTCCTGATGTCTTCGGTCAATTTTCTAATGGATTTTTTTTAGAGGATATTATGCATGGAATGGACAAGGGAAAAGCCTTTATTAATATTTTTTAAGGTACTGGTAAAAGGAAACAAAAGAGGAAATAAGTGAGATTTTTTTTGTCTGTACATTACAGCAAAAACAGAAAAAATGTCTAAGATATTGATACAGGAATGTATCTTATATTATTTTTCAAGGAATTATTTTGAAAATGGTACGCAGTGAAGTTTGCAGGTGGAACTAAACCATTCCATGTAGTAAAACACCAAGTCAATGTGTGTAAATTACAGGCTGTGAGACAAGGCAGATACCTAGCCCACAGGCTTCAGGATAAGCTTGTGTAGAGAATGCATTTAGAGAAAAAATAAATAGAGATTATATTTGTATGATTATGGGTTCAATAGCAGGTACTATTGGGAATAGGAATGTTGGAACCTTTGTATCCATTCCCTTAAATGGCTGGTCCAGGTGCTGCTGTTGCTGCCAAAAGACCAGCAATTACCTGAACATGATCAGAAAGGGGGCTGGGAATCCACAGACAATATTATTATTTCCTGTACCAAACCATGATGTGGCTGTAACTGGAACACTGCATGTAACCTTGATGCACGCAGCAAGAGATGAGTGTGACACAACTGAAGGAAATCAGAGACCAAATATGAAAATAATCTCAAGAATAAAAAGGAGTTAGCATTAGAATGAACTGAAATAATATAGTTGGACATAAATATGAAAGGATGGGAATGTCTCATATAAGCACATAATGTGAAAGGGACAAATACTGAAATACAAAAATAAGCCTCTTCTCCCATATTAAGACTTGAACTTGAATAAGAGCATGTTAAGGGAAGAAAGTTATTATTTCTGTCTCTGCTACCAACTAGGTATTTGACCTTGAGTACTTGCTCTACTCTCTCTGGACTTCATTCTGTTTGCCGCTCAGATAAAGGGCTTGGGGTAGATTAAATCCGTGTCTCATGCAACAAGTGTTTACTGAGAAACTATGAATACTTTGAGACCTAGAAAACTGACCTGTACCATTGAAAACCTTACAGTCTAATCACAGGAATAGGATATGTTCTAATTGTATTTCTTTTTAAATACAGATTGAGATGTGTTCAGTAAAGTAACACACTGAAATAAAAACCTGGAGGGGGACATTTGCCTAATGAAGGAGCTCCTAAACTCAGAGAACATGAAGGGCAAAGAACAAGGCTTTATTTCTGTTTGTAATACCAAATTCAGTGACTTCTACTTAGAAGTAACTCAGTAATACATGTTGATTACAAAAGTAGCATTTAAGAATATTTGAGGAGTGTCTGGGTGGTGCAGTCAAATACACGACTCTTGATTTTAGCTCAGATCCTGATGTCATGGTTAGTGAGTTCGAGCCACATGATGGGCTTCACGTTGGACATGGTGCCTGCTAAAGATTCTCTGTCTCTCTCTCCCCCTGCCCTTCCCCCGCACTTGTGTGCATACTCTTTCTCTCAAAAAAAAAGTAAATAAATAAATTAAATTTGAAAAATTAATAAGATTAATAAATTTTTCCATCAAAGATGGATATGAAGGAATTATTTATGTTTAAGGGACTTACATAGGGAAATGTGTAGAAGTAAGAAAGGGTATTTATAGAAGAATGAATGGTGTGGTTAGGCTATAATAAAAGGGATTGTATGAAAGTTAGGAGCCAAAAAAAGATGTTTGAATTCCATGGTATGAATTTATATCTAGAGTCATTCAAAATTTATAATCAGAAAATTAAAGCTGATTAATATCAAGATTTCAAAATTTGATCTGAGGGAACAAAATGGAAGAAGTTGTCAACAGTGTCAAATATTATAGTGAATTTCAGTTGGATGAGGGCCGCAAAGATGGTATTGGTCTGGCAGTGAGGACCTTGGTGACTTTCAGAAGGAATACCTAGAAACCTTGTTAACAGGATTCTTGAATCCTTACCCTCAGGGAGTCTGATGTAGAAGGGAGAAGGCCTTCGGATCTGCTCATATGACAAGCACTACTAAGGGATTTTGGTGCAGTAGGAATATGGACCATATTTTTAAGAAACACTAGGTGAGTGTGATTTTCATTCATAAGATGAAAAACATTAAATTATCTAATTTGGAGACCATTTCAATGACCAGATCAAATCAATAGCCTCGTTGATCTGATCAATTGTGCAGAAACTGGTCACTACCATGGCAAAGCAGGGAGGAACATTCAATTAAAAAAAAAGATTGATCCATTGTTCATATCGAAGATTAATGTAGACATGGATTTTGTTTCAAATTATTTGAATGAACGCTAAATGTTCTTTAAGCTCTAAGGAAATGTAGACTTTTATTTTTTGATCACTTAATTCCATTACTGTTCTAATAAAATGGATATAAGACAGAGAGCCGATATTATCTCTCAGTTTCTCCCGTCATAGTGTTGCTCTTACTGTTCCCTCATTCGGCACAGTTGGAGAGAGATTGATTAATTTCTTGTTCCGTTGTTGCCACACTCCCTTGCACTTTCTGATTGCTGTTGGGACTGAAACAAAGAAAATGACATGAGGACGAATGTTGTTGTGGCGTTTCCAATCCATCGGAACTAGGAAGTATTTGAAATCTTGCCAGATAGCTGGTCCTCAGGAGTCAGTGTCCCCCTCGCTCATTTAACTAACAAAGTCCCCCATCTTCTTTGTAAAAGTTACTACAGACACCTCATGTTTTCAGTTTGGTCTTTAAGAATGAGTCCGTGAGAAGGAGTTTTTCAGGTGCTCAGGTTGTCTTGAAACATTCCATTAGACAGAATCCCATTAGACAGACTTACATACTCAGAAGGTAGAAGTCCTGGGTTCTAGTTTTAGCTCTGCTTTGAATATAAGTGATCTAGGGAAGGGTTTTAACACTTGTAGGATCATCAGAGATTCTGGACAAACAATGTCAGTGCTGGAGAGAACCTGAGATGATTTGGCCCAACCCCTTTGTTTCATGGTGATGAGAATTAAAGGGCTGGCCAGACAAAGGACTTCCCCAGTGTCACCTGGTTGAGAGTGGCTCTTTCTGGGACTAAAACACAGGCATCTTGACTCCTTGGACCTCTCTCATTTTCAGTGCACCTCCCAGCTTTGGGAGACACACTAGGAAGCGAGGCAATTCCTATTTTAGAAATGAGGCAACAAGACCTCAAGGCAATGAACAACTTTCCCAACATCACATACCTCATACCATTATTAACGCCAAAGTAAATACTAATATCTTGCCAGCAGGGTATTTCCCATGTGTTAGGAACATGGCCACACACTTGATGCACATTCCTTAATATTCCTAGTCCAGTGGTCTTTTTATTTAACAACCCGGTGCATACGAAAGAATCTTATGTGGATGATATATTTAATAGTCGAAAATTCTTAGGTAATAGAACCAGGGCTAGTACCAATATATTCTAAAATTCAGCTTTGTGTTTTATTCCCAATGACACAAAGTGTACTCTCTGAAATAGAAACTTCGGTTTGTAGCATAGTCTAGTCATTGTGTCGTCCTTCTTTCACCATGTAGGAAGTCACTATGTCTTCCTTCTATGTAGGAAGCCTTTAGACATGATCAATGGATTTTTTTGTTTGTTTTCATTCAAAGCATTTCTTTCCCAGGCCAAGGCCTCTGGGTTGTTTTATTTCTCCCAGAAACAAAGCTTCTAAGAAAGATAATCCCTTCATAATCTCTAAAATCTCCTGCTTAGGGCAACAACTCTGTGAACGAATCCATGTAAAGAGCCATGAGTGGGCTTGCGTGGGGCTTGTAAATGCTTAGAACGCCCTGTTTGAGAAACAGAGGAAGCTCATTGACAAGGGAAGGAAATGGGGTGGGGGTGGCATGGGTTCTGGGATTCAGAAGCTGCCACAGTAAAGAGGCCTCTGCCTAATACTGTTCAAGTTTCCTCTGTGGCTTAAGCTTTGGTGTGTGAAGAGGCTTAAATAAAGGGTTAAATAACAGGACACTTAGAGCTAGTCCTCAGGAGAATTAGCGGAAACAGATCACTCTGCACTATCTACAGCAGTGGTCCTCAAACCTCTTCTTCTTGGAACTTCTGTGTTAGTTCCAAACAAGAAAAAAGGAGTGAGAAAAGAAAAGTCATATTATTTTACATTTTTGCAAATCTCTTTAATCTCTGGTTTAATAAAAGACAGCTGTATTTTTCAAATATTCCCTTCCAATCAATCTTTTACGATATATTTTTCTGGTGGAAGCATAGGAAGAAAACGGCCTCATTCAGATACATTGTTGGAAAAGGAAGGAGTATTTTAATATCTTTTGCATATAATTGTAGATATTCATCTTTGACATCACACTGAAACTCAATGAGTAGATTCTTAAAGACACATTGCAGTGTGGAATCTGAAACCATATTGATGAAAATTTCATATTCCACTACATCAAAATCCATTGGTGTATCTTGCACTTTGAATGGATCTTTTATCCAGGCATGATTTTTGTAACAACTTGCATTGGTCATCTGGAAAATACTATTTCCATTCCACAAGTGGAATTGCTAGATCATATAGTAATTCTATTTCTAATATTTTGAGGACCCACCATACTGTTTTACACAGCAGCTGTGCTATTTTACATTTGCATCAACAGTGCAAAAGGGCTCCATTTTCTCTACATCCTTGTCAATGCCTGTTATTTTCCCTTCCTTCCTTCCTTCTTTCCTTCTTTCCTTCCATTATTTCATTCTTCCTTTCTATCTTTCATAGTGGTCATCCTAATATGTATGAGGTGGTATCTCATTGTAGTTTTGATGTGTATATCCTTGATGATTAGTGATGGGTAGTATCTTTTCACATACTTATTGAGTATTTGTTTATCTTCTTTGGAGAAATGTCTATTCAAATCCTTTGCCCATTTTTGAATTGAGCTATTTGGTTTTTGTTGTTGGGTTTTAGGAGTTCTCTAAATGGTCTTGATGTGAATCCCTTGTCAGATACATCATTTGCAAATCTTTTCTTTCATTCTGTGGGTTGCCTTTTTACTCTGTCAATATTATCTTTGATGCATAGCTTTTTAATATTTTCATGAAGTACATATTGTCTATTTTTTTTTTTTTTTGCTGCATGTGTTTTTGGTGTTACACCCAAGAAACCATTGCCAAATCCAATATCATGAAGATGTTGTCCTGTGTTTTCTTCTAAGAGATCTACACTTTAGAGATTTAGTGATTGAGAGACTTTTGATTCATTTTGAGTTCATTTTTATATGAGGTATAAGACATGGATCAAGTTTTATTCAGTGCATATGTATATTCCATTTTCCCAGCACTTTTGTTGAAAAATCCATTTCCTTTTTGTGTCTCAGGCCATACTGTGAGAACTTCTGATGTAAACTATCTGTTTTTAAAATGTCTCCTTGGCAAAGGCATTATGATCATCATGACTTTTTATTTTAATTAGCTATCCCTAACACAGATAAATCATAAAGATGTTTACACTCTAGTATGAATTAATTTATTAGCAATTAGTACCCTATCACTTGTAACAGTACGCCCTCTTGAGTTCTTGTTCTCACTCTGCCATTACTCAGCTATAAGACAATTAGTGGTCATTTCCCCTCTGTGCCCCTCAGCTTTCTCTTCTGCAAAACATGAGCGGTTAATTTCAAACTTTTTTAAAGCAGCAGAGCACCTTAAAATGACTTGAGACTTCCTTTTACTAAGTTTATAAAAGTGCAGATGCTGTGATTAACTTAGGAGTGTAGCCCCCAGCTCCCTCCCCACGGGCAGTCCATTCAGATATTTTTGTGACATTTAATGGGTCCTAAAATATAATTTCGAAAACTAAAGGAGAGGCAATCGTTCAATTCCCTTCTGAACACAATATTTCACGGGTCTGTGGTATGTAGTACATGCCACAGAAGCACTGAGAGATTTCGAATAACGGCAGGAATATTTGAAATATTAGAAGTTTGGATGTATGCAAAGCTAGATGGAATGTTTGGATGGAAGGAAATGGAAAATCTTGAGAAATCAAAGGGGAAAATGCAATGCAATCTGTTGTAAACATGGGGAGCAAGAAGAACAAACAGCGGAGAAGATAAGCAAAGGAAGAGAGGAAACAGATTGTGGGAGAAACCTGTTTCATGGGCTTTCTTGGGGGCCATCTGACCTGGGAGGTGTGCTCTTGACAAGCCAGTTGGGGGATGTTATGAGCTCATGCTGTTTTCAAGTAAGGAGGAATCCTTTTTTGGTCCAAAGATAAATTAGTTGCAGCCCCAAAACTATCTGATACTAATTGGAACCCAAATTCTAACCCTAATCCTTTGCCAGGAAATTGGGTTAATCCCATTCCTAATCAGAACCTAACCAAGAGCTAATTCCCCTTTATCATTTATTTCTTGTCACCAGACAGCCTGCTTCGTCCTTAGCTTCTGTTCTCAACTCCACTTTCTATGTCCTCAGCACATGGTCCATGTGCAAACACAAATCTCTCTCTTTCCCTTTCTAGATCATGTAATCTGCAAAGGAGAGAAGTGTATGTGGATTTAAAAAAAAAGAGAAAAGATGCTTTGCTCAGCTTTGAAAGGCACTAACAAGAACTGGAGTAACATGTATGGAATAATTAAAGCCGCTGTGATCTTTTACGTTTCAAAAGCCTTTTAAATTCATGTCATCTTTGGTCAATAGCTTTACAGTTCTAACAAGTAATTTTCACAAAGTGCTATTAAGGGCTATAAACTTTATTTTCTTCTCTCTATTTCTCCTTAAAAAATTTTTTTTGGGTTGCTTTGTGATTAGCAGGGATGGAAACAATGTATCTTTAAATAATAAAGAAACCATTTTAATATTCTCATAAACATCATCCCCTCTGCTCTCCACTACAAACTTTAACAGCCCAGCAGCCGCAGAAGCAAGTAGGGCAAACAATACAAGAAGAGTCATTATTGTAACTAAATTAGACCGTTTGTTTTCCTTCCCTCAAATCAAATTGTGTAGGAGCTGCTTTATTGCAAAACAGACATTAAAATTCCAGCAAGACCTCAGAGAGAAAGTAATTTCTATTTTATCAGTGCTGTAAAGCTGTCTTTATGTTCTGAAGCAGGAAATATTGCAAGGATATTTATAGCTTCGGCTCCAAAGCCAGTTTGAATAGAAATGTTACCGCGGTCGCTGGAGCTGTCATACTGCTCGGTGGAGCAGGGAATTTTAGTGAATTTGTGAATTACTGTTTCGGTCTTGACAAGTCTCTCAGTGAGGCTGGTGTGTGTCTGGAGCCGTTTGGTGGTTTGGGAGATAATGATTAAAGACTTGGATTTGCTTTAAGAGGAGATTTAAATGATATTCTACAGCTAATCAGTTTTGTTCTTCAAGTCCTCCCAGAACAAAGGCAAGGTTTCCAAACTTGGCCCTGCCTTAATGTTTGGTGGCCCAGCAAGCGCTCATTTCCCCAGGCGCCTCCCCCCTCCCTCCTCCCTCTTCCAACCCTCCCCCTTTGTCCTTGACCTGCCCATCAAGGTATCCCTGCTCCTCATCTGTCTGAACTGTTTACCCAGATTTGACAGTTATTTACCATCCTGCCTCTTCCCTGGGGTCTGTTGAAATGATTCATCACGGTATCTCACATTTATCTTAAACCTTCTTGTGAAATGTGCCAGGATTCCATGAATATGATCCCCACCATCAAAGTGGAAAGAGCTTTACTTGTTTTACACGGGGAAGAACTGAAGTCTAGATGTGGGGAGACATCTGACTAAGGTCACACGGTGCTTCAGGAGAACAGATGGGCTGAGCATTCAGTTCTCTCATTTAGTTCAAGTATTTCTCCACTGCCCCTTGCACGTCACATCAGTAAAAACAGAAGTTTCGTGACTTGCGGTCTAAACAGACAACCATTTGAGCAAATTCATCTGAAAGTGGGGCAATGAACACAGACTTTTAATAGCTCCGGGGCCACCCCAGGCTAGGAGGCAAGACAAAGCTAGACTGTGCCCAGAGTTTATTATTGCTCTGAAAGCCAAGGGCAGTGGAGGGTGGGGCATGGTTCCTCAGGACTTCTACGGGGCAATGAAAGAGTCTGTGGAAGTGTGCAGTGTTCTCTTTAATAAAGCGGGGCAAAAACTAATCAAAAAGGTTTTGCTTCCTGTTTCTGGGTCACGGGCTTGATTTATACCACACTGCTCATCGCCTTACCACTTGGGTCAATAGCAAAGTTTAATTCCCAATTAAGCAATCCCTAGAGGGGGATTTTCTCTGGAACCACATCCCAGACAATCCCTTCACTTTATGAGACAAAGACTCTACCCTCTGCGCAGTACCTGCTCTTTCTGTGTGCGATGAAGACACTTTTTTTCTTACCTCTTTAAATTGAGATAGAAATAGCCGACCAACTTGATTTACAGAACTTGATTTGGGGACTATCCCAGCTACACAGACTTGGCCATTTTCATCCAATTTTTTGATGCACCCATATTCTTGACTTGCCCCTGAATTAGGGACATAGCACACTAAAAATGGATTCTCAAGACAATTTAATATAATCTGCCATTTAGACCAATTAGAACACAAGTCTTTTTACTCGGACCCTGTGATCTCACTTCTATACCCATGCTGCCCAAGACAGTAGATGGTAGTCACATGTGGCTACAAAGCATGTGGACGTGGGTAATCCAAAGTGACATACACTGTAAGTGTATGGAATATATGCCAGATTTCAAAGATGGAGTAGGAACAAAGTAAAATAATTTTATATATGGATTTTTATATTTTTATATTGATTACCTGCATTTTATATTTTTTTATTTTTATACTTTTGTACCGATTACCTGTTGAAATGATAATATATATTGAGTAATATAAGACACATTCACATTCCTTTCATTTTATCCTTTTTTGAATGTGGCTCCCAGAAAGTTCTAAGGTGCCTATGTGGATCACATTATCTTTTCATGGAACGACACTGTCTTATACTTCTTTCCATCTTCGAGTATGGGTTCGCGAGGAAAGCTATATAAGTGCTCAGACTCTCAAAACTTCCCACAAGGATCAACTTACTTCTGGTCAGGCTGCCCTTTTCTTTTTTGTTCTCATGTGCTTAAAATCCAAGGAATAACGGCCTGTCCTGCAGCCTAGTGCTATGCAGAGTGGTTACTGTCTGTTCAAGTTCAGAGAGTAGGGCATGGTTTGAAATTTATTACCTTTGATTCCCACTTGAAAGTCCCAGTGTGGAAATCTCAAATTAGGAAGAGTTTAGGCCACAGAATTATTACTGTTTTCGCATTCAAGTTTAGATGTTCCTGATTTCTCCACTCCTAATTATTGGGATAAGCTTTAGAAAGGATATATTAAAAATGATTTTATATGCACTCAGTTCAAGAAGAAGAGCTCTACCATCAGCTGAAGCCTGTATTTCCTTTCATTTCCCTTCAGATAGCACTCCTGTAATGGTTAAGTTTCTACGGACAGAGAGCCTGCATATAATTTAGATCCTTTTCTCCTTTATAATTAAAAAAGTCCCTTTTCCTTCATAATTTAAATACATTTGTTACTGGAGTATTACTAGGTAGAGATACAATCCTTCACCTTTCAAAATTAGCTACGTTGGCCTTATATAATGTTGCCCACACATTGGCAAGGATACTTGTAGCTTGGGGCTCCATGAAATTAGACACACTTTGATTCAGATAGACTTTCCAATGAATGGCTTGTTCATATCATGGGCCCATGGAGGTGATTCACAAAATTCTCTGCACATTAGAGTCGCCTGATGATCTTTTAAAAATTCCAAAGTCTAGACAGTACCCCAGACCAATCACATCACAGTCTCTGGTGGGTAGAGCACCAGCTTCAGGAGATTTTGAAGTTTTTCAGCTGATTTCCTATGCAGATGAGTTTGGGAGACACTAGCTTATCAGCTAGTTGGATGAGAACCCAAACACCAAACATCTGTCAGAGTTAAAAAAAAATAATAATAATAAGATGGATTAAGTAATCTCCCTAGAGGGTCCATATTCCTCTCTTCTTAATAAACCAACACTTTTTTTTTTTTTAATGATGGGAAGAATCTGAACTGGGAAGAAATTAGAGCAGATCTTGCCTATGGATAAAAGCACAGTATCTACCCACTCCTCACTAGGAGATGTTTGCTCTTGTAGTGAGGAAAAAGATGAAAATTGAGAAGAAATTTTAAAAGAAGATGAGATATGGAAGAAGTCATTATTTTTGTAAACTAGTTTCAAATTTTGTTCCTTTGCGTTGGACTTCAAGTCACACTGATTACTCCCATGGCGTCTACAGACATCGTGACTTGAATGAAGTTTCTTAAGATTCTGCTGGCCACACAAATCATTGTTCCTACTGAAGTGCTTGGGGACTGCAGATGGATCCCAGAGGCAGTAACAGTCCTGGAGTCAGGACAGCTGAAGAGAACCATTTCTTATGCATTTTTTCGAGAAAGGACCTCTGTGCTCAGAGTTGTCAGTACTGATTGGACAACCTGCTCAGGAATATAACACCAGATCATGTACCAGAACTACTTTGCCAAAGCCTATACCTATGGTGGGTTCTTGATTCCAACTTATTTTAGCTGTCACTGAAACTGATTGGATTCTGTAAAATCAACAGCCAAACCTAGATGACAATTAGCAATTACTTTAATACATATTTTTTAAGTGGAAGTGTTAGACCTCCCAGCATACTCTAAGATAGCTCCTGGTGATATATGCTAATGTTTTCTCAGGACATGAACCACCACCCCCTCCATTAGCTAGATACATATGGGAAGAGATGAGGCCAGAACCTATAGCCTTTATTTCTGATATAACACTAGGCTACTGGTCTCCACTTTTCTGTTAATACCTGTTTTCCTTACACAGAGAACTTAGAACATTCTAATTATTTATCTTTAAATATTAAAAAAAATTCACATGTATTTATTTTTGAGAGAGAGAGACAGAGAGAGGGAGACAGAGGCTCCAAAGCAGTCTCAATGGTGTGAGTACAGAGCCTGATGTGGGTCTCGAACTCAAGACTGGTGAGATTGTGACTTGAACCAAAATCAAGGGTCAGATGCTTAACCAACTGAACCACCCAGGCACCCTTAGAATATTTTAAGTAGCATCCATTAAGTGCCAACCAAATATATATTATTATATATATAGTGTATATGGCATGCATTTACCCTTATATTTATATTATATATTTTATATATGTATAATATATAAAATATACAATATATAACAACATGTTTTCATATATAATAATATATTTTATGTAAGGTTTTCTAATATATAATCAATATATATTATATGATCCATAAATATTATACATCATTGTATATTTGGTGGGCACTTGTGTAGAAAACCTACAGTCTATTCCTCCTTTACTTTCACACTGTTAACACATTCACATTGCTTCTGCCACCAGTTTGGTGGGGGCTTTCCCCACAGCAAACAATTCTGCAACACTAGCTGGGTGTCCTACAATTTAACTCCATTCTGACCCCGTCTACCAGAAAATAACATCAGACCCAACAGGTTAAAGGCTCAGTCCTATAAGACTCCCCACAAGATTTCAGATGCCAATTGTAAGTCCAGCTTGCACCTGTGCTTCTGGCCTATCAGCTATAAATAGGAGGTTCCCATGACCTCCCTCTTCACATTCAATTAATTTACACTCACAGAATTTTAAAACAAATAGTTTACTCACTGTTCACATTTATTTTTTTATTTTTTTAAGTTTATTTATTTATATTGAGACAGAAACCATGCAAGTAGGGAAGGGGCAGAGAGAGAGAGAGAGAGAGAGAGAGAGAGAGAGAGAGAGAGAGAGAGAGAATCCCAAGCAGGTTCCTCACTGCCAGCCCAGAGCCCGACATGGGTCTCAAACCCACAAACCCTGAGATCATGACCTAAACTGAAACCAAGAGTCAGACACTTAACCAACTGAGGCCCCCAGGTGACCCAACCAGTTTGCTATAGACAGATATGATAAAGGTTACAGAAAAACACCCAGATGGGAAAGATGCAGAGGGCAAGTTCTGTTGCAAAGGGCGTGGAGGTTCCATGAGCTCCCTGGGAATATGCCTCTCCCAACATCTCCAGTGTTCACCTACCCAGGAGCTCTCTGAATCTTATACTGTATAGATTTTTTAAATTATTATTTTAGAAAGGGGGACTAGGGGAGGAGCAGAGGGAGAGAGAGAAAATCATAAACATCCTTCATGCTCAGTGCAGAGCCCGATGCGGAGTTCAGTCCCAGAACTTTGGGATCATGACCTGAGCTGAAATCAAGAATTGGACACTCAACCAACTGAGCCTCCCAGGCGCCCCCACTATTTGGATGTTTGTGGAGACTCCATCATGTAGACATGATTGACCATTAATTCTAATTTCAGCTCCTCTCTCTCCTCTGGAGAATGGGAGTGGGGCCGAAAAAAATTCCTAGCTTCCAATCTTGGTTCAGTCTTTTTGGTGATAAGCCTCCACCCATGAGCCATCCAGGAGCCCACCAAGAGTCACTTGATTAGAGCTAAAGACACTGTTATCACCCAGGAAATTCCAGTGGATTTGGGAACTCTGTCAAGAACTGGAGTCAAAGACCAAATATTAGAACAAAAGATGATTATAGTGCTCTTAGCCCTTGGATTGTAAGGGTTTTAGGAACTCTGTGCCAGGCACTGGGAGCAGACACCTATATATATATTTTTTTCTATTATCTGACAGCACTTAGTTCCAACAGAATTTTGTGGAACAAGAAGTAAGTGCCAATCAATTCTATAGATATCTATCTATCTATATAGACATATATCATATAGTATCAATTATATATATGATATACTTATCAATCAAAAACATATCTTGTCTAGTCTATAAATAAATATTGAAGCCCAGAAAGGTCAAGAAAATTGACCAGGACTAGCAAGTAGTATGATCACAATGTGAAGTCATGTTTCTCTGATTCCAGGGTCCATGCTCTTTTCACTAGGCTGTGCTGTCAACCAAAAAATGAATACCTTAATGGGACAGGGTTGTGTGGGTGGAGGTGAGATAGTAATGGGTATTTCCATGAAAAGATACTCAAAGTTTTTTATTTTTTTCTATTTTCTACTATTGTTTTGCAATTGTGCACTCTCACAAAAAAAAAAAATAGAATCAGGACTTATATTCTGTACTTACACAGCTGTTTACAAGTACTTTCACGGTTCATGATTTATCAGGTTTCTGAGAGTTAATGTATTTTCTCCTGAGACATAAAAACATCATGTTAGGATATTGGGGGCAATTTTCTGAAAAATGAATATGTTAGGTTCTAGATGGTACATATACTTCTCACACCTCCCTGAAAACTGCTCAGGCTGCTGCCTGTTGATCAGGGGCTACCTCATGTTTCACACCCCTTCCTGGTGCGCTGAATTGTTCTGACTCCTTCCCTCTCAATCATTCAGTCAATATATATTATATTTACTTCTCCCATGTGCCAAGAATTTCTCTTTTTTGCCATCTCCTTTCATGGAGATGTGATGGCAAACAAAACAGCAAAATCACTTGCCTTCTTCATTCGTGGTGCTCATTTTCTTAGGGGGAGAGAGGCAACTAAAAAAGTATGTAAGTTAAATGCTGGACAGTGATGAACGCTGTATGGGAAAATAGAGGACGGAGATGGAGAGTTGTATGTGTGAAAATGATGTAAATTTAGACAGCATGGCTAAGAATGACCTAAAAAAAGATACAGGAATGAGTGATGCAGATATCTGGGGAAGTATGTTCCCGGTAAAGGGAATAAGGTGGATAGAGTCTTTATGGTGGAAGTTTGTGCTAAATGAGGCCAGATCATGTAGAGCCTTGTACATCAGGGGAAAGACACTGGATTTTGCTCTGAGTGAATTGATTTTGAGCTAGAGTGGCATGATTTGACTTAAGCTTTTGCAACATTAGGAGGCTGTTTTATACAGAACAGGCTGAAGGTGGCAAATCCAACCAGGAGACATTCCTGCAATATTCCAAATGAGTTGGCAGGGAATTCGGCCCAAAGAATAGCCATAAGTGTGATAAGATATAGTCAGGTCCTAGTCATTTTCTGAAGACACAGCCAACATGACTTGCTGGTAGATTAGAGAGAGTATTAAAGACCATTCTGTAGTTTTGAGGCTGAGCAACGGGAAAGATAGTGTGGCTATAAACGGAAATGGAAGATAGAGCAAGTGTGACCAAATTCTGGGGCATATCAGTCATGCAGTATTGACAAGCTGAAATTTGAGTTGTTGATTTTGTCATTAAAGTGGAGCTGTAGAGCAAGCTCACAAGAAAGTTCTGGACTAGAGATTTAAATTTTGGAGTTGTCACAAAGACATAAGAAGTCATTAGACTACTAAGTACATCAAGAGAATAAGTGTATATAGAAAACAGAAAAGGTACAAGCCTGAACTATGGACAGTCCAATGTTCAGAAGTGAGTAGAATAAGAAGGAGTTGTTGATGAAATACAAGGAAAACAAACACAGAGTGCTGTCCTAGAAGCCAAATGCTGCTAGATGTTGGTGACAGATGCCTACTGAAAATAGACGATGCTCATTATGTTAATAACATTAGAGTGAGTCAGAAGACTCAAGGGTTCAAACACTGACTTCATCATATATTAGTCTGTGACGTTGGAAAAGTCACCCTTTCAGGAAATTGTTTCCTCTACTGTGAAAAATTATTGTGGTAAAGGTGAAATAAGATAACATGAAAACTGTGTAGAAGAATAAGAATCTAGCACACTACGCAATAAATGGCAGGTGATTCTGAATAGAGTCTTCTGTATTTAAATCTCAATTACCTGCTTATTTCATTTCTTGACTGTTTTTCCATACCTCTCACCCTGTCTGCAGAATCAAATCATCATTTTCCGACTACCACTCCCCACTGGGTTGAACACCTAAGCAGTCCTAGATTTAGCCCTGATACCACACCTTTCCCACACTCTGCTATAACTAGGTTGATTGCCCTGGATTTCCAAGTCATTCATTGGACATTTTTTTGAGACCCTGTGCTAAATATTGGTCATGGCCCCTTGTAGCTCTGACCTTACCAAATTGTCCATGAGTCCTCCTCTCTGATAAACTCAGATTCCCGTTCCTGATTTCCAGAGGTTTGAATAAATCTGATTATGACTTACTAATCATAAAATATTGGAGAAATTTCTTAATTTCTTGAGCTTTAATAACCTTGCCTATAAAAGATGAATAAAAATTTCTAAGCTGAAAGACAGTATTATTTGCATTGTGAAACTATTATTCACAGTGTAAAAAAAACTGATCCTTAATATAGGACCAGTGTCTTGGTCTTTGTCAGTTATATAATTGGTCACATAGTAGTAATACGAATATCAATCTCCTCCCTCCACCCTATTGTGTGCTGATGCTTTCTGAGATGCCGTGCTAAGCTTCTGCAATTATCCAAATGAATCTTGGAGAGTGAAAAATGGCTCACTACAGCCTCTAATACACTCCATTTGGTTGAGATTTACACTATTGGATTTGTTATCGCCATTGAGAACAAATGTACTCCTTAACTGGTAAGTCTTTTTCCATGTAATTGCCTTCCTGAACATGCATAAACACACAAGCACACAGACATGTCTGCGCACACACACACACACACACACATGCACACACACACATGTATACAGACAGACAGGCAGACATCTTGTCCTGGTGGATATATATGAACAAAAATTTTAGAAGGAAAATTAGCTAATAATTCAAACAAGTTTTCAGTTTTTTTAAAGGCAAAAGTCCTGAAGAGAAGATCATTTTCGTGATCTAGGTTAGCCCTGTGCTTTCCTATGTTTCTATATTCTTTGATTTTGGGCTTTGGCCAAAGGAAAGTACAAAACAACAAAAACAGCAAAAATAAGTCTCTGCCTAGTCCTTATGTATACATGTTCTGGGGATGACCTGAAAATACTTCCAGAATAAAATGAGGGGGCTTCCATAAAGATATAGGGAGGAGAAAATACTTTCGTTAAATTTTTTCTGCAGTGATTAAAGTCATACTATTGCCAAGAAAAGATCACAAATTTTGTTGCCATGTATTTATATGAGAATATTCTAAAGAGCAAACAGGGAGGTTCTTTTTCTTTTTTTTTTAATAATAAGACATTAGTATTTTGCAAAATAAATCTTAATTTTTTTCATCAATGATACTTGTGAATTCTTGGTCAGACTGAGTACTCTTGATTGATTTGGTCCATAAATGAACTTATGGGAGACTTAATTATACCATGAGATCAGTGTATGCTTATCGATTGTGACTTTGACATGATTAGCCACATTAGATTATGATGTCCTCATCCCCCAAAGATCAGAGCAAGGATTGGACTTGCTTTAAGGGCCATTAGTCATATGTTCGTGGCACGTGCTCAATTTTTTTTCATTATGTAATAGGTAGAGGAGACTATAAAAAGAGCATTAGCTTCGTACCATTTAGAAATCTGTCTTAGAAATGTGCCTGATGGAAACAGACCATCTTTCTCCTCCCAACCCAATGGTTGCTTAGTTGACATGAATGGAATTGAGAAGGGAGCAATTCTAGAGACTGCTTCCCTCCTACCCTCCAACATTGTACCTTGGTGGAGCTGGGGTCCCTCCACAGCTAATCCTAAATCCCACATCACCATCCTTGGTCCAAATGCTCTAGTCGGCCACTGAAGACCAGGGCAAATGCAGCTGTGGTATTTCTGAATCCAGGCTCCAGCCATGTGGAAGATCAAATCCCCGTGCCCTGCAGCCAACTTGGGACTCCATCCATTTTAGTCAGCACAGCATTACTAATAACCATGAGAAACCACAGAAAATATGAGAGCCGTGGCAGCAGTGACAGGGAGAATGAGATGCAGAGCTATGCATGCTGGGAACTCTTGGCCTTAATTAGAATGTGCGTGTACAGTATTTATCTTTCCCTCAAACCTATAAATAAGGCCAGCGCTTTGGCGATTACTGATGTCTGCCGTCATTTCACAAGGCCTCTGTTTTGATGGAGCACCAGTTGCTGCAAAATAATATTTCTTTCCTCTGTAGCCTGCATGTACTCTGTGGAAACGTTTCAGAGGCGTTCAGAACCATGACTGGAGAGGAGGAAAGGGGTGAAATCTAAGAATCTAAGTATGAATTATTATTTTGGGACCTTTGACTGCAATCAGAGATCAGAAGACGTAAAAAGGTGCTCACAGGCAAGTAATCAACACTCTGGTCCCAAAAAAGGCCTTCAGCCTCATCATTCATGACAGCATATTTCCAGCTCTTCCATGAATACTTCTAGTGATGAGCCGTCCACTGTCTCCAAATTTTGGGCATGGTGAAACTGTCTTGCTACCAAAAAATCTGCTTCTCCCCCAATTACCTTGTGGATCTTAAATGGAAACTGTTTCAACTTCCTAAGTACTTACCTGGTTCTCCTGTGAATCCCAGTTTTCGATATGACTGATAGCAATAATTACAAAGGTACTCAGTATATAATTTTCTATCAGTTCTTTTTTTTCTTATAATAGCTGAAAATGTGTCTGATGTGTATCTTCAGGTGTGAACTAGAACAGTGCTGATCATCTGACGTAAAAGGATGAAAAATTATACCTATTCTCAAAGACTCTCGTTTCTGAAGTAAAAAAAAAAAAAAAAAAGAATCATAAGATGAAATGGTCTAGAAGGGAGCGGGGTTAAATTTTATCCCATGTAGGCACCCCCAGGACCAGCCTAAAGGTTAAGTAAAACCGTCATTGCTCTTTGCTGCTTGGTTCCTCTCTAAGAGTAAATCATAAACTCCTGAAGGATAGAGGTTATTTTGTTCTTGTTTGTTGTTGTTGCTGCTGCTGTTGTTATTAAGTTCCATGTTTCCCAGCACATGTATGTAGTAGGTCTTCAGTACATAATTAATTGTGATTAAGCCATTTCATTTAATTGGGTAACTGGAGCCTCAATTCCAGAGGTTGATGTCTTCTCAAAATAAATAAGCCAACAGAATAAATGTCTTCTGTTGGTCTTCTGGCCTGGGTCTCTCCATGTGAGGATGTGAGGTTGAGATATACTAACCGTCACCTCCAATGAATGTTTATTCAGAAGGTTCTAGTTCTCCACCAAGCACCAAACCATTATCTGCCTCCTGTGCCCGAGGAGATCTCTTCAACTCCTCCTTTGAAGACACCTCAGGCTGCTTCCTCTCCAGCAAGACTGTTAAGTGATCTGTCTGCTGTCCCCATCCTCCTACATTCAAAGAAAAAAATAAGTAAAAACTCATCAACCAGCGACAAGCCCTCAGCCCCAAGCTCATCCCAGCAGATGTTCAGTCTCTGCCTCTGCTGACATTAGGCTCCTTGGTTCCCTGAATGACAATCAGCCTGCTGGTAAACCTCCTAGTGTGGCACCTGTGTGGCTGAGGGCTTAGAAGATTTTCCTTTCCTTCTTTACTGCTGCCATGGTAAAATGGACCCCTTTGCTCAGAGAAAGGGACTAAAGGTATATCCCCAAAGGCTAGGAAAGGAGAGTTACAGGAGTTTCATGGGAAAACTGCAAATTTGACAATGAAAGACAACTATTTGTATAAAAGAAAGTAATTTACAAGAGGGAAGAAGAGTAACGTCTTTGAGCTTTCAGATGACATTAAATGTTTCTTCGGGCACTACCATGCCAAACAAGTGTGCATCAACTTCAGACAGTCTTATGAGGTAGCTCTGGTGCCGGACAAAGCGTCTGGACTTAAAGTGAGATCTGTGTTTAACAATTTCCCAGCTGTTTGCTCTGCAGCAAAAGGCTGAGCCGCTGACTGAGACTTGTCTCCTCAGCTGTAAAATGGGGGCATTCGACCACCATGAATGGGCAGCACCAAGATGTGTCCTTACCTCCTGACATGTCCAGGAGCTGATGGAGCTGAGGTGTTGGTGTTGAGGAAATGAACCGCTACGTCGTTGTGGGTACGGCCCATCACAGATGTCACACAGCATGACGGTGGGGCTTGAAACTGAAGTAGTGGGAGGTGATGCCCAAGTCCTGAATAAATGTGAGGTTATGGCAAGGATAAGAAGGTAAAGACTGATCCATTGTTCAATGAGGCTCATAGCAAGAGGTATTTTTAATTTTAATGTTTATTATTGTATTGAAGTATAGTTGGCATATAATGTGATATTCGTTTCAGGCACACAACATAGTGAGTTGATAACTGTGTACATCATGACAAGTGTAGTTATCGTCCCTACTTCTTAGGTAATAGTAAAGGATAATGGCTTGAAGAAGAAAATGCATCATTGAAAGGATATTGAAAACTTCCAACAAAATAACTACTGAAGGGCACAGGATGCAGGCAGTCATTCCTGGGCTGATTAAATACTACTGTTTTTAAAGTTTTCCAACATGCTAGGCACTGTTTTTCGTACTCCATGCATATACTCATTTAATCCTTATAATAATCCTGAAGGAGTTTTCCCTACATTTTATGGATGTAGGAACTCAGGCTAGGAAAATGGTGGTACCTTGCCCAAGGTGATGCACTGGTGAATGGCAGAGCTGGAACTTGAACTGAGAATCTGAGTTCTCAACACCCGCACCAGACTGCAGCATTTCCAAGTGTTTGCCAGAATCCACCCAGAGCCAAGGAGAGAGGGAGTGGACTGCAGAGACTTGCAGATATAGAGAAGTCAGTTGACCTTGAAATTGGGGTTCTGGATGGCATTTGGAGGAAAGGGCGGCAGGGTAGAACAAATTGATAAGAAAAAAATAATGTTTGGGGCTCCTCGGTGGCTTAGTCGGTTAAGCGTCCAACTTTTGCTAAGGTCATGATCTCGCGGTTCGTGGGTTCGAGCTCCGCGTCGGGCTCTGTGCTGACTGCCAGCTCAGAGCCTGGAGCCTGTTTCAGAGTCTGTGACTCTCTCTCTCTCTCTGACCCTCCCCTGCTCACGCTGTCTCTCTCTATCTCCTAGAAATTAAAAAAAAATAATAATGATCAACACTTCATAATGAGAAGACTGAAGTGGAAAGGGAAATGACCAGTGGGGCTTGGATTTTTTGGCAGTATCTAATGATGGCAAGAACAGAAAAGGTGGACAATTTGATTGGCATCAGCTTGGAATATAGCTTCAGTATAGAGTTACTGTACTGTGGACTCTGGCTTGCGTCCTAGTTCCAAATCAAACTCCACTAAGCATTTGCCAAGATGTTGCAAAAAGATCCTCCCTGGGTGCCTTAAAAAGAAGGAATCTTGGATCTCTACCGTTGAAGGGGGCTCAATCCTTTCCGATGACCATGATGTCCAACTGCAGAAGCAGGGTTACCCTTGATGCTCAAATGTGTTTCCTCCTGTGATATTGAACAGAGGAAAAAATAGGATGCAAATTCAGGGAGATGGAACGATCAACCAATCCAACCTGTATACTTTTAGTTTGCTTGGGATCTTGACGTAGCAGTTTTTGCTACTAAAATCAATGCTGTGGTTTGAATGATGGTACCAGACACAGTACAGAAAACTACAAACCCTAGTTTTCCTCAAGCCTGCCTGATTTTTTTTTTAGGCCAGAACATTCTATCTTGTGTATTTAACTATCTTCCATGGGGAGAATTGGGGGAGAAAGGAGAACAGAGAAAGAAATGACATGAAATGTGCACATCCCATCCTTGTCCTCTCATTGTGATGGAGTTCTTGACCAAATGGCTAAGAAAGAATTCTTGAGATGTCTTTGGTGCACGAAGGGGACTTTATTAAAGCAAGGGGACAAGATCCATGGGTAGAAAGAGCTGCACCGTGGTCATGAGGAGTGACTGGTTATATACTGTTAAGCTAGTGGGGCTTAGGGATAGCATAAGCCTCTAAGGAATTTGAGAGCAAAGCTTTCAGGACGTTAAGGGACTAACTGCTGTTTAAGATAAGGTTACTTTAGTCTTTAATAAAACAAAAACTTTAAGGAAGTAAGGCAGCCATGAGTTGCTTGAGTAAGGTCATGCATGGTCTGCCTGTTTCAGGTGTCCATCAGTGGGCTGCAAGATGTAAGAAGATTTAAATTAAGCTACATTTCTCTTCCCTTTGTTTCCCTCATCATTCCCCCTCACCCTTTCTCCCCAACAATTTAGACCCTTAAATCTTTAAGGTTGTTGAAGGCAGAAAGTTTCATCTTCTGTAGCTTCTTCCTGCTGAATAGAGGTATAGAGATGTCGCTACTGATGGGTCAGGGTTGGTCAGTTGAGAATTTAATAGGAGTTAGGAAAGACTAAAGCAGCTGTATCTAGAGTTGATAACATATGGGCGTCTCCTTGAGCAGAAAGGATCATCTGTTGGCTTGAAGTTGTGATAGGGAAAGAGTCTTGGCAGCAGGTGGAGGGACATGGGAAGAAACAGCAAATTATGATTAAAATAACAAAAAGGAAAAGAGGCCTCAATAGGAATCCTTTGATTGTTGACAAAAATCTTTCTTTCGTCCAGGAGTTAAACCAATTATTAAAGGAAAGAGAAGGATCATTTAAAGCGCCAAACTGAGTATTTGTCAGAAGCTCAGAAATATTTTGGTGAGAATCTGGAATGTATAGACAGCATTCTGTTTTTATGAAAGCACAAGCTCCACTTTGTATAAGAGTTAAAACATTGAATACCATTTTATTTTGTAGAATTGCTTAATGCATTTGAGCTATTTTAATGTTTAATAATATAATGTTATTTAGAGAGTCATTTAAGGCCTTGATTTTATAACAGGTGGCATTAACCATCATATAGACTCTGTTTTGTTTAGTAAACATAGTAAACAATCAGATAATTGATAAGAGGCACTTTTATAGAAATAAGAAAAATATAGGTTAGGGGCGCCTGGGTGGCTCAGTCAGTCAGATTCTGTGTCTCCCTCTCTCTCTGACCCTCCCCTGCTCATGCTGACTCTATCTCCCTCTCAAAAATAAATAAAACATTAAAAATTTTTAAACAAAGAAATAAGAAAAATATAGGTTAGTGGTTAGAGCAAATTACAAACCCAGTGTCTGTCAGTGCCACCAGTAAGGAGATGTCAGATGTCAGGCTTGAAGCATCCTCAGATAAGACTGGAAACAGGCAGCGGGCTTCAGATTTTTTTTTAAATTTTGTATTGTAAGCCAAATGTTTGTGGTGACCCTTTTGAATAGCCCATAAAGCAACAGGCACAAAGATAGTCTATACATGAGTTTTGTGATAATTTCTCTAAAGTTTTACCTCAAGTTGTCTAGTGTAGGCAAACAACAAACATTTGAAGATCAACTGGAATTTAACATCCATTAAGGTGTGTTATTGAAGCATAATTTTTCTAATAACCCTCATTTCCAGAGAAAGCCAAATGAGGACTAATTCATTTGTAGAATAAGTCCCCGTGTTAACAAACTCAGCCTAGTGGTTTACATAAGCTCAGCAAGAACCGAGATTGGTCATATAGATCTTTTAAATTCTGCTTTGCTGGATTTTTTTTAATCAAGAATCTCTAGATTGAATGTTTAGTAGCCACTCCAAGCCAGAAGAAACCAAGTACTTGCCATTCAACATTCCTGCAATACCTGTAAGTTTGGGTGAATGCCTCTTCACAAGGTCCCAAAGATATCCTGAGGTTCTTGCACCTGCCAGGAAGTAACATTCTGTACTCACCTGGTAAGGCTACTGGGACCTCTATAAGTGATGTATGAGGGCAACATTTCCAAGGGGCCTTACGGCTCCTTGTTTCATTAAGTCAACCCGAGTTTCTTAAAACTGGTCATATCTGAGTCTAAGCACGTCATTCTCAAATACAACATTTCAGTCAAAGCCTTGGTAAAATAACCAGTATTTCCAGTGGTGACCTGTTACAAGAACAGATTCTTATTGAACTTATGTGAATAACTGTAATTACCATGAAAGAAAGAATATTTATTGAGAGCTTTTGAATTTAAGAGGGTTCAGGGAGAGAGAAAAATTAAATGCCTCAGTTGTTTACAAATGAATACTTTATCACATTTCTGTAGATCACAGATATTTTAGGAGAAAGTTTCCTTAATCTGGAAGAGCAAACATTAGAGAATCAACAATATTTCCAACAAGAGTTACAAAATCTGTAATCTTCCTCCATTTAGTTAGTCCCTTGTTACTAATTCTTGTTCAGTTTGAATACAGCTTTTGAGTTCTGGAAATTTATACCCATTTGTTCTGTAATCTTAAAGATGTCAAATACCAGTATTTGTCCTAAAAGTCCTATTTATAAATCTCCTTGAAGATGAAACATGCTTTTTAAGAGCATCAGAACAATAACTATAAATAACAAAAGACTCAAAAGTGGACATGGTTAACGATCTGTTATGAAAGTTTATTATGATGCAATTGACAAGGAAATTAGCTTATTTCTGTCACATATAACACTTCAGTAATCAGAATATGAAGTGATGACCTTACAATAAATATCTTAAAACCTTAAGAAATATATATATTTGAATGGTTATAGCGTTTATCCAAGCAATATAACCTGAGGTTTACCATTATTTGTTTGACAGGGCTTTTAAAGTAATATAACCAAATAAAAAAGCTGGTCAAAAAGATTTCATTTACAATTTAAATCCTGGGAAGTTTGTTAAAACCTTAGAAAATTACAAAGTACACCCTAAATAGGATTACATATCATCACCAACCTCAATTATGTATTTAACCAAGTTGGCAATAAGAGATTCTAAAGGCAAATATATAAGGTTATATAGTTGTTAACAAAACTAGCTCCTTTAACATTGAGAAGTTTTACCTAAGTAATCAAAGACCGGATAAAGACAAGACATAAAGCTTTGGTTTTCCCAGCAAACAAAAGAGAAAAAACCTTTGTTTACATTTTCTTTAAATCAAGAATAGATCAATAATCCAAGAAAACTTTGTCTTTTGAACAGAGAAAGAAAAGCAAAATTTCAATCTTATGCCAGAGTATTTTTAAAATCCATTCATTTCAGGGGCACCTGGGTGGCTCAGTTGGTTAAGCACCGGACTTCAGCTCAGGTCATCATCTCACAGTGTGTGAGTTCCAGCCCCACATTGGGCTCTGTGCTGACAGCTCAGAGCCTGGATCCTCCTTTGGATTCTATGTCTCCGCCTCTCTCTGCCCTTCCCATACTCATGCTCTGTCTCTCTCTGCCTCTCAATAATAAATAAAAGCGTTAAAAAATTTTTCTAAATCCATTCATTTCAAACTTAGTCCATCCTAACCACGAACCTTCTGGAATTTTTCATTTGCCTTCATATTTTGTCCCAAGAAATTTCTCTCCAAACAACTAGTTTCATTTAGGACAAAATTACTTTCTTTCTTTCTTTCTTTCTTTCTTTCTTTCTTTCTTTCTTTCTTTCTCTTTCTTTCTTTCTTTCTTTCTTTTTCTTTCCTTCCTTCCTTCTTTCTTTCTTTCTTTCTTTCTTTCTTTCTTTCTTTCTTTTTTCCTTGCTCGCTTTTTTTTTTACCTTTAACAAGAATGTATTTCCATTCCTTATGTATTTTTTACGTGTCTCCTACATTTTTTATATTCAAAGTTTTCTGTATTTCCATCAGTCTTAATTACATTTAGCAGAATTTTAACTTTTAGAAACCTTACTCTCCAGTGAAAACCAAGTAGTAACCAATTGTGCACTGTTACACCAGAATTCTTTAGGGGGCAAATTTATGAATCAGCTAAGTATCATGTAGGTTTTCCCACAAACTGAAATATCCTTACTTTCTCTGCAACAAGTCAAAAGTACAAACCTATGTTTACTAATTAATGCCTTAGTATTTAAACTTATTTGGAAAAGACCTAGTTGTCCAATGACTTTAATTTGGCTTATCATCCAAGCAAAACTTTAAAGCTTTAAGTTACCAAAGACATTGGAAGCTATCTTAATTACTCATGAAAACTTTTGAGACAGAAGTAGCCATCATTTTAAGCCATTTTGTGTTGACAGATTACAGCAGAGATAAAATGAACTCATTTGACCTTCAGTAAACCGAGGTAGAAAAAGGTTCATATATTTAATGCTGATAACTCTAAAGACATGTCTATCTTAATGAAACCAACACACTTAAATTAGTTCAAATACAAAATATGTCCCACTTGAATCCACTTAAAACTCAAGCAATTTGTTCACCATTGTCAATTTTTACCTGGGACTTTGGTGACGACATCTGAAATGGGCAGTGTAAGTCCTGTGTAAGTCTTCGCTCCTTGACAGTGAGGGTAGGAAGAGGAGCTGATGGTCCCAGAGGCACCCAGACAGTACAGGAGCCAGCTATGGAGTCTGCACCTGAAGTGGTACAGAAACAGGAGGGGGGGGGAGGAGGCAGAAGAGGTGAAGTGCAACCAGGAAGGCGGGGCTAGAGATGGATAAAACTGCAGAGGGCAGAGAAAGAGGTCTCCCAGTCTTAACGCCTGTCAGCTGGGACAGATGAGCAGATGAAGATTTTTTTCCCACTAATAACTGAAAATGAGCGGTCCATGTGGGCAGAAAAGACAAGGAACTTCCCTGAAGCAAAAGGAGTTTCAACAGCTGCCTGGGAATATTCCTTAAAGTCTCCTTCCTAGATAGACTAACCAGAGACAATTGGCTCCAATTATCATAGTCATTAACCCAGGAAATGAATGAGGGAGAAATTCCCACATTCAGCTAGAGTAATCTGAGGAAGGAGGAACAGGGAGAGAAAGTGTCAGCGTCTCTTTCATTAGCGATGGCCTGTGTTTCCTCCAACAACCCGGAGGAAAGCCTACTTAGAAAATCATCCAATATATCAGGAGGGAGTTTATCACACTAGTTAATGGCCAAACACATTCTGCAAGAGGCCTTCAGATCTGGTATGAAAGTCTGCACATGGGGTACCTCAGTGCATTTGTCCTATTTCTTGCAGAAAAGATCTAACTGATAGATTCTGTTAAGGCCATGCAGTATTACAGTAGATCAGTCTTTTCCTAAATTTCACAATCCAAATGGATTCCAGTGAGCTAAAATGCATCCCAAGGGAGAGTCCTTGGGGACTGAAGAAGATCCCATGTTCCTAGAAAAGTAGAGACGGTCCATTAGCAAAAATCTCCCTGATTCTTGGTTGGCATCCCAAACAGGATATATCAGAGGTTCCTGGTGTCAAAGTGACCAGAGGCATCCCTCAAACAAAATCACTATGATCACCAACCAACTGCTAAGGGCCCATGGGGAAGGATGCTAGCATCCTTTCATTTCCCATTGCATCCTGGGCTACAAATGGGTGCCTGGTGTATGGACCAAAATACTGCACTGTCTTGAACACTTGCCATAAAAGGCTGTGCCTCAGTTTGCCTTCTCTTGAGGAGCAAGCCATTAAGGTCATGCTTTAGTTTCCTTGAAGGCTGTGCCATTTTGAACTCATAAAAAATACTAGAAAAGTTTTACAAGGGGGAATTACCCAATTCTGTAGTTTAAGTAGTAGGTAGAGAACAGTGACAGAAAACAGTAAAGATAGAAATCTATCAAGATCTAAGCGACATTCCAACACATATAATCTTTACAGCCAAGTTCCCTGGGAAAGAGTCCTCGGTTGGGATTTAATTCAGTTAGATACTGGTTTCAGCTGGCTCCCAGTAGAGGTCCCTCAGCCAGAAGCAGCTAGACCAGAGATGTGGAGGGGGTCACGTTAAGCCAATGAGGAGGAAACCTCACCTCGGAGTCTTAAGATTGGCACTCAAGCTAGTCACTTAGATGGATGTCCCCTGCCCAAGACAGACAAATTTGTATAGGGACAAGAATAAAGAGAGGACATCAAGTTTCTGGGTCTTATTACTATTCCAGGCAGGGTACTAACTTCCATCCAAAAGACAGGCTTTCTCTTCCCCATACAGTAGCCATGGACTAGAGGATTATGACCAGAACAATCAACATGAAAGTGTTTCAATAAGATCATACTCCTTGAAAAGGCCCTGAAATGACAGTAAAAGAAAAAATAGAGAAAGTACTCACCAAGTTTGCGCCAACGCTCAGAGCCCAGATGAAAGGACTCAAAGCCTCGTATTGGGTGCCAAATAATGGGGATCTTGAGCAAATGGCTAAGAAAGAATTCTTGAGACATCTTTGGTGCACAAAGGTGATTTTATTAAAACACAGGAACAGGACCTTTGGGCAAAAAATGCTGCATTGGGGTTGTGAGAAGTGATTAGTTATATACTGTTAAGCTAGTGGGGATTAGGGGAAGCATAAGTCTCTAAGGTATTTGAAAGCAAGGCTTTCAGGATCTTGAGGGACTAGCTGCTATTAAGATAAGGTTACTTTTAGCCTTTACTAAAACAAAAACATTAAGGATGTAAGGCAGCCATTAATTGCTTGAGGCTGTGTGTTTCAGATGTCTATCAGTGGGCTGCAAGCTGTAACGTGATCTAACTTAAGCTACATTTCTCTTGCCTTAGTTTCCCTCAACAATCATACACAACACCTCTCCTACATTACATAGAGAATGGAGCAATAGTTGGAGATGTTCCTTTTTGTTGCAACTCTGGGACACTTACTTTGGCGCTGCTGTTTCACATACTGGGTAGTAAATTGCCAAATTCTTGTTTATTTACTTATTTGGATTATTGATTCCTTGCTAGCTTATTTGGTTGATTGTAATCCATTGCAGGCTGAACATAGTTAGGGATTCAAAAAATTCAAAAAGGTAGAGAGGAATTCATGGATGAAACATCTATTATAAATTTCAAAGGGACCCACAATACTGAGATGCCGATATTAAGGACCAGGCCAGAGCAGGGAAATAGAAGACCTGCATGTGTTCTGGTAACGGGAGGTCTTGTCAGACACCAGAATCATTTGAAGAAGCCAACAATAATAGGTTTGGAAAGAAATCCTTTCTCTGAGTAGATCATAGATATGACTCAAGCTGTTAAATCCTGTATTCTTAATGAAACCAAGCCAGGCATTAGGCCCAGAAGGACAAGAACATCCCTGGACGCATTGGCTTGGAGGGACTCACTGGCTAAACAGGCCACTCATTACTAAAAATCACAAAGGATGGGGTGCCTGGGTGGCTCAGTACATTAAGCATCTGACTTCGGCTCAGGTCATGATCTCATGGTTCATGGGTTGGAGCCCTGTGTCAGGCTCTGTGCTGACAGCTAGCTCAGAGCCTGGAGCCTGCTTCAGATTCTCTCTCTCTCTCTGCCCCTCTCCCACTCCCACTTTGTCTCTCTCTCAAAAACAAAATAAACATTAAAAAGAATCACGAAGGAAGTTAGAGACAAATAAGATGGTAAAATTCTCTGTGCTCAGGGGTTAGTGGGTGGGGATGGCCAAGGACAGAAGGCTCAGGGTTCTGCTGCAGGAACAGGCTAATAATATGAGCAGATTGAGGCCAGATCCAAAGGAGTCCTGAGAAGTCAGTTCAGGTGGCCTCAGCAGGGAGGAGATGCTGGCCACCAGAGCCTAACCTTTGTGGGAACATTACCGTTTACACAGTGCTTGAACAAGCAGTCGCTGCCACAGGTCTGCCTGAGCCAGCGTGACTAAATGCACAGTATGTTAAGGAATGTAGTGGGCTCATTCCAGCCTGCACTGTGTTATGTTAGACTACTTTCTCCTCTTTCTCCTTCTTAAGTTTCTCCATGTAAATCAAGGCCTCTCAACCTCAGTGCTGTGGACAATTTGGACCAGATAACTCTCTGCTGTGCAATGCAGAACGTTTCTCTGCATCTCTGACCTCCTCTTACTAGATGCCGGCAGCACCCCTCCCCCACCCTTGCTGTGACAACCAAAAATGTGTCCAGACATTGTCAGATGTTCAGAGTTACCCTGAAGGGTAAACTCTCCCCAGTGCTGAGAACCAATGACCTAAGCAAATAAACCAGCAAAATAAACAAAAAGCCTTCCCTGATTATTCTTCATGATCTCTGTGCTCTCTTCCACCTTTCAGGGGAGCCCTCAGCAGACCAGCAGTATTTCATAATTGCACAGGTTTCTGGTGAGGGACAGGGAAACCAGAGCTCAATCCTGACTCTGTCACTCACCAGATGCATCAGCACAGGCAAGTGCCTTAATCTACCTGAGCCTCGTATCCTTGCCCATGAAATGGGGATAATAATCAAACCATCTCAAAAGTTCTCGTGAGAAAATGATGTTGTGTATGCAGAGTACTCAGAGAGACAGGGACATGGTAAATACTTAATCACTGTTAGTTATCCTTATTATTGTTACTGTCATATGAGAGGGTGGCTGTCCTTGACCATTCGGTATGTCACCTTCTCTCCCCTGTGGGAATCGGAAGATGAATAAGACCATTGCCTTCCCCTCAGGTGTCCGCAGACCATTAGGGAAGAGAGGGCTGTCCATGAATCACTGGAATGCAGGCCATCAAAACGATTGCCAGCAGTGAGGTAGTTGTTGCCACCGGGTTGGGACGTATGGAAACAGATGCCAGGACTACCTCGATACATACAACTGTGGCGCCTTGTCACCGGGAACAGTCTCAGCAGTTCTGGATGCCACATCACAAGATCAAAGATGTCTGGATAAGATCCAGGGAAAGGCACCAAAAATGATAAGAAAACGCTGTCTTAGTCTGAGAAGGTGAAGGCAAAAGAGGTCAGGATTGAAATATATGAAACCATGAAACATGGGTATTTGTTCACTCCTTTATTTCATTAAAGTGTGGAGAGGATCTACCACCATCTTGGCTCTGTGCTATGGACAGAGAAATAAACTAGTGCAGCCCCTGCCCTAAGGAATTCAGACTTAGTGAGGGAGATGAGCCTATAAGCAAGTACAGTTGATTCTTGAATAACACAGGTTTGAACCGTGCAGGTCTGTACATGGATGTTTTCAATAAGTAGAATAAGTATTGTAAATGTATTTTCTCTTCTTTATGAGTTTCTTAACAGCATTTTCTTTTCTCTAGCTTACTACATTGTAGGTATACAGTATATAATCCAGATAATGTACAAAATACATGTGCATCAACTGTGTATGTTATTGGTAAGGCTTCCAGTCAACAGTAGGCTATTAGTAGTTATGTCCTGGGGAAGTCAAGTTCTACACAGACTTGCAACAACATAATGGGCCAGATCCCCTAACCCCTGTGTCATTCAAGGGTCAACGGTATCATCAAGACATCAGTAGAATACCTGGTGGTCTCATGACTAAACTGTAGTAGGAAGTCAGAGGGAGAAACTCCCAGGGCCAGAGAGGTGTCACAAAGGACGTGATGCCTGCCTGCACCTTAAAGGATGAGTGGAATCTCAGTGGAAAAAAGAAGGAAGGCATTCAAGGGCAAGAGGAAGGGAATTTCAGTAGCATGAACATTGCGGAGGTTGGAGAAGATGCTCCAGAAGCATTCAGCTTGGACAATTCCTTAAGAGCATAAGCTCACTTGTTTGGTCCTTTCCACTTCCAGGATGAGCTTGCCCACATCTGCATTCTGCTTTAGAATTTTCTCCCATGAGCATCCTGCACAAGTGGACATCGGAAAATCAGAGAACTACCACCACCAAGGGCAACCCCCAGCCAATGGAAACATGTTGTGTGGTGGGTGGCTGCTCAGGCTTTCCCAGTGCGGGTGGGTATCCGCAGGCGGCACTCTGTGTCTCTGCAGAGAACCACACAACTCAGCCCTGGTTGCCTACAGTGGCGGCCTGGATAATCCTCCCTCCCTGTCCCACTCTCTCCATATCCTCACGGCCATTTCTTTGAATATTATCCCTCAATAAGGAACCTGCAACTAAGTGTTCACCTCAGGCTCTACATTTTGAAGCAAGTCCAAGATCATGGCAAAGTGCAATTAAGAGAAAAAGAATACCAGGGGCACCTGGGTGGCTCAGTCAGTTAAGCGTCCGACTTCAGCTCAGGTCATGATCGTGCAGTTTGTGAGTTTGAGCCCCATGTCAGGCTCTGTGGTGACAGCTCAAAGCCTGGAGCCTGCTTCAGATCCTGCATCTCCCCCTCTCTCTGCCCCTACCATTTTCACTCTCTGTCTCTCAATAATAAATAAAAATGTTAAAAAGAAAGAAAAAAAGAAAAAAGTGCCATAATTTTTCACCAATAATTGAATTTCTAAATTTACAAAAATATACCATGGAATAATACTTTGTGGGCTGAGGAACTGTCCAACATTGTTGAGCCAATTACTAGTTTTGTGATCCTGCATGAGTTACTTGGCCACTCAGAAACCATACACTTTCTTCATCTGCTTCTTATTTCCTAGAGTTGGGGAAATACAGAAATAGGCATATTAGGTACATGTTAGCTACTCTTATTATCAATAATAATAACAATAATAATTGAACATAGGACAAGAACAACTTCTCTACAACCTAGGTAACTATTACAATATGTAATTATAAATAAATAATATAATAAATAGTTAATGTATATAAATAGTTATAATAAAGAGGTATGATAATACTTTATACCACAATTGCTTTGTAACTTTATATAATAAGGATTTCTGGCCTGATATACTGAAACTATATGTTTTTAAAATTTTTTTTAATGTTTTTATTTATTTCTGAGAGAGAGACAGCGCGAGCAGAGGAGGGTCAGAGAGAGAGGGAGACACAGAATCTGAAACAGGCTCCAGGCTCTGAGCTAGCTGTCAGCACAGAGCCTGACACAGGGCTCAAACCCACGAACCACGAGATCATGAGCTGAGCTGAAGTCAGACTCTTAACTGACTGAGCCACCCAGGCACCCCAAAACTATAGTTTAAAAAGCCCTAAAAACTGATGAGACTATTTTGACTTTGGCTCAACATATGACAGCATGTTTTTTCCATTCAAAACAGTCCTCTTAAAGCTAACAGTACTTGAATTTTGTTTGGAACTGGTCATTGGTTAGGTTCTCAAAGCCAATTTACATGACACATTGAGAAAAACCAATCTTACTGGTTTATGGTCGCAGATCATTTTTGACCTAAAGTGCTCATAACCAGCTTGATCAAGCCCTTGAATCTCTGAACTCAGCTCTTAATGATCTTTAGCTTGCCAATCAAATTTGCTTTCAATGGAAAAAAGAATAAAGTTGCAACCACTAAAAGAATTCTAAAGAACAGATCTTAAGGGACAGAAGGCAATTTCCAAAAGTCCCCCAAGGTTTGGGATGTAGAAACCGCAGCATCATATATTTTTAGAGCCGGCAGGGTTTGAGAGAACATCAGCCCTCTCACATTAGAAATGAAAAACCTGCTGGGGCATCTGGGTGGCTCAGTCAGTTAAGCGTCTGACTTTGGCTTCTGTGAGTTCTAGCCCCATGTTGGACTCTGTGCTCAGAGCCTAGAGCCTGCTTAGGATTCTGTGCCTTCCTCTCTCTCTCTGCCCCTGTCCCACTCACACTCTGTCTCTCTCTGTCTCTCAGAGATAAATAAACATTAAAAATAATTTTAAAAATATAAATGAAAAAACTGAGAGTAGGCAAGGGGTGAGGTTTGATCAACGACACACATTATGATCAGTAGTGGACTCACACCTAGGAGCCTGGTTGGCTGGCATCCAGCATTCTCCTAGCTGTCCTATGAATAAATACCATGGCAGGAAAACATGTAGCATTTTGAAGTCACTATTGCAAAATGGATAATGCCTGTTTGAATATATAAACTTGTATAATATTATCCTATATGTCCCTAACTTGGAAAAGGGTTAAAGGAGAACTTAATAAAAAATTTGTCACTCATAGAACCGTATTGAGCAAAACAGAAGAATGCCCTTCCTTTATGGTTGGAATTAGGGACATTGGCATTGCATTTCTATAGCACATACCTTAGGATACAGATGGATAGGGACACCTGGGTGGCTCAGTTGGTTAAGCAACTCTTGGTTTGGGCTCAGGTCAAGATCTTACAACTCATGAGTTTGAGTCCCACACTGGGCTCTGTGCTGACACCACAGAGCCTGCTTAGGATTCTCTCTCTCCCTCTCTTCCCCTGCCCCTCCTTCACTCTCTCACTCTTTCTCTCTCTCAAAAATAAATAAATAAACATTTAAATCAAGGATACAGATGGATAATGGAAACTGGGCAATTGGTTAAGAATTTGTTGGAACATGGCAATTCCATGTTTCTTTGTCTCTTGTTCTATCACACACACACACACACACACACACACACACACACACACACACAGAGAGAATGTACTCCTTTTCCTAATCAGGAATATTGTGCTTACTTTGTCAGGGAAGGAAGGAAGGGGAAATTCAGATTTTCAGTTCTAGACAAAGCTGCGTGAAAGCACAACCTTTGAATATCACTGTTTGCAAGAACGTGATTAAAAGCAGGATGTACACACAGAAACACAACCACCTTGTCCAATCTCATTTAGAGAAACCTTGGTCCCATCTGTGAAGACATAGAGAAATAATTGATTGTTTTAATTGTGATAATTTAAGGTTGGTGATGCACAAATTAGAAAACAATAGATGATTGTTATTTTTCATGGGAATTCTCTAGGGGAAAAGAAGTGTTCTGTCAAAAAGTGGAGGTGGAGGAAGGTTAATTACTGGCTAATGATTTGGGAATACAAATCTGTCCATCTTTGTTTCCTATTAATTGACCAGATTAAGTTAGTCATTTGATTTTTGTGCTTTCTTTGTTTCAACCACAAATCTTTTCTTTTTTTTTTTTTCAGGCCCTAATTACCACTTACCCAGGTATCATTTAAGTTTGTCAGCAATCACACCTACAGCTTAATTAAAATCCATCCAGTTTAAAATATATACGTGATAATAATTATATAATAATATAATCTACTTATGAGATTATATACATATACGTTATAAAATATGTAATATGCACAACATCCATTACAATGTTTATATAATTATATATTAAGTGTTCTAATGCTAGGCACCATAATAGTCGTCAGAGATACACAAACGAAAATGTCACAGCCTAAATGCTTGATCCGGGTGTGTTCAGCTATGGCCTGATTGTGAATGTTCCAGGTATCCCTGTGAACAAGCTGCCATCGAAAAAGGATGCACTTGGGTCCTCCCAAACCCCTCCTCCTCCTCCAGCCACCAGCTCGCGCTAAGCCATGAATTTCCTCGTGCTTAGTGGAGCCGTTTATGAAATAACTGTCTCTATTGATTTCTGCGTCCAATACAGGTATGCTTGCTCAGCTGGCCATCTGTTTTCTGCCTAAGGCAGGACCATTGAGAAAAATAAAGGAGAGAGAAGATGTGTGTGTGTCTGTGTGTCTGTATATGTAAAGAGGTGATGTTAAAGAGAGGAACGGGGATTCAAATCACCCGTCTCTGGTAGAAGAGATGCTACCCACACCATCGGTAGCTTGACAGGTAGTATTTTCCCTCAAAAGTCGAGAAATAGTTTTCCGTCCTGTTTAGAGGTTGTCAGGGAGCAGAGTCCCCTGGACTTATGGTCAGAAGACCATGCTTCTCGGGCTTCACCACTTGCCAGTGCTGCAACCCTGGCACAATGGTCTGACCTCTCATCTAGAGGTAGGCTGATGGCTCCCCCAATTCCCCACCTTGTAGGGAAATGTTCAGAGTCATGTGGGACAACTCCCGGGAGAGCTCTTCAGGAACTGTCGAGCAATGTATAATCAAAGACCTAAGTGTATTACAGTATCTGAGATGGAGACCAGAGTCTGAGAGGGAGATGGAGGTAATATTCATCTAGGGACCATCAAAATGATCTGTTCTTTGAGCCATCTCTGACCTCTGGTCCGAGTTCCCCTGGAGCTGTCTGCCCCCACCCTTTTCAGGTGACGAGGATTCTTGCACACTATTTATTTTACATTAGACCTTAGAAACTTTCGGCCTCTGGCGGACTCCACAGACACCATTTCTCCAAACGGCTTTGAAGAATGATCTATGAAGGACGCTACAAAACATCTCAAGATCAATTGCTGTAATTATCCCCTGAATAATTTTCTGCCATTATTCAGGCTGTACATATTGTACATGAAAGGCTATGTTCAGCCAAACCAGAAGCTTGCTGGGTCCGGGATTTACAGCTCACTGTGTAAGAAGATTTAGAAGGCAACCCCTAGGAAATCCATCTGCAGATTGTTGGGAGGATAAAGGAAAATATAAATTCTTTTCATCTTAATATTCTTTGTGCTCTGCTCATTATGATTAGATATATCTTCTAGTTAAGCCCTCAACAAAAATAGAACTGGCAATGAAAAGACTATTTATTTTCTTTTCTATTGCTAAGGGAAAGTGTCATGCATAAAAAATAATAATAATATAAATGCTCCAATGCTTATCTATTTAGAGAACCATTCGGTGTCTCTCATTTACTAAGTTTAGAGAAGAGAAAGAATCCCTTTCCAGAGAACTGAAGAACAGGAAAACGCTAGTTGATATCGTATCAGTTCCCATACTTTGCAAGAACTCACATACTCCCTTTCTTTTTCATGTACAAGCAAAAGAAAAGCATTTGAGTTTTCCATTTCCATCTCCCTCGCACCCTCGGGGGAAAAAATTGTCTGAAAGAGACAGGAACACAGAGCCTCTGAGAAAGATCATGAGAGCTTCCTTTCCTATTATTAAGATTATTACTGAGGCAGGTTAAAGGGGAGAATGAAATCCAATATATTTGCTGTTGCATCGATCATTAATATAAACCAGCTTTGGCTCGGATGAGACAGTAAACCCAACCTTTTCAGACCTCCAGCACCCGAGTGATAGGCCATCAGTAGCTAGACAGTAATGCATTTTATCAGCAAATTTCCTCTGAGTCCTGGTTGATGGTTCTCTCCCTGAAAGTGATGCTAAAATTGTATAAAGGCAAGACTTGGAACATAACTAAGGTGCTTTCTGGGGTTTTTGCAGCCCGATCCAGAAAAACAAAGCAAAACAAAACAAAAACAAACTCCAGTTTGTTTAGACAATATCAAACAACAATAAGTTTCCGTAATAGGATAATTTATTTCAAAGTCTCCATTAGTTTCCACAGGGGCTATTTAGTTGACGACATTGGTTTAGGCAAGGTTGCTAAACTGCCCTGAAATAAAATGGCTTAGATAGAGCAGCCAAGGATCATTACTTGGCAGCCAGGGATATATGTTCAAGGTTGAAATTCAATGGGATGTTCTGCTCTCATTGGTAGAATGAAATAATCTGGCGCATAGACACAGGTAGAGACAGAGCCTCCCCTAATCCCTTTTCTTAGGCTCACAGTGGGTGGGATTAAGGGTGATAATGGGAAGGTTAAAAAATAAGGTGAAATGAAAGGTCATGACATCACTGTTCTTCTTCTGGAGAATTTAATACCAATAACTTTTACATGTTTTCCAACATCTTGGTAGCACCTGATTTCACAAAGTGATCCTTACCTTCTCCTCCATACTTCCTGGTTGTTTTCAGAAGGAAGGGGGAGAAGGGAAGAGTGGCTCATGGCAGAATCATAAGTCTACCTACTTTGAAGGGATTTTGGAAAATCATTTAATCTAACCTGATCAGACAACAGGCTCAATGGGCTGAATCTTTCCTTGTGCTCATGATATCTTTTGGTTCCCACAAGGCTGGCCCACAACTGAAACTTAAAACATACTGACTGACTGAATGGTCTTTCTCATTTTGTAATACATACATTTATTAGTAAAGAGGTTAAGTGTCTTGTCTAAAGTCACAAGTCTAGATAGTGACAGAAATGAGACCACGCCTCAGATCTCTGGGGTCTTGGCAGAAAGAGAATGGATCTTTAAAGGACCAAAGATTTTATATTATTTCTACATGGCAGCCCTAGTTGCCTGCCATGTAGAATTTTCTTTCTGGTTTGGTGTATTTGGCTCAATTCTAGGGTCTTTTTAATTTGTTTAAAAAATCTAGAAATTTTATCAGAGTACCTGGAGATTCATGACCCAGACAAAATGGAAAGTTCTGGAAGTACTTCCAGATTTCATCTGCTGGATTCTGTGTATATGCAGGGTGTGTGACTATGATGTGTGTATCTATGCGCGCGCACGCGTGTGTGTGTGTGTGTGTGTGTATGCAGAGGGGTGCATGCCTGAGAAACTGCTGGCAGTAAGAAATTTCTTGGGGCGCCTGGGTGACTCAGTCGGTTAAGTGTTCAACTTTGGCTCAGGTCATGCTCTCGAGGTTCATGGGTTTGAGCCCCACATCGGGCTCTGTGCTGACAGCTAGCTCAGAGCCTGGAGCCTGCTTCAGATTCTGTATCTCCCTCTTTCTGACCCTCCCCTGCTCATACTGTCTGTCTGTCTGTCTCTCTCTCTCTGTCTCAGAAATAAATTTTAAAAAAATTAAAAATTTCTTAATAGATAAAACTCAGATAATTCCATTTCCAGGTATACTATCATATTCTTTTGATGTGAAAAGATTTGGGAGTTTTGCTCAGTGTTTCAAAGAGCCAGGGTACACCAAAGCATTAAATATGTACCAATGCTATAAAAATGGGAAAAAATCCCTAAAATCTGAGGATAATTGCACACATCAAGCTAATTACCCAGAAGCACTATTAGCTAATGAGATTAGCCAGGAGGACTGTCCAGCATTGATTAATCAAAGAATAATGCCAATGCACCTGCAGTAGAAAGGCACCTGATTCCTAACAAAGGAAGGGTTTGTCCATGTTCAGAAATACTACTGTGCCCTTATTTTTTGCTATCCTCTTGCTTTATAAGAAGCAAAACCCTTCATAGATTAATACTTCATGGGGGGCTACAGTGGACTGTAAATCCAATAGTTTCATCCCTCTAGGCATAAAAGCTGAGCTCATGACTCAATTTCTCCATGAAAGAAATGAAAACACTCATCGTCTATGCCCCTCCCACTCAGGAGGCTGTGAGAAGGCATTTGAGGCTCTATGCACAGCCTTAGCCCCGGGTAAAATCTTTGGGGCTAAAATCTAAAAATAGCAAACTAGACAAATGTCCCAGTTATGAAATGTCCAGCTGGTATTTCCCTCATCTTTCATCAGGAAAGAATATTCACTTTAAGGAGAACTGCCATCGGTTTACAAAATATAAGTAACCTAAGAAAAAATGGCAAATACTTGAATAGGAAAAAAAATGATAACAAACAATATAGAAAATATGTCACCTTACTCTCAATTAAAGAAATGTAAGCTAAGGAATGCCTGGCTGGCTGAGTCGGCAGAGCATGCGACTCTTGATCTTGGGGTCATGAGTTTGAGCCCCATGTTGGGTGTGGACATTCCTTAAAATATTTTAAAAAGTGAAAAGCTATAAACCAAAACAACAAAAATTCTCTCACAACTAGAGAAAAATGTCCTTCATTCAACTATTTTCTGGGTACAAATATTGTTGTTGTTCTTTTTTAAGAACAATTAACAAAAAAATTACTGTGTAATCTTAAAATGCCTATATTAAATGACATCTCCTATTTTTTTTTTTCTGAATCACTCTGCTTGTCTTAGGCCCCATAAAGGGGCCTTACTGATATAGATTTTTGAAAAAAAACCATCAGTGTGGCTCTATTACAAGCCTGTGGTATTGATGTGTCAGTTAAAAGGTTTCTAGTTGATAAAATGCTGGGAGAAAGGGTTTTTGTCACCGCTTTTTGGAAAGCAAATCCAAATGCTTTTGAACTTCAAAGGCCCTCTGTAGGGAGAAATTAGCCAAGTTTCCTTCCTCTTGGATGAGGGCTTTTATTTTCTACCACAGGGGGTGTAGAGGAAAGGGCGGAAAAATCTGGTACGTTCTAGGTTCTACAGAGACAGCAATAGAGTCAGATGCCTCTTAGAGTCCATGAAGATACCACAGGGGACACATATGTTGCCTTCTTCTTTGAGGTAGTAAAAGAGAATCGACATCTCGAGATTTTTTTCTTACCTCAGGAGCCGAGTATTACGGAAGTGTTCTTGGAGTCCATTATTAATAAATTGCATCCTAAGAAGAATAATCATGGCAAAAATTTTAAAGCACTTTCTTAAGTGATTATAATTATAATGGTCTTTATTCCATAGCTGTACTGTTTATTTGTACAGTATTTATTACACTGTTTATTTGTATATCCGTGCTAGAGAGGATATTCACTAAAGAGGGATAACCTGGTCCTATTTGTTGATGAGTTTCCTATGCATGCTGCAGTGCCTGGAAGAAAATTAGTGCTCAAAAAATATTGAGTGACTGATATCTAGATGCTGTCACTGAAGGCTATCAACTCCTTTGACTTTAAGCTATAACTCTACTTATACATTCCTTAACAATCTGTAATCATTTATCTGTTCATTCAACACACGTTTCCTAAGTGAGAACTCTGAATCAGGCTCTATTCTAAGTGCTGGGGAAACAACAATGAAAAAGCAGACCAAAAATCACTGCATTAATGGAGTTTTTGTGCTAGTAGGGGAGACAGATGGGGATAAGTGCTATGGAGAACAATAAAGCTGAGCTCAAGGAGTCTCATTGTTGGAGGCATGTGTGGTGAGGAATCGAAATATCCTAGTTTCTGTTAGTCTTCCTTAAGGAATAAAAAAAGGAAGGTTTGGAAGTCTAGATACATAAACCTAAGTTTATACTTAAAAGAAGTGGCCACGGATGAAGACAAAAGCAGTCACCCAGTAATATCCTGAAGAAACGTGTGGGCTTGTTCAACTCCTATCTCTGCTTCCTCTGTCTTTGGACCTGGCCACCTTCCTTAAGTTATTCTTGATTTTATCCATTTGGACCAGCAAGTTGCCTCTTTTCCTTGGGCTACTCTTGACACGTGTCCACATGCCTGCCTCCGCTAAGCTTATGACATGTCTCCCCTATTATTACTCTATTCCTTGTGGACAGAACTGCTGTGGCTTCCTGGTGGACCCCCACAGCCAGTGTAGGATGTCCTTGGGATCCATCTTTGCCATATTCCATTGTACCAGGAAATGACATCAGCCTCCTCCTGGAAAGTAGATAGCACTCACCTAATTTTTCTTAGATGTGGAAATAAGTCATGAAGTTTAGGTGTGCAGTCTGATGGTGCAAGAGCTCATATCCAAATACTAGTCATTTCTGCATCAAGTTTCACACTCTCTTCATTGCATTGTTCTTCTTTACCAGAAACTTAGAGGGGCAGCAGGTACACAAATTATGCAGAAAGGAAGGGAGAAAAGTAGAATGATCCTGAAGACAAGCTTGGCTTATTCACACGTATGCCAAGGGCTATTCCTGTAACACCTTTTCTGCCTCATTTCTACATTCCCGCGTAGAAGACTCAAGCCTATAGTTTTAAGTTCATTCCCACCAGTTAGTAGATCCTTAGCTCTCCCCAGTGAAACAAGCAAGATACTTGATATCAACTTACTTCCTGGTCCTTATTTATAATACAATGTCTTTTCTTCAAGGAAAAAATATTGAGCAAATACATTTATCTTGGGAACATTTTTCTAATTTAAGGAGATGGACTCAACAGACTACATGGCCGCTCTGCACAGAATCTAAGCTTTGAGACACTCTGATGCAATCTGTAAACATAAAACAAAGGTATTTTTTATTATTTATTTGACCCTATCCTTCAGGTCTCTTTCAGATATTTCACAAAAGAAATTGGCATGTGCTTCCTTTCCACCAGTCTCTCGACCCTGTTACGTGTCCCTAACATCTGCATTTACTGTACTGGGGGAAGAGGTTAGGAGGGCAGATAGGTGGAAATTAACCTGTCAAGAATGTAAGGTAAATATAATCAGAGTGGGTCAAAGAAAGCAAAGCAAAACAAAACAAAACAAAGTCAAACAATGAGAAAAGAGCAGATCTTACTGGGGTTTTGTTGTCGTCTTCGAAAATTTAGAATTACCATTTGGGAATATTTTCAACAAGGGCAATACGAACACGTCAGAAATGTAAAGCATCAGCCCCACTCCCTGTACCTGCTTTTAAAAATTGCTCTTTGATTGAATCCACAGGAAACGGCAGAGGCAAGGCAATGGGCCTTGCACAATGAAATACTTAAATATGATTGAGGAAAGACCAGCATTTGAGGCTCTTTTAGTGAAGAATTTATACATAGTGGTTTAAAAAGTGGCTAAGGAAGTGACATGGGAGCAGAGGGGGGAGGGGAGGAGAGGGAGGCAGTTGGTTGGCAAAGGTGGGGTTGGGGGTATAAAAGAGCAAAGAATGGGGGAAAACATTTTTAAAATAAAATACCCTCAAGTCAGATCCCTTTATATAAACCTTTGGGGACCCAATAAAAAGCTGCAACTAAATGAAAGTGTTACCAAAGCAGATGGAGAATAACATCAGAAAATCAAATGACACATTTAAAAGGGCAAAACATCAATATTACCTAAAGAACTGATCAAATGTGTCATTTTGAAATGCACACCAAAGCAACAAAATCATGAAATGCATTAAAACGGTGAACTGGGGAATGGAGAGTGGGTGCTTGGCTGACTCCCGCCATGCAGAAAATCAGACGTTATGTGCTGGAATACATGAATATAAAGGCAGGCAGGTTGTTTCTTGACACATTTAGAAATTGTCAAAAAAATATCAAAATGATGGGCCATGCTAAGAGATGCATTTGTTCCAGCCAAGGGGGCTTGAGCAGGTTTCCCAGACAGACACCCTGATGCTCTGCCTTGTCAAGTCATTCCCTTCCTCTGAGCTGCAGTATCTCTTTGGAGGAGTCTTAACAGGTGAGAGGGCCCAAGGTGAAAACTATGAGCTCCCGACTAAGAATATGATGTTCTATTTAATAGTGGGAGCCCTTTGATGACCAGCTTATCTGTGGGTGTCACCCAGCCCTCATAGGCTTGTCTGCAACAAAACTCTAATCATACTGGCTGGAAGAGCTGGTTCGGAGCAGCTAAATGCAAGCTGTGTGTTGTCGGGATTAGGAGAGTCGCTGTGTGTGAAACCAACAAGTCAGCAGCTTATCATTAAGTGTACACATTCTCGGAGGATTTTGAAAATGCTGCCAGAGATCTCCGGTGGTACTCAGACAAATTAGAAGAGACTTTGTTGAGTGCAGGGGTGGAGGGAAGGGGGAACGGGTGTCCAGCGTTCATGATGCAGTATGTCTTCCCTGCCCATCAAATGTGGTAGATGAGGGCAAGGGCTTTAGATTCACGTTGGCATGGGGTTTAGTTCTGGCTTCATCACTTATGAGCCAGGTGAATGTAAGTAATTTATGAAATCCCTCAAAGCCTCAGTTTCTCTATGTCTAAAACAGAGAGCATAACGTTAAATATCTCATGGGAGTCCCTGCGAGGATTAAATAAAATAATGTACAAGGGCCTGGCATAGAGTAAACACTCAATAAACGTAAGCTATTGCATTAAATCGTAAGCTGTGGAACTTTCCATTCAATATCAACCTCTTTATAAGGAATTAGTAAAGGGAGATCCAGAAAGTCAAAATGAACTTGCTAGAGCAAGGCTGCTATAATGGCCCAGAGCCCTCAGTGCCTCCCGCTCCCCTACCTTTAAATGTTGTCCCTCCTATTTATTTTTTGTGTCACACTCATGTTGGGACACCAGTTTTCCTTCTTCACAAATCATTAGCTTGACTCATGAATCTCTTTCTTAAAGATTTACTCCTATTAAGCAAATAAGCCAATACACTTTGAGATGTTCATGACTGATAGTAGTTTACAACACCCGTATGCTTGTTCTCCCAAAGATATTTCCATGTGAGAATAGAATGCAAAATTCTGATGGAAAGGATCTCAAACACTGGATGGGTACAGAAAAGATAGAGGCATTTGTGTTGCATATCGAAGGTCTTTTCACACTCTATAAATTAGGCTATGGGGTCACTGCATAGCTTGACTTCAAGGGACACCATTATCCTCTCTGGGATTGATGTCCTGACATATGGGCCAGGAAAAGCCCATGTGTAGCCCCCATGTATGTCATGTAGGAGACAGGGAGACACTACCTCTCTGGTGACTAGCTTTCAAGTTATGGGGGAGATAAATCGCTGCATTCAGAAATACTGAAATTAGTTAAAGTCTCTTAGGAAGATCAGTGGAATCGAAGAGAAACAGTTTAACTACCTTAAGTATAAACTAGAAGGGGAAGGGGCCCTCAGGTGTCCCAGTGATCTGAGCATCTAACTCTTGATTGTGGCTCAGGTCATGATCTCATTGTTCATTGAGATTGAGCCCTGAGTCAGGCTCTGCACTGACGGTGCAAAGCCTGCTTAGGATTCTCTCTCTTCCTCTCTCTCTGCTCACTCACACTCACTCCCTCTCTCTCTCAAAATAAATAAAATAAATTCTAAAAAAAAAAGAAGAAATATCTTTAGAGGATTCCTTTAAGATCTAGGTTAAAAAAAGAATTTTGAATATTTCTGATTCCTTAATAATAAGAGAATTGGAGGAAAGGAAGATGAAGAGAAAGAGAGCAAACATTTATGGAAACCTTAAAAGAATAGAATGGGTCCTATACAAAGGAAATCGATGACCTGTATCTGTCCAGTTTTAAGTTTCCTTACTTCAGAAATGGGCTGAGACACCATAGAACTGAGGATTCCATGGCCATTTTTGTGAGGCTGCTTCAGAATATTGAATCTGTAACTTCAAGTGCTCCAGTTTCATTCGAATTGAGGGAGATTGTCTGAGTAAGAAATCAAGACCAGAGATCTAACAAGAATTCAGAATACATTTGGCTAGGATGACCGGGAGGCTGTATTTCTGGGAAACCAGGCTATAGGTGAGGGAAACAACATGCCTCTAGGAATGTGGTGTCTTTGCCTAAACAATGCTTCTTCCGGCCAAGCACAGAGCTTGCTCCCTCCCTTCCTTCAGATTCTGCTGAGATCAGCATTTCAGCAAGGCCCTTCCTGATACATATCTAAAATAGTAACCCCACATCCACCCCAGCACACCTAGCATCCTTAATCCTCTCTAGCATCAATGCCATCTGAAATATTCTGTATCTTCCTGCGCATCAGTTAACTGTTACTCTGTAGGTAGACAGATGGCTCCTCAAAGGATATTTCTATCTCAGGAGCCCAAAGTACAAATATACTTTGTATGGATAAAGCATCTTTGCAGACGGGATTAAGAATTTTTAATTGGGGAGATTATCCCAGATTGTCAGAATGGACTCTAAAGGCAATCACATATATAAAAAAGAGATAGAGGGAGATCTGACACACATGAAAGAGACCAGGTGAAGACAGTGCAGACCAAAACTTGAAGATGGTGCCTTTCAAGATTAGGATGACATGGCCACAAGCCAAGAAATGCCAGGAGCCTCTGGAAACTGAAAAAGACAAGGATGTTTATAAAGGGAGTGTGAGCCCACCGACACCTTGTCTCCAGACTTCTGGCTTTCAACACTATGAGAGAATAAATTGCTGTTGTTGTAAAACACCAGTTTGTGATAATATTACAGCAACTATGGGAGACTAACATACCCTTCTTCACTGCAATGTAATTCGCAGGAAGAAAAGGACTTTTTCCCTTTAGTTCTCTATTCTATCATCAGTGCCTAAAACTGGGGCCTGGTATAGACTAAACATTTATTATTTATTGATGAATGAATGAATAGGAAGAAGTCTCCATATCTTAAATGTGTCCTATATTTCGGCTATTTGCTCCTCTAAACTAAAAAATATTGGTAGCAGTTGGCATTTAAAGTGCCTGACAAATACCAGCGTAATCCAAGAATTCATTCATGATGTAGCTAGACTTACTGTGAGAAGCATTTCAGGCCCGTCTTTAACAGACAGATCTTGCCCAATTAGTAAGTGGTTCAGCCAGATCTAGAAACAAGAACTTTGGCCCTAAGCTTGACATTCTGTCCAATCTGGCTTACCTAGCCTCATTTAGACACAAGGTCTTCATGGGGGCAGAATTCACAAAGCCAGAACAGAAGCAAGACTAGTTTCCACAGGTAATGCCTACTAACCAGTCTCATTTCTTACAGCTGTACTTCGTCTATCATATCTCCAACAGACTCTGTGGTAATAGTTAAAGCCAGCTGTTACCACCCAAGGCTGATGCTACCAATAATAGATTATTATAATGTATGTAGCTAATAAGGCTTATGCTGTCATAATGTGGCAGGACTGGATGGATCTCTGTAATAAAAGCTGAGAATCTCTTGCATTTCTACATTGCCTTGACTTTCTAAGTGCATGCACATCTGCTGTGTCATTTTCTCATCCCAACGCCCCTAAGAGGGATGGATCCATTCGGGATAATGATCCTTTTGTTCAGGAGGACAGAAAGGTGTTCCCAATGATCCCTTCACCCAGGAAGGTGGCCATTAGTCATTGCTCTCCTACATCACAGGATCAAATATGTAAGTAGGTGTCCTAGAAAAGTCTAGCGAGGCTTACCCATGTGACAGGTTACTCATATGAAATAGCCCTTGCCTTAGAATGAAGAATGAAATTCCAGCACTCTTGTCTGATACATTGTAATTGGTTTCTCACCTCTCCCTAAGCTCTTGCCCAACCTTCTTCACTTTCTCCTTGACAGGTAACCTTAGTGTTTGCACCAAATGAGTCAACCGGAATCGGAATGCTAATTTATTAAGCAAATAGGGGGAAATGTCAGTGTACTATAGCTGTTAAACCATTATTAAAACAAGAACAACAACACAAATCTCACTTTTATAAGTTGAAGCAATCATAAAGAGAGGGGATAAAAGGCTGTTTTCTCTAGTTCTTCCGTGATCAGCTCAGAGAAATAAAAATACATGACAACACAAAGTTGTCATCCTGTCCCAGGAAAATAAAACCCAGACTCGAGGGAGATGGTTTACCCCAGTTCAAAATAGTTCCTGAAACAGGTTGAATGTTGTTTGGGGAAATGTGAGAACCAAGCCAATGGAAAATTCTCGGTCACCAAACTTATTAACTGCACTTATTCCAAAATTACATTCTCTGCTTTTATTCAGCACAAATTGAGCACCTTTAAAAGGGGCTACAGAACACTTACACCTTTTTAGAACAAAGTATCGCTCTTTCAAGCCATTTATTTCTAATTACACAGTTATTTTATCATGTAGCACTTGCTAAGAAAAAAGGCTGCAAAGCAAAGAATAGGCTGATTTAAGGTATTTTATTTCTTTTTATTGAAAAAAGTTAACAATCTAATTTCTTTTCTCTCTGGAATTAAAAAATGTTAAAGTGTACCAAGTATCTCATTTCTGGATAATAAAATAATAATGTAATTAACAATTAAATAGCATAGCATCATAAGAAGTTGGTAAATCTACTTGTGAATAGAAGTAAAAACCACACTACTCTAAGGAATTTGGGAACTGGAGATCCTTGGTATGTGGCTTGAAAGTGGAAATCAAATCCTTCCAAAGCACATGCTACTCTTGGTGGGCCTTGGGCACTTGTAAAAAGTTGTCCTGATTCTGGGACCACCAAGACTTTGGATGCAGCCAGTTACAGGATCACAAACACTCTGCTTTTAGGGCTTTATGCCTATCCCAGTGATCTGCCCCTTTTGCTTCCTTAGCTCAAATACTGTTGGCCATGTGTAAATTTCTTCAGTTGCAGCTGGACTTCAAGCCAGAGGCTGCAAGCTGGGGTGGGGAGGACTGGGGTCCATCTCTCCCACAGAGAAGTCTAGGCTCATTGCTCACCTAGACTATCAGACAAGTCTCCTAATTGTCCCCCTGTCCCCAGTCACGGCTCCCTTCAACCAGTCCTCTGCATTGCAGCCTAAGAGACCCTTCTAAAATGCCAATCTGTTGATGGACACTTAGGCTCTTTCCATGTTTTGACTATTGTTGAGAGTGCTCCTATGGACATTGGGGTCCATGTGCCCCTATGCCTCAGCATTCCTATATCCCTTGGGTAAATTCCTAGCAGTGCTATTGCTGGGTCATAGGGGAGTTCTATTGTTAATTTTTTGAGGAACCTCCATACTGTTTTCCAGAGGGGCTGCACCAGTTTACATTCCCACCAACAGTGTAGGAGGGTGCCCGTTTCTCCACATCCTCGCCAGCATCTAGAGTTCTCTGATTTGCTCTGACTGGTGTGAGGTGGTATCTCAGTGTGGTTTTGATTTGTATTTCTCTGATGAGGAGGGATGCTGGGCATCATTTCATGTGTCTGTTGGCCATCTAGATGTCCTCTTTGGAGAAGTGTCTGCAACATGGATGGACCTTGAGGGTATTATGCTGAGTGAAATAAGTCAGGCAGAGAAGGACAAATACCATATGTTTGTACATATAGGAGGATTAGGAGGAACTTAACAGAGGACCACAGGGGAGAAGAAGGGGGTAAATAGTGGGGGAGGGGGAGAGAGGCAAACCATGAGACTCTTGAATGCTGAGAACAAACTGAGGACTGATGGGTGGGGGGGGGAAGGGGGAGATAGGCATGGAGGAGGGCACTTGTGGGGATGAGCACTGGGTGTTATATGGAAGCCAACTTGACAATAAACTATTTGTAAAAAACTAAAAAATAAAAAAATAAAATGCAAATCTGGTTGCTTCTCCAGCAAAACCCTTAAAAGATTCACCTGTCTTCTCAGATTGTACTCAAATGCCCCAGAATAATAAATAAGGAGCTTCTTCCATTTTGCCCAAACCTGTCTTCCCAGGCCCCCTCCTGCCATTCCTTTCTATATGCCTTGTGCTCAAGCTACACGGACGGCAACGATTCGCACACCTCTCTCTTCTCTCTGCTTGGGAATACCTTCTTCCACGATCTATCCTGGCAAAACCCCCTCATCCTTCACCTCAAATGTCACCTTGGATTCGAAGTCCCCGGAAAGGGCAGGCACAGCCTCGTCCGTCTTTGTGCGCTTCACAGCGTGTAACTTACTTAGCTTGCCAGATTTTTTAAAGTAATTGTGGGGAAGGAGCAAAAACTAGCACTTCTTACAAGGGTATTCTTCCTTCGTTCTGTACTTGTCCTATTCTTTTACTCCCTTTCCCATTCTTTGGTTCCGTAGCAGGGGGCAAGAGAATGGGAAGGCACTTGGGTTTGGGGAGCCTGTGGTGAATCTTGTTGCTGTATCTGCCTCTACTGGCATTTCTTCTTCGCACCCTATTCAGTGCCTCTGCCTCAGGGGCCTGGATCGTGACAGCTGTTTCATAAACCACATCAGCTGCGCACAACGGCTTAAGACAGAATGAAAGTGAGAACCTCATATTCCATTTCAACGCTGGTGATAACCTCTGAATTCCATTATCCACCATTTTAATACACCTTTTATTATTTCTCTCAACCCCCCACCTCCAGCCCCCTTCTTCCCTTTGGTGAAGTCAAATGGCCTTCGCGCTGGGGTTGGTGGCTTTGTACAGTTGGCCTCTTATTCATATGCAGACACCTACAGCTGCTCAGACCCCTCAGAAATCTGATCAGTCTCCCCTTCTCCCTCCCCCTCCTCTATGCTTTGTAAAATCTATGCTTGGCAAAGAGAAAGGCCACATCTCTGAGCTGAGTCTGCCCTGCCTGTCCCCATTCAATTCCACTCAAGTGTGGTGGTGGTTTTCCTCTCCAGGGCTTTCCATATTCCCATTCATTCAAAAGAGAAGGGGGGGGGAGTGGAGAAGAGAAGAGGGGGCGGGGCCTTCCTTGATTGAACAGTATAGAAAGCTGAGTTTTAGAAGCAGGCCTTGCTTACACTTGCACTACGTTCCAAGGCAGGGAGAAATGCATCCTCACATTTTTACAAAGAAGGGGTGGGAGTTAATTTTAAGGCATGCTATTACCCCCAAGAGGTGGCCTTTTGGGCACATACAAGCAACTTGGCGGTCTCCCCTGGGGCGGGGCTCACAAAGCTGAATGTCCCCCACCAAAGGGACCGCGCAGGAGCAGCGCTGCCCTGGGAAACACTTGTTTCCGCTGCCCGTTAACCATCATTTTTTCCAGGTCGCAGCTGAGCCGGCTGGGACAGACTGCCAGATTGCCGGTGGACGCCCGGCTCCCGTCAGGCGCTGGCATCTCCTCCAAACAGGTTGAAATTAGGTTTCAAAACTACCTGTGAGAAAGAAAGATGAGGTGGAAAGTCGCTGATGCGAGCAGAAATGCCGCGGTGATAGCTGATCGGGGAAGGGAGCGAGGCAAGCCGAGCGGCTGAAAACACGTTAAAACGTGCTTCTCTTGAAGCCTGTGGTTCCCTGGTCTCCCCCTAGCTCTCTCTTTTTATTAACTTAGCTTCTTTTATGAGTACTTTAATAAAACTATTTTCTACCCTGTGCCGGGAAGATCATAAACACCCCTGCTTTAGAAAAATAATAACTTAGGATTCCTAGGGTATTCAGAAGAAAGGAATTGGGCGAGTGGGGTGAGCAGTGACTGGCACCACCTAAGGGCTCCTGTTACAAGGAGTCATATGTAAGCTGGCCACGAGGGTCCCTTGTGAAAATCCGACCGGCACCACATGAAAGAAGCCATATCTTTGTAGGCCTAGGAGGGAAGATAATCTTTTATGACTCCTAACTTAACGCGTTTATATCCAGTGATTTGTCATCTAATCCTTGTGCTTTGCCTGGGGTCACAAGAGTCCTTTCCGGCCTGTGTGTAGAATGAGGCTGGGCAGGGGGAGGGGCGGGAGCCTCATCTGCAAGCTCAAGCTCAAGGTCTGCTCTGAACTGGCAGGCCACCCAGAGAGACACTAAGACCTCTTGGGAGAGTTAACAAAGAAGATCTCTCTCTCTCTCTCTCTCTCACTCTTTCTCTGTCTCTCTCTCTCTCTAATACCCCATATCTAGTCCATCAGCAAATCCTGTTGACTCACGTTGAAAATATATTCAAAATAAAGCCACTTTTGTCATCTTTACTGTTTTCACCCCATCGGGTCTCGGCTCCAACTCCCTGCCCCTGGCTCCGCCCTTCTGTTTATTTTCCACAGCAGAGCCTGAGAGCTCTCATGGGGTCTCCACCACCAACACCGTCCTTCCCAGATCCCTCCTTGAATGCCCTGCCTCTTCCACATGCACCCGCTCAGTCACTGTGATTCAGCTGCCCTGGTCGCAGAGACCCATCCCCGGGGGGGAGCAGGCCTGCCTCCCAACTTAGGGCTTTTGCCATCACCCACCCCTAGGTCTAGAAGGCTTCCTCAGTTATCTGCATCTCTCACTTCCTTCAGGCCTACCCAAATGTCACCTCCTCGGCAATACATCCCTTGATTATCTTGTTTACATGCGCCATGACCAAGCCAGCATTCTCTGTCCACCTTGCCTACGTGATATTTTTTCCCAGAGCACTTATTACAGTCCATACACCACATGTGTACTCCTTCTATTCCCGGTGACCTGCACAGGAAGGCGGGATTCTGATCTGTTTTATTCACTGTTGTATCCTCAATGCCTGGAACACTGACTAGCACATAGTAGGTACTCAATAGATATTTTTGGAAAGAATGAATATTATATCCATTCTTGGTTCAAAATTCTGAAAAATTGGGAGGAAAGTTTGCTTCAGCATGGGGGAGGGGGTGGGGGAGGAGGGGTTCCCAGTGGGCTGCAGGGACCCAGCTCCTCCGAGAACATGGGTGTATGGGGGTCAGGGCAGAGAGCTTTACAGAGAACATGCAGGAGGGCGGGACAGCCACTGACCCAGAACTTGGGCAGCTGGACTCTCAGTCTGACAGCAGAATATACAAAAGAACCGTGCCCACCAGAGCCTAATCATTCATGCCAGTGAGAGGGCGCTTCTCAATAGTTCGGGAGAAACCTTCTCTTAATTCTGTGGCTTCATTCTGGGGCAAAAAGAAACCAACCATAATGAAACTGATTGTGGCCACTCTGGTCACTCTCACCTTTATTGCTCTGTTCTTGGCATCACAGGAGTGCTCAGATTGGCCAAGCAGAGCAATGGGGGCAGAATCAGCTGCTGAAGGGTACATGGGGAGACACTCAGAAGGAGATTTTACAGTTTGGATTCCCACGCTTGGTGAGAGAGTTTAGGAGTCAAGTACTTTGTATTCATAATCCTGTCTTACCCACTTTCCCTTCATGCCTGTATGACCTGAATAAAATGTCTTATGCCCACAATCTACCATCTGGACCCAGTGATGATTACCCCAGCTCTAACAAAGTGGGTGTGATAGAGATGTCTATATCCTGAACCTGCCCTTGACTTAGGATTAATTTGGAGCTTCTCCAGCTGTTGCTCTTGGAAATTGGAATCAAAGAGCGGAATTGTCCAAACTTTCTTTTTCATGCCAATATAAGACCTCAGTCTCTGATCCAGCCTGGGAGTCCTGAAATCTACAGTGGACATGGGAGTAATATGGTACTGAGATACCCAGGAAGAGAGCACCCAAGGGTGGATATGGTGACCAAAGAGAAGGCCCAGATATAAATAGCCTAGCAATGGCAACTAGTTGAAGAAAGCAACATGAAGAAGCAGGCAGGTTTTGAAGAGTGAGTAAAGAGGACAGAAGCCTAGAGTCCAGCCCTCTTACATCTTGTCTCTTGGAAGAGAGGGCCTGTTAAAGGAACTAAGCATGTTCAGACAGAATAGGCAACTCTAAGTTAAGTTTGGAACAGATTCAGTGGAAGATGGAGGATCTTCATCTTTTGAAATAATAGGCTAAGTGTCCATTAAAAATAACTCACCTAGAACCTGTCTCAAAACACTCTCTTTTGATTTTCTTTAAGGCAAATCCACAGATTTGTCGTGTATTTGAAGCAGAACCAACTTGTGTCTCATTCCTGGTCAGCTCTACCTCTCTGCCAGGCCAGATGACTCTGAGACATCAAAGCCAAGGCTCCCAGCCTGTCTGTGGTGGACGGGAGTTGCAGCGAATACATCTGGAGACTTGAACTAACCGAATCTGGGAACTACTGAAATCGTGGCTTGTCATCCTTACTTTAAAAACCGACAATTCTGCCACTCTCGGCAGATTTCAGCCTACTTTCTGAATGTTTAAGAGTTTGCAAACACTTTCATATACATCATCTCATCTCGTCTCTGTCCCTCTGGCAAGTGACGGGGTAAAAGAAAGGACTCACTTCAGATGAATCCCCAAAACATGACCTCTTTGGTCCCCACGCCATCCCTTATTGATTGAACTCTACATTTTCAGCACAAATGAACAGTTTCACTGATTTACAAAACCGGATTATAAAGCATTCATACCTGCCTTCTGGACATAGGATAGAACTCTTCTGTTAAACAACAAATTCCTGGGAGCAGGAGGTGGAAGGGAGTGCCAAGGACATCCTGTTCACCCCTGCAGACTCACTCTCTGCCTTCTTCTCCCCTTCCTGGGGACCCCCAGCTGACACTCAGGGACCCCATCCTGGTATATCCTTATCCTTCTCCTTCAGGCACCAGACAGAAGCTAACAGAAGCTCCACTGATTGAATTTTGTGCTTATAGCTCCTGAGGTGGGATTATAAGGAAAGAAAACCGTAAGCGGGTTGAAACAATAACAACCTCAGGGGGACACACCAGGATTTGATGGGATGATCCAAGCCTACAGTCATGTGATGGTGCGTCTAAGTCCTGCTCTCCTCCTCCCTTGTGGACCCTACATCTGGACTTCTTTGAACCTTCACCACTCACCACCATTCCTGGCAGGAAGGTGTGACTCAAATGTCTGTAGCCCTCCCATTCCAATAGACACATGGGGGCATCTGCCTTCCAGAAGTGCCCTCCAGGTATGCTTGTCAAGTGTGGGCTGCAACGCGCTTCCTCTCTTGCCCAGCGCCCCTCATCAAGGTCCTCAGCTCTGTAGCCTCCTTCACAACCAGCCCACCATGGAATGCCAGCACCTGTCCCTCAGCCTGTCTCCCAAGCAAGGCCAAGCTCTGCAGAAGTTGGGACAGTGCTTCTCTCCTCCATTTACAGCCATGCTTTCCTAGCCAGGGACACTAAGAGTGCTTCTTGTCCCTCCCTGTGATTCCCAGATCCCACATCAGATACAGTTGACCCTTGAACACCAACACAGGTGTGAACTGTGCAGGTCCATTTACATGGAGACTTCTGGATACATACAGGATAGTTCCATAAATGTATTTTCTCTTGACTATGATTTTGTTTATAACATTTCCTTCTCACTAGTTTATATTAGTGTAAGAATACAATATATAATACATATAACATATAAAGTATGTGTTAACTGCTTATGTTATTGGTAAAGCATCAGGTCAGCAGAAGGCTACTGGCAGATAAGTTTTGGAAGAGTTAAAAGTTATACGCGGATTTTCAGCTGTGCTGGGTTGGGAGGGAGGTCAGCCCCCTTAACCCCAGCATTGTTCAAGGCTCAGCTGAAATCTCTCTGAACCTGAACACAGTCTATGGCATTGGTTGGAAGGAAGACAATACCCACCACTATCACATTCTTATACCGATTCTTTCTCTTTTTTGATGTTTATTTATTTTTGAGAGAGACAGAATGTGAGCAGAGGAGGCACAGAAAGAGAGAGACACAGAATCCAAAGCAGACTCCAGGCTCTGAGCTGTCAGCACAGTGCAGCACTAAACATCGGGCTCGAACCCACAAACCGTGAGATCATGACCTGAGCCAAAGTCAGATGCTTAACCAACAGAGTCACCCAGGCCAATTTTATCTATTATTTCTGACCCTGAAACATCTTTCTCCTTAACTGGTGAAGGGAAGCAGAATTTACCACCTCAAAATGTGTCTCTTTGGCACAATGATTATCTTGAGCTGGTTATTTTTAAGAAATCGGAGACATGAGTAAAAGCTCTGAAAACTGAATAGAAGATACCTTTTGTAAGAGACATTTACATTTTTAAGGGAAATCTTCATTTGTAAGAGTGTCTCTCTGTCTGTACCAAGAATATGAAGAGGACTCCAAATCTTTAGAAACTCAATCCAGAAGGCAATGATTTAAATCTGCATCACAACCTTACCCTCATTGATTGTGCTATTCCTGGTAACCCCATAACTGGCTTCCTTACCCCCAACATCTTCTTTTGTCTTTAGCTGGATATATTATCTAAGGTAGTGGCTGGGCTATTTAGGGAGTGACTCAGTTTTTCTGGGTCTTTCTCATATATGTAGGAGGTGTATATATTATTCAACCTCTGTTTTTCTCCTGTTAATCTGTCTTTTATCACAGGGTAGGAGTAGCTCAGCTAAGAACCTGGAAGAGTAGAGGAAAAATTATTTTCCTCCTCCAGATAGGCCTCCCTCTTTACTCTTCAGATGACTCATGGAAACTACTGCCTGAGGAGTCAGCCACCCCACACACCCAGTCAGGGAGCCAGCTTGCTACAGTGCCATCTCATGGTTCCAGCATGGGACTCACATGCCTTCAAATTACAAAGGTTTCTTTTCCTTCTGAGATGGTCTATAAGAGTACTGAGTACCTGGAGTCAGGCAGGTGATGGAGACAGGGGGCTCCAGGCCAGCAGAGCCTCCTCACCTGTATCCTCCACCAATAATTCATGACTCAGTGGATTTTCAGATGTGGTCACCATAGGTCCCCCACATCCACTGGTACTCTTAGGCATTTTCAGACCTTTGTTGGTAACCCAATTTACTAGACCTGTCCCTTTCTGAAAGGATCGATCTATGTCACGAGTTTGGGCTTGCTTACTCAAAGCAGAAATCTCCATCTCCTGGAGCTAGCTACTCTGAACAAAAAGACAAGCGGATATACTTTTTGGTTCTCCTCATCCGTGGCCTGTTGTCTTGCTTAAGGCTCTCTTGAGAATCCTCCGTCAGTACTGCCCAACCTGCCCCTTGTAGGATATTTGTACATCTTTGGAAGCTTCCAAGACTTTGAGAATTAATCATTTTTGGTGTGGAAAGGTACCCAGGAAGAGCTAGAGATAAACTAAGTGGGTAAAAAGTTCTGGTATTCCCCAAATGGAAATTGTAGAAAAATATGAAAAATAATATTACCAAAGAACTCACTTCCGCTGCCAAAACAGGCCCTTCCCATCCACAAGGCACCTTGGGTGCAGGCTAATTTGTGATAATGATATTGCTCATTAGAGGTCAGGAGGAAACTAGGTGGGCCAATGGGATGCTGAATAATCAAGGAAGCTTCCTTCCTGGTGATCCTTCAGAAGGATGATGCATTCCTGCCTGGTTTTGGCTCTTCTATAGAGATCTGTTGTTGCATGGAGAGCTATATGGAGGAAGAAAGAAATCAACTTACCAACTATGGTACTATGGTATATCTCTTTCCTCTGCTTCTACATTAAATCGGGAGAAAGGTGGCTTTCCTTATTCCTCCCTGCAGGTCCTAGAAAGGACAGCCCTCACTTTCTAAATAGAACTCTTATACTTAAGTCCAATGTTGAAGTGGCTTAAGAACTCTCTGCCCTTGATTCTGATCCTTTCTCCTGTCAAAGTGACGGTGACATTAATAAGTGTGCACAGAGGGGGGCTTTGTGCCAATTAACAATTTCTCATTAGCTTAATTAGGGGACACATGTTTTTAATCACAGCTAAGAAAGTGGAATGATTGAAGAATTGATTCCGAGCTTTTGAAAGCATCCCTGTCAGTGCATGGAATTTAATTCTGCAGATGGGCTTGAAAAGAGACAGAGGTAGAAACAGCATTAAATGACATGGCCCCACCAAGCATAATAGGAGAATACCAGAAACACAGAATAAGTGTTTCCATTTTCAATCCAAGACAATCTTTTTCAGGCTATCTAAAGAACCGAAGGTCTCACCCTCTGTGTTATGTTATATGAGATATCCGAGTAGAACAATTTTCTTTTCCTTTCCCCTAACTCTTTATCCCCAAGTTCCAAGTAAACAGATCGCATGGCTGTGAAGATGTTCAGATAATGTGGGTAGTTTAAATGCAGCCTGAAGTGGGGAGGGTGGGAGCTGGTGGTTGTTCTGGTTGAACTGACCGTAAAATCTGGACTTCATGGCTTACTTGGGAAGTCTGGAACTGTGGAGGCTATTCACATCAGAAAATGGTTTGACTTATGGTTTTGCATGCTTATAACCTGAAGATGTGTCACTGTCATAGTCGATATATCACCCAACGTTCACTCATTCAGATCATGCAAATCCATGGGTGATTGTTGAGGAATTTGTACTATAAATGGCATTAATTTATATAAACATTGAGTCTATATTGGTTTTGGCTCTATACAAGGTAGTGGAGTCCTGATCCCGATCATTTAAAAACTTAGTAGGCTAACACTTCACTGATTATGATTTAATAAGGTAGGCACACATATTCCTTCTTTGTAAAATGAAATCTCTACCAGTATACTTCTTCTGAAATTATTTTCTTCCTCATTGACAAATGTAATGCATTGTAATTGCAGGAGAGTTGAAAAATATAAAACACAAAGAAGGAAGAAAATGTCACACATAATCCCATTTAACCAGATATAATCAGTGTTTAGATTTTAATGGATAGTCTTTTTTACTCTATATATTTTCTAATAAAATGGAAATCTATTGTACTTCTAGCATTAAAACATGCTTTTTCACTTACTGTTATCATTGTCTCCCCACACTGCTAAATGCTCTTGTAAGACATGGTTTTTAATGACTGCATAGTATTCTAGCTCATGAATTTGTCATATTTATTCTAGAACATTATGGGTATTTCCATTTCTGTTATTATAAGCAGTGATAAAGTGGCTATACTTGAATATAAATCTTTTCAAGCATCTGTGATCATCTCTTTAGGAGAAATTTCTAGAGGTGGAATTGCTGAGTCAAATATTCCGTACATTTTAAAGATGGTTGAACGTATTATTAAGTTGCTTCCCCAGGAAAGTTATACCTACCTGTTTACATTTCCCAGAAGCAACAATATGGGAAAGGTAGTTTTTAAAAAAGTAAAGCATGGTTATATCTCATCATCACTTTTACTTGTAATTTTGACTAACCCTGAAATCAGATATGGTCTTCCATAGTTATAGGTCATATTTCTTTTTGTGAGCCGTTAAATCATATTCTTCTCTTATTTTATACCTTAGAATATTAGTCTTTTTATTGTTCCCTAGTGAGGATATTTACATATTAAGCATATTAAACCATTTTCACATAGCCTTAAAAATATCTTGCTCCCTCCTTTCCTTATGGTGTGTTTCATTGCTGTTATTTATGTAAAGTCTTAATGTTAGATAAGTTAAATTTGTTATTCTGTTATGACTGTTTCTTTCCTATAATGTCTGGAAAATCTTCACTGTCCTGAGATTTCATATTCACCAATATTTTCTATCTGCATTTTTTGGAACTTTTTAAAATTCTATAATTTAGTTTTGTATGTTGCATGGGTGGTAATTTCTTTCTCTTTTGTTTGTCCTTTGCAAGCTTCCAACTGGCCTAATGCTGTTCATGGAAAGTTTTAGCATTTCCCTAACCATGTTCTATGGAACACTAATATACTTAATGATTCTTGAAGAAAACAATTTTTTTCAGATACATATATATTTAAGAGATGCTGAATAATCTATTCCTTCATTAAGATTCACAGAGCATATTTCCATTTAAAAGCTTCAAGAAGTCCTGCAGTAAAGATACCTATTTTATCTTGCTCTACCTAGACTTATGTATTTAACTATGTAATCCTTTTACAAACAACGTCTGTTAGCCTCAAAGAAACTAATGTTCCGTAGAAAACGTGGTGAGTACCTAGCTTGAAAGGTCAAGAAGTCACCTTTATCAAATACTATTGTCAGAAGAATCTGAAGAGGTCCCATATGTACATAGTACCCTCTTGGCTACTGGGGTTCTAAATAAATTGAGAAATAAGAATCAGTAGGGCAAATGGGGGTCAAAACATTAACTTTATTATTATGATTGGGCGTTTTGGAGGGTTGCTTAGTGGAGAAGCCAGATGCGCCCTGCTAACTGAACCCCCAAATTTCATGTAGCTGTTAAGTCTCAGATAATTCCTCTTTCCAAGGGCTGCCTTCCAAGCCAAAACATACAGACTTACAGAGAAATATATCCTGTCTTCTGTAGGCAGCTAGTTCTGAAGAGAAGAAAAAGAAGAGTGATGAGCCTTGAAGCTTGTTTCATTCTTTCAAAATCTAAGAATCAGGTAAATTACTCCTTCTTACCTTAGTGTAATGAGAGGCCAGAAGTGGCTAGAGAGAATCCCTCGACAAGAAGACAAGGAATCTTCCCAGTGGGGGGATTCTTCTCTCATACCGGTTCACAGTTAGTTCTCCAAATCCATTGTGTTCAACCTTGAAGAATAATAGGTGTGGTTATCTCCCCAGTGAAGAGGTCTGCTGGGAGGACTCAGCTTCTTCTTCTGTCTGCTTTCCCCAACAGAGGGCACTGCTTTTTGGGGTATCCTTTCCGGAGGGAGTTTAGATTTTCCTTCCAGAAAACTGTGAAATGGATCAAAAACAGCACATTAATCAAACCAATCCTAAGGCCCCCAATGGGAGCTGAAAACTCCTTATTCTATTTTCTGTCCTAAATTATGATGAATAACACACATTATCGGAGATTCTGCTTGGAGATGACATGTAACATAAAGTCATTCCAATAATAGAACACATAGAAGCCTCTGATAATAAAATACCAGTAACATTTAGATGGCTCAAATTTGATGGTAAACCTTCTCCCATTTTCAAATTTTCAAGGCACTGAATCCCCTTGTAAATGAAAAGCCAATAACGGGAAAGTCTAAAATAAAGTCAGAAATAAGGTACTCTTCCATGGATCTATACCCATGCCATTATCATAGTTTATTTGTTACATTTTATAATCTGTTTGGATATCAGCTGGTGTAAACCTACCTTATCCTTCAAAAACATCTTAGCTACAATTCTCTTGGCTCCTCTAGAAGAGTGGTAGAATCATTTTATCTGGTCAAAAAGTGCAATTTGTATTGGAATTGTGCTAGTTTCATAATGTAATTTGGGAAGATTGGTTGTACTGGATATTTCTATATAGGAACATGGACTAGATCTCAACTGAGAAATGTTCAGCTGCACTAATTCAGATTAATATGTTAATCACAAAATAACATTCCCAGGCCTAGTTTCTTTTGTTTATTTTTAAAGATAAAGTAGCAAGTATAAAAGAGAGTTAATAGGTAGGGATTGGCAGCTAGCAAAGGTTAGATTTGGAAACAATGTAGAACCAGGATAGTGATTACTTAGGTAGGAAAGTCTTAGCAGCATAATATAGAAATCAACCCACAGAGTGACTGAATGGTCTGTCCCAATTAAGAGATTTTAAAACAATTAGCTAAATAATTCCATTTATATATGAGGAATGGGTGGGTTGAATAAAATGAAAGCAGTGACGCAGATGGTGTATGATCTCGTTCCTGACTAAAAGGACACGTTATGCTTTCCTTGATCTGCTTAGCTGCATGGTAGCCGGACCATAGCAATAACCTGTTTGACAGATCTGTCAGTCATGTCCCCTTGTAGGCATCTACAATTGGAAGACTTGGAATGTATGACATCAAACAGGTTTCACTATCTTTTGAGGAAACCAAACTAGGTACCTGTGGTGGGGGGGGGGGCGGGGGCGGCGGGTACAGTGAGGACATGGGTTCTGAACTATGACACCTAAGTTTGCCTCCCAGTGCTGTCACTTGTCTGTTCTAAGACCTGGTGAATGTCACTCAGCCTCTCTATGCCTCAGTTTCCACATCTGTGTAACTGAAAGGGGAGGGAAACTAGCGCCTACTTCATATGGTTGTTGGGACAACTAAATGAATTGATCATTGTAACGTGCTTACTTAGGGCACTGTCAAGAATGGAGTATATGCTCAATAAATATTAGCTGTTATTTTTATTTTTATTTTTATTTTTTTTTTAATGTTGTATTTATTTCTAGGAGAGAGAGAGAGACAGCGTGAGCAGGGGAGGGTCAGAGAGAGAGGGAGTCACAGACTGAAACAGGCTCTAGGATCTGAGCTGGCAGTCAGCACAGAGCCCGACGCAGGGCCCGAACCCACGAGCCGCGAGATCATGACCTAAGCGAAAGTCGGACGCTTAACCGACTAAGCCACCCAGGCGCCCCTGTTATTTTTATTTTTATAAGTTTTCGAATTTCCTCAAGAGGGGGAATCTTTTTCTGCACTGTAGCAGTTGCTGAATCTGATGATAATTAAAACAATGACTTATTAACTCTTGTGGTATCTTTCTACACTGCCCCCCAACAAAGGTGACTTCCCTTTAGACACCAGCTGCCTGTGCAGGATGATAGATGTGTAGTAAATATCAGGTAGCATCTGGAATACTTACCCAACTGCTTCCAATTTATCACGCAATGGGGGAGTTAGAAAAACTTTTATATTTAGTGCAACGTTCCCATCCACATCCTTTGCATTAATTTTGGGTGTGATGATTGCTGCTAGACAAATGTAGACAGTGGAAAAGGCTGTGACAGGTCCATAACTCTTCGGTAACTTGGTGTTAGCATTCTTCAGAAGAATGTATGTCACCCCTTTTGTCAGAAGTCTGATGTAAAGCTCAGGATTTTGAGAATTGCTGGAAATGATAAGGAGCCTGGAGGGGATATTGCACAGTGTTGCTACACACTTCAGTGAGATCAGAGATCTCAACCCTGGCTGCACAGAGGGTTACCTGAAGATGTTGAGGAATACTTACGGGGGCACCTGGGTGACTCAGTCTGTTAAGCACCCATCCAGCTCTTGATTTCAGCTCAGGTCATGATCTTGTGGTTTGTGGGATGGACCTTCATGTTGGGCTCTGTGCTGGTGGTATGGATCCTGCTTGGGATTCTGTCTCCCTCTCTCACTGCCCCTCCCGCACTCATGCTCTCCCCTCTTTCCCAATACAAGTAAATAAACATTTTGAAAAGAAAGGAAATACACCTGGGCCTTGGCCCAGAGCAATTAAACCAACTCCCTGCCGGGCATGGTAAATGCATAACTTTTGAATAACCTCTCACTTGATGGATCATGACCTTGCCTATATCTTTGTTCTTTGCAAAGTATTTCCCCCAAATCCTGACTCCCTCCACAGACCCATGTTACTTTTAAAATTCTCTGACTCTTGGAGACAATAAACTCTAAAAGTTTAATATATTTCACCTGCATCTGGTAAAGGAAACTGATCTGCAGGATACTGGACAGCTGGCAGTCACTAGATGATTACATGCCTTGGGTGACTGAAAACTCACTACCTCTCAAGCTAGACCATTCTATTACTAGATGGTGCCCATTGTTCAAAAATATTTTATGTTGGTACAAAACATGTTTCCTCATACTAGGTAAAACCTAGTTTGCTCCCTAAAAATTAATGAAATAAACCTAACCTTCTTCACTGGAAGCCCTACAAATATTGAAAGGGATGTTATGTCCTTCCTGACTCTCTTAATCTTAACTAAATCCAAATTCTACCACTGCTCCCAGAATTACAGGATTTATAGACTGCTCCTAATCCAGGTTAACTTCCTTCAAGTATCGCATAGGTGGCTCAAGTCTTTCTTAAATGCAATACACTAAGATGAAGAAAGCATTCTAACTGTTATCTGGGAAACCTCATATGTATCTAATATTCCTCTAAAACTGAGTGGAGCATCCTGTAGATGAAAGATAAGCATTAAAGGATATCAAAAGCCTCTGCCAAGAATCTTCCATGTGGGAAAATAGTATTTCTTCCATGAATACAGGGGGAAAATATGACATGTTTAAAGAAGGTTAAAGAAAGAAATAAATAAAGAAGGTTAAGGAAACCAGTTAAATATACATTTATTTAAAATATATATGATTATGGGGTGCCTGGGTGGCTCAGTCAGTTAAGCATCTGACTTTGGTTCAGGCCATGATCTCATGGTCTGTGAGTTGAAGCCCCACATCGGACTCTGTGCTGACAGCTCAGAGTCTGGAGTCCGCTTCAGAGTCTGTGTCTCCTCTCTCTGTTCCTCCCCGACTCGTGCTCTCTCTTTCTCTCTCAAAAATAAATAAATGTTAAAAAAATGAAAATATATATGATTGTAAAAATAATAAAATATATGTGATTGTATAATTTGCTAGGGCTGCCATAGCATGGTACTACAGACTGAGTGCCTTTAACAACAATGATTTTCTCGCAGATCTGCATGGAGAAGTTCAGGAACAAGGTGTGGGCTGGCTGGGTTTTTTCCTAAGGCCACACTCCCTTGGTTTGCAAAAGTCCACCTTCTTGCTATGTCCTCGGTGGTTTTTTTCTGTGGGCCAGCATCCCTGGCATCACTTTGTGCGTCAAGTTTCCTCTCCTTACAAGGACATCAGTCAAATTGGATGAAGACCCACTGTAACAGCCTCACTTTAAATTAATTACTTCTTTAAATTATTATTTCCAACTACAGGCGCATTCTGGGGTACTAAAGGTTCAAGTTTCAACGTATGAATTGGGGGGGCCAGAATTCAGCCCCTAACAATGAATATAGATATACTTTGCATGTATGTATGTGTAAATGTGTGTATGTGTCTGTGTTTAACATTTGTTATTATTTCAGGTCAGACTTGGAACAGTTTTGGGGACTTTCTCTATTCTTCCTGCTACTGGCCCCAGGATCTTGTTCTATCTTCCTATCCTATTGAGGGTATTCATCCCAAGACTGACAGAAGCTTGGGGTTTATTTTCTGTAGTCACCTCTAAAAGCAAACCGTTTAAAAGCTTTGAGTCTTTAAGAACTTTTGTATGTTCTGAAATAATCTTAGACTTCTACAGAAGTTGTGGACGTGGTACAAAAAGTGCTCCTGAGTCCTTTTGTAGTCAGCTTTCCCTCATGTTAATATCCCACCCCACCAGAGTACAATGGTCAAATCCAAGAAATTAACATTGATACAATGTTGGTAAATAAACTACAGGTTTGAGAATTTCACCAGTCTCTCTGCTAAGGCTGTTTTTCTGTTATAGGATCCAATCTAGCATCCACATTGCTTTTCGTTGCCTCCTCCCTCAGTCTTTCATAACCTTGCTACCTTTGAAGAGCAACAGTATTCTGTAGAATTTTCTTTCAGTTTGGGTTTGTTTGATGTTTTCTTATGAAAACTTCTGATAGAAGTTATGAAGCTATACGAATGCCACAAAGGTGGCATGCGCTTCTAAGTGCATCATATCAGAGGGTTGTATGATGCTGATATATCTCACTGATGGTGTTGTTAATTTTGGTCATTGGCTAAATAGGTGTTTACCAGGGATTCAAATTATAATTTTTATTATTATTTACTGTTATGTTCTGGTAATCACCCAAGTAGACACCCAGGGAAATTTTTGGACAAATTTGGAGCAGTCAAAAAAGATTAACAAACTTACAAGCTATCGATGGTCTCTGCTTTTGGTCTAATATTCCTGACTCTGTAGCAATGTAAGGGAAAATCCCCCTAAACAATGCTTTTTGCTTTTATCTCTTGAGGATAGAAACTTCCAACCTGAAATCACATTTAATCTCTGTATAATAACAGCTGTTTACTAACAATAGGACCTCACGCAGGTAAACAATTTGTCTTCTAAGCTGGTAATTTTGGAGTGAATTTTAGCTTCTAGCATAATTCCTGTCAAGCGCCACCACCACCCCACCCCCCAAAGAAGCATATACTTTGATTTAAAATGGTGTGCTTTCTGTACTAACAGCTTTAAGACAAATTCCTTGGGTCAGCTACCCATCTCTCTCTAAGCAGATTGCTCTTAGCCCTGTTCTATATCTACGAATAAGCGGGCGCCACTTCCCTGGTCTAACTGATTTATTTTACTAGACTTCACTCCAGATGGAACAGACCCTTGAGGATTATGTATACACACACAAATCCTATTGTACTTTCTTTGTGTCTTTTTTATTTGTTTCTCCCCTTCTGAGATAGGGAGGAAACTCACATTAGGGAAATTAGCAAATGTCTTCAGGCAACCTAAAGAGAAATACTTTAAAACCACTTTCCAAATCTTGTGTGGAGCCAGGAATTCCTTTGAGAAACCAGCTAACCCCTATCCTCACCTCCCTCATCTCTGCATCTCAAGTTAAGAGCATTAGGTGACCATAGAATTTTAAGTTCCACATCTCTAGACAGGAAGGATGAATTTTAAGTGGGCTCCGCCTGATGTCTGCTTTAAGATGTAACCCTTCCTTCAGACAAAGGGATGGAAAGGTTAGTCTCTTTGCTGTATACCAGTGCTTTGCAAACTCTATTAGGCATTAGAATTTCTTGGCATCCTTTTAAAATGCAGAATTGGATGGAATAGGGTGTAGATGAGGCTTGTAATTTTGCATTTCTAGGATCCTCCTTGATGCTGACGCCCTGCTCTGTGGACCACATTTTGAGTTGCAAGGCTGTAGAGATGCTGGGAGATTTCTGATCAAGTGAGAAGAGACACTGTCATTAGAAGTGATACCTGCCCAGCTGGGATGGCGGTGGCTGTGATGTAAATGCAATGGCGGATCCTCTGACACCTCTGGACAAAGCTTTCTATTCCCACCCACCCCCCAAATTCTTTCTTTCTTTTCTTTTTTTGGGTGCTTATTCTCAAGAGAAATTTAGTGAAATAGAACCACTTTAGATTAAGCCACTACATCTGAAATTGGATACTTAATGTGATATAAAAGAAATTCCATTCTATGGGTTGGGTGATGAATTTGGAAGAAAGGTTGGTGTTACAGCATCTCATTCCAAATGAACTGTGTGTGTACTGGGAATTGGGTAGCTCCACAGGGGTAGGATAGGGATAGGTGTAGAGGTGGAGATGGGGAATGTTGGAGATGGAGAAAAACATCAGGAATTATCATGTTACTGCAAAGCAGAGGATGTTGAGAGAGATTACTATCCTGAAGGACACCAAGTTAGTAAGCATTGCAGCATCGAGCAACATTGGTCATTCCACTGTGTGCCTCACTGGCATGTGATTGTGTCAGGCTGATTGTTTTCAAGAAACAGAAGGCTCAAGGTCATGATCTCACAGTTCATGGGTTCGAGCTCTGTGTCAGGCCCTGGGCTGACAGCTCAATGTCTGGAGCCTGATTTGGATTCTGTGTCTCCCTCTGTCTCTGCCTCTCCTCCTCTCGTGCTCCATTTCTCTCTCCTTAAAAAAAAAAAATTAAAAAAAAATTTTTTTAAAAAGGAAGAGAAGGTGATAGGGAACAATCTGTTATAAGATGGCCGACAGGACTGATAAGGAAATACCTGTCCCTGATCAAAGGCTCCCCCTTCTGGGTTCTTCTTCCCATCCTGCTTGTCACATGTATTAATGAGGAATGCAGAAGTAACAGGCTATAAATTATTCCCTCTGCTGGTGCTCTGAGCTCAGACTTCTGGAGAATGCTCTCCTCTGAGCTCACCGGTATAAAATAAACCTCCTCCCTTCCAAGATCTCTGAGTGCCACTTGGTTCTTCTGCCAGTGATCCAGACCAAATTCTACAACAAAGCCTCAAAAGAATCTCTCAAGTTCCCCCTAACTGCTTAAAAGAATTTAGATAGCAGCACTTTCAACAATAGCCAAATCATGGAAAGAGCCTAAATGTCCATCAACTTACGAATGGATAAAGAAGATGTGGTTTATATATAAAATGGAATACTACTTGGCAATGAGAAAGAATGAAATCATGCCATTTACAGCTATGTGGATGGTACTGAAGGGTGTTATGCTAAGTGAAATAAGTCAGTCAGAGAAAGACAGGTACCATGTTTTCACTCACATGTGGATCTTGAGAAACTTAATGGAAAAACATGGGGAGGGTAAGGAGGAAAAAGTTACAGAGAGGGAGGGAGGCAAACCATAAGAGACTCTTAAATACTGAGAACAAACTGAGGGTTGATGCGGAGTGGGGGAAAGGGGAAAGTGGGTGATGAGCATGGAAGAGGGCTCTTGTTGGGATGAGCACTGGGCGTTGTATGGAAATCAATTTGACAATAAATTATACCAAAAAAAAAAAAAGAATTTTGATAGAGTACCTGACCCAGGAAGGGAGCTATGACCACAGATAACTACAATATAACTTGAACTAGATGTGGACAGAGAAAACCTAGCAAAGTTTGTTAAAATTCCTATGTCCCATTGTTTCTATACAGCTCAGCAAACCTTTGTTTACCAAATGTTTACTCTTTGTCATCTCCCTGTGAACTGTTTTCCTTCCCTTTGATGTCCTAAACCCTTACTGCTTCTCCTTAGCTCTAGATGGCCTACAAGTTTCAATTGCCTGACTGCCTATGGGCCTCATGTTCTTACAGAGACTCAAACACACATAATGAAAGTTGATTTCTTCCTATTAATCTATCTCATGCCAATTTAATTCTTAGACCAGCCAAAAAAAATCATTTGGAATGGTAAAGGAAACTTTCTCCTCCTTGTCAGAGCTAAGATCCAAACTGAGGTATTTTGACTGTAGAACTCTCTAGCTTACCCCCTGTACCACAGTACTGTCACTGAACTGTACTCACAAGGACTGAAACATTAGAATGAAGACAACTTCACCAGGCTTCGACCACCCATTTCTGTAACCAAATTGGAATCTCACTATCATGCAGGTCTCTCCCATCTATGAAAACATGAATTCCAACATCCCTCTCTCTGACCATCATTCCTGTATTTCCATTTTCTCACTTTACTATTTATACTTCTGCCCTTAAATCTCAAGATCACCAGTTCTTCAACCCTACTAGTTTCCCCCACCCATCAGCCTCTTCCTGACTTCATTCCCTTACCAACCAGAATAAGCTCTATCACCCTAGTCACCGGCTCACTTTACCCCTTGCTCTCAAGCATTCCGACTCTTGTGTCTCACCCACTCTGCAAAACTGTAGCCTCTGCTGGGGCGCCTGGGTGGCTTAGTCGGTTGAGAGTCTGACTTTCGCTTAGGTTATGATTTCGCGTTTTGTGGGTTCGAGCCCCGCGTCGGGCTCTGTGCTGACTGCCAGCTCAGAGCCTGGAGCCTGTTTCAGTCTGTGACTCCCTCTCTTTGACCCTCCCCTGCTTTCTCTCTCTCTCTCTCTCTCTCTCTCCTGGAGATAAATAAAAATATTAAAAAAAAAAAACCTGTAGCCTCTGCTGAAATGGGATCAGAAAGGAGGCATGTTAACATTTAAGGCTGGCTCCTAAAAATATCCACTTCTTATCTATGCCTCCTAAATCTACCAGCTGTATGTAAATGACCATAGCAATGTTGGAAGCAAGATGGTGGAGACTCTTAGCCTTTATTTTCCTCAACGACTATGGACTAGAACCCTCATGCACCATGCTTGGAATTTATAAAAAAGAGAAACCTATTAAATCATTAAGATTTCAGGCGTGCCTATTATGGATGCCAGCGTTACCAAACAGATAAACTGTTATCAGAACTGAGATACAATTGGATGTAAAACCTAAAATAGGTGGCACTGACTTGGTCACTGAAGAGAGGGCACCCAGAAACTGATATTGGAGAAGTGTGAACAAGTGGACCTGTTATTTAGAAACAAAATTTTTAGCAAAACATGGGACTAAGATTTTATGCTTGCTGAGCAAGCAATTCCAGGAAAAATGGCTGGAGGAATCAAAGAGACATAGTCACAATTGTTTCTGATTGGAAAGCTATTGTGAGGAGGAGGTCATTTTAGGACACAACTAGCTGCTTTCTAATTAGAAAGATAGGAAATAAAGAGAGACTAGGAGTGCCTGGGTGGCTCCATCGTTAAGCAGCCGACTTCAGCTCAGGTCATGATCTCCCGGTTTGTGGGTTCGAGCCCCGCATAGGGTTCTGTGCTGACAGCTCAGAGCCTAGAGCCTGCTTCAGATTCTCTGTCTCCCTTTCTCTCTACCCCTCCTGCACTTGTGCTCTGTCTCTGTCTCAACAATAAATAAAACAGACAAAAAATAAAATAAAAAAAAGAGAGACACACCAGAAATTTGAGGCCTTGGAAGGTTAGAAAAGCCTAGCACTTGTAAACTCAAATTTTACAAAAGATATAATTGCGAAAGATACCTCATGGCAGAGTCTTCATAAAACACATCAGTTGAGCAAAATGAATCTTCCTCGTGGCAAAGATGAGATTAAAGAATGCCACCTTCCCATGCATTTTTCCAGGTCTGAGGCAAACTGATATTAAGTTAAGAAAGAAAGGTATGAGACAAGAAGGTAATGAAATAAAACGAATTGAGAATATTGTCCAAACAATTAATGCAGGCTGGGTTTCTGGCATAAGGAACTGAATAGAAGGAAATAGATCAGAAGCCCCTTGAGATTTTAGGTGATTGTATTGGACCAAAGGTTCTATGAGTCGAGACCAAAGCTTCTTTGAGTGGTTGAAACCAAAATCAGCTACTGGGCTGCTGGACATCACTAGTGAAAAAACAAAGACAAAAGCCCCAAAACTAGGCTTCATCAGTGGTGTGACCCTGACCGACGAGCTTCTCAAAGGGTGTCACCAGGGGCTCCAGAGACAGTGGACAAGGTGGCTCCTTCAACAGAGAACAATTAAAAACTAATCAGGGAAATGTCGGCAACTCCGGGGAGAGCCCTTCTGAAAACCTCCAAGCAGGCATCCAGAGCCGAGGGGAGAGGGGCCAGTGACTATTGCATCTCTTCCATTCTTTCCTTCCCTAAATGGGACCCTTTTTGCAGCTCTCTGTCCTAAGTCACTATTATGTGGGAGACCAGTTTACTTACCTTTTGGGTTCAGATTTCTGGAAACCAGAATTTCTGGAAATCTCAGATTTCTTGATGGAGATGAAACAGCCTCTGAAGATCTTGAACTCTGAGTTGGATGCAGGGATTGTATGCGGCTTTGAGTTGCCTCCCCAGGATCAATGGATGGTGGAGTTGGGGTGGATAAGTGTGTTTTATGCTTGGGAAGAAGAGTGGAATGTTTATTTGGCGACCAGAAGGATTGGCTGTGGTATAGATTACTGTGACTGTGGTGTAGACCATGGTTTCCCAGTTATTTTCTTATACCTCCTAGGCAGCCAGCTAGACAGTCGCTCATGCAGGCACATAGAACCCCATGACCATCTTCTAGTTGAGGGGCTGACAGACTGATATGTGCCACTGACAGACATGGTCCATAGAGACCAGCTCAATTGCCCATGCTGGCTCCACCTCTGACTGCTGGCTTTCTGCCAGTGCCCAAGGTGATCTTGGAAGCCATGTGTTACAGGTGGTACAGTCTATCAACCCAAGTTCCTGAGTAACTGCTTGAGGCTGGTGTCCAAGCTCTACTGACTGGACTTTACATGCATAAGAAATAGACTTCTTTTGCGTTAAGCCACGGAGATGTGGGGCTTTCAATCGTAGAAACAAAACTTATTTAATAATACAGTGTGGGAGGGGCTCTCAAAGCAGGAAAAAAACTCACAAGGCATGTAAGCAACTATTTCCCCTGCTTTTCTGCAAGCCAGTGCTTCAGAATAGAAAGGGCAATTCTGTTCCTCACAAATGTCTGATCTTGCTGCCCCAATCCCGTCACCACCTCTTATGCCAAAAAGAGACCAAATACGGTTTTTCCTTCTATCCTGCCAAAGGGCAGGGGTTTCTCTTTGTGTCAATATGCTTTCAACAATATCTGGATTTGTATCCTGTTTGCCTCTTACCTGCAATGCGATCAGGAGCATCTTAAAATAGTTCTCAGAAAAACAATCAATTAATCAACAAACCAACCAATATCAACCAATAAAATAAAATACTTCTCAGTTTTTGCATTTATAACGCTTAGTATGTCAATAAGGCCAGGTTTCCTAATGCTCTGTAACAGGCCAAGATCTAAGTAGTTTCAGACGACAAAGCTTTAATCCCTATGTACAAATACCTGTGCTGATGTGGGTGACTTTTTAGAACAATTTTGCTCCATATGGTAACTTAAAAGTTACCAGGCAGAGATAAAGACTCCATCCCGCAGCTTCATCGTGTGGAACATAGAGCCTCCTTGGCCAATGAATTTGGGAAGAGAGGCTAGAAAATCCCCCATGGTCATCTCACTGCCTCTCACAGTGTATCAGCTGAAACTCACTTCCTAGCCTGGTCCGACAGCAATGAAGTCTTCCCTGGACTACCTCACGTGGATGACAAACACCTTTTCCACAGGAACATGGTGAAAAATTACCTAAGATAAATAAAAGAAAGTTTCTTTATAAATTTTGAAACACAATATTCATACTATAGAACTTGTTTCTTCATTCCCCCTTGAGAATATAGAAGATTTGAGAAATCTTAAAATATATTTATTTTAGATAATTATTTCCAAATGGCATCTTCCCATATTTATCTGTTTTGTTTTAAAAAAATTGGGGGCACCTGGGTGACTCAAGGAGTACCTGGGTGGCTCAGTTGGTTGAACGTCCGACTTCAGCTTAGGTCATAATCTCACAGTTCGTGGGTTCGAGCCCCGCATTGGGCTCTGTGCTGACAGCTAGCTCAGAGCTTGGAGTCTGTTTCGAATTCTGTTTCTCCCTCTCTCTCTGATCCTCCCCTGTTCATGCTGTCTCTCCTTCTCTCTCAGAAATACATAAACATTAAAAAAAATTTTAATTTAATGTTTATTTAGTTTTGAGAGCGAGACAGAGGGGGAGAGAGAGACAGAGAGAGAGAGACAAAGGGAGCGTGAATAGGGGAGTAACAGAGAGAGAAGGAGACACAGAATCCAAAGTAGGCTCCAGACCCTGAGCTGTCAGCACAGAGCCCAATGCGGGGCTCAAACTCACAAACTGTGGGATCATGATCTGAGCCGAAGTCGGACGGTTAACCGACTAAGCCACACAGGTGCCCCGTGTTTTGTTTTAAAACTTAGGCACATGAAACGTTAATGTGATTCAGTGAACACCTATTGAATACCTACTATGTTCAAGACACTTTCCCCACTGAAGTAGCATCAGACCCGACTTTTAAGGCTAATCGGTACTAACAACAGAATGTATAAAGCTAAATAAGCCCTTCACGGGAGGCGCGTTGGAGCCTGACTTTTAGTGGCCTCTGACAAAGCCCAGATGTCACATTTCTGCAGAATCCTTCAAATGTCATTCCCCAGTGTCCCTGGCACACAGGAATTGTTTTAATTCAAAATCTTTGTTATTTATGTAACTAAGAATTTAAATAGGCTAGGGGGAAATAATAATACTTTATTATCTCTCTTCTATTTTTTCCAATCCTCTACCCTGTTCAAAATATATTATAATTTCAATTTGCCCCGTACGTTTTCCCCATGGATTGGTGACTATTTAATATCCTAGGGATTTCTAGTAGCTCAGCTCACCGGGAGCTGAAATTTTCTCTGTAAAGTTTGATGTTATCTTCGTGTGCATGTGTCTTTCTCTTTGTGTGGCTCCAACTTCTCTAAAAGGAAGTCAAACTGTCCTTTCTCTGCCTTATCCCCTTTACCCTAATCCATCTGTTATTATTCCCCTGGCTTCTCTGCAGACTAAATGTCCCTAACTTAATTTTGTTGAAACTAATGATATGGCAAAAAGGAAAAAGACGGAGGGAGAAAATGGTAGGATGTAGATTGCCATTAGTCTGTACATATATAATTGAAGATTTCAAGTGGGGGAAAGTTTGCCGCAACATTGTTATAACTGCCCTTCAGGGTGCAATTGCCTACCAGGTTTCAAAATTGCAGAGTGGGAAAGCAGGCTGACATCAGGGAGGTGGGTAACAGGCTGCTGAGCCTCTTGCCAAGATTTAATAATTATGATGAAAATGCAGTAATCTCATCGCAAGAGGCAAAGGCTATTTAGAGAGGCCAGCCCTGTCTCAGCTCTGTCTTTGCAGATCAGGGCTCATTGTTCTCTCTTAATGTAACCATAGCTTCCCAGGTTCCAAGTGCTCCTTAACTAATCCCTCTTTGTCATTCTGCTTGTGTCTTGTCTTTGAAAAAATAGAACGCAATCCGCAGTCACAACGCGTGGCTTTGTGAAGGAGGACAGCACTTCAGGAACTTGAACACAGACTGGTAAGTGGTTTCAGGGCGGAGGGAGGCAGTGGGTTTTATGAAAGTTCTTGAACCCTCCAGAGTTTGGATCAGCAAAGACACAGGTCAGAAGTCTACCACTGAATGTGTTTTGTTTTCCTGGAGAAGCAGATGTCTTTTAAAATCTTTTGCCGCAAGCTGTCTCTCTTTCTTTGTCCCCAGAAACCATCGTCCCCTCAAATATGGCTCTTTTGCTTCCAGAGCATTTGGCCATTTACAGAGGTCTGTCCTGAACAGTATCTCCCTTTCTGATCTCAGTCCTGAAGGAAGGAAGGGTCTGTATACCAAATGCGTTCTGGAGTCGAGACCCTGTCCTGGGTACTTAATGATGCTACTTCCAAACATCTTTGAGGTATTTTAAACAAACACATCACACGTAACATTAGCCAAAACAAAACTGCGGCAAAACAAAATGGAAAAAGGAAAAGCAGGAGTTTAGAAAATATTCAGGGAGAATGTTAGAAACATTATCATACATTTGTGCCCTGGAAGTGGCGGGTTTGGGTTCCAAGTTTGACAGCAGCCAGTACAAACACGGGAAACAATTTAATAACAACCAATGCAAAACAGGGAAGCAAAAATTGTATAGTTCATAATATTCCTCAGGTGATAGCAACCCAGTGGCTTAGGAAATACATGTCCATTCGTTTGACCAAACACATAGGCAGGAATTCTCATAAACAAAGGTCACTATATATTGCACGAAGAGCAATATCATCAGCACTATCCTTGAACAAGAACCAAGTATAAGTAGAGCTTGGGTTTTTTTCTTGTTGAAATAGAGGCTAATACCATACAGTCAGAACTAGGTAGAGGTGTGTGAGGCTCCTAGGGCAGAAAACTTAAGGAGGCATTCAATCTCAAGATTGTGCCAATGTGTCTTGAAAATCTGTGCCCTAGACGCCCACATGTCTCTCTCTAGGGCTGTCCTTGGGATCACATCACTCAAAGCCATATTCAGTAAGAAGAGTTCTCTGAGGCGGTGGCTCTCACAGGGGATAACTTTTTCTTCCAAGAGATAGTAAGCAAAATCTGGAGACCTTTGTCACTACTGGGCAGGTGGTACAGGCAGCTTGTGGATAGAGGCCAGAGATGGTGTTGAGCACCCCACAAGGCCCAGGACAGTCACTATGATGCTTAACTATGTGTCAACTTGACCGGGCCACAGGGTGCCCAGATTTCTGGAGGTGTCTGTGAGGTTGTTTGAGGGTGAAATCAGAGGATTCAGAAGATTGTCCTTCCCAGTGGGGGAACCTTCCCCCAACCTATTGAGAGTCTAAATAGAATAAAAGGTGGAATAGAGAAGAATCCACCCCCTTTTATTCCTGCCTCAACTGGTGAGATGTCATCTTATCTTCTCCTGTCCTTGGACTGGGATTTTCACTCTTGGTTCCCCTGGCTCTCAGGCCTTGAACTTGGACTGGAACTACACATGGTCTTTCCTTGATCTCCACCAGCAGACAGTGCATTGTGGACCTTCTTAGCCCCCAGTCACAGGAGCCAAGGTCTCATATATATACTCCATTTGGCTGGAGAACTTGCCTAATACAAATACCCATCAAAAATAATGTCATCAGGGTCTGGGCTGAGACAACTCTGCTCTCGGAAGAGCCGTACTTCTTATCTACACAACCCGTTGTTTATGTGGCTTCTTGTTCTACCAGAAGACCCCTTATTCTTAACCCCTTGGTAAATTCATCACTGAGCCATACCATTGTCACTTGCTTCATGTCACCCAAAGCCTGCTTTCTATCTTCCACTTGGACGCTACTGCTGCAGTCTCTGGGACACGCACTTTGATTGCCTACACAACAGCCCCAAGCAACAGCACTGCTGCTCAGAAATCTCATTTTTGACCTTGGTATCAAAGAAAGAGTTCTCTTGATTTAGGCCAGTCTTCTTATCACCCCTCTTTGTCAGTGATTGACCTGAGGATGAGCATTTTTCCCAATGGACTATAAGGGAAGTTTGCTCGGAGGCTTCTGGGAAAGACTTTGATTTCTTATGAAAGGGACAGACAAGGCTAATTGACCCTCTCTCCCTCTTTCCTGACTTGAATGTGGATGCAATGTTCAGAGCTGTGGTAACCATCTTGTCACCATGAAGTGATAAGGAAAAAGAAGATAAAACAGGAAGGGAAGAGAAGAAGGGGGTGGAGAGAATACACTCTTGCCACACCTTTTTGCAATCCTTTTGCCTGGAATGCTTCCCCCTGTCTCCTTCACATGGATAATTCCTAGTCATGCTTGACATGTCAGCTTAAGGATGACTCTCTCCTCAAGAGAGCTTCCCTGACCTCCTTGACTGTGTGATCTTGCTACAGGTTTGCAGTATCACGTGAGCCTCCCTCAGAGGCTCTGTGGCATTTGCCATGATTGCATTTTTACATTTCTTTGTGATATGATTTGGTTGTGTTTTGTCTTCCTGACTAGACTCCCAGCCACAGGATGACTAAAATCATCACGATATCCATAGTTGTTGATGTTTAGAGGCTCAAGAAGCAATTTTCTTTTCTTTGTATTTGAATGAAAGAGGCGTAAAACATCTGGAATCTAGAATTCTTCAGTCTTTCACACAGTCTTCCTGGAAAGTTATTTTGTTCAACTGAATGTTTGACAAATGGTGAGTGGGTAGGAAGTCAAGATCGTATTTCCTGGAAAATGCCTAGAATCCAGATATTCTGTATGATGAGTTGAATATAAACTCCATGACATGAAAGCTCATTGAACTGAGCAAGAAAGGCTCATTTCCTCTCTGAAAGCCGAGGGGCATACAAGGAGAATACTTAAAAGGGTATCTTGCTACCTGCTGTCAGAGGTGACCCAATGCAGGACTACAGGCAGCGTCCAAATGCTCAGCAGAAAGTCATTTTTTTTTTGTGCCTCATTACACAGGCTAATGATGAGTGAAGCTCAAGAGTCATACAATAGGTAAAAATCCAAGTGCTTGACATAGAGAATTTTATTTAAGGGTCACAATAAGAATGTAATAATAGGAAATGTGTATGGTTACCTCCATTTTGCAGAAGAGTAGGCTCTGCTGGTAAGACAAAGAGACAGCATTGGGACCTAGGCTTACCAAACCCCTCAGTTTATTCTTTTCCCTGTACCATTGGTTTTCAGACTTGGCTGACATTGTAATCACCTGGTGAACTTTGGGTTCCATTCCCCAAAATTCTAATGCAATGTTTTTAGGGATCTTAAAAGCTCTATAGGTGATTCTTGTGTGCCACCAAGGTTGAGAACCACTACTCTGGCTCACCTTAAAGCAGATTATGGGGCTTGGAGTAGGTTGAATCATGGTCCCTAAAAAGAAATGTCCGAGTTTTAGCCCCCAAACTTGTGAATGCGACTTTTTTGGAAAATGGGTTTTTGCAGATGTAAGTAAGGGGGTTGAGATGAGATCATCCTGAATTTAGGGTGGGCTCTTAATCCAATGATAGATGCCTTCATAAGGGAAAGGCCAAGGGAGATTTGAGACAAAGATAGACAAGAGAGAAGGCCCTGTGAAGATGAGACAGATATTGGAGTTATACTCCCACAAGCTGAAGAAACTGCAGCCCAGAAGCTGGAAGAATCAAGCAAAGATTGGAGGTAGCATGGCCCCTGACACCTTGATTTCAGACTTCTGGATGCCATAACTATGAGAGAATGAATTTCTGTTTTCAACCACCAGATACGTGGCAATTTGTTACAGAAAATCTAGATGAGTAATACAAGGCCCCACTTCCAAGGTTTCTGGAAGTGGGGCTTTGTATTTCTGATGAGTCACCAGGTGATGCTGATGTGACTGGGCTCAGGGACCCCACTTTGAGAACCATCACGCTCTATTACATAGCCCTTGCCCATCTGCCCAGTTTTCACAGTCTTTCTCTGGAAGCTTCCCAGAGAGGGTCCATGAGGAATAACTAAAGAAAAGGAGAAAATGTAGGCCCTCCAGATTTCAATTATTATTGTTATTAATTTCTGAAAGTGAACCAGGATTTAAATGTGGAATACTTTCCTTTTTCCTTCACAAGTACCACAAGAATTCTGTAAGTGAAGATGTAACACACAAGACACTGGGAGAAGCCCCTCAATGTCCAGCCCCCAAACCTACATCTAGATAGTCTGCACTCACTCCCTCTGCCTGGCTCTTGCTTGGCTGTAGAGAAAGAGGTGCCCCTTTTCCTGCCAGAGTACTCACCTTCTGCTATATTGAGGATTGGGTTGACTCTTGTTAGCCTCAGAGATGCTGTTCCATGAAAACAGTAAGAGACACTCAGGACTTTAGTTTCTTTACAAAGGCTTTCATTAGCCCCATGTCCTTTTTTAGACACCACCATATTTCCCTGCCCCTTTGCGGGCACACTTGGTGGTAAGGTCCACTGCCCTTTCTTTTTTCTTCCTGCCACTTTCCTACCCTGATGGGTTGCCCAGCACCTCCCTAGGCACGTTTTTGTTTTGTTTTGTTTGTTTGTTTTATTTTTCATTCTGCTTTGAGGTTAGTCTTTCTTTTTCTACTCCTTAAATCCTCATGGTCCTCAGTGGTCTTTTCTGGGCCTTCTACTCTCACAATGCACTCCCTTGGTTATTCATCTACTTATGAGATTTCATGGCCACCTCTTTGCTGAGGAATCTGTGGTCTTATCTCTAGTTCAGGCCTCTGTTTTCAGCTCTAGACTCTATCTTCCATTTGTTCGCTTCCCTTCGGTACTTGTCAGTCAACAATTCCATACAGCTTCCCTTTCTGACCTCCCAACCAACCAATAGGCTTATAAATAACACTTTGGTCGAAAGAAAAAAGAAGTCATAATGGACATTAGAAAATATTTTGAACTGAATGATAAAAATAAATAATACCATCCTAACAATAGAGAACAAACATATGGTTACCAAGGGGATGAGGATGGGAGAATGGGGGAAACCGGTGAAGGGGATTGAGAGTACATTTATAGTGATGAGCACTGAGAAATGCATAGAATTGTTGAATTACTGTATCAGACACCTGAAACTAATATAACACTGTGTATTAATCATATTAGAATGAAATAAAATAAAATAACCCAAAGTGTGTGAGATACAGCTAAAGCCAATCTTAAGGATAACTGTATTGCTTTAAATGTATACATGAGAAAAGAAGGAAGTCTGAAAACTAATTTTTTAAGTACTTGAGCCCTTATTATACAGTTAGACAAAATGACAGTACATTAAACCAAAGAAAGGAGATAGAAGGAAATAACAGATTATAAATTTTAAAAACATAAAACAATATGCAATAATGAAAATCAGCAAAGCCAAGTCTCTTCTTTTCTTAATGACAAATGGTTGACATACAATATTATATTAGTTTCAGATGTACTGAACATCCTGATTCAACAATTTCATACATTATGAAACGCACACCATGGTAACTGTGGTCACAATACAAAGTGATGACAATATTATTAATAATATTCCCTATGCAGTCCTTTTTATTTCTTGGACTTAATTTCTCTGATAACTGGAAGTTTGCACCTCTTCATTCCCTTTACCTATTTCGGCTATCCCCTCTTACCCTTCTCTCCTCAGACTGATGAGTTTGTTCTCTGTGTTTATGAGTCTATTTCTGTTCTGTTTGTTCACTTTGTTTTTTAGATTCCACATATGAGTGAAATCATATTGTAGTTGCTTTTTCTGTCTGACTTACTTCAATTAGTATAATGCACTCTAGGCCCCTTCATGTTGTCACAAATGTCAAGATTTTGTTCTTCTTTTTGGCTGAGTAGTATTCCACTGCATGTATGTACATGCTTCTTTCTTAGCCATGTATGTATCAGTGGACACTTACATTGATTCCAGATTTTGGCTATTGTAAATACCGCTGCAGTAAAGATAGAAATACATACATCCCTTTGAATTAGTGCTTTTGTTTTCTTCAGGTAAATACTCAGAAGTAGAATTATTGGGTCATAGGGTAGCTTTATTTTTATTTTTTTTAAGTTTTTTTTTAATAGTTTTTGTTTATTGTTGAAACAGAGAGAGACAGCATGGGCAGGGGAAGGGCAGAGAGAAAGGGAGACACAGAATCTGTAACAGGCTCCAGGCTCTGAGCTGCCTGCACAGAACCCGATGTGCGCATCAAACCCACAGACCAGATCATGACCTGAGCCAAAGTCGGATGCTGAACTGACTGAGCCACCCAGGCACCCCTATTTTTAATTTTTTGAGGAGCCTCCATACTGTTTTCCATTGTAGCTGTGCCCGTTTACATTCCCACCAACAGTGCACAAGGGCTCCCTTTTCCCCACATTCTTGCCAACACTTGTTATTCCTTGTCTTTTTGATACTAGCCATTCTGATCAGTGTGAGGTGATATATCATGCGTGGTTTGATTTGCTTTTGCCTAATGATTAGTGATATTGAACATCTGTTCATGTATCCTTTGGCCATCTGGAAGTCTTCTTTGGAAAATAAGAAAAATGCCTAGTCAGGAAAAAGCATGTTTTTGAGAAGACAAATAACATTTGGAAAATCTCTAATAAAAACTGATTAAAAATTTTAAAAGTACAAGTTACTAATAACAAGAAAAAAGGGGGAATATCAATACCAACTCAACAGATGATATTATGAAAAATTATCTGACCTAAATATATGTGTAAAAATGAACATATTTGTAGAAAAATGTTTTATTAAAGGTAACTCAAAAAGAAATAGGAAACCTGAAAAATTATACATTTATATGGGAAATCAAATTCGTAGTTAAAACCTCTTTATTGGGGGCACCTTGGTGGCTCAGTCAGCTGAGTGCCTGATTCTTGATTTTGGCTCAGGTCATGATCTCATGGTCATAGGATCAAGCCCTGTATTGGGTTCTGCACTGAGCATGCTTGAGATTCTCTGTCTCCCTCTCTCTGTTCCATTCCCCACTATGCTCTCTCTCTAAAATAAAATAAAATAATAAATAAAATAAAATAAGAATTTAAAACCTCTTTATTCAAGAACTACCCAGGTTTGATGCCTCAAACGAGTAAATTCCTCCAAATGTTTAAAAACAAAATGATTATTGATTAAAGCAAATAGGAAAGAATTCTCAGAGAAGATGCTTCTTCAGCTTAAAGAAATTAACTTACATGGTTGGAAGATGGGAAGTAGGATGTTACCCAAAAAAAGGGAAAACAAGCAGGTGTGGGAACATGTAGCTGAGAAAGGTGTGTGAGGCAGGGGACACATATTTGCTGAGCAGTGAGAGATGAATCGTGCTCTATGGGAGAAATTGGCTTTCAGAACTCCTCTGGGGTAGATATTTGGAGGCCAGTGGATAGAGAGCTGAAAATGGTAAGGAAAATGTTGATCTGAACTGGTAAGTAAGAGCAAATCTCTGAGAGTCATCACCTAAGTGACCAAATGAAAACAGAATGGAGGATAAGTATTTTTGGAAGCTTTATGTAGGAAGGGTTTGTGAGAGCCAAGGTGTTCAGAAATAGTTGCAGGGATCGAGACATGAGGTACGGAGATCCTGGCCTGGGGTCGTGTCACTGGGAACAGAGAAGTTTGAATCTCTGGGGGTTTTCAAAAAGAAGAAAGAGATCAAGGAGATAGAAAGGCAATAAGGGAGGCTGAGGAAGAGAGAAAAGGAAAGGGAGAGGGGGTGGGAAGGAAAGGGGAGGGTTATGAGAGGAGGGAGAGGGAGGGGAGATAGTCCAGCCCTGGGAATGAAGGTAGGTCTCTATTAAACCTTGGTGGCTCCTCTCTACCTGACTAGCCGTCCCAAGATCACATTGAATTTTTGTATTTTATCTGCACAGAGCTGCTTAAGTGTCCCTGCCTCCGTGTAAATTTCTCTTTTTCTCTTTATTCCGTCACCACCATCCCGGCTAAAGCAAGAGACATCTGTAGGGGATTCAGCTAAGTCTGCAGTGACCTTGTTATTGATTTGCCTGATTAGGTTTGGGACAGATTTTCCAAAATGAAGCACAGTTCTGTGTATAATAAATGCATGCACAGATATCTTTATTACTCTGTGAATTGTTTTTTTCTAATCCAATAAATACTACGCAAAGGTCAGGGTCAGAGGGAGCTGGAGTCTCCTTGCCCGCAGAATGGAAACACCTGCCCAATGAAGCCAGAAAAGACAAAAGGAGCACTAATGGTCTTCATTCTTTAGATCTGCATTTCTTCACTAATGTTCACATTTTGTAAAGCGGAAGTTCAAGACAACTTTTTCAATTTATGAGCAATAAGGAGCAAATGGGGAAGATCATTCATGAAAATGAGATCGCTTTCCAATTATCAGTGACATTCATCTTTAAACCCCCAAAAGCATGGTTTTCCAGAAATGTTGCAGTCAATGTGAAAATGTAACTATTGATTTTACTTTTATGGCAACATTGTAAGAAAGAATTTAAGAAACTCAGCATCAGAAAAGGCTTCAGAGAGTTTTTTTTTTTAATCCATGCATTTGGATAGATTCCCAGATGGTTTCAGTGACTTGCCCACAGTCACTCATGCAAGGCCACATATAAAAAGAATAAAAGTGATATTCATAGCAAATAATTATTGAGTGTTTACTAGGTGCCAAGCATTGTTGTAGAAATTTTACAAGCGTTAACTTCTTGCATCCTATCCAACATCATAATACAGTGAGTCTAATTTCATAGATAAGAAAACTGAGGCACGAGGCAAAGTCACCTGGTGAAGGTTACATTGCTGATAAGTAATAGAACCAGAGCTCAACACAGGCACCTTGACTTCCAAGCATGCATCAGAGGCTTAGACATTTTGTATGAAGGGATAAGGAAAGAAAGACCTTTCCGTGCCCCTGTTTAGGGTGAAGATAATGGTGGCCCACATGGAACAAATGAAGTTCAGATGATATTTCCAGTGGGGTCCAAGAGAGACAGATACTTCTAGTTCATTCTCTTGAGATGTCTATTACTAAGAGTGCACAAGCAAGCGACTCTACTTTCCAGAATTGCTCCTCATACCATAAAGTAAACCAAGAAGAGGTTGGTTATGTCGAAAAGGCTCTTTCTTCCCTCCAGCCACCCATAGAAGAGAGAAAATCTGAAATCAAGACACAGACCAGCCAAGAAATGCAGCTTTTTTTTTTTTTTTTTAATGTTTAACAGAGTAACACGTCTAGGTCACTGATCCCTCCCTAGTGAAACAAAGCTGCAGCAATAAATTGTGTCTAAGGTCCTCCCCCCCACCCATCTCAGACTCTACGATGTCCTCTGTTTCACTAGGAAGATAGGAAATTGCTTCACATGAAGCAGCTGATTTTTTTTACCAAATTAGGTGGCTTGTGGTGGCAGAGACAAGGGTCTTGGCAACAGTCTTGGTCATTGGTGGTAGGCAGAGTTTTCGTCTTTCCTTCATGTGAATCGTGTGGCTTAATCTGCAATTCCGAGGTGATGCAAGAAGTCTCATGCGGATTCAGTGCCTCGTGAGTTCTCCGTATAGCCTCGCTCTCCTCACAGCTAATCAAGTGGCACCTTGGGAGGAAAATCGGTCCTACCACAGGCTTTGGATGAATCTGGCCTTAGCATGCCATCTTTCATTACTCTTAAGTTTACCCCTGACCTTTTCCCCACAGTACAATAATTGGGAATCTGCTTTGTTTCCGAAACCTGAACCCATCTTATGCTTTTGTATTTTTGAACTGACCCTCCATCCTGTTTCCATGTTGAATTCCTTATCTGATAACTAGCAGAATATATATCACCCTTAGGACCATGTCCTACAAGTCCTTATGAGTTTCTTACCCACTACTCCCCGCCCACCCCCAATCCAGGAATTCCATGGAAGGGAGGCTCCCCTGAATCCCAACCCCATGTCTGGGGCTCTGTTACCATGAACATATTTTCCATATGCCCTGCCTGTTTCTCTGGATCATCCAGCACTTTCTAGAATTCCCTCTGGCATGCTCTGTTCACCTGCTGCATACCCCATCTCAATTTTAGACAGTTTTCCCTCTGACAACCTTCTTGCTGGCTGCCACTACCGGTCCCTTATCATATGTTGTCCAAGTTCTGTGTTCCTCCAGCCTTGTGTTTTCTCCAGTCCCAGAGCAGAACTGAATACGTCTCCCTCTTCTGGGTTGTTTCATTTATGTTCATACACATTGGGAATTATCTGTGGATGGGGTCCAATTTTGCTAACTTTTTAACCACAGGGCTTGCATCCAGTGACTGCCATGCAGCGCGTGTTCAATAAGCACAGATTGAATAAATGAAATCATGTCCCAGCACTCATTATCCCACCCTACCCATGCAGTTAACACTGCTGTGGCATTTTATGTTGTAAGATAGGCATCCCCTTCTTTTTATCGGCACTTCGCCTTCGAATCACTCACACAATGATAAGCCACACATCTTCGGCAACTGAAGATAACTTCAGAGACTGTGCTTTTATCCTGCCTTCTGAAACTTTTGTTTCTTTCTCAAGGAATGGTCAACTAGCCATGTGGGAACGAGTTTAGGTTCATTATCTTTCTACAGCAAAGCAGAATCAAAACAAGATGAACGGATATATCTAAGTGGATCATCGTTGAGTGCCTCAGCTCTGGATAAATGGCATTTGGGTGGTGCAGCTAAAGAGAAGCTGTCACGGTGAACTTCTAAGAATGGCAATCAGTGTGAGTGCGAGTTCTCAACAGCACAGAGCACAGGAACAGCTGCATAAATAATAAATACTAGAGACAGTACCTTCCCCTCCCACTGCTCCACAAGAATTTATCAGAAGTGAAGTGGGCTGGAGGAGTAAAAATAATAATTGCCAATCGAGAGGCACTTTACATACATAATTTTATAATGGGAGTCGGATCACGTTCCCCCCTAGGTTTAAAGCCCTTGGATGGTTTTCCCTGCCATGCAGAGGAAAGACACAGAGCGTGGTCTGCAGGACCATGCATGGCCTGCACCCCCTTGCTTCTCTCGCCTCATCTTCCACTCCCTGCTTGCCCGGCTCAGACCTCACCAGCACACTGGCCTCATTGCTGTTGCTCACATGGTCTGGTGTACTGCTGACTCGGGGCCATTGAATTTGCTGATCCCTCAGCACCGGCCTTCTTTGTATTAGCTTCCCAAGGCTGCTGTGACAAAGAGCCAGCAATTGAGAGCCTTAACGCAACAGAAACAAATTGCCTCATGGTTGTGGGGGCTTGAAGTCCAATGTCAAGGCCTCATTGGCAGCACCATGCTCCATGTGACCTGGCAGTGAGGAGAATCCATTCTGGCTTCTCCTAGCTTCTGTCACATTCTAGCAATTGTAGTCTCTGACATGTAGATGCATCAATCCAGTCATATTATTTTCTTCCTGTGACTTCACCTGGTCATCCTTCCTTGTGAGTTTGTCTATATGCCATATTGCCCAGTCATATTAGATCAGGGCTACCTTAATGACTTCATTTTAACCCGATGGCCTCTATGAAGACCTTACTTCCAAATAAGGGGAGGGGAACACAATTCAGCTCTTACCTTTCTTGTCCCAAACATCCCCAAGACTACTCTCTCCTTTCTTTACGCATCGCTTTGTTAAGGGAGCCTTCTCTGACATCTCTTCCCAAATACCACCGTTTTCTCCCCACTCAGGTTCTGTTCTTCTATATTTTAGGTTTCTTTCAGGGCTCTTATCATCACCTCACCTACTATTTATTTTTCTTGTGGCTCTTGTTTTCGTCTACCTCCTCCCCATAGTTTATCAGCTCCACAAAGGCTGTGATACCATTGTGATATTGTCACAATGCTTTCCCAGAGCCCAGAACAGTGCCTGACACATGGTAGGCACTCAGCAAATGTTTATTGAATAAATAATCTTCAATCCTCATAGCAGCTGGAAGTTAGCGGGATGATTGTCACCCTCACTTTACAAGGAAGACAACTGATGCTTGAAAAGATTAGGTATCTTGCTCAAGATAACACAGCTAATGAGTTTGGAAACTGAGATTGTGAACCGGGTCAAACTGACTCCAAAGCCTGTGCTCTATCCATTATGCTGCGCTGCCCGGGGCAGAAGGAAGGACTTCCTGCAGATGTACAAGAATTTCTGCAGCTGCTTTAAATTATTGCTTTTTTTCCCTCTAGATAAAACAGCACTTGAAAAACACCATCAAAATGTAAATCTTCAAGTCTAGGTAAGTGGTCTGGCTCAGCTCACGATGTCACTCAGACAACTGCGACATTAGAATACACTTTGTGTATCTCTCAAATTAAAAAAAAAATCCAATTAGGCAAACTACTCTTTGGCTCAGGTGATGGTTTTATTTCTCGGGGCAGATTAGAAAACCAACAAGCAAGCATATGCAGTCTGAGCTCCTAGACAGCTGGGAGTTAGGCATGTATTGCTGCTTTTAAATTTGGGGCACAAAGGCTTCCAAACCAGAGTGAAACCTGAATGTCAAATCAACAGATGCTGCAGTTATAACCCCCAAACCCTCACTTAACCAGCAAACACATGTACTGCATTTCCACAGGCAAAGAAAGTTAAACAATGATCTCACTAAATCAAGCCCCAAACCTGCCAGTGAAGCAAAGGAAGTTGTTTCTATTTGAATTATCCAGATTGGCTGTCAGCATGGATCACATCCACTGGATAATTGCTCTGCCCGAGTAGCCACAGTCTAGAAGTCATTGTTCAGTGGAAATCCCCCATTGCTGACATGTTCCTGTCACGGCGATGATCTGACAATAAGCCAAGGACATTAACCAAAGCTGGTAGTCATGTGCGACTGAGTCTACCACCGTCATAGGTGGGGCTAATCTATGGTGCAGGAACAGAAAGAGATAGTCAAGCTGGAACACAACAAATTCCATATCTGAAAACTTATGTCTGGAAAATAAAAATTAAAAAAAAAAACAAAAACCCAACAACAACCACAAAGAACATGGGACCCCAAGTGCCAGAACCCAACACACTATCCAACTGAGTCAGAAAAGGAATAAAATAGAAGAACACTTCCAGCCTTTGGGTAAGAAGGGTTTGGGAGAAACGTGGGCATGACTGCTTCAGATTGCCTAGATGTGCTGATCAGATTCTTTGGACAGTTACCCGGGCTTGGTTCATTTGAGCCTTGGTTTGCCTCTCTTCGCCTACGGTATGGGGATGTCCTTAGCAGCGGTAAATTGGACCGGGCAAACATTATGTCATGGGAGAGAGTTGACTTTCTTACATCCTAAACCAAATTCCACGGAAAGGAAGATTTTTGGTCTCTGTCGTGGAGCCCTCCTGACCCGCAGAGGTCCCAGGTGCCTAAGGATGGCTGCAAATCTTATTTTGTAGAGCAGATGGGATCTAAGAGAAAGGCAAGCAAGCTGCTGTTGGGGAGACATTGGGACACTGTTATACCCGCGCTGACCTCTCATGGCTTCAGGTAACAATGGGCCATCACTTTTCTTCCTGACACGTTCCTTCTTAAGCTCCCCCAGGGAATCAGGCCTTGATATCAGTCATATTTCCTAATTCTGTGTGAAATCGGTCAGAGGCCGAAAATGACTTTTAGTGAAGCAGGTGTTAAATTTTGCTTTATGGCTCTCACTTTGCACCTCTTGAGTTTGGGGAGGCCTTAGAGATTACTGTACATTTCAGTTGACTTTCATCATCCCCATATACTGTAGTTCCAGGGAATATTGCTTTCTTAAGCCTACAAACTTTTATTACTCTATCCAAAGATGAGGATAAAGTTTCAAAATTTATTGCCCAGCCTGCTTCTGTGAAATACACCCACATCCGCAAGCACGCAGCTGAACGCGCCAAATTGTGCAGACGCGCACGAATCAGTCTATCACCACCTGTGAATATGTGAGCAATTGATGTGTTCAAAGATGCAGATGGTTATGCTTGGATGCGTATTACAACCTCCTTTTAACAGAGAAGCCACTTTTGAGACAACAAGCGTGTTGTTACAGACAAAACATTTGAACTAGCATCTCTATTCACAAAGGATCTCTCTCCAGTTGCCCTTAATGGGTAGAAATGCTTTAAATCTCTTTCAGGCCACTTTTAAGATATTGAAAGCACTGGCAACACAGAACCAAATAAAATGTTACATTACAAAACTTAGAGTAATTTCTTCTATTTTCAAGTCATATAGCACTATAGAAAAGAACTGTTATTCACTAAAATGTTTTGTTTGGAAAACACCTGTGTTGGATCTAGACTAGCCATCTCCCTGTCAACAGAGCTACCAGTGACTCACTTTGTGGCTGCAAACGCTGTCCTCAAAAGTAGGAGACTGAAGGAAATGTGCATTCCTTTCAGAACATTAAATACGGGGCTTATTATATGAAAAGCACCATTAAATACTAGCTACAATGAATTTAATGTGCCAGAACACGTCGGTTGTGGAACTTCATAAAAATTGTAATATTGTCTTAAATAAATATATACTGACTAAAAGCAACAGTTCTGTATCTATATGCTACTTAGAATAAACTTGACCCTTTAAAGAGTGTAAGGAATGGGCTAAGGGGCTGGGAGATATACAATAAAGCAGGGGGAAGTGGATATGGGTCCTGTGGCTTTTCCACTGTTTCTTAGCCCTGGAGTAGTAAAGAATTTGGCCATACAGAAATAGGCCTCTGTCCTTGCCTCTACAAGAGAATGCTTGCCATTCATGGTGGGCCCCCTAGGACCACACTTGCTGGTTTATCCCAGGGCATGCCTCAGGGTAGGGATGACCACATTTGATAATCTTTTTTTTTTTTAATTTTTTTTTTAATGTTTTATTTATTTTTAGGAGAGAGAGAGACAGCGTGAGCAGGGAAGGGTCAGAGAGAGAGGGAGTCACAGGCTGAAACAGGCTCCAGGCAGCTGGCGGGGCTCGAACCCACGAACTGCGAGATCATGACCTAAGCGAAAGTCAGACGCTTAACCGACTAAGCCACCCAGGCACCCCGACCACATTTGATAATCTTAGGGTAGACACTGGCATACCAGAAAGGCTAACGGTATCAGTAGAGGATGAAATGCTTTTGGTCTTGAGATAACAGCTAACAGAGAGGCTGAGTTCAATCATAAGCAATCAAGCAATCATGACTATGGAATGAAGCCTCAGTACGAACCCTGTGTATCAAGCTTGACTAAACTTCACAGGTAATACATCCCATGACAATGGAAGATTTGAATTTGGAACCCTCCTTGGCTCTTCCTTTGGCTGGTCCTAATTTGCATCCTTTCCCTATAATAAATATGACTGTGGGTGTATCAATTTTTTGTGAACTCTGTGAGCCTTGCTAATGAGTTGTTGAACCTGAGGGTATGAGAAATAATAAGAATTATATATAAAATGTCTCCTATCTGGTTCGTGCCAATATTTGGTTTTTGACCACAGTTCCTGACATGGAGCTCCTAATCCCTTGGCATTCCCTGGGTGATGGGAGCATCTTTTCTTCTAATGAGGTGACGTTTGTGTGCTTCTAGATGAGGGCTGGTCACAAGAAAGGGCAAGCCATGAATAGAAGCTTGGAATTTTCAGTCCTATCTCTCTTTCTCTAGAGATGGGAGAGAGGTTGGAAAATGAGATAATAATCAATCATGGTTATGGGATGAATCCTCCATAAAAATCCCTGAACTACAAAATTCAAAGAGTTTCTGGGTTGATGAGCACATTTTTGTGCCAGAAGGATGGGGTACCCAACTGCAAAGAGTTCCTTCATTCAGAACCATTCCAGACCTCATACTACATACCTCTTCATCTGGGGGTGATCCATATCCTTTAAAATATGCCTTGTGCTAAATTGGCAATAATAAGTAACTGTTTTCCTGTGTTCTGAGAGCCACTCTGGCAAATTTTGAACCTAAATATGGGGCCATGGGAACCTCTGATTTGTAGCCAAGTCACATGGAAGTTGTGGGTAACCTGGTGGGGGGGGGGCTGCTAGCTGGAATTGGCACCTCACAGGGACACAGGTTTGTGAGACTGGTCCTTTAAGCTGTGGGGTCTACACCACTATGGTTAGTATCAGAATTGAATATAGAACAGCTTGTATCAGAGAATCAATTGACGTGGAAGAAAGCCCACATCTGGTGTCAGGAGTGTGAGAACAAAGCACAGTGATAGTTTTGCCCAGATGAGGTGAATCTGGAAAACTCCCAAACTTGCAGTTGGTGTCAGAAATTTGGGGCAGAAGTGACAATCTACAGGACCATGTCCTTAACCTCAGAGTTTGGTTAATACCTTGGTGCCCTACATACCTGGTTGTCCTGATATCAGACAGACTCACAAGACCTAGGCCAGAAATGTTATTTTGAAGACTGGAAGGTAGGTCATGCCTCAGACTTATAGTAGGGTCACTCCCGCAGGCGAGGTTCTCCTATGAAACGAGTAGGGTGAAGATGGAGAGAAAAAAGGGCTCTTGTCTCTTTCCTTCCTTCCTTCCTTCCTTCCTTCCTTCCTTCCTTCCTTCCTTCCTTCCTTCCTTCCTTCCTTCTTTCCTTCTTCTTTCTTTCTTTCTTTCTTTCTTTCTTTCTTTCTTTCTTTCTTTCTTTCTTTCTTTCTTTCCTTAACCAGACCCAGGGAGCACAGGAGAACTAGCCAGACCTCAGTTGTGTGGGAGAACGAGGAAGGAGATGGACATGGGAAGGACTGAGTGAATGAATGACAGAAAGCAGAAGGAAAGAGGAGGGGGAGAGAGAAGCACAAGTCACTGCCCTGAGTGATTCTGGTATTGCCCTTATCCACCACCTGGCTGGAGAGATTGTGGCTTCTCATAGCCTCACAAAGCCCTTCACTACCATGTTGTAGGACAATATTTCAGAAGGCCATATCGATGGAGGTGGTATTGTGCATCTAAGAGCCGGAGGTAGAATCAGAAATTACATATTGCTTTGGGGAAAGATATGGAAATGAAGTCTAGTGAAATTAAATCACTCGTGGTCATAGTCTGCTTTTCAGACACAAGTTTTAGAGAATAAAATATCAGATGAAATTCCTCATCCCTGGCAACAAAAAATTCCAAGGAGAAGCCTAGCAAATAGGAAATGAAATGATGTGAGGAAACCTATGAGGAGTAACGATTTTTTTTAATTAAAAACTGAAATATACACCTGCTGAAAAGGGGAAATTAAACAAACACTGTGTGATGGAGGGCAATAAGAGAAAGTATTTCACCAGGAAAATATTTTTTCAGGGTTATAGCAAAGTGTTCCTCTGAAATTGATAAAAAAAAAAAAACAAAAAAAAACTTTTCTTCATATTTCTCTCTCCCTCAGAAACTTTATCCTTTCATTAGAAGTCAGTCATGTGCAGGAATTATTGATAGCTGCAATATTTCATCTTGTATTTTTTAATCAGTCATTGCAATGCGCACGCAGCTCATGGCCTGTGCTGTAGTTTCTAAGAAATGTTCTCAATTGCATGGTGCAGCTGTTTGATCGCTGGGCCCCAGCTGCATTAGCGACCCTAGGAGAGCAGGGTGAATGGCTAAGAGTTAGCGTGGTTTGCTGGTCACTGATGGTAAAGGGAATGCTGAGGAAACTTTATGAGCCAGCATTTTAGCCCTTTACAGTTTCCAGAGCATAAGCACGTGTATTCTCTTATTTGTTTGCTTGACAATCTATGAGCGAGATCCGATTCGTATGCCTGTCAGATGGATGATCAGAGGAGGGCTTGAGAGATTTACTCCCAAGTCATACTCTCAGCAAGTGGCGGAGTTGATGCTCAAACATGCTGCCTCTGCCCATTGTTTTCCAGAAATCTTAGGGGCCTTTATCCGCAGGTGGGGAAAGAATAGTGTTGCTCAACCTGGCACCATGAGCTGAGCGGACACTGCTCCCTTTCCTTTTACTTTAGGATAAAAGGCTCTTGGTCAGATGCCAAAGATCTTGGTGCAAAAGCTAAAATATATCGACAAAAAATCTCTCCATGGAAGGTGAAGCTCGTTAAGATTGGCTGCCGTCCCCCTCATGATCCAAACCCACCCTGTCCATTCCTCCGCCAGACGCCCTGCCTTGTTTCCTCTGCACCCAGCTGGCTCCTCTTCCTTCTAGCTTCCTTTCCAAATCTTTCCCTTGAGGATCAGTTGAAATTCCACCTACTGAAATTCTAGTTCCTGTCTCTCTGTAGTAATAAGCTCGAGCCAGCTATGTCACTGCTTTGGGTCTCAGTTCCTGCTTTTGTACAATGGGGGCATTGTAATAGATGTGCTCCAAGAGCCATAATCAAAGTGAATAATACACAATTTTACACATAATTAGATACTGTCTTATTTATCAAGACTGCTTCATTTCTTGTTTTTACAGTGAAATCTGTAGGCCATATTGTATATTTCTTTTATAACCCTGTAAGACCTAGTCTAGTAATATATTTGATGATCCTTTTTTCCCCCTAATCCATGGATTGGTTGAAAAATCACTTTGCTGATCGTTACATTCAATCTTTTGAGGGAGTGTCGAAACTGAATTCGAATTAACTGTGGACTTGTAAATGCATTTTCTCTCAGACATAGACAGTATGTACAGGAATAACAATAATAGTTAACATTTACTGAGGACACATTAACTACCAGATTCTGTTCGGAGTGTTTTATTTTTAATGTATTTGCTCAGTTAATTTCCACAACAATCATATGAGATGGGCACTATTGTTATCTATGTTGTAGCAGAGGGGAAAAGTTTGAGGATGTTGCTCAATATTGCAAATCCAGTAAGTAGGCGTCGGGATTTGAACCCGTCTGACTCTAGAATCTGTGTTTTCTTCCTGCCCTGCACTCCTGTCCTGTTGTGTGTAGGGGAGCAGTGTGCCAGCGAACAGACGGAGAGGTGATGTCAGCACATAGATTCTTGTCCTAAGCTTGGAGCGGGGAAGAGAGGTGGGGTGTGAGTGAATGATCTCTAAGTGCCTTCATTCTGTGACATTTTCTTATGATTTCACTCTAATGAAATGGCAAGGGTGACCTTCTTACCAGTAGATACATTTGTTTCAACCTCATCCCAGTCTTTGTTACTCCCCCAGTGGAAAGAGTAGGATACAAAGTCTATAAAATATTTACATAGGTAGGTACCCATGAGTATATATGATATATGATATGATATATCATATATATATATGAGCATATATAATATATATGTGGATATATATGATGCATGTCATGGAAAGAAATATAAAATACAAACAGTGGCCATATCTCCAGGGTGGGATTATTTTGTAACAACAATTCCCTTTCTTTGTAATTTTCAAAAATGTGAATGTGTTTCCAGATGAACTGCATTTTGAGTGGTGTAGATGACGGTAGCCACATTGGGTTGGGTTTTAGCACATCCCCTCCCCCTCAGATGGCAGTTTGCTGCTTTGCCTCCTTGAAAATCATCTCCAAACCCTCCTTGAACCAAATGTGTGCAGCAAAGTAAAATATCTTGGAGACCTAAATCGTGTCTCCCTCGCCTCACTATTGAAGTTGCATGGGGCTTGGGGAGGGACTTAGGTTTCCAGAAGTTTGAAGAAGCTGAGAACAGAAGGAAAAAGAAGTGGCCTGGTGGTGAGTGAAATGAAATTCTTTGAAAGACAAAACATGATACATCTTTCACCCAGGATTTTCCCCTGTCTGTGACAGTAGTGCAGAAAAGAATATTGCGAATTTTTAGGAGAAAAGCTATTGACATCTGAAGCCCAATTAGCCACACGGATCTCCTCCCCTGAGTTGTACAACCTGAAGTTCCCTTCACTAAGTAATTTCGTCTTCCCTAAAAGAGAAAATCTAGGATCACAGGCTGAATTCAGGGCTCTCCTCTCTGCAAAGACGTCCTTAGCCAATAAGCTAAATATCCAAAACTGCACCTTTCCAGTTAATAATTGCTACTTAAAACTGTTTGCTTTTTTAAGGCTAACACAACTGGAAAAGCCATTCTTTAAAAATAGACACTATGTAGGGGTGCCAGGGTGGCTCAATCAGTTAAGCATTCAACTCTTGATTTCGGCTCAGGCCATGATGTCACGATCTGTGGGAATGAGCCTCAAGTTGGGCTCTGTGCTTGGGATTCCCTCTCTGCTTCTCCCCAACTCATGCTCTTTCCCTCTCTCTCTCAAAATAAATGAAAAACATTTTTTAAAAAACTTCTTAAATAGACACTATGTCTACCCAACTTACTCAAGTTTGTGATTACAGGACAGGTCAGTGGACCTAGGTTAAGCTCCATTCATTCATTACTTCCTTTACCTAGTCAACAAACATTTATCGATTGCCTGTGTGTCCTGTCCTGAGCCAGGCAGTGGGGACTCACAGGAAAACAATGTGTCGAGCCTGTTCCTTGGAGCCAGGAGTCTAATGAGGGTCTACAGTTAAGTACATAGGCAATTGCAGTGTGACAGTCCATTGCAATGCTGGATTTGTGACCCAATTTCTCAGACAGATACCTAAATGTGCAGGGCGTACAAGACTTTGCACAAAAGTACTTGTGCGGCAGTACAAACGAGCTTGCTTAAATGACTGTCGACTATTGTTGAGAGCAATTTATTTATCTTCCCAAATGAAGTGCTGTTTTGTTGAAAAGGGGTCCAGCATGCCACCTACCTCTACTCAGTAAACCCAAACAGCAGATGCACGTTCTAAATAATAGCAACGTTATTTGCAAAACATCTTTTATCTTGTTAGTCCATAACGTGCTTTACAACCTCAATAAATGACTGTAATATATTTTTATAAACATTGGTTAAAACACTGACGTTTTAATATATTTCATGTCATAAAGTATATTAGTTTCCTAAAAAAGCCATCCAACAGTAATTTTGCTAGTACTTACATTAAAGGCTGTCGCTTGCACTTCATAAAACATGTCTATCTGCTGACAGACAGAAGGTGGAGATGTTTTTCTCTTGACAGGAACACAGTTTCCTATGATGTTTTAGACATGGGTCTTTGGTAGGTCTCTACCCTCATTTTCCCTGACCTAATTTTAAAGAAGCGAATGTCGAAAAGATGCTGAGAGCAGAAGACATGCACAAAATCACCTTGCTGGGTGATAATCCTACTGTGATCTTAGTGTGATGTTAATGGGCCAAAAATGTATGTGATGTTAATTTAGTGACTTGCAAGGAAGCATCTGGAGTTTAATGTAGCAACATCGACTATGCAAAAAAATGTAATCATAATGCCGGCAAGGCTCAGTGCTCTGGATGAAGCCCAAATGGTTAGTCAGTGCCATGAGGGCATTTAAAGCCAAGCTGGAGACAGGGGAATTCACAGAAAATGCCACAATACGTTCCACAATGCCTCTGATCAGCTACCATTTGGTTATAATACAGAAACGATTTGAGGAAGAGCTTTGCACAAACAGATAGAAAAGGAACTCTGGGAGAAGCAAAGGGAATAAGGAAATGCTCTGTTTTTGCTTTGGCTTTCCTTTATGTCATTTTACATATGCCTTGTCTGATAGGTTATGAAGATCTATTAATAAATATCTTTTCACAGAAAGGAGACTCAGTTTGCATGATGACACCACATTTAGATATCTCTCCGGGTATTGGATAATGTAGGAAGGATAGTTGGAACTCGGCTTTTAAAATGATGGAATGGGTCCTGTCGATCATGTTTAGAAGGTACTTTTCAGAAAAATAAAATGTTACAGGGGTACCAAGTCACTGAAGCCATTACAAGCTCCTATGATAAATCTGAGTTGGGCTTACCTGGATACTTATTACCTGGGAACGAAGTTGGAGGGGGAGAAGAGTGAAACATACATGAACATTTGGGGCTATATTTTTCTTTCTTCAAAGGACAGGCAGGCTGATGGCAAGTGTTTGGGCATTTGCTGGCTGAAGCTATGCCTGTAATAGTCTGACCTTGTAACTCTCATTGCACATAAATAATATGATGTCTAAATGCATTTGTATTGGGTCGCCTGGGTGGCTCAGTCTGTTGAATGTCCCATTCTTGATTTCAGCTCAGGTCATGATCCCAGAGTCATGGGATTGAGTCCCATCAGGCTCTGTGCTGAGTGTGGAGCCTGCTTAAGAATCTCTCTGTGCCTCCCTCTGCCCGTCTCTTCTGCTCACTCACGTGCTCTCTGTCTCTCTCTCAAATAATAAATAAATAGATTGATTGATTGATTGATTGATTAAATATGTTTATATTATGTTAGAATTTCCTGGAACTAATGGCTGAAACTATTGAGAATCTACATCACCAAATGGACTTATCTGGGCTCAATTTTATTATAAGTTATGTAAAAAATAACTTCATAAATGTGACACGCCATTCTTAATGGGTAGGTAGGTGGGAAGGAAGTGGAGAAGGGGTTGCTAACATTAGGGGCGGGGGTTATATTCACATGTATCTGAGTCCAATATTTTATTAAGTATAGATGTCTCAGTGTTAGACCCGGTTCCAGCTCCTAGTTCTTTGGCGACCTCAGGCAAGTGATTGGACCCCTTTGCATATCACTTTTCCCAGCTACAAATTGGAGACATGTTGTAGCCACCCGATATTTTTCTATAAGATTCTAAATCGGACAAAAGAAGAAAATGTATGCAATGCTATTGTGAAAAAAGTATATGTGTGTGTGTGTGTGTGTGTGTGTATGTGTATACATATATATATATATATATATATATATATATATATATATATCACATACATGTTAATAATTTGTTGTTATTCTGAAGTGATTTTAGTGCACCAGCTCCCTGTCCTGAGGGTCTTGATGGGATATGAAAGCTCTATCGAGGAGCTATTTCCACTGAGTTAGACTTCCCATATAGAAAACAGACAGCCCTGGAAGGAAAAAGGAGGAGTGTATAAATAAGGATGTGGGCAGAGTTGCCAACAGCCAGAATAGACTTCACAGCAATTCATTCTCTCCCTGTAAACTCCAAGAGGGTGGGAGAGAAACTACTTTCAATGTGAGAGACTTCTTTTTAACCTTACTCGACATACAATGACATTATTTCGTCATATATAATGATATGCCTGCATGCAAGCAATATTTTCCAGGCTATTTTAAGTATCTCTGCCTACATACAGAGTTATACATCATTCAATTTGTCAGGATCTTGTTTGCAACAAAATTGATGTCTGGTCAGATGTTCATTCTCATGTTCTCACACAGACCGTATGCAACTGAAATACAGGAGTCAAGTGGGTAGAAAGAAACATGGAAAGTTTTATCCTTTTTTCCTTCCACTCCCTATCCACTCCTGTTCTCCTCCCACTAACAAAATAGTATGAGAAATAAGGGGCATCTAAAATAGAAGGGAGATCGTCAACATGCTTTTTATTGTCTCAGAAGCTCTTATAGAAGGGAATCACAGGTTTCTAAGGAAGAATCAGCATCCTCGCCTATCTGGTGGCGTCCTTCCTCAAACCTGACTACACAGAGAGGGAACACTCTAGCTAGGAAGAAGTGGAGGGTTGTTTCAAGTCGACAAATAACTAGGGAAGCAACCTAGGGCATAACTACCAGAGCATGATAGTTACCATAAGGTGGAAAACTGAGACCATTGACTGATTTACATCAAACAAAATTGATATTCTTGAGGGATGTAGCAGAGAGGGCTATAAATTCCATGAAATACATTTCTTTTTCCTCTTGGGCACATTCTCCTCCATCCTTCCAGTGATACGAATCATTCCTGGGCCAAAGTGGTTCAAAGCAATACACTCCCCCTACCCTACTTCCCTGTGCACTAGCTGAATGGAAAAGCCTCCAAGAAGTTACAAAATAGAACACCATAAAGGAATTGTATTAGTAAGAATATAGCCAACCCTGGTTGATAAAAGGGAGAGGCATTCACTCCCTTTACACTGAATTTATAGGAGAGTTCAACTGACTGGTAAAAGCAGCGACTTGAAACTGTGACCTAACGAGCATCTAAAGTCTACACCAGTGGTCTTCAAAGCATAGCTTCCAAGCTAGCAGCATCAGCATTACCCAGGAACAGGTTATATATACAAATTCTTGGGACCCACCCCAGATCTACTGAATCAGATACTCTGTGGGTAGAGTCAAGCAATTTTATGAAGTTTTAAAAAAAAAAATTTAATGTTTTATTTGTTTCTGAAACAGGCTCCAGGCTCTGAACTAGCTGTCAGCCCAGAGCCCGACACGAGGCTCGAACCCATGAACCGTGAGATCATGACCTGAGTCGAAGGCGGACGCTTAACTGACTGAGCCACCCAGGAGCCCCCAATTTTATGAAGTTTGAGCACAATTGTTCTAGAGATTCCAGAAACAGGGCCGATCTTGAAACACGTTCACAAAGGTAAATGGCTCAATGTTCCCAAATCTGAAATACTGATATACTCTTCAGGCATATTTGCAAATATCAAAAAAAAAAAAAAAATTGGAACAAAGGCATTACTGATATTCTGCTTCAAGCCAGAACCTACGTAGAAGAAAGAAGAAAAAAAAAAAAGACTTGTATCACAAGTCTTTTAAAGTACATCAGATTTGTCTAGCAACTTGTAAGATCCTGAGCCTGTATGTTACCTGGTTAGGGCAAGGTCTGGTAGAGGATTTGGGTGAGATTGGAAGACATCGAATAGCCTCACCATTTAGTAAAAAGTAGCTTTTCCTAGGGCATATTTAAGGAGGCTGATACTCCCTTGTAACCTCAAAGCTTAAAACAGTTTTGCATAGTTTTCAAATAGTATCCTGAAGGCTCAAGGAGAGCAGGCTCAGCACTGTGGTAGGTGGTTCTATTAACAAGGGAGTTTAGAAGCTTGCCTGGTCCACCTCTCATTCGCCCAGCAGCTGCCCTTTTATTATTAAATCGAAAGAACTGTAAGGGATAAATTCTGTGCAGTTCCTACTTTATCATGGGGCACAGCAGAAGACCTCCATAAAAATACTTAATCCCAAGGGCTGAGTCTTACTCACTTGGATGAAAATGAGAAAGAAAAAGTAATGCCATTTGAATCCTGCTGTCTGACCCTTCCAGTGGCACCATCTTGCACCCAGAGTGTCAGGTTCATAAATAACCCCACCTCCAGCCTGGCCCCTATTCGTGTCCTATCAAGGGAGGCCAGACCAGATTTCATGGATCAGCTGGGGAGATTTGAAGGCCTAACCTTGAGGTCACATGGATCTCAAATGTGTTTCCCTGCCTGCCTTTGTTTCATGCTGAGTCTAAAGAGGTTTTCCCTTCTGGGTAAAAATGACTCTCCCTTCCCTGCCTCTGTGACGCCCAATACCACGTGGGTGGCCGTTTGTAGAGAAAGTATGTACTGGCATGAGGGTCCGCATGCAGCCTAAGAAAAAAGAGAGAAAAGATTCGGAGATCATGGATTTCTGTGGCAGCCAGAGTGGAGGCTGAGGCAAGGCAGGTGAAGGCCATGATGCACTCACCTTGGGCAGAAATTCAAGCATGGCCAACCAGCTCAACGATCAAGATTAATGATATTTTACACACCATTTTCAAAAGTCAAAATTAAAGCAAAAAAAAAAAAATCCGGGATGAACAAAGATCAAAAAATATAAATCAAGAAAGACAGGAATGGTATTACTGAGTTTTCTTTTAGCCTCTGGCCCTGGTGGTTGTACCTAGCACTCTGTGTGACCACCAGCCACGACCCTGGGACTATGTTCAGTTCTGTACAGAACAGATGGGTGAGAGATGAGTAAAGCTAATTCTCTGGGGTCAGAATTGCCAGTGGTAGAAAAAGAAAGACGAGAGAGTGATAAACAGAAAAAGAGGCAGAAGAAATGGAAGAGGAAGAAAACATCAGATCGAGTGCTTATACAGTGTGAGTAGACGTCATACTAGGCACACTGCATGTATCAATTCATGCAGCTCTCAACACGTTATGAAGCAAATACTATTACTGTCACCGTTCCATAGGCGAGGACACGGACACGGAGAGGTTAGTTTTCCGAGATCGCATGAGTAAAGGGCAGAGCTGCGATGTAATCAAGGCTCGAGGGTCCATGTTTCTAACTAGCAGGAAGACAGGGAAGAAAGGAAAGAACCAGGGAAGAAATGAAAGGGAGAGAAAGCTACTGGGTTTCCAATCCTTTGTCAAGTCCCCGGTAGCAAAGCACACACACGAAGAGAGAAGAAACGAGGAAACGGTGGCTGTTTGAAGCCCAGTTTAGCATCTTTGAACAGGAGACAAAAGCGTATTGGAGACACTTGCCGTTGTGCTGGCACAGCATATCTACTTAATGTTGGTTGTTTTCACATCCTGACATCTCCCAATTGACAAGGAAATGCTTAGCGTGCCATGAAATGAATCAGGAGCCAGAGCCGAGCAGACGGCGGTGGCGGCGGACAGCGGGGACTGCAGCGCGCCCGCGCCTTGGGCCCCCTCCCTTCCCCAACAGGTCTCCCTCTGCCTCGCAGTCTCTAAATCTTTCTCCGTAGACCTCAAGGAACAGCACGCAGAGATGGGTATATATTATTTATTTACTTACTTATTTATAGGTGATATCTACGTGTATTGTGTAAGTATTTAAAACCCACCTCGACCCAGAGTCACAAGAATGATGTCTCCATCGCAGGGCAGGGGGGTGGAGGGGCAGGTTGCACAGGTTTAAGTATGATAGATGGGGCCACCTCCCTTGCTTTAGCAAACCGCCGTGAGAGAAAGGGAATAACCCTGAAATTAGACCCGGGGTGGGGGTGGGGGGCCGTGCTGGTGTAATATTACTGGAACAAGATGCAGGGAGAAGTAATTTACTCTGAAGTGACAGTCTGAAGGCGAAAAATAAACTAACAGGAGGGAGTTAGGCTCATTAGCAGCCGGGTCTCAATATTTCATTATTAATGATAATAAAAAGAAGAAAGAAGGGAGAAAAGGCATATGAGCATGTGCGCCGCCCCCCTCTCCAAAACACACACACACACACACACACACACACACACACCACACACACACACACACACACACACACACACACACACACACGAGAGCCAGCGCACAATGGCTCCGGGACTCGGTTGCAGTCCCGCACAACAAAGGCACCTCCAACAGAAAGGAAACACCAGGCAGGATGAAGAATGGGGTAGCTCCGGTTCTGGTCTGCTCTCGTCTAAATGCCTGCATCGGTGGGGCCCCGCTGCGGGATTCTGCCTGATTTATTAGAACCTCTGCTGCAAGGCAATGAAGCCCCCAACCGATGCTCCGCAGCCCAGGCTGGGGGAGCAACAGTGAAAGGGGAGACCCCGGCAGGGCTGCCCCTGAGATTTCTTGGGTGACACCCCTCTGGGTGGGAGGCAATCACTCCTTCCTGAGATTGTATATTGTCTGCACCCAGACAGTGAAGGAACAAAGATACGGGGAATCAATAGCTGTGGTCTGAATATAAAAGGAAACAGGATAGTCCTAGAGATGGTAACTAAAGCCTAAAAATAAAATTCTGTGGTAAGCAACCATGCTGGATTCCATTTAATTTAAAATGGCTATCAGGTCTACCTGTTGCCCCAATAAAGAAAATGCTAATTGTCTTCTAAGCCACCAGACTTGGCACTCCTGACAAATATTTTGCTATGAATAACTGATACATTTTCTTCTTGACTTCAGAACCCAGCCTGTCTGGCCTGGTCCATTTGTCTGTTTTCTTGGATAATTTCTTAAATTGTCAATATGGTTATATTAATGTTAATCTGGTTGGGAGAAACAGTCTCCATTCCTTTGCTGCTATCACCCAAAGGCTTTGAACAATTGAAAACACATTCAAGAGGGGGCGCCTGGTTGGCTCAGTTGGTTAAGTGTCTGACTTTGGCTCAGGTCATGATCTTGCAGTTTATGAGTTCGAGCCCCACGTCGGGCTCTGTGCTGACAGCTCAGAGCCTAGAGCCTGCTTCGGATTCTGTCTCCCTCTCTCTCTGCCGCTCCCCCACTCACACTCTGTTTCTCCCTCTCTCTCTCAAAAATAAATAAACATTAAAAAAATTTTAAGAAAATGATCTCATGCTATAAAGAAGCCTGGTGGATGGGAATGCTACCTTCCAGAGGGTGGTTCAATCAGCTTCTCAGAGGAAGTACATTTAAGCTGAGACCTGAAGGAAGCAATGGCTATCTCAACCAATCTCAACCAATCAGAGAAGGAAGAGAATTCCAAGCCTTCATCCCAGTGAAGACTCAGAGTCAGAAAAGAGCTTATTGGTTTCTTGTTCAGTAGAAGGAAGAGGCCAGCTAGAGCATGGGGCTGCAGGACGGCAGTGTCATATGTGACTGCAGAATGGGCCAAGAGTGCCATGAAGTGCATCAAAGATCTTTCTGGCTGCAGTGCTCAGAATAACTTGGGGGTGGGCAAGCCCAGAAGCAGGGAGAGCTGCCAGGGGTCTTCTCAGTGGGACAGGAGGGAGCTGGAACAGAGACAGGACTGGCTCAGGGATGTCTGGCTGTCCCCTCTGAAGCAAACCTGTAGCATAACCATGAACACCGTGGTCAGTGGGTCTAGACGCAGACATGCACTCAGTAAATATGATACAGTACATGCGGGGTCAAATCTGCATACTGATTTGCCTTACTGTGAACAATAACTATATCCGGGCCCCAGAGACCATCCTACTCTATTCCACCTGGCGTATCAAGGAGTCTATATTCTTTCTTTCGGTTCTGATTTTCCCCCCTCCCACATTCCTGAGTACTTACGTTTCTCCCTTTAGTCCAGAACCTGATGATTTCTCAGGTGAAGCGACAGTTTTCATACTGTGGTCCTGGGACCAACGGCATCAGCATGACCTGGGGGTTTGTTAGAAAGATAAACACAGGTCTCCTGAGCTGGCAACTCTGGATGTGGTCACTCAGCTCTCTCTGTTTTAATAGCCTTCCATGTGATTCGGACTCACTGTAGAGTTTGAGAACCATTACTCTACCACTGCTCTGTATCTGCACCATCCAATTGGCTGTCATTCACTACACCTGCCTCTTGAGTCCGTGAAATGTGCGCAGTCTTAACTGACATGGGAATGTAAAATGCACACCAGATTTCAAAGACATAGTACAAGGAAAAAAAAGAAGGTAGAATTTCTCTTCATAATTTTTTAATATTTTCACGTGTTGAAATAATATGCTTGAGGGGTGCCTGGGTGGCTCAGTCAGTTAAGTGTCTGACTTCGGCTCAGGTCATGATCTCGCAGTCCGTGAGTTCGAGCCCCTCATCGGGCTCTTTGCTGACAGCTCAGTGCCTGAAGCCTGTTTCAGATTCTGTGTCTCCCTCTCTCTTTGTTCCTCCCCAGCTCCTGCTCTGTCTCTCTCTGTCTCACAAATAAATAAACATTTAAAAAATGAAATAATATGCTTGATATTTGGGGTTAAAATGTATTATAAAAGCCAAAATTAATTTTACTTGGTTTTTTTTCCTACCTTCTTAATGCCTGTAAGAAAACATTACCTTGTAATACGTACTGGACAACATCGCACTAAAGCATTGCTTTCTTGAATGCAAGGTGCACAGGAATTGCCTTGGGGGTTTGTTAAAATGCAGATTCTGACTTAATAGGTCTGGGATGAGGGCGGAAACTCTGCACTGGCAGCAAGCTTCCGGGATATGCTCATGGTGCTGGTCAGTGGACCACACTTTGGGTAGCAGGGTGCAAATACATGTTGGGGAAGTGTCAGAAAGTAGACCTCATATCATTGAACAACCACTAGATGTGAAATCAATACACCTGGCTTTACATCCCTTCTCTGCTTCATAGTAGCTATATGACTTTGGACAAGTCATATTTTTTAGATAAAAAAATGTAGATAATAGAAATAACAAATAACATCTATTGGATGGTTTAAATAAAATAATATTGATAGAATTATTTTTATATGTTATCAAGGCCAAATAGGGCTAAATAATTATTACACACACACACACGCACACACACATACATGCACACACACACAGGGTCAAGCACTGAACATGCTAAAGTCAGTGATTCATAGGCAATTTCCCAGTTTCTAAAATAATTGAAGGCTGGGGCACCTGAGTGGCTCAGTCAGTTGGGTGTCCGACTCGGTTTCGGCTCAGGTCATGATCTCACAGTTCATGAGTTCTGCATCGAGTTCTGTGCTGATAATACAGAGCCTGCTTGGGATTCTCTCTCTCTCCCCCTCTCTCTCTGCTCCTCCCCTGCTCGTGTTCTCTTTCTTTCAAAATAAATGAATAAACTTAAATTTAAAAACAATAAAATAATTGAAGGCTACAAGGAGAGATCATAATTACTCAGATATTCCACATTTCCTCCCAATTATTTCTGCCTGGATTCTCTGACCAGGAAGAAGCTATCTGAGACGGACTATAGTATTTCACCAGCATTTCCTTCAGAAGCATTTGGTGATTGATCGATGCTTTGATACTTTCCCAAGGGGCGAGGCCCCCAGAGGATGTTATTCTAAATACCCATCTAAATACTCAGCTCCAAGTCTCAGAGAATCCAAACATCCACAAAGCAAGGGGCTCCAGATTAGACTTCATCAGTAATTAGCAAGCAACCAGACTCAAAAGGAGTCACTTTGTGACCAGAGGGAAAAGAAAACAGAACTAGCCTGTGACTTTGTCATCATTAGGAAGATGGGGAAGGTGGAGAAAGATGCACAAAGCAATAGTCCCTTGAAGCATAATTGTCACGCTGTGGTGGCAACATCCATATGGTTGAGCTTAGCCCCGTTCTGCCTCTAGGGCTGGAGTGCTGGGAATCCAAGATGGCAGGAGAGGCCGCGAAGGCTCAGAAGCTGAACCCATATTGTGCAGAAGCACTGTGCAAGGTACTCAAATGGCAAATGTTGCAATTGGCCTTGACAGGAAAAATGGTTTTGTTACTCGCTAGCCCCAAATCCTCCCTCACCTCCTCCCACCCTGACAGAGTTCACATATTCCATCTCTTCCCCAGCAAAGAGGGTGTGGAATAGTTTCTTCTTTCATGAAGGTTATTGATACGTTAATTTGGAATTTCTGGACAGGGAAGGAGGGGTCCCCCTCAATCTCTCTAAAAGCAGTGTTCTCTAAAAGGAAAAGACTAGGTTTTTGAGACTAAAGCAAGATCCATGGCCTGCTGCATCCACTGCTGGCCTCACTGGTGGCACATCTCATGCACAGCACAGAAAGCTACATAAAACCAGAATGGCAGCTCTGAGAAGCAGTGGATTTAGAAAACCCAGCTCTATTTACAAGTTGTACTAGCTCATAGACCTGCGGCAAATCACTCTTCTTCCCTGGGCTTTGGTGCAAGGTCTTTAAGGTAAGAGGGTTTGAGGACAGCGTCTAGAAAGTCCTTTTAAACCACAATATCCTGTTATTACAAAGGATAATCTGCTCATATGAAATGACCCCGTGGTAGAGACCACTTTGCCGACAGGGAGCGCGTGCCTGCCCGCCTGGGAAGAGCAGATGCTACCGCAGACAGGCTGAGACAGCATGAAAAGCAGCGTCTTAGAGGCTGGGACATGCCAGCTTCTCTGTGACAGCACTGGCTTTCTTCTCTTCAGTGAGACCTTCACCACTGGAGAAGGAATAGTCGCTGGCAAGTTCCCGGGCAACCAAGCAGGGTCAACGTGGATGTGAAGTTCACCACCAAGTCCTTTCCTGTTTCCTCTCTTGCCACTCATGCCCCAGCCAAGGGCAGTGGGTCTCTGGGATCTCCTCCCTCTTTTTTAATCAGTTGCTCTCCGGGAAAGATCTCATTACACAGTCTGGAGAAAAGGAAGGACATTTGTACTGAATAGCCTATGATATGCCAGTAACCTGAGTACAGGATCTCATTTGGTTTGATCTTTGCTATTAGGGTCAAGACTAGGATGAAGCTACCGAGGGGCCTACTTGCTTGAGCACATTGCACACGGAGGCCCTGGCTCCTGAGGGTCGTGGGTATAGGACGGACTCTCGCACAACTCTGAGGGCCTGCACCTTCTTAAATGTTGCACCTACACACCTCCATTGCCTCACCTGGTTCTGGGCCTCTCACCTCTGTACTTCTATTCCCATGTCATAAATATGAAATCAGAGACACCCAAAGTCGCACGGCCCCACAACTGACTTTAAGACCCATCCGTTTGGGGCCCTTGGGCAGCTCAGTCAGTTAAGTGTCCAGTTCTCGATTTCAACTCAGGTCACAATATCATGCTTCATGAGACCAAGCCCCGTGTCAGGCTCTGGGCTGGCAACACAGAGCTTTCTTGGGATTCTCCTTCTCTCTCTGTCCCTCTCCCACTCCTTCTCTGTCTGTCTCTCCTTCTCAAAATAAATAAACATTAAAAAAAATAAAGATCCATCCATTTACCCTATTTCAGCAGTGCAATAATGGTTAAAGACACAGACCCTGGGTAGTTTAGAAGAGCCTGCTGGTTTGGAATTCTGTTACCAATATCTGCTAAGCAGTAGCCTCCACCAACTCACTTAAATGCTCCACTCCAGTTTCCTGGTCTATGAAAACAGGGTGATGGTAGCACCTACCTCATAATGTTGTAATCAAGATTAAAGGTGTATCACACAAAGAGTGCTTGAAACAGTGTCAGGAATGAGTATGTACTGAGATACCTGTTACCTACTTGGTAATGAGGATGAGGATGATGATGATGATGATGATGATGACAGTGTTTTGATAAACGTTAATTACTATTACTAATACTCTGATTACATTATTGACTTCTAATGTGCAGTGAATTATCCTTCTGATAAGTTTGCATTTTAGCAGGAATTACTTTCCTAAATACTGGACCTCCAGCCATAAATTACTAGCTATCGTCACTGAGTCCAGGCGGATTCTCTTTTGGAAGAATTAGAGAGGTGGCCACAAATCACACAATGAACATCATTTCCAGCTCAGATGGCCGGCCTGCAAACCCATGGCTTTGCACATTATGGAAATGACTTTCTTTTCAGAATTGAGAGCTTAATTCAACAGGGAGAGTTTGTCAGGTATTGCAGTTTGCACCCATAAGGACTCCTGCACCAGGCTGGCATTTCTTAAACTTTTGACCCATGGAACCCAAGATATTTCTCCTCCTCCATTCACTGACTGCTTGTCCAGGATGTAGTCTACTCCCCTGCTAGGCCCTGGCCCCAGGAATGTAAGATTGGATTGTCCCTGCCACCATAACTGGCCTCCTTTCATAGTTGATTACTCCCCCATTAATTGCTGTTGTTAATAATCTGCAAAACACCTTTTACTGGCAGCGCCAAGTGCCGTAAGGAAGAAAAGCAGTGGCTGGCATTATTTAATTGACCTCCGCATTAGTAGTGCTTGTGAGCATGGTCATGGGGCCAGGATCACACACAGGCTAACTGCTGGTCCCGGAGTACAGCTCTTGTCAAGAAGACTCAGCTCATCAAAAGCTGTTTGGGAGCCGCAGTGGATGTGAAGGAGCTGACCAAACCAATCCCCATGGTGACATGTGGACGAGGCATCTAGCCTGCAAAGGAGTGGCCGTCTGACTTGCTCCTCTGAGCTAGACCACCTTTAGGGAAGACAGACATAGAGCAGGGGTGACAAATGAAAAGTGAAGGCTGAATCACTGCCCTTGGGGCACATAGCCTGGCACCCAGCAAAATCACCATGAAAAGTCCGGGTGCTGTGGCTTTACTTCCTCAGGCTGGTGGCCCTGGTCACTGCCACTGCCGAGCTGCCTGTCTCTACACTGACAACTCCGATTTCATCAGCCCCAAGAGGACCCCAAAGGAGCACTTGATGGGTGTCACTCTGGATGTCACACTGGACAATGCCCAAACATCCAGTGAACCCTTGAGCGGAAGGAAGCCTTGAAAGGATCTGACATTGAAAACAGGACTCCAGGACTAGGATATTGAAGTCTTGGGGCCCCTGGCACCATTACTAATGGGTCTTATGGCCCAAGCCCCTCCCTCTCTTTTGCGTCTACTTTTTCTTCATTTGCTTCTTCCCCCTGTGGTTTTTTGCCTCATTTTTTTCTCCTGTGATGAACTGTACCATCCCCCCCAACACACACATTAACTCTGTCCTAAGCCCATGAATATGTGATACCTCATACGCAGTTCTGTTTATGCTGCATGCCTGAAAGAGGATAGAAGCGCTAATAATGCATCTGATTGTGACTTTGAAAAACAAGAGCCTCCTCCCTGCTCCTTGAAAAGAGCCTTCAATACTGACAACTCCTTTTGTGAGAAGAACAAAGACAGCCCATGTGGTGGGCCTGTGGGAGCAAAGAGAACGGTTATAGAAAAGACTGGAGAAAGAACGTGATGAAATCAGGCTTACTGCAGCCAAAGGAAGACAAGCTCAAAACCAAGACAGAGAGACAGATGACATGGTGGCCAGATAGGGGACAGGCTACAGGCTGAGCAGGGACCTGGGCTGAGGAAAAGCTACAGGCACCATGTCCAAGTGCGCACATGTTCCAGGCTTGCTTCTTACCAATGACAGACACCTTTTTCCCTAACAAGATCAGGACTTGGGCTACAAGCCATGGTGGGCTGAGAGTTTATGATGGACTAATGCTCTACAATAAAGAAGACAGGAGGAGGAATTAAAGGGACACTGGCTGGATTTTGAATTTCAGGGAGCTGATACCACAAAGGGAGGTCCTTTGCATAATCATAAATTCAGGGAGACAGTGGTCAGCCAACAGTGGGCCATCTTATACTTGCACTTTTCCCGTTACAATGATCTTTTCCCTGCTGCTAATTATGCCTTCTACCACCCCACCCCCCACATACACACACAGCACTTGTGCCTTCTTGGGTACTTTTATTTTTTTTAATTTTATTTATTTTTTTTGAGAGAGTAAGGGGGGAGAGAGAGAGAGAGAGAGAGAGAGAGAGACAGAGAGAGAGAGAGAACGTGCATAATCAGGGAAGGGGCAGAAATAGAGGGAGAAAGAGAATCCCAAATAGGCTCCACGCTGTCAGTGCAGAGTCCAGTGTGGGGCTTGATCCCACAAACTGAGAGATCGTGACCTGAATGAGACACTTAACTGAATGAGCCACCCAGGCACCCCCTTGCTGGGGACCCTTTTGCCCATGGCTATCATCTGCGTGCCTGCACTTGAATGTGCCAAATAACCAAGTCTTCAGATGAGCAGTAGGAGAGGATATTTCAAAGGAGATTCAAGCACCAAGGGCCTGCCTTGCCCACACCCTTCCTAAGGAAAATTGACCCTGTGAATAAGCAACTGGTCTCTCATCTGGCATCTGGCTGTCAGGTGGCCTGGCTCAAGTGCTCTGCACACCGAGAATGATAAGGACCAACTGAACAATGAGATCCTCCCTTAGGGATTTTGTATGTGAGCCTTATGGAGACAAAAGAAAAAGAGAAAAAATTAGGAAAAGGGTCATTGAGTAATTAACGGGAAAGCCTCAATTGTAAGATTACAACTCCTTCATCAAATTACCAAGTTTCCACTGGACTCAGAGGTATAGCCTTTACCCTTGCTGATTCCTCTGCCTGGAGTAACTTTCTCTCATTCGCCTAGCCATATTCCCTCAATCCCAAACCATATATAACCCAGAAAATCATGAGGGGTGCAGGAAGAAACATCTAGAGAACATTCCTGGAATAACTGGGGCCTAGAAAAGTCTAGAAGGAAGAGAAGGCACTGTCTAACTGGAGACAAGAGACCCTAAAGAAATGTCCCCAGTTCCTGCACAGTGGTAGTGGACTGGTCTCCTGAGCTTGGCCCTTCAACTCAACCATGCCAGAGGAGGCTCTGTGTCGGCCCACCCTCTCCCAAGGTCACGGTGCAGTCGCTGGCAGCCTAGTTGCAGAAACAGCTGAACCCCAAGCTAAACAAGCTCCAGTCTTGCCTTTAATTTTTTAGCAGTGCAGACAAATCAGTTTCAGATAAGAAAGAAATAACAATAAAGGACGTGGGGAAACTAACTTAGATGAAACAGTTGGTTAACAATTTTTGCTGGATTTAATCTTGGGAGACAGAGTGCTGAGATGGAAACACTTGGGTTTTATTGTCAGACAAACCCGGCCATGAATCCATCTTCAGCAACTTCTGTGAAGCCTTGGATAACCATTTCAGCCTATCTGAGCCCAGTTTCTCAAGTAAAATGCATATATTATTACCTGCCTCGTGGAAGTATGAGGAATAAATGTGATAATACAGGTAGAAAACCTTGAGCATATTTGGTTATAAATAATGTTAGCTTTATGTGTTAATATATTGAACTATTAAAATATATCCATGCCACCCTCTATGTCCCCCCCTTTCACGTTCCCTTTTCCAGCAGGTAATTGTCCTTGGATTCTGTCATTCAAAGAAGATTTACTGAGAGCCTACTACATAACAGATACCACTCTAGGTGTTAGGAACATTGTGGTTTATAAAATAAACAAAGCATTATTTCCTTGGAGGACAGACACAGAAAAGCAAAACATAACCAACCTTCAAAAGAAAAACAAAAACAAGAAGTATAATGGATTTGCTTTCGAAAGCCTGTCACCAATAGGAGGAAGGATTTGAGTCTAGATACAATGGTCTGGCAGAAACAGTGGGGTGAGCATGGTTTCCAGACTGAAAAGCGACTGTGTGGGCAAGAAATTGGGGAGGCAAAGACAGATGGGGGCACTGCACAGTCTTCCTTGTTCCTGGGGGGCTGCACAACTCCAGAGGGACATGGACCCAGGGTCCATCAGGGGCGTTTTGGCACCTGGCCACCTGCATTTGTGTTTTGTTTGGCCTGAAGCATTGTCCCATGCTTCATTTCAGAAAAGAATTATGGCCTGAAACACTTAAGAGGTAAAATTGGGTCCACCTCTTATGTTACAGATGAGGAATTTGAGGCTGCGAATAGTGAAGGATCTTAGTCAATCTTAGTACAAGAGTGGGTCATTGTGAGCATAACCTAGATGTAGATGGTACTGACCACGGGGGCCCAGGTTCAGAAAGATGGTCTCATTCAGGATGTATAAAGACCACTTGGTTGGGGGGAGTATTAAAATGCAGATTCTCAGGCCCCACGCTAAGGGCTTCTGATTCAATGGGTCTATAATAGAGGCAGAGGAAAGTGTATTTAATAGGCACCCTGGGGTGATTCTGCTGCAGATGGTCTGAGGACTAATTGCCACCCTAGGCCTCTCTAGTGCTAATTTGTATGGAAACCCACAACCTCTGAGATGTAATAAGGTGCCATCACTTCCATAAAATCCCTGGCTAGTGCAGTTCCCTTCCATAGGTACAAGCCGAACCTCTTCAGCTGAGTTATGGTGTGTATTTGCATAAATTACCATGAGAAACTTGTTAATATTTCCTAGATATCTTTTTTCATTGCTCCATTAGACAAGGCTTTGTGCTTTTGTTTGGGGCTGAATGTCAGCCAATTGGAATCCGCAAAGGCGATGGCATAGAACTTGAGGTGGTAATTTATTCCCCTCATGGAGCCCTGGTGTCACCTATCTGTTCTAAGAAATGCTATCTGAAATCAGTTGAATTTTATCATGCAAATTACAGGAAGTGTTATCATTATAAGCAGCAGGAGGTTCCTGATTTGCTATCATTTACACGGTAAATGAGTTCAACCCGTTAGGGATAGGGAAAGAGTTTGGGAAGTAGATGGGAAGGGATTCCACCAGGGGTTGAGCCCCCCACCCCCTCCCCGGGGCTTTGCGTTTTCAGTAAAATGAAGCCTCCAAAAGATGCTTGGGTTTGCTTGATAGAAAAGACTCCGGAAGTTTGCTTTTTGGAGAAGAGTCCTGTGAGAAGAGAGGGCCTGAGGCGGCTGCACCTGGTGCTTTGGGCAAAACGGAGCTGCAACATGAAAGAATGTTGGCTTCAGTAGAGTCAGCAGTCAGGACCTTGAGCTAATCAAGTCCAGCTGCCTCTCTTTGGGGTGAAGGAGACTGAAGCCTGGAATGGAGAAATCACATGTTCAAAGTCAAGTAAACACCACACCTCCTGATGACCAAGCCTGCGGGGTTCCGTGCCCTCCGGCTTTCAGTCTCTCTTGGACTCTTCCCACCATCACCATAGTATCCGAGTGCTTGTGTTCACCCTGCTTCCTAAGTGCCTCGTCACAACCACATTCCTCTAATTCATTTCTATTTCCTTTCTTGAATCAACACTTACCTGTATTCTCTTCCATCTCCACTAAAACAATCAACCGGAGCTGGAAAATCCTTCCCTCCAAGTGGTGTGAGCCACCCACCTCCTCCCCAGGCTGCTTCTCCTTGGGGACCTTCTCTGCCCACCCCTTCCCCTATGGCCATCCCCAGTGTCTGTGTACCCCCGGAGTCCAGGATAGCCTGTTTACAGAGTCGACCACTTCGCAGTGTGATCCGGGCTGGGAAGTATTGCATCCAGTGTTCCTGCCCAGATATGTTCTCCTCCCAAGGTAATTGCAAATAAAAGAAAGTGTAAAGGAAACCGTGATACTTTAACCTTTGATATTGAAATTTCAGCCACAATTACAGCAAGCACATTAGAAACATCTCTAGGAAGAGCTGCTTCTTAATGACTTCCCTCAGGCTGTGTTGGCAAGGAATGCAGAATTTATTTTCCATTCAGCCAATTCTGGGTATCTTCCTAAAGGTGAGTGAACAGCAGCGAGTAATAGTGGGGGGTGGGGGTGGAGGAAACGCAGCGAGAGAAGGCACAGGGACTGTGAAGAACAAGGCAGGTAAAACATGAGTCGCAAAAAATTCAAGCAAGTGAACAGAGGAAAGCAGAAACTTAACCACGGAGTTGGAGTAGAAGCATTAAAAGCAACTAGTAAGGGACTAACTGACCAGAATGATCGGAGATTTGGGATTTTAGAACACCTCGGTTCTCTTCCTCGTTCAGCCACAATTATCCATTTAAACTTGTATAGTCCATTACTGCTCTCTGGTCTCTGTGTCTCATTCTAGAACTAAAATGTAAAAGTGAGTGATCTCTATCGTTGTATAATTCTAAATGACCTTATGTCTATGAGAGTCATTGGCAACAGGCCTGTACTAACACTAGGATTTCTGGAAGAGACACGGCCCCTGTGGTGACTAAAGATTTCAGGAAACTGGCCAAAATAAAGAGAGGATCATTAATAACCAAGAGCAAGCAGGGCAATGCTGGGTAGTCAGATGACAGGGACAAGAAGAGAACAGGAGATGGAAGGGTGTGCTGCTTTCGTATCTCAGCTTCCCAGATACCATCCGTGCCGTTGCTCAAGAAAAGTGAGGAAGTCCCCTTCCGCCTGACTAGCAAGGTGACAGAGCGCATGGGACCAGGCTTCACCAAAGACCTGAATTACAGTGATCAGAGTCCATTGGCACTGGACCAATTACTTCAGTCCCCCAGGTGTGTCATTCCCTATTATTAGGTCTAATATTGGTGACCAGAATCTTCCTTCAGGTGGCATCACTTGTTTTCTTCCTGAGGAATTTTGAGCTCAGTTGGCAAATGCAAAAGGAATACTTATCTGGGGAGTACCCCAGAGCTGCAAGGCCATGCAGAGTTTTGGGGATTAGAAAGGGGGGTGCTAATAGCAGGGATTAAGCACTGATCTCATCCCAAACCTGGAAGCTGCTTTTAATGTATGTATATATATATATATATATACATATATAACATATATATATATAATGGGACCCACAAAGGATCCGGGGGATCTGTTTCCCACAGTTTCGCTCCATTTGTGACTGTATTATGATTGAAGAATGGAAGAATCTCTCTCTTTTTTAAAACAAATTGATTTTGAAAGAGAGAGAGCAAGAGTACATGTATGTGAGGTAGAGGGGCAGAGAGAGAGAGAAAGGGAGAGAGAGAATCCCAGTAGGCTGTCAGCCCAGAGCCTGATGACTCACGGCTTGAACTCATGAACTGTTAAGGTGGTGATCTGAGCCAAAATCAAGAGTCGGTTGCTCAACCCACCCAGGCTCTCCAAGAATCTCTTTTTCATAATCATAAGCAGAGAAAATCAAGTCAAGACCTGTATTTTTCCTTGAAGCCTTAATATTCATTATGCAGTAAGCCTTAGGACTGAAAGTCCAGAGTTCCTTGAGAATGAAACATTCTTCCGAATCTAAGTTGTTGAGTAGTAGAAAACTATGTACTAATCCCACTTATTAATTCAGCGGGATGACTCTTCTCTGTCAGTGACCAAACCCGGGTGTTTTGACAGCTCCAGACCTGCAATCATTTGGTTACTTTCCTCCTTCCTTGTTCCTCATATATTCTGTCAAACATTTGGTTCAGGAAGTTTAATCCCTAGACTAAGATGAAAGTGTGTTGTACCGCTACAAGGATCCAGCTGGGGTTTGAGGTTGTAACACATTTAATTACTGGGAAAACACCACTCAAAGTAAAGGAGGCTAGGTCGCTGAGGTCCTTTGCCTCCCACCAACATCTTCGTGGCCAGACAGACAAAAGTAGGGAGCCCAGGGAAGCTAGTCTGCAAGAGAACCTCGGTGCTTTGTTTCCGTGATGCTCTTCATGCACGGGAGACATCAGCGCCTAGTAGCCATCCCCTGGCTGCCATGTTTGACAGTATCTCAGACACACATCCTGAACATGGGCTGTCCCTGGAGAAGCTTCAGCACTTAATCCTGTCACAATAAAGCATCCATGCACAGCCAGGCTACAGGCAGACCCGATGTTCTCAGGGAATGGCTGTCAGTCACCAGTAATCCTACAGCCAGCAAGATTACACACTGAACTGGCATGCAGATGGGCTTGAGTGGAAGTAGGGGACGACTTGGACTATAAAGGGCACAACCAGCATGAGATTCTCTTGTGCTTTGAGGAGTTTCAGACGGACATTATTTACAGTATGGTGTTCTTCCAGGATTTGCTACTGTCATGCTTGGAAGGGGTTACCTGAGACATAGCCTGCTGTGGCTCATCTGGCCAACGCTTTGAGGAAAATATCTAGAAGCTCCTTAAAAATGTCAGTCATTCATCCATCCATTTATTTCCCGTGGAACCTGTAGTGAGCAACCATTACAGGTATAGCATAGACAATATAAAGTTGAGTTTGGAAAAAAATGTGTCTCATGAAAGATCAAACTTAATATCTTTGGCCACCAAAATAAAGAGACTATTGTTCAGGGTCTGGGCAACTGTCCTGAAGCCATCACTCTGTTCTCTCTTTATACGCCCTGGCCCACCCTCCCTACAAACTCCTTTCTCTTTGGATAATGAGAGACCTAGATTAAACAACTATTTCTTGAAATATGCTGTTTTCCTGATAAGCTGGCACACAAATTATCTTAACCCCACACACACATGAGGATATGTCATGATGTTATTAGCACCATTCACAGATAACATATCAGAAAGTAAAGAAGCCTAAGTATCTATAGCAAAGCCCCAACTAAATCTCCAAGTCTTCTGCCTCCGAGTCCAGCTCTGGAGTCCTCTCGCCACACCTCCGTGTGATTGCAGGTCTGGCCTGATGCCTGTTTGTCTCCAGCTGGATGGGTGAGTGATGTGCTTGGCTGGCCAACAGCCCCTATGGAGCAGCCTGGGCTGGTGGCCGTGTCCTCCATCATAGGACCAAATGCATCCTAAAAAAAGAACTCATGACTCCCTAGAGAGTTTCTAACATCCTCCAACAGAAGATGCACATCCAAAATTGTTGGCAGTTTCTTCGCAGGGAATTGTTTCAGCAAACTAGGTGTCTTGAACTTATCAGGTGACAACAGGCAGGGGTACAAAAGTGACTCTAAATGACTCTGAACAACCCCTTGTGAAACATGTATGCTGAAAGCTGGCCGGGAGATAAAACCTCTCAAGGTCATCATGTCTGTTTTTCTTGTCCCCATCACCTTCGATTTGAGATAGAGGGCGTTTGTGATGGCCTAACCTTTTGGTCTCCATAGATTTATGTTTGACATTTGACTGAAGGGTGATTTTAAAATAATGGGTGCATACATTTCTAGAGCTATGAACTTTTCAACAGGGTTTAGTGCCTTGCAGGGAGGTGGTGAAGTAGGTGAGATTTACTTTGGGACCCTCCACCTGCATTTTGCTCTTCTGCCCTTAGAGTCTTTTGCATTTCTTCCTTGATTCCTTTTCTCAGCCAGGAGCAGTAATCTCACATTCCTCTGCCCTTCCCCTCTCATTCAGCTGCACAAACACATTCTTAGGCCTTCATAAGCAGGAGATTATGTATACATAGGAGTCAAGAGAATTTTTATTATTTTTTAATTTTTAAAGCTTATTTATTTTGAGAGAGAAAGAGAAAGGGGAAGGGAAAGAGAGAGAGAGAGAGAGAGAGAGAGAGAATCCCAAGCAGGTTCAGCACTGTCAGTGCAGAGTCCAACATGGAACTTGAACTCCCAAACCATGAGATAACCAACTGAGACACCCAGATGCCTCTAGAGTATTTCTATTTTAAAGAGGCTACCTAATAATGCATCCACAAAGCTGAGCACCAGCTGGATGGGAAGGATAAATCTAAGGGAGTGCTGGGGAATTTTCCCATGCCTCCTCCTCCCCTCCTGCCCCATCCTTGAGTCTACCACAGGCTTGGCTGTATGGCTGGTCATGCCCTCGAATCTCAAGACTGATGTGACAATACCTACAGATAGATTTTCACTTACTCAGGAATACCAAAACAAAGAGTATGTTGAGACAACAGAGTGGTTTTTCACTGTTGTCTATGAGTTGTCCCATGGTCTGTGGGAAAGGCTCAGCTCACAGAACCTCAAGGGAACAACTCTTCACTCATTGTTAAGTTGTGTTTTAGATGCCAACATATCTAAGAAAACTGGGAAGGCTGGAGGAGAAGCAAGGGAACATTGAAAGGAGTGGGGAATAATATTCCCAAGTAAGGATGAACAAATTTATCCTTAGCAAGGGATTTCTAAAGGGCTTAATGATGGGCTTTAAATATATGAAGGTGTATTATGCACAGAGGAGTGACCATCTGCTCCCCATTCCTCCCTCATCTGAAATCCTACAATATATATTGTCTGTAACGTTCTTTCAGCCATTCATCATAACCTGCTGTATGACTTGTCTTCCATTGTTGTCTAGAAAAGCCATTTAACTTTATCATGAGCTTCTCTTTCTTCCTTCCAATTAAGACCATCACTCCTTGAGAGTAGGGACCAGTTGCTACTTATCTTTCTACCCCTTTCAGTTCGGAGCACCAAACTTCACAGATACTAGATATTAAAAAATCAATAATAAATATGATTTTTCACTTGGTGATTGATACTGAGGGGAAAAAATAAATTTACTCCCAGGGATCTAGGTTAGATATAAGACCATAAGATCTTGACTGAAATGAGTTCAGGAGGCAGTATGATGAGAAAGAAAGACAATACTCTGAGGAGTGAAGTATATGGTACTCAATAAGCCTGAGTATAAGTGCAAAATAACCAATTCCCAGCTACATTATCTTAGTCAAATACTTCATTTCTAGACCTCAGTTTTCCTACATATAAAATGGAGATAATAATGCTTACCACGAAGGGCATCTGGAACTCAGTCGATTGAGGGACCAACTCTTGATTTTGGCTCAGGTTACGAGTTCAGGGTTCATGAGTTCCAGCCCCGTGTCAGGTTCCACACTAACAGTATGGAGCCTGCTTAGAATTCTCTCTCTCCCTCTCTATCTACCCCATCTCTGCTCTCCCTATCTCTCTCTCTCTAAATAAAGAAATGAACTTAAAAAATTTTTTTCCAAAAAAATGCCTACTGTGAAGAACTGCTCAGTAGTTATGTGAGATTAACGTGTAGCCTTCAGTAGCCACACAATCATGGGGACTTTTGAGTCAAAATTTGAACTTGAAATATGGTTCTGCTCCTTACAGATGGTGGGACCCCAGTATGTTACTTTACTAACTAAGCCTCAGTTTCTTGATAAGAACAAGTACTCCACAAGATTGTTGTACATGTTACATGAGTTTGTGTCTATAAAATGCTTAGCATAGTCCAGCACATATTAGATGTTTAGTAAATATGAAATATTAGGCTCTCTTCATAAAATTCCTCACTTTCTCTGGGACAAAGCCTGAATAAGAAAGACAACCTCATCTCTTTCTTCACCCCTCTGCATATCTTTCTTACTAAGAGCAAGAGAGTGTATGATACTGCCTCTTCCTCTTCCGGAGTGAGGTATAGTAAACTCTCAGCCACTATAATAGTGTCTTGAAGTAGATCATCAAAGAGACATTGCAGAATTCTGTTGCATAGCCAGAGGTAGCTAAGAGTAAAGTCCACGTCTGGCTAGTCTGGTATAGACTCTTACAGAAATTACAAGCTGGTTATAGAGCATCTGTTATATCCACTGGAGCAGTCCCCATTTCGGATGATTGTTTATCTAAAACATCCTGCTCACGTTACAAACTATGGAATTAATGGATTTGGTTTGGGTTTCTTTTTCTTTAGCTTGGCATAACATGGGAAAAGATAGGCACTGATCATTATTTCATAAAAGTGTGAAGGACTATATGGCCTCCTGGACAATGTTGATCCTCCCTTAGAACAGAGGCATGTGGCCACAAATGAGAGATAAGGCAGGTCCATAGACATGTAGATAGAAAAACCAAAACTAATACAAAGAAATGGAATCAGAGATAAAGCTAAAGGTAGGAAAGAGAGAGAGAAAGAGAGACACATAGAGGAAAAAATACTGCTTATCTTGGAAGGTATGAAATCTGCTTTTAAATGGAAGGGCTGGGGCACCAGTCTGGCTCAGGGAGCAGCATTGTAACTCTTGATTTCAGAGTCATGAGTTCTAGCCCCACATTGAGTGTATAGATTACTTAAAAAAACAAAACAAAACAAAATAAACAACAAAAAATCCCTTTCATTCCTTGTCTCTTTTCTTTCTTTCTTTCTTTCTTTCTTTCTTTCTTTCTTTCTTTCTTTCTTTCTTTCTTTCTCCCTTCCTTCCTTCCTTCTTTCCTTCCTTCCTTCTTTCTTTATTTCGTAGAGTGAGAGAACACAAGTAGGGGAGAGGCAGAGGAAGAGAGACAGAATCTTAAGCAGGCTCCATGCTCAGCTTGGAGTCTGACACGGGGCTCAAATCACACAACCCTGGGATAATGACCTGAACTGAAACCAAGAGTTAGATGCTCAACCAACTGAGCCACCCAGATGTCCCCCCAAAATAAATAAACTTTAAATAGAAGAAGATCTTCTCCCTAGAGATTTAATTTGTCTTCTCTTTTCTTTGCTGAAATGGTTTTAAACAATACCTTACCGTTGACTTAGTCCCAATATTGTACCTGCACATACCCTTCTGAGAGAGAAAATAAGAAGTTTCTAGTTAGAGTCTTTGCTTGCAGCCCATTAAAGTAATAATTACACTGTAATCTTCTCAAAGGATGTGGTGTGCTATTGTGCAGCCTCCAAGGTCACAGGCCTCATCACAAACAAACCTCTTTGTGACAATTTCCGAAATGCAATCTCTCTCTCTCTCTGAAAGGTCCATCGCTTCATTAATGAACTGTAATCCCATGCACACCTGTTTGCCTGATTTATCAATATTTCTGTCTCTTCAACAGACCCATACATTTCCATGACAGACTCAGGAATCTTCTTGCTTGTCTTATGGTATAAAAGGTTGAGAATGGTCTACCACTTTTCTCCGATCCCACACCCTGAGATCCACACACCCTCTTTGGGGCACTGGCCATAATACTCTGCTGCTTTCAAGCATTTATGAAACATTCATGGCAGCCCCGAAGCCTCCCCAAATCAGAGTAAAGCTCTCTGAAGAAGGTCACAATGAAGCAAGACTCTGTATTAACATTAAAAACTGCTTTATTCAAGGGCCAACAGAGATAAAGGGTGTGCTTTGTGATCTTAGAAGACAGACATTGCAGAGGACATATCTAGAAGATCATGTGCATTGTCATTGGGAGTGGACTGACTGGGAAGTGCCCCTCAATTCACATCAAACTGTGACATAAGCAATAAATAAATGCTTATTATGTTAAGCCCATCTTCTTTCGGGGTTTGTTGTTGCAGTTAACATTAATTACTGTGAACAACATACCTATCCATCTTTCAGGGTTAAGATCAAATATTACCTCTCTCAAGAGAGCTTTCTCTAAATTTGTAACCATCTAAACATTCATTCCTGCATGCATCTAATAACTAGATCAGAGTCATTTTGCTTCATATCCAACTGTTGGAAGGGTGACATTTTAGCTTCATAATTAAATTTTAAGCTCATGGGAAAGTTTCTTTGAAGTCTATTAAATCTTTTACATTACCTACACATGGTCTTTTAGGTTGATGATAAAGACAAAGAAGGAAGGAAGGAAGGAAGGAAGGAAGGAAGGAAGGAAGGAAGGCAGGCAGGCAGGCAAGCCTGATTATTTTCCACTAGGCACTAATACACTCCTGTTGTCAATACAGCAGCCCAAGGCAAATGATTGCTATTGGCTTAGCAAAATGCATGGAAAATAAAAAGCAGAGGTGAAAATATCTGAGAGCAGGTGGTAGAGTAGGAAATATGGAAGAAATAAGTTTTGTAATTGTAAGAAATTTTGGTAGTCTGTTTAGGAAACATAGACTCAGTGGATATTTATTGAATGTTTATTTCATGCCAAGTGTTGCAATAGGATACTTTGCAAACATGACTTCTTAAAATAGTACAATAAATTAGATATTGCTATATGATTGTATGGCTGGGGTAATATGGTTGGAATGTTCCAGAGACTTGCCTATTAGAGACACATCTAATAAATGGAAAAACGTGTTTGGGAGACCAAACCAGGTTCTCATATAATCATTTATTCAACAGATATCAGTTGAATACCTGCTACATGCCAGGCACTTTTCTAGGCACAGAAAACCAAAGAGATAAAATCCTTGCTTTTATGAAGCTTGCATTCTAGAAGAAAAACATATAACAAATAAATGAATGTGCTTTAAAAACATAATACCATGTGTTGATAAGTGCTACAGTAAAAACACAGTTTGGAAAGGCATAGAGAATGGGGGGCTGTGGGAGAGTGGTGGCTACAATATTCAATATGGTGGTCAGCAAAGTCCTGAGAAGTGAAATTTGAGTAACTTCAGTAGAAGAGGGAATGTGCTATATAGATGTCAGCAAGGACAAAGATACTGGGTGGTAGTCCATCCGGCCCAACTGAAGAATGATGAGAAAGTCATTGGGATTGGAGTAAAGTGGAAAAGGCGGAGGAGAGGAGGAAATGATGAGGCCATGGAGATACTTTGGAGTCTGACCATGCCAAACCTCATAGGCTTTTACTAAGTATGTTCTGAAGTTATTAGTGGGTCTTACACAAAGAATAACCAATAAAATTCAATTCTTAGAAGAATCGCTTTGGAGTTGAGATTAAACTTCACAGAGGAAATACCAGGAGCAGAAGACCAGTTAGAAGGCTATCACAGTAATCCGGGCAAAAAATAACAGCAGCTTACACCAGCCTGGTTGTTGACTTTTGTTTGTAGCTTGAGTGTGGGAGCTTACAAGATTTGCTGATGGATTTGCAATAATATGTGAGAAAAGCATAAGCATACAGATAGCTCTAAGGTTTTTGGATGAGCCATTGGAAAGATGGAGTTTCTGTATATTGAAATGGAAAGACTGAGAAGAAGGAGCATGTTTGGGTGAGAAGATCATGTGTTTTGCCTTTACATATCAGAAATTTGATATGCTTTTTGGATCGCCACATAGAGCCATTGAATGGGAGTTGGGTATATTTTTCTAGAGGTTAGGGAGAAGTTTAGACTACAGATATAAATTTGGGCTTCCCAGCAGATAGGTGATACTTGAAGTCAGGAGCTTGATTAAAGACATGAGAATAGATAAAGAATAGATAGATGTTGGAATCAGATATAAACAGAGACAAATAATGGTGTTGAATTCAGCCTAGACATTTCCAGTCTTAGAGTTTACAAAGATGAAGAGGGAGATTGAGAAGAAGACCTCAGTAAGGTAAAACGATTACCAAAAAGTAATACTGTCTTGTGGGGAACATATATCAAGGGAAAGAAAGTAATCAGCCTGAGTTCCATGCAGCTAAGAGTCAAACAAGGGGAGGGGGTCAGAGTCAGCCATTGGATTTATTAATATGGATTTATTAATATTGGCATTTATAAGAAGAGTATTGATGCAGTGGTACTGATGGAAACTTCATTGACATTGACTTAGGAGATAAGATAAGGAGGAAAATTGTAGACAGGAAGTATAAAAAGACTATTTTGAGATGTTTTACTATATAAAGAGGAGCAAAAAAAAGAGGCAAAAGTTTGAAGGGTGTGTCATCTCAGGAAAGTATTTTTAAGACAGGAGAAATACTTACCATGCTTGTGTCTTGATGAAAGTGGCCTAGGAAAAAACAGATGATGTAAGGGAAAGAGCAAAGAATTAGTTATGTCTTCAAGTAAGCAAGAGGGGATAGGATCCAGCACAAAACTCAGACATTAACGGTGCACCTGGGTAGCTTAGTCGGTTGTGTGTCCAACTTTGAATGAGGCCATGATCTCACAGCTGATGAGTTTCAGCTCCGCGTCAGGCTCTGTGCTGACAGCTCAGAGCCTGGAGTCTGCTGCTTCGGATTCTGTGTCTCCCTCTCTCTCTGCCCCTCCTCTGCTTGTACTATGTCTCTCTTGGTCTATTAAAAATTTTTTTAAAAAAACGAAACGAACTCAGCCATTAAGATAGGACCTTGAGATGAATATTCGTACAAAAAGTAACAGTAGCGTACAAATGGCAAAGGGAAATGACTGCACTTTGGAAACCAGGAAAGTTCTCTTGTGAGTGATTCAATTTCTCAAAATAAGAAGCAACATAATCAGTTGAGTGTGAGGATGGGGTGGATTTTGGAGGCTTCAGGAAAGAGAAGATGGCATGTCTAGAATACAGTGAGGCTATGTGCACAGATTAGACAGATATTTGGACTTAACTAAGGAATGGGATTTTTCTAGGCTACCGTAATTTGCAGGGAGAGAGAGGCAAGAGAGGTGAGGAAATATACAAGGATATGATTATGATGTTGGCGAAGGGTGGACATGATGACTTGAAGGGGATTGTGACAGAGAAAAAGTAGTTATATCAATGCATTATGGCTTCCAATGTGATAAAATAATTGTTACGTTGGGGCAGCAGAAGGAGTGAGAAAGCCAGGACAGGGGTGGACAGCGGATGCTATGAGGCAATGTCGATACTGCTAACAACAGATGCTACAATAGGAGGAAAGAACATCATCAGAGAAGAGGAAGTCGGGAGCTGAGAAGCAAAGGGGCAGATGCTGTGGGTGCCCTCCTATATCTCCCTGGTCCACTCCGGAGGTCATTCTGGATAGTTCTCAGAAATGCTGGTAGCTTTCTGCATCTCTGCCTTGCGGGTGTTCTCTGACCACAGACATTTCCTTGGCCTGCATGAAGTTAATGTCCCAAAAGCGATTTCCAATCACTGAAGGAAGGGAATTAGTGGAAAAATTCCCCAACCTCACCAACCCCTCTGACATATTCTTCTGAAGTATGCTCTACAATGTCTCAGAAGGCCCTTTGCTGTATTGAGTCCCAGTTCCCACACAGGAGACCCATTCGGTAGTTCACCTATGACTGACATTTTTGTTTTGTCTCACTTTCTTACTGGGCTCCCTGGAATCACATTCTAAATAAATCACCTCCCTCAAAATCTTCATCCCAGGATTTGTTCAGGAGAAACTCATTCTATTTTATTTTTATTTGTTTTAAGTTTTTTTATCTGTTTTGATAGAGATAGAGACAGTGTGAGCAGGGGAGGGGCAGAGAGACAGGGAAAGAAAGAATCCCAAGCAGGCTCCACATTGTCAGTGCAGAGCCCGACGCAAAGCTTAAACTCACGAAACTGTAAGATCATAATCTGAACCTAAACCAAAAGTCTGACACTTAACTGACTGAACCACCCAGGTGCCCCAGGGGAATCCATTTTAAAATAGTTGGGATTTGGGAAGGATAAACTATGCAGACATTGACATCAACTAGCAACAATTAAAAAATCTTTAATTATAGGGGCACCTGGGTGGCTCAGTGGGTTAAGCATCTCACTTCAGCTCAGGTCAGGGTTTGTGAGTTCGATCCCTGTGTCGGGCTCTGCATTAACAGCTCAGAGCCTGGAGCCTGCTTCTCATTCTGTGTCTCCCCCGTTCTCTGTCCCTTCCCTGCTCACTCTGTCTCTCTCTGTCTCTCAATAATAAGTAAACATTAAAAAATTTCTTTAAAAGAAAGAAAATCTTCAATTATATATGATAATGGGGTTATTTGCAGCTCCGTTTTTTTTCTAATTTTTTAAAATGTTTTACTTATTTCTGAGAGAGAGACAGCATGAGCAGGGGAAGGTCAGAGAGAGAGGGAGACACAGAATCTGAAACAACTCCAGGCTCTGAGCTGGCAGTCAGCACAGAGCCTGACGTGGGACTCGAACCCACGAACTGTGAGATCATGACCTGAGCCGAAGTCGGACGCTTAACCGACTGAGCCACCCAGGTGCCCCTGAAGCTCTGTTTTTAAAAGCAACAGTATGCTATGTGTGTATATGTGAAGGCAACCATTGGAGATTGTCTGCATACAGCATAGAATAGTTTTATCGTGAAACACCATGCAGCTTGAGAAAATAATTACAGCTATAAATACAATATAGTCTTGAAAAGATATTCATGCTAAGTTACATGAAGAATGAAAGACAAGTAAGAAAGCTGTGGGGGGCGCATGTGTGTGTATACACAAATATATAATTCCATAAATATATATGTATATGCTTTCTCTCTTCTCTCTCTCTCTCTACACACACACACACACACACACACACACACACACTTCTTAATTTTTCTTTAACAAGTATACAATATTTGTGTCCTATAAGTTTAAAAAAAAAAACAATAGCAGGTCCTTACCCCTAGTGCTGGGAACTGTGTCATCACAGAACTCAGAAATCTCACACAAAACACTGGGAGAAATTCTGTTGATCAACTGTTCTGGTCCCAATTTGTCCTTGACTGAGGGCTTTCTCGGGATGCCATGAGACTGACTCTCTGTAGTAAAACCAGTCAAACTGCGATGGTCGATCACCTTAGGAAATATTTATACCCTCTCTTCCTTCCTTCCCCAGAAATGGACACATGACAAAATAGAATCTTTCAGAGTCCCGGAAAGAAAGGCATGATGGGAGTACAAGACACCATTATTATTCAGGAGACATACATTTTTTGCTGCAAAGACCCAGGGATAAAATCAGCACATTTGGTTGATAATCCCCTTCGCATGTGCATGCTAGTTTGGCTTTCATTTTCATCTGCAGGGAGCCTTTAACAGCTGTTACTGTCAGGCCTTTGCACTCTGTTTCCAAACCCAGAGGAACCACACAGGGGCAGGAATGTTCAGAGAATGAAGTTGGAGGGGCTTAAGGAAAACTAGTTCCTCTGCACTGTTAGCTAGACATTCACACCCGTTCTTTCCCTCTGTTTCAGTTCCTTGCTCTCCGGCTTTCACTCCCGGTGTACCAGGCAGAGATTCTGGGATGAACACCAACATGCCCGCTTGGTATGCATACCATGTGGACGGTCCAGACCAGAAGCTCTCACTTCATTGTTCATGAGGGCTCTCTGTTAAATAATTTTTAATGTTATCGGAGGAGTTAAATGGCGCAGTTATTGGAAATATTGCAAAGGCAAGAGGAAAAAGAAGTCATCCCTCTTACATTTCCCAGCCCTGTCACAGCTCACTCATCCCCAAATCTGACTCCATTAGCTACAGAAGCCTTGCTCATTTTTGTTTAATTTATGGAGATTACTTATGATCTACTTCTGTCCTAAAAGAACCGAATTGCCCACATCTCCATGTAAAGAAAGTGTTTAGCCTTCTTTTCAAATACACTTACATGGTGTTATAACTTTGGCTGGGGAAGGTCTAAGGGAAGCCTAGATGCTCACCTTTGCCATGAGTGGAAGATCCCAAAACAAATAAGAAATCTCTGGTACAGATACTAAGCATCAGTATGTTTAGATACTCCACTAGGGAACTCTTCTTTTTTTTAAGTTTATTATTTATTTTGAGAGAGAGAGAGAGAGAGAAAGAGCGAGGAAGGAACAGAGAGATGGGGGCACAGAGGACCTGAAGAAGGCTCTGGGCTGACAGCAGAGAGCCCAATGTGGGGCTCTTATTAACAAAGCATGTGACCATGACCTGAGTCGAAATCAGACACTGAGCCACCCAGATGCCCCATCCACTAGGTGATTCTAATATTCAGTTTGTTCCAGTTCCTTCTTGTATTTCAATTCATTCATTCATTCATTCATTCATTCATTCATTCATTCAAATACACAGGTGAAGTACCCTATAGAAGATGAGATTGTCAGCAGTGAGAGTAACTAGGGCATGCTTTACATAAGAGGTCATATTTAACCAGGTAAGAATTTAAGTCTGAAATCCCTGAAATCCGAGTTTGAGTCCCGACTCCACCATGGCTAGCACTGTAAGTGTATGCAAGTCATTTCCTTCTATGAAGTGTTTTTTCTCATTTACAAAATATGCTCCAAAGTTAATAAAGATCAGCCTAGATAATGCATGAGAACAAGTTTTATAAGCTTTCGAGGATACCCGATGTTTTCATTGTTAGTGATGACATACTGGCTATCGAGCTGCGTTCCCTATAATCAGTCCCCAACCTAGCTTTCCAAATGTATGTTCAAGTTTCTCACTTTAAACCCGAGGCTTTTTCTTTTATTGCATGTTCATCTATAGCTGGACTGATTTATTCTACTTTCCTAAAACCTGCCATGTGTAGTCCCATAGACCCGTCTTTGCTAACACCATTTCCTCCTGAGAATACCTCTTGTCCCCAATTCCGTAATCTTTACTCAGCTTCCCCAACTCGATTTATTGATTAACTTGAATATCAGGTACCTTCGAACTATGCTAATTCACACTGATCCCCCTTTCCAAGGATCTTACAGCCAATAACACACTGCATCATAACATGCCTTGGTTGAATTGTTTTTCATATGTTTATGTCTTATTTCTCCAACTGGTTTGTAAATTCCTTCAAGAATCCATACCATGGGTTACACTGCTTTGCTCAGCTACAAAGGCTTGTACCAAATCGATTTGTATCAATGCATACTTGGAAAAAAGGAAGAAGGAAGGAACAAAGGAATGAAGGAACGAAGGAAGGAAGGACGGAAAGACTTGATATGTCTTGACAACTTGGTCAAAATAAATTGATTATTTAGTTTTTAGACCTATTTCTAGATTCTCTATTCTATTTAATTGGTCTGTGTCTCTATACTTATATCAATATCACTCTGTCTCAATAGCTACAGCTTTATAGTGAGTTTTAAATTCATGTACTGTAAGTCCTAAAAAGGGGAGAGAAGGAAGGAAGGGAAGAATATAGAAGGACGATTAGAAGGAAGAGTTATTGAGAGTCCTAAATTTTTAACCCTTGATGCAATTGTTATATCATCCACCCAGTTTTAAGTGTTGAACTCGACAATAGCAATGCCTGCATACTGCCTACACCTATAACCTGAACAACCTCTTGCCCTAAACATATTTACCTACTCTTTCCCCATTTGAATCTTGCCTTCTTGTCCAGTTTGATACTTTAAGCTTCAATTATACCGTGACTAAATGAGGCTTATTTCTTCTACCTCTACTTCTTCCCTCCTTTATTTTGAACATGAGGAGGTAGAAGCCTGATGATAGTTTCCCGGCAAGAATATTTGAGATGCCTGCCCTTTGGTCAGTGCTGCTCTTTGACCCAGGAGAGAGAGGTCTAGACCGTGGCTGGAGTTCTGTATTCAACACCCTTTTCTGCTTGTCATCCAGCTACAGTCTCCTCATCAGGCAAGTAGTTCCCGGGACCAGGACTAGTCCTCAACTAAATCCCATGTCCCTCTCTAGACCACATCATGAGAGACGGATTTCCCACTCAAATGGCCCCAAGCCACGATCCAGGGCCTGTATGTACTCCTCCTGGGTCTGTCTGACCAAGAGGGAGCTAAACCCTCAGCGTGCAAGCCCACAGGAATGGCTGATAGGCAGTGGCTTGCGGGCTAGGTGGACAGAATTTGTACGTAAAAGCTGAGATGTCCATGTGCATTATGCGAAGCGCAGGTAGATAGAAAGAGAATTGAGGTGGATAAAAAGCTAACCGTCTATATGACAACGCTCTAGGTTATGGGAGTCCCAGAATCCTGAGTTCAAATCTGGCTTCCAGGTCATAATTCAGGTATTTGAGTGAAGGTAGGAGGATAAGAACATATTTTATGTGAGATTTTTAAAAATCTCAGTACGATACTTCCTAAATCTTCAGACATACGGGAATCCCTGATTATACTCTTGCTATGCTATGGGACCAACAAATTAAGGACATGCTTACATTTGAGAATAAGTAGTCCTTTTAAAGCCCTTCCCACTCCTCGCTTATTTTATATGAACTTTGAAATATAACTCACTGACATACCATTTACCAATAATGAAGTGTATAGATTTAGAGTGTATAATTTAGTGAGTTTTGACAAATAGAGACCTGTGTAATCACCATGTCGATCAAAATAGTTCATATTTCCATAATCCTTCAAAATTTTCCTCGTACCCCTTTTTTTAAAACACTTCTCCCTCATTCATGACCCAGAAAACCACTGATTTGCTTTCTATTGCTATAGATGCTTTTTGCCTGCTTGAGAATCTTGTCTAAACTGAATCATACAGTTATTTATTCTTTTGTATGTAGTTTCTCTTGTTCAGAATAATGCTTTAGATTTATCTTCTTTACTTCAGTAGATGTAAGTTGTAGCATTGTTTAAATTCATATTTTCCTGACGTCAAATGGTGCCAAGCATCTTTTAATGTGCCTATTGGCCATGATTATACCTTCTTTTGTGAGGTGTTCAAATATTTCGGTTTTTCTTTTTAATTGTGGATTTTTTTTTTCTTACTAAGTTGTAAGAGTTTTTTATTCTGGATACGAGTCCTTTGTCCATGTGTGTGCTACAAATATGTTTTTCCCCTTGTAAAATTTGTCTCTTAAAAATCTGTTTGGGGGGTGGGGGAGAGGGAAAGGGGGGTGATGGGCATGGAGGAGGGCACTTGTTGGAATGAGCACTGGCTATTCTATGGAAACCAACTTGACAATAAACTATTTAAGGGAAAAAAATCTGTTCAATGGTGTTTTTCAAAGAACAGAAATTGAGAATTCTGGTGAAGTCCAAATTACAGGATTTTTGTGCCTTGTCTAAAAAAATATTTGCCTATCCCAATCTATAAATATTTTTCCTAGAAGTTTTAGAGTTTTAGTATTTATATTTAGGTCTATAATCCATTTTGAGCGTATTTGGTTTTGTGTGTGGTTTAAGGTAAGAGTTGCGATTCACTATTGTTTGTTTTGTTTTGTTTAGAGATATCTAATTGTTCCAGCACCATTTGTTGAAAGCATTATTCTTTCCTTATTGATATGTCTTGGCAATTGGCCAAAAAGAAATTGATTATTTATTTTTGACCTATTTCTAGATTCTCTATTCTATTTTATTAGTCTGTGTCTCTATGCTTCCATCAGTATCACTCTATCTCACCAGCTACAGCTTTACAATGAGTTTTAAAATCATACACTGTGACTCCTAAAACTTTATCCTTTTTGAAAAATGGTTTGAATAATCTAGAATTTTTTATATCCATAAAATATCAGAATAAGCTTATAAATTGCTATTTAAAAAGCCTGGTGGAAATGTTGAATAAAATTGATATGACTTATAGATCAATTTGGAGAGACTGACATCTGAACAATAATGAGTGTTCTAGTCTATAAATATAATATGTCTCTTCATCTATTAGGTTCTTTTAAATTTTTCTCAGCTCGGGGTGCCTGGGTGGCTTAGTCGGTTGAGCGTCCGACTTTTGCTTGGGTCATGATCTTGCGGTTTGTGGGTTCGAGCCCCGCGTCAGGCTCTGTGCTGACTGCCAGCTCAGAGCCTGGAGCCTGTTTCGGTATGTGATTCCCTCTCTCTCTGACCCTCCCCTGCTCACGCTGTCTCTCTCTCTCTCCTAGAAGTAAATTAAAAAAAAAATTTAAAATAAATAAATAAATTTTTCTCATCTCATTCAACCTTGCATTCCTGGCATAAATCCCATTTCTTAGTTTATAATCCTTTGTATGTATTGTAGACTCAATTTCCTACTATTTTGTTAAGAATATTTACACCTATGTTTAGAAGGGATATTGGTCTATAGTTTTCTCTTGGGAGATGTCTTTGTTTGGCTTGGTATAAGAATAATATTGGCCTCATATCTGAGTTTGAAGTCTTTTCCGAATTAATTTGTGTTGGATTGGTATTATTTCTGCCTCCAATATTTGATATAATTCAGTAATTTGGGCCTGGAGTCTTCCCTGTAGAAAAATTTTAAATTATGAATTTAATATGTTTAATAGATGTAAGGCTTTTCAGGTATTCTGTTTCTTCTGGTATCATTTTTGGGAATATCCTTTAAAGGAATTTTTTTTTTCCATTTCATCTAACTTGTTTAATAGGTTGCCACAAAGTTGTTCTAATGTTTTCTGATTTTTTCCCCCATGGGGAAATGTTCAAAATTGATAAAGTGAAAAAAGTTGTACCTGATTGTCTTTTTAATGTTTGAAGACTCTATAGTGATATTTCCTCATTCATTTCCAATATTGGTTATTTTCCCTTTCATTTGTTTATTGCTCGGTCACTCTAGCAAGATATTTAATAATTATAACTTCTCAAAGAATCACCTTTGGCTTTACTGATTTTCTCTTATAAATGAAGTTATCTATTTCATTTATATCAACTATTATTTTTATTTTCTTTCTTCAACTGACTTTGAGATAATTTGTTCTTGTTTCTTAGCTTTTCAGGAGATCCTTGGTTTTAGGCACTTCTTTTCTAATGTAAACATTTACGTTTTCTCTTTAAGCACTATAAAAGGTGTTCCCACAAAAAGTAATATATTATGACTTATTATTATTAAGTTCAAAATATTTTCTAATTGCCCCCATGATTTTTTCTTTGACACATAAGATATTTAGAGGTCTGTTGCTAATTTTCCAAATATTAAGTGATTTTCTAGAAATATACTTTTCATTCATTTCCAATTTAGTTATACTATAGTCCAAGAATATACCCTGAATGACTCCAATCCATCTAAATTTACTAAGATTCATTTTTGTCTTGTGTATGGCCTATTTTGGTGAATATTTATGTGTGCACATTAAAAGATACATATGCTTTCACTTTTATATATATGTGTCAATTAAATTAAGATAGTTAATTATGATGTTTAAATCTTCTCTACACTTGTTACCCTGATTTTTCTTTTCACTTGGTTTATCAATTGCCAAGTGACATGTATAGAAATCTCCAATTATGATTAAGTAAATGTCAAGTTTTCCAATCATATTTAGGATTATTACACTTTCCTCTTTGACCCTTTTATCATTGCAGAATGTCTTATTTGTCTACAAAAACATTTCTTGTCCTCAAATCTACTTTGTCTTTTATTCATATAGCTGCTGCAGGTTCCTATGATTCTAGTTTTCTTGGTATACTTTTCCCATTCTTCCCCTTTTATCCTACCTGTATCTTCATATGTAAAAGGAGTTTCCTGTAGGCCAGATTTTGTTAGGTTCTTCCTTCCCATCCAATACGACACTGTCTGTCCTTCACTTCAACTATTTTCTTCAACAAATCCATGGGTTGGTTTGACAAAGTCTGTTGTATTGCTATTTACTCTCTATTTTTTCCATGTTGCTCTGTATCATTTTCCCTCTCTTTTTGTACTCTCTGAATTTTTAAAATACATTTTGTTATTTCACTCTATTTTATTATTGGTTTATTAGTCTAAAAAATTAACCATTGCTATGGGCTTTACACATCTTATCTTAACACAATCTACATTTAACATATTATTTCATGAACAAAATAAGGAATTATTTACAGAGTTCCTTGATCTCCCCATCTCTCTTTTGTACTATTTTTGTCTTATATTTTACTTTGGCAAATGTCATAAGCCCCACAGGCATTGTTATTATTTTTGTTTTATTTATTTTTTATTATTCTAAAAATATTTTTTAAATATTTACTTATTTTTGAGAGAGAGACACACACACAGAGTGTGGAGAAGAGCAGGGAAGGGGCAGAGAGTGAGGAAGACACAGAATCCGAAGCAGGTTCCAGGATCTGAGCTGTCTGCACAGAGCCCAACGCGGAGCTCAAACTCCTGAACCATGAAGCCATGACCTAATTCCAAGTCAGTAGCTTAACTGACTGAGCCTCTCAGGCGTCCCTATTATTTTTACTTTAAATGGGCAATTATCTCTTAAATAAGTTTAAAAAAACATATTTACTCATATATTTATCATTTCCAGTGTCCCTTGGTCCTCTGTATAGATCCAAGCTTTTATTACTATTTTTGAAGGATATAGTCATTGATTTTAGATTTCTAGATTGAGAAATTAACTTTTTTTAAAATACTTTTTTTGTAATTTTTTAAAGTAAGCTCTATACCCAAGATGGGGCTTGAACTCATGACCCCAAGATTAAGAGTCCTATGCTCTACCAACTGAGGCAGCCAGGCACCCCTGAGAGATTGACTTTTTATCTTTGTTTTTGTTTTGTTCTTTCAGAACTGTAAAGATATTTCTATGATATCCTTTGGCTCATATTACTTTTGATGGGAAGTCTGTAGGGTTTTCTGTCTGTTTGTTTTATTGCCCTGTATATAATGTATCTTTTTCTTTCTTGAATGCTTTTTTAGATTTTTCTTTATTATTGGTTTTCAGTAATTTCATTATAATGCCCTGTGGTGTGGTTTCTTTGTTTACCCTGCTTGAGTTTTGTTAGACTTTTTCTATCTGGAGGTATACAGCTTTTATCAAATTTGGAGGGAATATTGAACTTATTTATTCAAATATATTTTCTTCCTCTACTCTCTTCTCCTAAGATTCCAACTACATACATTTGATTATGTGGTATTTTCTCAAACATCTGTTCCTTCTCATTCTTTTTCCCTTCTATGCTTTAATTTGAATAACATCTATCATTGTATTTTCAAGCACATTGATATTTCTTCTTGCAATGTATAATCTGCTATTACTCCCATTAAGTTAATTTTTAATTCTGGGTACTGTATTATCCAGCTCTAGAAATTCCATTTGATTCACTTTTACATTTTTCATTTCCCTCCTTATTATGTTCTTATTTTTATTTAAATCCTTGAACATATTGATAACAGTGATTTTATGCTTATAATTGCTGTTTATCTGTTCTTTCTATCACTTCTGCATCTGCTTCTATTGATTGGTTTCTCTCTTAATTATGGGTCACATTTTTTCTGTCCCTCTCCCATCTCCCTCTTTTTTTTTCCATATCTGGTTATTTTTTACTGGATACTTGGCATTCTAAATATTATATTTTCAAATACTGATTTTGTTGTCTTCCTTCCAAGAGTATTGAGTTTTGCTTGGGCAGGAAGTTAAAATACACGGGATCCTTTTAATCCTCTCAAAAGAAGGATTTTAAATGTTGTGTTTAGATTAACATTCACTACATATCTAGTTTATATCTGACCCTCTGGGTTCTCTCTAATTTGACAGTTTGGAACTTGAATATATCCTAGTCTTCTCTCTGAGAATCATTCAGCTTGTAGCTACCCGTATGTTTTGGTTTGTTTTGTTTTCATGACATTTGTTCTTGCTTAGCCTTACAGAGTCTCACCTAACAAGTCTCTCACTTCGTATTCAGCAACCACCTCAGAGGAACCACTGTGCTGGATTTTAGGGTTCTTTCTCTGTGTCGTTCCCACCAACATGGTACTCAGCAAACTTAAGCCTCCTCATTCTCACCAAATTTCAATTACTGTATCTTCAACTCAGCGAGACAACTGTGCTCTCCTTAGGCTCTTGTGTATACATTGTGCTCAAAAAAACTTGCTTCCACGCAGAAAGCCAAGGCAATAGTAGGAATCACCTGTTTGTTTCCCCTCCCTCAGGGATCATAGTCCTGTGCTGCCTTTTATCTATCTCTGAAAACAGTTGCTTCACATATTTTTTCCCAATTTTTCCAAGGTTTTTAAATTTGTTTGTTTTTGTTTGTTTGTTTAATGGTAGGAGGACAAACCCAGGACTAGGGATTAAGACATAGCTGGAAACATAATTCACCTCACATGGTTTTTAGTTCCCTCACACTTCTAATGTTATCTATGGTCTGGCAATGTCTCTTATTTTTCCTTTGGGAATCTTCCTTTTAATCTCCTCCCCGCCTGTGTTAGGGAAAGAGGTTAGAGAGGGTATACAGGTATGTTTTCAAAAGGAATGGGGCACACTTTTCTGAGAATGATTGGCAAATATTTAATTCTGAGAAATAGAAAGTAGGCATCCATGTCTTTTAGGAATCCAGACAATATTTGAGTATGGGAGACAGACATCAGCCAGCTCTGGGTTAAACAGCAGAAAGTTTGGCAAAAGCTTTCTTAGTGATGCCATCAGCTTCTGGGATTTTCTGACACACCTTTTCCCACTAACCACTGGACACAGGATACCCTGACTCTTCATCTTTCTGACTCAAATTCGACTTTCCACTACGTGTGAAATGAATTTCTTATGAGATGCTAATGACTTATAAAACTCTATATGGTGTTCTACTAAAATTTTTAGAACATCTAGAACTGTAAGTTGAAAGAATGAGTCACTAATTGGGGGAGTTTAGGACTCAGCCAGAAGTATGGGAATGAACATGAACAGACGGGATGTCTCCCAACACCCCTTATATAGACTGGAGTGAAAGACAGGACAAAAACAGCATTCTAACAAAGAGCTAAGAAGAAAAGAAGAACACCCACTATTTCACCTCTTCAATAACCCCACAGTCATTACAAAGCTTGGCCTAGTCTGGCAATAACCTCTGCCCCTCCTTCCCCTGCCCATTAGCCTGAGACAGTGAATTATGGTGGAAGGCAGGAGCGCTCCCTGCCTCTAGGGGGAAAATAACTTTAATCTCATCAGAGGCCTGGAAAAGGGACTATTAAAAGAGTTAATGGAAGAAACTTCTGAAGAGATGAGTCAGGCTGTGACAAACTAAAGTCATTTTTTGACTCAAGAAGGAAAAAAGAAAAAGAAAGCCGGTGATACAGACCCTGTGGCTCTGATGGCCTCCAAGTCCCCTATCAAATCAATCCTAAATGCAGTAGAGTCCTGATAATGTAATGAAGGACTCCAAAGGTGATGTGGTGAATTTGGTCACAAGGGTAAAATGGGGAAGAAGCATAGTCCAGTACAAAGAATGCTATCTCACAATGTGACCTGGATTATAACTGGGAGGAAAAGAGGGTTAGTCTGTTTTAAAACCCTGAAGGCAAATTGTTGGAGTTTCAAAAGTTCCGAGTTGGCAAGTTCTCCTTAAATTGCAAACATACATACAGTAAAATTGGACTGTAGTTTAGCAAATAAAATAACCAGGCTGATCAAGACAAGAGAGAATAAAAGGAAGCTCTTAGAGTCTAGTCAGCAGTGAAAATATGCCCACAAAGCAAATGTTCCCAGTCACCCCAGGAGAAACAATGAAATGATCATATTCTGATGGTTTAGATTTGCCAAGCTCTCTGGGACATTTGTAGATTTAGTTTGTAATCAGCAGAGATAAAAGAGGGTACAAGTCTTTTTGACCATGGTTATTCTGAGAAGATCTATCAAAGGATGCACAATTTGGAGAACAGAAGTGTGATCATAGAACTAGTGTTCTTTCATAATGATCCCAAACATAGATCTTCAAATATATCTTGGAAACAATGATGCATGTAGCTACCAGTCCTTAAATATCACGAAGATAGTTAATTGGGCAGAGTTACTCCGGTTTCGCTACCCCTATGCCCCCAGATTTGAGAAACTGCATCTTTAGAAACTCTTGGACTCCTCTTGAAGTCCTTTCATGAGTGAATCATGTCTCATTCCAGGGAGATGGAAAGCCACAGAGATTAGGTCTTCTCACACTCTTAAAAATTGTTGGGCTAATATCAAAATAGTACCAAGTAATATATAGAATCCCAAGTCAGCTCCACCTAGTGTGAACCATCTGATTGCCTTAAATGAGATAAGAAAGTGAGATTAAATGTCATACACTGAGTATCTATTAGGTATCAGGCACTCTCCACACTTCATCTATAGAAGACACTTCTGCTTCATGGTGACTATAATTGATAATCGTATGTTGTATAATTAAAGCAGTGAAGAGAATAGAACTTCAGTGTTCTCACCAAAAAAAAGGGATTAAAAAGTAAATATGAAATAGATGTGTTACCCAATTATGGGAATTCTTTTGCAATGTGTATGTATATCATATCATCACATTGTATACTTGAAATATATTGCAAGGTTATTTGTCAATCATACCTCAATAAAGGTGGGGGAAAAGGAAGGTATTTTTGTTTTAGAATATCTGGCATTCACTTCCCCTTTCCATTATCTTATTTCTCTTCATTGGAATGCCTTTACTTCACTGAATATTATCCTTTGGAGAAATCGTCATCAGCGATGCCCTTCACTCCTGAGCAAGAAGTGGCCTCAGTAGCCCTATATAGGACAATTAGATGTTTCCTCTCTGATATTTCAAATAAGATCAGAAAGCCAAAGAGACTGACCGTGGTGGGTCAATTTCACTTTATTGCGCATGCTCAGGCTAGTTTCTGTTACAAAATTGTTGCTATATTTTCAACCTCTGATCCTCCAGAGCTCCTCTGGTTCACCCCATCCCCATGCTTGATTCTTCAGGCGCTTGTGGACATTCTAAAGTCCCGATAGCCTTGCAATGAGTTACTTTTCCTGAATTTAACCCCAAACTTATTTTCTTGTAGTGACAGCATCCTTAATGATATACCACCTTGCTTGCATAATTCTCAGATACTAACAATTAAAACCATTCTACAGAGGAGAAAATTATAGCAAAGAAAGGTTAAATGTCATGCCCACAGTCACAAAGATGGAGGGCTCAAATCTGGGTGTGCTCGATCCTAAGTTTCACATATTTAACCTATATCGTGCTGATTCCCATCTGTAGTTTTCAAGTGGCTTCCTCAAAGATTATCGATGTCCCACATGCTGATCCAAGATTTTTCACTATTGAAATTGAATAATGTCAGCGTTGCCCATTTTGAAGAAACAATAACTTAATGGATAGAATGTTTTCAATTTTAAATTTTCTTCCCATAAATTTTTCTTAAATCTTTGGTGGTTTCCACTGCTTGTCTGTGAGGCAGACAAAACAAATGAAGAAGCAGCAAATGAATATTAATGGCAAAACTCAGAAACAACAGATCGTGCCTCCCTCAAGAGTCTGTTTCTTGCATCGACATTTTATGTTGCATACCTATAATATAGTCATTTTCTGCCCGTAAAATTGTCCCCAGTTCAAACGCTGGAATTAAATACATCCATATTTCATAGCGTTATGCAAGGAGCACTATGATTTTTAAGCTGTCTGCCACCTCACAAAGTTTAAGAAAAATTGCCCCAAGTAAGTCTACAAGACAATGGCAACAGGACATTTTGGGTGGGGTTGGTCACATCACCTTTAGGAAACTCAGCCCTTGATCTATATCCAAAGCCATCAGATTTTGAGGATAAGGACGTTGGCACCTGCTGGATTCTACAAGAATAATGTCATTTGTCAGCCTAACTGCAAGACCCAGAATCAGTTTAAGGGGTTTGAAATCTCATTTTAATTCTTGGCCTGGACACAAGTAAAATGCCTTGGGCCTTGAGAAAGGCCAGTGTATGGTATATTTATTGGCTGTGACTACAAATCTGGTTAACTTGATGGGGATTTATAGAAAAGGGATAAAGCAAAGCCAGATTGTGCTTTTGGCCACAGATGCATCAGGTTAATAAGGCCTTAACTCGGAAGAGTAGCCCAGTCAGACTTTCCAAGGTCTGAGGATTAATATAATGAGAGTGGAAAGTGGACCCCTGGACCTTCCTTGCAGCGTCCCAGCTTCTCCTCCAGCACGATCCTATTTTACCTGCACCCCTTCCTGTTTTCTGATTTTTTTCCCCTCAAGTTACCTCTCCTCCAAGACGGCTACTGCTTCTGAAATTTCCTGTTCACCAAGAAGCCAGACCAAAGTAAAATTATTTAAAATTTGCTTCGGGCCAGCAGTGACCATCCCGTAGGTCATCCTGCCCACACAGTTTATTATCTAGCAAAACAAAATGTTTCCCCAGGAAATGAACTATCTACTACCCTCCACATCCTGAATATAAAGCATTTACCATTTTTAGTTGTGTTGGTGTTCTCTTTTTCATATACTGGCTATAGCAATGTAAATATCACTTTAGCCTATTGACTATGTAATCTAATTTGAAACAGCTCTGCCTTGGTATTGCCATCCCGAGGTCTGTACATCCCATAGTCTGTGACTGAAATGTTCTAGGTTGTAACAGATTGGAGCCCATCAATTTAGATGAAGTAAACTTTCAAATAAATATATAGGTAGTGAGGCTTCAGGGAGAGACCTAGGGATCATGGTCCCTCAGTGAGCCATTCCCTTAAAGAGGCAAAGCTGCTTCTCATCTTTCCTTGCGAGTAGCTGTATCAATTTCCATATGATCTAATGTCCCTCTGTTTTCCAGGCTTCTACCACCCACAGAGTTTAAAAACTACTTCTGTGACATCTATAAATGGCAGGGGAGCCCTTCCATCCCTCGCCGCTGATCTTTATTACCGCATGTCACCAGGCAGTGCACTGGGCTCGTTTTGTTTACTTCCATCAGCCATTTATATTGAGGTATAATCCTGGATCCTAAAAAGAAGAACACTTTATGTCCCAAGTGAGTGATTCACACTCAACACTACACTGACACATTCCATGGGATGTAAAATTCTCTGTTCCTGTGATTTCAACCCCATCAGCATAATTTTCTTCCACATGGTACAGGTAAATCATTGAATCATTTATCACCCAGGGCTTTGTAAGCCAGATCTCATAAAATCTCGGGAGTAGATTGTGCTAACAAAACAGCTAGCAACCAACTACGATGATCAAATTTTTCCTTCCACAATCTGTTCCTCATTTAGAGAGAAAATGCTAAGGAAATTAAAAATTAGTAGGCTTTACCCCTTTATTGGTAACAATATGAAAAGCATAACGATTTTCTTTAGAATAAAAGTCTTATATGAGGGTTTTATAATAAAAAGGAAAAGTTGGAATCTCTTGTTCTTCTGGTAGATGGATGGTCATTCTCTGGGAAAGCAAAGCATTTCAGAAAGTATACCCTGTCTTATACTCCCCATGCTTAGACTTAAATCCACAGAGATAGCATACTGAATGAGAAAAGTTTATGCTTCGATGAAAAGGTTCTATGACAATCAGAGAAGTCAACCCTTAAACATTCCAGTAAGGAAAAATAGTACCTGGGTAAAGATGTTCTAAAGACAAATCTCTCCGCAATCAAACCTCATTTACTTCTGAAATGGTACCACCAATTGCTTTGCTGGGAAATGAGATCAAATCAAGAAAGCATTTTCTAAAGGCCAAGGTTTCAATTTGACTTGTTCATTGCTTGGTTCTTTATATTTACAAACAGGGGCACACAGAGAGCAGTTCAAGAACAGAGGAGATCATAGTTTCCCATCACCAGGCCCCTCTGTGCATACCTGAGTGCCACACACCTGATTACAAAAAGGAAGACTATAAACTCGAATCGTCAGAGGGCATAGAAAATGATGAGGCAGCATGACCTCAGGTAGAAACTGAACAGAGCCTGAATATGTAAATGGTTTGATATGATTTTAAAAGATGAGATTCAGGAACTTTAATTCCAGTCACTGTGAACATTACTTTCCTCTTGGAAACGGCAAATTAAACTATCATTATTTCTGTGAGGAGACAGTGTTTCTATTTCAAGGCAGTGAGGTCACTGTTATTTCAATGATCGCTGGCCCTAAAAACAAGGTTGTGTAAACAACTCTCTCATTTAGTATGTGGAATGCCCAACCACACCTTCTTGCCTTTGGGGATTGTTTTAGAAAAAAATACCCATCAGTACACCTCTTGGGCTGTTAGAAGACATTAAGGTAAACCCTAACTAAGCTCTCTTCAAGATTAGGACAAGCTCCAGACAAACCTGGAAAGTATATGTCCCCCTGCCGTGGGGGGAATTTGAGTACAGCAGGACAGGTCTAGAGAAGTTGTCTGACAGAAGTGCAAGTAGACCCAGAGGGTCAGGGTACGTTGGAGGTTACTATGGGAGTGTAGCTAAGAATCTGTTTTCCCTGGCAAATCAGCCAGAAACGGGAATCTAGAAAGCAGGTTCCCCAAAGAGTGATTAATTTGAGGCATAGAAGGAGAAAATCAGTAGGGGAGGAACAAACAGATCACTTCTCTCGGTAAAGATGAGGGAAGCAAGCCATAAAGTTCCATGCAGGCTGTAGATCTGCACCGGGGTGGAGTGAGAGGATGTAGGGGATGAAAGATTTGGTCCCTGGGGGAAAGGGCTCACTACACAATATAGAGATACAGAGCATGAGCCTATTTTCATGGGAATGATGACCAGGTTCTCAGAACCCAATGGAGAATCCAATGACCAGGTTCTTAGAGAACCAGAAATCACCGATGCCAACTCCATGAGGAGCGGAGGGAAGGTGCATGGTGACCCTTGCCTATTGTGAATATTTGTGCCAGACTGAACCTGCAGGGGAGAATAGGTAGGGTGTAGTTATTAAGGGTTAATGAAAGAAGATTCTAGAAATCTAACAGGTCAATACCATATCTCTTAATTTGCTATGCAGACACAGTGGGAAGGGGACCAGTTTCAGCATCATAGGGCTTAGTGTGGGTGTCAGCCCTACAGCAAGCTGGCCACCGTGCATGCTGGTTAGAAGCGCCAGATGGGCAACTCTTGTTGCTTAGGCTTGAAGCCAGTTTTGTTGCACTGAGTACATTTCTTAATCTCTTTGTGTCAGTTTCCTTACCTATAAAATGGACAATAATTATAGTATTAGTTTCAACAACTACTGAGAATATTAAATGAGGGCATACATGTAAACACTTAGACCTGTGTCTGAATCCACTAATTATGCAATCAACATTGACCATTATTATTATTATTATTATTTTAAATATTTTATTTATTTCTAGGAGAGAGAGAGACAGCGTGAGCAGGGGAGGGTCAGAGAGAGAGGGAGTCACAGACTGGAACAGGCTCCAGGCTCCGAGCCGACAGTCAGCACAGAGCCCGACGCGGGGCTCGAACCCAGGAACCGCGAGGTCATGACCTGAGCGAAAGTCGGACGCTCAACCGACTAAGCCACCCGGGCGCCCCTGACCATTATTATTATTATAAGGCATCGAGGGTACTCAGGCTCTATTAATTTCTATTTTTTCACCTATAAAACAGACACAACAGAACCTGTCTCGTGGAGGGATTATAAATATTTAAATGAGATTTAAATTAGATATAGAGAAACTACATCATGTTTGGCCCTGAATAGGTGGATCAGTTAAGAATGCTCTTGTGTCCTAACAACAGAAAACACTACTAACAATGATCTAAATGTATGTAGAGTGAATTTTTGTCTCAAAGACAATAATCCAGTTTGGACATTCTTCACATCTAGTCAGAGACTTCCTGAACAGCATCTCTATGATTTCTTTGATTGTCACAGTCCTTACTTAAGATAGGAAGAAAGAGGAGGGGACACTGTGAGCTACATACAAAGCAAAAATATATGCAGGGGTAAGTTTGTAAGACAAAATACAGGAGGCTCAATTAACTTTGGGTTTCAGATGAATAAACGAATAAATTTTTAAGATAAGTATCCTAAGCAGTATTTGAAACATACTTACACTAAACACTTGTGGTTTATCTGAAATGCGAGCTTATCTAGGCACCCTGTATTTTATCTGCTAGATCTGGCAGCCCTAATCCAAGAACACCTAATGAATTACTGTTGCACCAGGAATGGCTGCTAACGGTAGCCATTAGCCACAAAGGAGCCTGGGAAAGCATGTGATTCTATTATCCTTTCTAGTTGGCAAAGGACAAAGGGAGTAGGGAATAAAAGTAGGTTGGTCAACTAACATTCCCTGCCTTAGTAGGTGTTCAGTAAATGTGCATTTCTTCTTCTGACCTCCTCCTCAAAGACCAGATTGTCCCTTACACAGGAAAAAAACCATAATCTGCCTCATCACTGTGAAATATCATATAATTAATGTCAACAGATGAAATGAGCAATTTTCATATTTTTAAAACAGAGATCTGGGGTGTCTGGGTGGCTCAGTCAGTTAAGTGTCAGACTTTGGCTCAGGTGACAAACTCCTGGTTGGCAAGGTCGAGTCCTGCATCAGGCTTTGTGCTGACAGCTCAGAGTCTGGAGCCTGCCTCAGATTCTGTGTCTCCCTCTTCTCTTTCCTCCTGCACTCGTGCTCTCTCTCTCTCTCTCTCTCTCTGTGTCAAAAATAAATAAAGATTTAAAAAATTTTAAAAACGGGAGAGAGAGAGAGAGATCTGAAGCTTCATTGACCAATCTAGTGATACACTACACAAAACATATGCAGTCTGATTTTTTGCTATTCAATTATATCTGTGCTAATAGGCTTCCCTGCCCCCATATGGAAGTTTCTTTTCTATGTTTTGAAAGCAGGGTTAGCAGAAGGTAAGTCAGGCACCTAGGGAGCAAAATTTAAGGAGACACTCACTCTCCCTCACTTTGTGCAATCTCCTTAAATTATGTGCCCAACGTACCTTACTTGCCTCACCCTGGTACCTGGCCTGTGTGAAACAGCTGTGTTTCCTTTACTTAATTAGGCCAAAGAATGAACCACTGATGGCTCTCAGTTCTTAAACTCCCAAATACAGTTACAGATGAGGAGTCATCAACTCTGTTGGTTAGTTCTGTAGAGAGGGCTTTGGGAGACTTACATCATCTAGTTTAGCTTAGTGACCCCAGGTTTTCTGTGCATGCTAGGGGTATTCTTTACCCCCACCCTCTCCCCAGTGCACAGGAATGTATAGGGCTCTTACTCCTTCGGAGATAACTCTGTGTCAGTGTACATTAGGGCCCCTCAAAACACTATGACCTCATTGCAACATCTCTTTGATTATAGACAGCCTCCCACTTTCTACCAGACAAGAATACAACCTCAAGGTTCTAATGTGATTTGGCTCTATTTTCTTTATGTGCCATAAAACACTGTAAAATTATTACTTTTTAAAACTTTTCCATTGTTCTCTCCTTTTTATCTCTTCACCCTCTACTTCTCTCTTTGATACTCATTACCAACAAGATGGTGACAGGATATACTAACAGCTTATCACCACTCTCACCCTAAATCTTGGGAGAAATTGAAGGTCAGAGGATAACTATTTGGGACAGCACCATCCATCTCAAAGGGCTCAGAGGCCTTCTTAGCTAATGTAGAGACCTTAAGAACTAGCAATTAAGCCTAAGAAAGAGGAGGTATGCTACTTTAGCAAAATACAGATAGGGTTTATAATTTTAAAAAGAGCAAAACTATCTCTATTTTTTAAGTTGATTTATTTATTTTGAGAGAAATAGAGAAAGCACAAGCAAGGGAGAGGCAGAGAGAGGAGAGAGAATCCCAGGCAAGCCCCTTGCTGTGAGCATAGAGCCTGACATGGGGCTTGAACTCATAAACCGTGAGATTATGACCTGAGCTGAAACCAAGAGTCAGACGTTTACCTGACTGTGCCTCCTAGTCGCCCCCCCGACCTTTTTTTAAAGTAGGTTTTATGCCCAGCACGGAGCCCAGTGCAGGGCTTGAACTCATGACCCTGAGATCAAGACCTGAGCTAATATCAAGGGTCAGACGCTTAACAGACTGAGCCATCCAAGTGTATCAGAATTATTTCTATAGAAGGAATGTATGCATCTCACATAAGATTAGACCTAGAAGAAATTCTAGAAGAAACTATACATTCATGATGCTAAGAGTATCTGCCTTTAATTATTCTGGAGAGATCTCGGGCTCTGTGTTGAAAGCTCAGAGCCTGGAGCCTGCTTCCGATTCTGTCTCTCTCTGCCCTTCCCCTGCTAGTGCTCTGTCTCTCTCTTTATCAAAAATAAAAATAAACATTTAAAAAAGATTTAAAAAATTATTCCGGAAACATCTAGTCATAGCCACTTCTGGTAGAAGACCAAACTTATAAAAGAAGCACCACCTTGCTCACATATTCCACCAGAACAAAGCTCACTCACTTTTTTTGATACCAGGAAGAGTTCTGGAAGGAAACTATCCCTGCTCCCACCATTAGTATCCAGACGAAGCCTGCAGCCGTTGAATATTAGTAAGGCCTTCCAGAAGGGTCTATCATAAGATAATGAGTAGGATGGGTGAGGTTAGCAGTTGGCAAAGAAGGCTTTATTCACCTAGGATAGCTCCCAGACTCCTGGACCATGGAGATGGCATGTGGTCCATTGTGTGGCAGAAGAGGATGGGTTAGCTGAATCAGGGTGTAAATGACAATCCCCTGACTCAACCTCCCTGGAAGACTTGTTTAAACATCTCACGCTTCGGTCTGCTCAAACCATAACTGGAGCCCAGCATGTGCTTAATTTTTGGATGCACGAGGTGATACTAGGAAAGGGCAAGTTCTGCTTCCTGGTCATCACAGCACCCGGCCCCCATTTCTGCAACAATGGCAGGGAGATGACACCTCAGGGCGATAGACCATGGGCTGGTTTCCCTGGATTCCAACCCTAGTTTACACCTTCCCCAAAGAAGAACTAGAGTCAGTCTTGTATACGAAGGAGGAGCCTGGTTACATGCAGTATTCAGCTCAGACCTTGAAGGGAGGAAAGGAACTTTACAGAGGTGGTGGTATGGGGAAAATACCCTGAAGGCCATCAGCTCCAAAACCGAAAAAAAGCATCTAACGGTAGTTATAAGGTTGACTTTGATCAAGGAGCAGCAAACCAAGAGCTGAGAAGAAACAAACCTACACTCTGTCATTTGAGATGAAATGTTTTAGGCTTCTCTCTTTCAGCATCTTCTCTTCCTGTCTGCTAAGCAAATACAGTAATGTTTGGGTGAGAAATAGATTCACAAACGGGCATCTTTCTATTTGGCTACATGGTCACACAAAGGGAAGGTTTTGTTCTTCCCCTCAAAATTCCTGCACAGAAAGGGCACACAAATGATTTCAGTGGTCACTATCACAACTTAGAGGAAATGCAGATGGTATAAAATAATATTCACAAATGGCTAATAGGATTTTAATAGCTACAGGAAAGGAGAGAAAATGAAAACACTGAATCTATCTGAGACGTGAAGAAAATGAGGAGGTTCCGGAAAAGTCTAACGGCAGAGCAACCTTTGATTTTCCTCATGTTTAGAAGTGGCATTCCCTGGTGTATTGATTTATGTGAGGATTAGGCAGCAATCATAGTCTCTATAGTAGCCTGGAAGGCATGTGCATAAAGTATGATATTTGCAATATGCAAATGTCATGTATGATGAATGAAATACTCAGTATGTCTCGAGGACACCCAGATGCTAACCAGCCACTGTTCCATGCTGCAAATTGGAAGGCAACTTGGAGCAAAGGTATCTTTCTATAGTTAATTGATTTTTTTAATAACATGGTCTTTGAGTCTAAATACCAGTCACTAAAGCATAAGTCACTCTACCCATGTTAGCTTTGGGGGACTTGAGATATTTCTTAATGACAATAACTGCCAGAACTGGGGATTAAGCAATGGAAATCTGGGTCAACCTCTGTATATACAGAACCTTGAGCACAAAGCCACAAAGCCAATGAAGATTGGACTAAGGATGACGTCGCTAACCCAAAGCTAAGTTCAACAGTAAATAAAACTTGGAAACTGTTCTGCAGGGGAGAGGACAAATGGGTCACAAAGGTCCTCAGCCAAAGTCCACGATGACTGAGAATGGTTCTTAAGGATGAACAACAACAGTAAAAGATAGAGGTCCCATAAAGACAGTGGATCAACATCTAGATGGTTTGGTGGGAAGTAACTAAAGAAGACAAGTTCAATAGCAACAATCCATTCCCCATTCTCTGTTTGTAGGCAGACATTATATCACTGTGGAAAGGGGATGGAATCTCATCCATGCAGACCTGGAATTCAAGGTAAGACCAGGAGCAATACTGACTCAGGGTTGAACTGAAGGCAGCCTGTACATAGGGACCTCTCTCTTCCTGTGCACGAGAGGTTTTAGGGTCTTTAGAATCTAAAAATGGGCTGACCTCAACTGTACAAAATACAGCTCCTGGCCAATCATCTATTGTAGTACCCATACCTAACCCCCTGTAGCAGCTCCAAATGGTTTGTTTCATAGCAATCTGAGTCTCTTGTGTGTGAGAGGATCTTCCTTATCCTCAGTTCTTGCCTTTATCTTTCCTGGCCCTTCTTTGACTAGAACTAGATGTTTAGTCAAGAAGGCTGGCTGCAACTGAATGCAGACGTCATGGTGAGTGGGGGAGTTGCTGAAGCTTAGAGATAACTGAAGAACTTTCTGTAGAGCAAGAGTGAGATCCCAAATGGGGTCTTGGGTCTGGGGAGCCAGTGTGTGGGGTAGCAGTGTGGGTTCTAGAGTGCACCATCCAATCCAACAAGCACAAGCAGTGTGTGGCTATTGAGCGATTGCAATGTGGTTAGTCCAAGTGGCGGTGTGCTGGAGGTATGCAACACACACCAGATCTCAAGGCCGTAGCACACACACACACACCCATCCACACACATATAAGACCTTACGAGTTATTTTTATATTGATTGCAGATTGGAAAGCTATTATTTTGGGTATGTTGGTTTCGATAGAACATAGTATTAAAATTAATCTCATCTGCTTCGGTTTTTACTTTTATTAACGCAGCCACTGGGAAAAGTAGAATCACACATGCAGCTTGCATTCTGTGCCTACGGGACACTGCTGCTGCTCTCCAGAGAAAATCAGAGTTTGGTGATCTCTGCTAGCTCCTCCAAGTGGGTCCAAGTGGTCTGGCATCAATCCACACACTGTTGTTAACCAGTCGGTGAGGAGATAAGTGCCAAACTTGAGAGAAAGGACCTAGGAACTTTTTTATGCTAACAATGACCTGACATCCAAGGATGTGATGTCGTTTTCCATACGTATCAGGCTATGACCAATTGGGAGGAAAATCGGTTTCTGCACGCGCCCCCTGGGGAAGCACGTTGCAGGGGCCACATAAAGAAGAAAATAGGGAACATCTTCCCATCTTCAGCGATTGCTGGTTCTGAGCCTTTGTGTGAAGTATCTAGAGTACTCCAGGGCTGGGAGGCAAAGGAGGCCTGGGTAGTGAGGTTGTGAGTCGCCAGGGCTCCAGAGGACCCTGAATAAGTGGACAGCTCCTTGTCAAGGCAGCAGCTCAGAATTTCATCCTTCACAGGCCTAGTGTGGATGTATGTACTCACGTGCTCATCTCTTTAAGAAACATTTATTGAGTAGTTACTATGTTCCAGAAATTCTGCTAGATGCTGGAGCTACAAGAACGAGTAAGACACTGCGGCTGCTCACAAGTTCGCACAGTGTAGGGGAAGGGGACTGAAACACATAAGCTTCGTGGCAAGACATGGAGTATGGGGCTGGGGGAATGACAGTGGGGTACGGTTGCCATGCGCCAAAGAATTCATGGAATTCTCTGTGGATCTTGGAACAGGTGATGCAGCCCTCAGCAGCACCTCCTAGTGAAAAGAGGCTGTGACAAATTTGAGAAAAAGATCAATGGTTTCTGATTCAGAAAAAACTGGGTCTGAATCCTGATCTCTCTGTTTTTAGGCATGGGGCCTGGGACCTCAGTTCCCATCCCTCTAAAATGGAGCTAGATTGAGGAGCCTGAGTGGCTTAGTAGGTTAATCATCCGGCTTTGACTCAGGTCATGATCTCATGGTTAGTGAGTTCAAGCCCCGCATCAGGCTCTGTGCCGACAGCTCAGAGCCTGGATTCTATGTCTCCCTCTCTCTGCCCCTCCACCACTCATGCTCTGTCTCTCTCTCTCTCAAAAATAAATGAAAACATCAAAGAAAAGAAACCCTTAAAAACAAACAAACAAATAAATAAAAATAAAATAAAATAAAAAACTGGAGCTAGAAATCTCCCCCAAAGAGATATTGCACGCACCAAGTGAAGTATCAAAGTTAAGCAGCAGGCACATTTGGAGTGCTCAGTAATGAGTCTGGCATAAGCTTTACGTTCAGCTTTACCAGAGACGAGATTTTTCTTGTAAGGCTGAAACTACCTGGGGGTTATGTGGACCCAGCTCCGCAGGTTGGAGAATCAGGGTCAGGGTGCTGAATGAACCATTGAGGAAACAGTGGGCTCCACTGCTCTTAGGCTAGACTGAATGGAAACTTATTTGGGCTGGATATCAGGTAGATAAAAGAAGAATTTTCAATCATTGGAGTTGGTATCTCTGAGAAGTTGGGAGTATATCCCAAGTCACTAGCATGTCAGAGAATTACACGTGAGTCGTAAAGACTAGTGTGCATGGCAAACCACAGTAGTAGATGAAATGGGATCATGGACAGGGAAGAGCTTTGGGCAGTGGAAAGGGCTAGTCAGTGCACTGTGTTACTATTATAATTAAGTGCCATCTATCTAGAAAGGCGAGGGCTGGGAAAACGGGCAACATGCAAATTCAAAGAGCTTGTTTTATACACAGCCAAACAAATGGGTGGTCCCTCCTTGAAGAAGCTGCTATCTGAGTAGCTTGTAGGACCCTGTGTCCCAGCTCTGGGAGCCAATCCAGGCCCAGGGAGTGGACAGCTGCCAGCCTGGGGGGCAGAAAAGCCAGCGATTCAACGTAACATCAGTCACTTAGTGGCACAGACAGAAGGCGGGGGAAATGAGAGGTTCCTCTGCATCAATAGCTCCTGCTTAAACGAAACCAAAATGAAGAGCCTTGACATTTTTCTTGCAGTTAGCTGGGGGTGGGGGGCTTATTCAATCCCTTTGACGTTGTCTCTAAAAAACACACTATCATGGATCACCCTATCCTTATGCAAATGTGGTGGCAATCTCAGAGCTTTAATTGATGTGTATTCTGTGTGTGTTTGTACAATCAGCTATGCCTAAGGTAGCACTGTAACCAAGAGACTTTTTAAAAATTATTTCCATTTGATACAATCACTATTATTAACTGCACTCTGCAGCTATACACTAACATCCTGTGTATTAACTCATTCAGCTCTCTTGACTAACACGGATATGTACCAGATAAAGGTTTTATGATTTTTTTTATTCCTCCCAGATGGTTTATTCAATCAACCACAAATTTGATTAACTTTGGATGTTTTTTTTTACTAAATTAACTGAATTTTTCTAACAGTAAGGGAATCAGGTATGTGTAGATTCATCTTTGAGGCTGTGAGCGTAGAAGCGTGTATACATGCACCAGCAAAGGGCAGGAACAAGTTGAGTTTCCGCAGACATGGGGCTTTGTAGTTTTGATATTAAAAAATCACTTCCAAGAGAGAAAAGTACAGAGTTTAAAGACTTTTTTAGGTGAAAAAAGTCAGATATATGCGTGATTGTAAATATTTTCTGGGGGAATTATATAGAAAGCAGTGTTTTTTGGCAAAAAGCTTGGGGAAAGGAGACATGAACATAACGAAGGCCGCAGGGGACAGCTTGCTGGACCAGCCCACGTCCTGTAAACAGACTTGGGAAACCTCAGTTTACATTGGGAGAGGTCTGCATTTTATGTCCTTTTATTTTACATTTATTTTATTTTCTTATTGATTTCAAGAGGTCTCAAGTGGGGCCCCAGCATCTACATCTTTAACAAGCTCCCAAGGCGCCTGGGTGTCTTAGTCGGTTGAGGGTCTGACTTTGGCTCAGGTCATGATCTCACAGTTGGGTTCAAGCCCCGCATCGGGCTCTGTGCTAACAGCCTAGAGCCTGGAGCCTGCTTAGGATTCTGTGTCCCCTTTTCTCTCTGCTCCTCCCCTACCTGCACTCTGTCTCTCTCTCTCAAAAATAAATAAACATTAAAAATATTTTTTAAAAAAACCAAACAAGCTCCCTAGGTGATTCTGATACACACCAGATGTAGAGAATCACCTACACACACACACACACACACACACACACACACACACACACTTTAAAAATTACATAACTGCATTAGAAAAAAAATTAAGAAAATCATCATAAAAGACAATGGTTATTCGCAATTCTACCATCCTAATTCAGCTATCTGTAGCATGTTGGAATATTTACTTCCAGAATCTTCCCCCCAAGTACATGGAGTGTTGTTATTTTGTAAGCAGAGTTTACAGCTGATTACTCTCCACTGGATTGTGAATGAAACATACGGTGGAGGTTCACAAAGTACGGTGACTTCTTTGTGAGCTCTTTCCTATTTAATACATCTGCCACTCAGGAACATTTATCTCTTCCTAGACTCTGAGGCCAAATCACCTTCTCTGGGATTAAGCTCGGGGCACCTGACTTAAGTTTGTGTTAATTCAGTTGTTCTCTTGGTGAGTGCCGTACCTTTGTCAGAAAGCCTTAAACTTAAAGTAGCAACCTGGGGTAGCAAGTGGGGCTCTTAACCTGGATTTATCCATATTTTCCACTGTGATTTCTATGTTTATATATACTACGGGATATCAAAGCACTGCCTGGAATCCCTTGCCTCCCACGAGTTCATGAATCTCTCCCTTTCACTTACACTGCAGGGATATTAAACACATTATTCTGTTTTGACTGAACGCCAGTAAAATTAAATTCCATCTCTCCATCTGCGGCACCACGCAGGGACCACTGCCTTATGGAGAAACGGAGCATAGCAATGGAGGAGGGACCCCTTCAGGACACTCATGAGCACGCCACTTTCTGCGAGACAAGATGAATTTGTCCCTTCCATGGCACAAATCTCAACATCTGCCGGGTCTCTGCCTCCCAGACACCCTGACAGGTGTAGCCATCTTTAAAGCAGCGCTAGGAAGCAACATATGGATTGTCATCGGTGAATAAAGGAGAAAACTACACGGAATGAGAGAGGTCGTAATTTTTAATTTGGTTTTAGTTTTCCCAGGCCTTCCCGGGCGCCCACCTCTCACTGCCCCACGGACATGGCTGGCAGGGAATTCTGATGTTTCACTCTTGCCTTGCCCAGCTGTCTTCCACCATTCAGCCCCCTCCCTGGCTCTTCCCCCTCCAGGGAGAGGAAAGTTAAATGATGTTAATCTGCCAAATATTTCTGATCATTAGGAAGCCATAAAAATTAACATAACCATCAGAGGAAATTAATTGCCAAAGAAGACAGGGTTAGAACAGGATGGCGACGACGAGAGGAGTAGAGGGATGAGGCGGAGGGGCGCTTTGTTCCTTCTTTGTGGTTCGGCACGAGGGGCTGCAGCTGGAGGGGCTGCAGCTGGAGGCGCCCAGGAGGCGGTGCGGAGGTCTGCTTCCCCCACACTTAATTGTGAGCACAGCCCCAGAATATCAAGGAGTGGCCGTGGTGAAAGCCTGCGGAGGGATACCTTAATTCCCTCCTTTTCCCCGCCCCCTCCCGCTCTTCTGGGCGAGATTTTTGGTTATTTTTTAAATTCTAGTTCAAAATAGAGGCTGGGGGAAAGGAAGCCCACGCAGGCCTCCTGCAGGAAATGCCATTAATAATTAATACCCAATAATAATCAAATCCATGGGAGACTCGTTACAAGTAACATCTTGACAGACCCATCGATGGATGCCTGTAGCTTTACTTCTTCATCAGTTTGCAGGATTGGTTCTGCAGGGATTTGAGCGCACATAAGCGGTGACAAAAAAAAAAAAAAAGGATAAATAGCAGGTTTGTTCACGGAAGAGGCTTATTCATCCCTATAGGGTTTTTTTCATTTAAGTTTATCGCTTTGTGGGGAATTTCCCTTTAATTGGGATTGTAATATAAGGATGGGACCTGTCGACATTTACAAGAGAGATGGGAAGCTAATTCTTCCTAACTTGTTTGTTGTTATTATTACACCGCTGCCTCCTTTAGGAGGCTCTGGATAAAGGAAGCAGACAATCAAACTGATCGGAAACAAAGTAAGCCAGTGGAAGGCAGAGATTCACGCCCTGGACCTGTCTAGTGTTACCAACTCCTTGCAAGTCGGATTTGAGAGTGCGTGAAGCTTTAGACTTGGAGCAGTTTGCACACTGCTTTGTTTCGCTTAATCTTCACGGTAACCCTGTAATGAAAGTGTTAATAAACCCACTTTCTGGATGAAAAACACTGAGGACCAGAGTGGTTAGGAAGTTCTCCAGGAATTTACAGTTGATAAGCAGCAAGGGAGGCTGGCTGGAAAGTCAGCTCAGACTTGCTCCTGTTTTCTGCTACTTTGTTACTCTCTCTCGCACAGAGATGTGAGGCAGGTCTTTTTGCCCAGCCAGGAAAACTTGGTAGAAGTGGCCCGGCCTTTGTATGCAGGAATTTTCTATTATTCTACCCTGTGTTCTAGAAAATATTTGAGAGTATCAGGGCTTTTTTTGTCCAACATCATAACAGATAAAGCAAGTAAGGTCACAGCAGGGAAACACAATCACGCTCTGATGGCTTATCCAAAGAGATTTTAATGCAGACACCGTATGCAGGTGGGCAAAGGCACATTTAAGGACCCCCGAAACAAGCAACAGCAGCCATGGCCACTAACACCGAATTCTAAGGCAAAAATGCAACCCTCAACTCACTGAAAAGGGTAAAATGCTTCCTTTATTTCAAAGCATAAAATGCTTCCTTAATTTCAAAGGAGAATTCTACCGGAAGCAGGCTGGGTGGGGATTTGAAGGGGCTCTTCAGTTTGGAATTTCATTATTTTGCCCACCAGGAGGACACATATGGTGAAGTAACCAAAAACATTTATTTGGGGTCCTAGGGATTGTAATACGGGAAGCACAGTGCCCACCCAAATCAAAAGCATGCTCCAAATTCCAAGCGGGAAAAGCAGGCTTATAAAGCCAAAGCCCACAAGGTTTTTTACATAACCTCTTTTGAATGAATTTTGATTGGTGCCCACAGTGTTAAACTTTCTAATACACCAATGGCTATTTACCTAACATATGTTACGTTCTCTCTATCTCAGCCCCAAATAGAAGGTGTTCCTCGGGGAAGTGGTGCAGTTTTAGTCTAGCCACTGCAATTGACAAGAGTCTGAAGTTCATAGCTTTCGGAGAATTGAAACTGGACACTGGCATACCCCCTCTTCCTCAATGCCCTTCCAAGCTAGTGTGAATGACTTTCTTAGCAATGCTTACTGCATTTTGGAATCTTCTTTCACATTTTACTTAAGGAAAAAAAAAAATAGAATAAACAAAGCTGCAACTAGCATAAGAAACCCAATAAAACCAACATCAAAATGTACCCAATGCTAATGCATTGTTATATTAACTCCATGTATATATATATATTGTTTTATTTTCAAAGACATCAAAGCTATAATGTAGTTAAAGGCTTAGCTCCGTGAATCTCATTCATCTTCCCTCTCCCCATGAGCAGTAATCCCGAGTTGGAGGTGTATCATTAGCAAGGTTTTTATACTTTTACTACATACTGATGTATCTATAATCATATTTTACTATTGCTTTGTATATTTTGAATTGTATATAAATTGTATTTGTATGGAGAACTTATATGGGCACTATATGTATTTATAAGCAACTGGCTTTTTTTTTCATTTAACATTATTTTTAAGTTAGATCATATCATCATAGATACATGGAGTTTATTATCTGAATGTCATTCTACTGTATGACTACACCACAGTTCATCTCTCCTTTGTTGATGATATTGTAGTTGTTTTTAATTCAGGGCAGCTCTTCACGCGCTGGGCAGACGGCGGGAGGGAGAAAAAATAGCCAGCAATGCCGCCATAGGCATCTGTATATATATCTACATGAGCACGTAATGCAAGAAATTCTCTAGGAGAAGAGTCACAGACTTATAAAGCATTCTTATCCTTGATTATATTAAATTGTGCCAAATTGCCTTCCAAGGTGCCAATTTTTATACTGAGTAACCCTGAATGATAGTTCACTTCCCCCACATTGTGGTTTTAATTTACACCTTCTGGTTCTAATTTATATTTCCTGTACTACAAATGAGATTGAACTTTTCATATGTTTACTGACCACTCATGTTTCCACATTTATGGATTTTCTATTCAAATATTTTTTTTCCCTTTTTTTTTTTTGGCCTGATGATTTTCATCTTACTCTTTAGAAGAGTGCTTATTATTCTGGTCACTGATCTTTATAGGTGTTACAAATACTTATCTTTTCATTTCCATTACATTTTTTTTGGTTGGGCAGAGGTTTTAATTTTAATATGGTCAAAGTTGTCAATCTTTTCCTTTATGCTTTATTGTGTGGGGGGGAGGTGGGGGGGCTATGTTTCTTGTTTGGGAAAATCCCTTGCATATACTGCAGGTTCGCAAAGATATTGTTTTATGTTCTGCTCTGAAAATCGATTTGCTTTTCACATTAAGGTTTTAGATATAAGTGGAATTGATTTTTTTGTGAATGGTGTGGGATGTATATTTAAGATATTAAATGATCCTAGTATTGTCTGTTAATTACACTATGTTGTTCCACTGATTTAAAATACCACTCTGAAAAAACAATACCACTGTGTAATATACTTTGCCCATATAGGCAAGAGTTCATTTCTAACTAGAGTCTACTGTTTCATGGGTCTTTTATGACCATTCCTATGCCAGTACATCCCTGTCTTAATTAATGTATTTTTCAATAGTCACTGATAAATATATACATATCTTAATCTTCTTAGATGTTCTTGGCTTCTGCTCTGCCATCCCAGTTTTAACACTCGCTTATCAAGTATCATGAAAATCTCTGTTATACTTCATAGTGTTACCTTGAAATTTTATTTTCATTCGGAAAGAATTTTTATCTTCACCTAAGGGAGTATTCTCCTCACTACCATAACAATATCACAACCAGGATATTGTCAAGAGACAGAATATTTCCAGGGACGCCTGGGTGGCTCAGGTGATTAAGTGTCCGACTTGGGCTCAGGTCACGGTCTCACCGTTCATGAATTTAAGCCTCATACCCTGTGTCCGGCTCTGTGCTGACAGCTCAGAGCCTGGAGCCTACTTTGGATTCTGTGTCTCCCTCTCTCTCTGTCCCTCCCCCTCTTATGCTCTGTCTCTCAATAATAAATAAAACATTAAAAAAACGAAAAGAAACAGAACATTTCCACCTTCACAAGAATCCCTCATATTGCCCTTTTATATCTATGTCCCTTTTCTCTCCTATCTTTTCTTCTTTGGTCCTTCACTTCTGGCAACCACTAATGTCTTCTCCATTTCCATAACCAGTTATTTCAAAATCATTATATAAATGAAAGCACATGCACATAACTTTTTGGGACTGGCTTTTTTTTTTTTTTTTTTTGCTGGGTATAGTTCTCTGGAGATTAATCTGAATTGTTCAGGTATTGGTCATTTGTTCCTTTGTATTTGAGTAGTGTTCCATGATGTAGATGGACATGCCAGATTGTTTTAACATTCATCTTTTCAAGGACGTCAGGGTTGACTCCAGTCTTACGTATTTATGAATACAACTCGTATAAATATACATGCACCAGTTTTTATGGGAATATATGTTTTCATTCCTCTGGAATAAATGCCCAGGAGGGCAGCTGCTGGACATGGGGAAGCTACTCGTGTAGTTTTGAAAGAAACTGCCACATTGTTTTCCAGAGTAGCTGTGCCATTTTACGTTCCCCTCAGCAATAGAAGAGTGACCCACTTTTCTCTGCATCCTCTCCAGCATTCCGTATTGTCACTATTGTTTAGCTTTGCCATTTTGATCATGTGTTTTGATATCTCCTTGTAGTTTAAATTTGCATTTCCTTAATGTCTAATGATAGTGAACATGTTTTTAAGTGTTTGTTTGCCATCCACGTACATTTTTCAGTGAACTGTCTGTTCCTATATTTTGCCTGTTTTCTAATTAGATTGGTAGGATTTTTTTTTTTTTTTGAGTCTTGAGAGTTCTTTCTATATTCTAGATACTAGTCCTTTGATGGATAGATGATTTGATATTTTTTTCTCAGTATACAGTTCACCCTTTCATCCTCCTAGCAAGGTCTTCTGCAGAGTGAAAGTTCTTGTTTTGTGTTTTGTTTTGTTTGTTTTGTTTTCCATATGTCCAGTTTCTCCAGCACTATTTGCTGAAAGGGCTATTTTCTATGCTGTCCCATAAATCCACCCGTCTTTCCCTCTACTGAACTCTCTTGAGTACTTCAGCTTGAAGTAGGGAAGGCTGATTCTTTCCACATTATTCCTTATTTGCAAATTTGCTATAGCTAGCATAGCTTGTTTAGCTTTGGTTTTGGTTTTTGGTTTTATTTTGGTTTTTTGTTTAACTTTTTCTATACATTTTAGAATCACTTTTTCTATATCTACAAAACACTCTGCCCAAATTTTGATAGGATTTGTATCCAACCCATATTCCAGGTGGGGAGAATTAACGTCAATATATTGAATCTTCCGATCCATAAATATGTCTCTCCATTTTTTTTTTTTTGATCTTTCATTTCTTTCATGAACATGTTGTAGTTTTCAGAATACTAGGTCCTAGACAGGTTTGTATATCAACACCCATGAAGGCTTTTTTAAATTAGATATTTATCTGCAGCCTTGCTTAAATTCATGATTAGTTTCAGGATTTTTTTTTTTTTTTTTTTTTGGAGATTCCTTGGGCTGTTCTACGAATATGACCATGCTATCTGCAAATAAGTTTTATTTCTTCCTTTCTAATATGTATGTCTTGTCTTTTTCTTTTTCCTGTCTTTCATGTGTTACTTGAACACTTTCTTTAGAATTCTATTTTGATTTATCTACAGTTTTGGTGGATCTATCTCTTTGTATATATCTTTTTAGTGATTTTTCAAGGGATTGTGTTATAGGTAAATAGCATCAAAGTTCACTGATGTTGACATTTTACCAGTTTGAATAAAGTAAGAAATAAGTAAAGCCCATTTATTTTCATTTCTCTTTAAATTCCCCACCTCTCAATGTCTTAATCATTTTCTCTACATATATTTAGAACCATCTCAGATGGTATATGACCGTACTACCTGCAAATAAAGAAAGTCTTATTTCTTCCTTTCTAATGCATATGCTTGTTTTCTTCTTGAAGTGTAAAATATTCCCAAGAAAACTCAAAGGAAGGAACATGTATTGCATTTACCCATGTTTTTACTCTTTCTGGTATTCTTTTTTATTATTTCCCTACCTTTATTTGTTCTCTTAAGGCAGGCCTTCTGGTGAAAAATTCTCTTCATTTTCCTTCAGCTCAGAGTGTTTTTTATTTTCTTTTCTCACCAGAAAGTTATTTTTACTGGATATAGAATTCTGGGCTGACAATTATTCTCTTGGCACTTAAAAAGTCTTATATCAGGGAGCCTGGGTAGCTCAGTCGGTTGAACAACCAACTCTTGATAACGGCTCAGGTGGTGATCTCATGGTGGTGAGACTGAGCCCCACAACTGGCTCTGTGCCAAGTGTGGAGCCTGCTTGGGATTCTCTCTCTACCCCTCCTCTGCTCATGCTCGCTCTCTTTCAACATATTATGCCAATTCCTCTGACCTCCATGCCTCCTAATGAGAAATCAACTATCATTTAATTGCTTTGCCCTTATAGGTAATGTACTGCTTCTCTCCTGCTGCTGTCAGTATATTTTTCCTCTGTCTTTGGTTTTTAGAAGTTTGACCACGATGCATCTGGGTTCAGATCTGTTTTCAGATCTGTTTTATCCTCTTTGGATTCATTCAGCTTCTTGATTCTGTTTTATGCCTTTTGCCAAATCTAAAATGTGTTCAACTATTATTTCTTTCATTACTTCTTTGGGCTACTCTGTTTCTCTTGTCTTCCCATGATTCTGATGACATGGATTTCAGAATTTTTGTTATAGTTCTGTGGGTCACTGAGGTTCCTTTTGTTACTTTTTTCTGTCTGTTTTCTCTCTGGTTTAGACTGAATGATTTCCATTCGATCTTCAGGTTTACTTATTCTTTCCTTATTCTTTCTTCCATTCTACTGTTTAGGATATGCAGGGAGGTGTTTTTTTTTTTTTTCAGAGTGCTAAACAAGAGCGTTCCATGATTTTAATGACATTTTAAGATCACTCTGGATGCGACAGTGTCAGACAGAAGTAGGAGGAAGACATGATAATGGTTCAGACTGTCAGATCGCAGTGGAGATGGCATGAAGTGGTAGGGTCTGAGCTATGTGGTAAAGGACACTTGACAGGATGTTCAGAATGATTGAATGTGTAGTAGTTCCATAAGTTAAAATGTCCGACTCTTGATTTTGGCAAAGGTCATGATCTTGCAGCTTATGAGATTGAGCCCTGGGTAGAGCTCTGCGCTGACAGCTAGGAGCCTGCTTGGGATTCTCTCTCTCTTCTCTCACTGCCCCTCCCCTGCTTGCATGCACACACACACAATGTCTCTCAGAATAAACAAACATTTTTTAAAAAGAAGGGAGAAATCAAGGATAACTCCCAGGTGTTGGGCTTAAGCAACTGATGAGTGGTGAAGCAATGCGTTTTGTTTTTTGTTTTGTTTTTAATATTGAGAGGAAGTGAGTTGGGAACAGGTAATCCAGAGTGTTCAATGGATATCTCAATTTTGAAATGTTTACTAGACATCCAAGTGCATGTATTGAGGAGACAGCTAAATGTATACATCTGAATCACAGAAGAAAGTTGATTTTGGATATTTTTCTCAATTTTTTAAGCTTTTTTTAAAATTTATTTTTGAGAGACAAGGGGACAGAGACAGGGGAGGGGCAGAAGACAGGGAGACACAGAATCTGAAGCAGTCTCCAGGCTCTGAGCTAGCTGTCAGCACAGAGCTCAGTGCGGGGCTCCAACTCACAAGCGTTGGGCTTGAACTCAAAACCGTGAAATGATGACCTGAAGTGAAGTCAGAAGCTTAACCAACTGAGCCATCCAGGCGCCCCTGTCATTTCATGTTCTTTCACATTTCTCTAGTTCCATGCTTTTCTGCATATATAATAACGATTTTCTTTCAATGCCAAACCACAGTACTAATGTTTAGATTCATTTTAAACAGCATTTAACCCAACATGTTCTGTGCCATTTGGCCATACATTTCTACTGAATTAATATTAACAACAGAGACCAAGCTCTCCCAGTGCAGACAGTGAAGGACTAAATCAAGACTGCTGTCTAGTTGATAACAACTGTTTGAGGAGGCATCTCATTCTGGAGATGTAAAAGGTAAAAGCATTTGTGTCTTAGATTTGATGAAATGTGGCAAGTACTTCCACCATGAAGGAAACTGAGGTCTCGGAGTGAAAGTGTCAGAAGAGCAGAGGGGAGGTCTGAGGTCAGGGTCCTGCGATACCCCAGCAGAGAAGACTAAAATGGAGCAGCCAATGAGGTAGGAGGGAAAAAAGTGGAGGGCAGTTTCTGACGTTAAGAAAGACAAGCAAATGCAGATGAGGTCTGAGGATTGAACATTGGTATTGGGACCAGGCTAACTTTTCTTTTAAAGTTTTTTCATTTATTTTGAGGGGAAGGGACGTGTAAGTGAGAGGGAGGGAGGGACAGCCAGAAGGAGAGAGAGAATCTCAACCAGGATCTGTCCTGTCACCACAGAGCCGCACACCAGGCTCCATCCCACAAACTACGAGATCACGACCTGAGCCAAAGGTAAGAGTCTGCTGCTTAACCAACTGAGCCACCCTGGAGCCCCAGAAACAGGCTAATCTTTGGAGCCCTTAACAAGCACCATATCTTAGGCATGGTGGGGAGAATAACCTGATTGAAATGGAATTAAGAAAAAAATGAGAAGTAAGACGGTAAAGACAACTCCTCAAAGGTTGGTGTGTTGGTGTCTACTTGTTTGATTTTGTTTTGTTTTTATGAGGAGATTCAGGTAAACAAGGGCGGTAGTTAGAAGGGGAGAGGGGATTTAAAGTTTTTATTATATTGAGAGATTTTATTGTATATTTGTATGCCAATGAGAATAACAGTAGAGAAAGAAACCTTGATCATGCAGAGAAAAGAGGAGCAATGCCCTTGTGTAGACTTGAAGGACTAGGATCCAGTGTCATCCAAGCCTCTGGAGTGTGCCCACACTGTGTAATTTTGTATATGTCTAAATCTCCTGGGCTTGAACTCCTTTACGGCTGGAATCATGTTCATTTACCTTTTCATGCCCAGTTCAGACAGAACAGCAAGGAGTTCATTCGTGTGAACTTTGGAGGCAGACTGCCTGGATTTGGACCCTGAATCAGACACCTGTCAGCTGTGTTCCTGAGAAATTGTATATGAAGTTTTCTATGCCTCAGTTTCTTCTTTCATAAAATGGGATAATACTGTTACTTACCTGTTGTGACAAAGTATAAATGTGTGTAAGGTGCTTGGAATGGTATCTGACATGTAACAGATGTGCAATAAATGTTAGCCGCTGGTACCTGGTGCAGAACTTAGCACACTGTATGCATTCTGTGAGTGAATGAATAAATATTATTTTAAAATATCCTTATAGTATAATTATTTCCCACCAGAGCCCTCTCTTGGTACCAGCTTTCAACCCAGTGCTCCCTGCAGCTAAGGTTACTTACCCCTCCCCTGCAGACTCGGCCCATGCTGGTCTTCTGAGATCAATTCCAACCTTGGAGAAGAAGGATTTCTAGGGATTTGCTGATTGCTGAGTTCGCTCTGTGTGTGTGTGTGTGTGTGTGTGTGTGTGTGCGCGCGTGTGTGTGTGTGATCAGTGCTGATCCTATGCTGCATTTATGCAAACGAAATAGGATCTCCCTTTTTTACTTTCTTGTGTTCAGGACTCCTTCTTTCTTAGAAATTCTTGCCTCTCTGGCTGTTTCCATGTCTGTTTCTCTTTCTCCTTCTTGACTCCATATAATCTGGGCTTGCTTTGCTGTGCTTCCAAGACTGTAAACTCCACTCAGCTCCATGCATGATTTTGGAATGGGCATTAAGCTCCCAGGGCTCCCCTATAATTAATGTTCATAATTAGTGTAAATACGCTGCAGAGATCTACAGCACAATATGCCACATGTGGACCTAATTGGGACCAAAGGACTAGTAGCCCCAATTCTGAAGCCTTTAGGATAAGGGAATTAGAGGCATCTAAAGGGTTCTAAGGGAGCTAATAAGGCACAGAGAATTAGGTAATTAATGGATCTAATGCCATCCTGGAAAATGTTGTAAAAGGCTTCTCACCAGCTCTACTCCTCTGAAGGCAAATTTCTGGATGTGAGATGATTCCTCATTCCTTTCCAATTGGTGGGGGTCTTCCTCTGGGAGGACATCTAAGGAGAGTATAGCTTAGGTTACGTTTCCTTATGCCCATGGCCTTGGAAGACAAGTGAAGCTTTAGTAGCCAGGTGCCCTGGAGGGGAGGGTTGAAGCAATTACCTGGATAATCCAAGGAAGACACAAATCTTTATTTCTTGTCTCAGATTAGGCTGCATGGATTTATTTTTGTGAATCAATTTGTAGAACAATCATGCAGAGGGCATAAGTCAAGTAATAGGAATTCACTAAATACTTGCCGGATAGTTGACTCTTTAAAATATCACATAACATAAATAGCTTTTAATAATTCTAGTTTGGGCCTAAATTTCATCTGTTAACTTGGCAAAGTAATGAAGACAGACAGGAAGGCCAAGTTCCATTTCCCAAGTGGGCCTTAGTTTATCCAGCTGTGGAAGAGAACTTGGCTTTCACTAGATGCCTTCTTGTAAAACTTTGTGTTGTTTTGTAATGATTCACCAGGAAATGTTGCACATTTACTTTTTTCTTAATCTCAGCAGTTTACACCTGATACCACGATGGACTTTGAATATGGTAGTGGGGAGTGGGGGAAATCACGCCACCAGTTTCTTTCTGTAGCTGAATTGGCAAGTTGGTTGATTGCTCGTTTTATTTATCTAACCAATTTATGAAGGACCGTTTCCAAATCCTTTCTGCTTGAGGGCAGGACATTGGTTTCCAAGTTCTAGACTTTCTTTATTCCTTGAAATTAGTGACTTTGAAGTATATTTATATCACAAGTCCTTCAGACTTTGATTAACAACTTTCATGATTTGGAAACTTGAGATTTCCAAACCAAGAGTAGGACACAGGAAAGTAAAAAAGGACAAAGGTGATGGACACAGAAGTGTCTGGATTTTGCATTTTTTAAATTTCCTATTTGTTTGTGGGGGGAAAATGATAAGAGAAAAACTGTGCCTTGTTTTCCACATCTGGAAAAAAGAATGATTATATCAATGCATAGGATGATGATGCGAATCATGTGAAAGCCATGTGAAAAGTTTAAAAAATTACTAAACAGCTTACAAATATAAATGTGAGGCCAGAAATATCAGTGATATGAGGCAACCTTGATTTTCACATGGTGGAGGTATCCCACAACCAGAGACTTTTCTAATTCCAGCAAAGAACCGGCCATGGCAACATCTTACAGATGGATCAAAAAGAAAAAAGGGAGCATCCTGTGTGAGAATGAATTCTGTACCAGGCAGACGTCTGGGATCATGTCCTGCATTATACTGAAGGGTAGCTGGTGCAAAGTAATACAATAAGCTTTTTACAAAAGCAACAAACTGTATTTCACAACAGGTAGAGGATAATCTCCCCTCCCTTTTTCCCCCCAATACCACCTGCCAGAGCACTGAGCCTGTGAATTCCCCTCCAGCTGTGCGAGTACCCAGTGTCTTCCTCACGGGACAGGGAACTGCGAGATCCAGGATGACTCTTGGTCAAGGACCATTCCCTATTCCTACAGCTTAAGTCTCCAGCCCACCCAAAGCCTCCCAGTCATAGAAAAAACCTACGTCCTCAAAAAGGAAAGAACTCTGTGGAATTTAAGAAACACAACCGAGGACCATAAGGGAAGGAAAGGAAAAAGATGAAAACAGAGAGGGGGGCAAACCATAAGAAACTATTAAATACAGAGAACAACCTGAGGGTTGCTGGAGGGGTGTTGGGGGATGGGCTAAATGGGTGAGGGGCATTGAGGAGGGCACTCTTCAGGATGAGTGCTGGGTGTCCTATGTTAGAGATGAATCCTTGGGTTCTACTCCTGAAACCCAGACTGCCACACTGTGTGTTAACTAACTTGAATTTAAATATAAGCAAACAAACAAACATTAAAGAAAACTCGCGGTAAGGTATCAGCCCTGCTTCCTACCAGCTGTGAGACCTTGAACAAATCACCTAACCTTTCTGAACCTTCATTCCCTTAATGTCTCTAAAATTTTCTCTAAATGTGGAAAACAAAACCCACCTCATGTGTTTGCTGTGAGGTGCTGAGATCACCGCGAGGGGTTTATTCAATGCCGGCTTCCTTCATAGTTCCCTCACTTTGGTTGACTGAGGAGAGTCAGGTGAGCTGGCCCTTTGCACAGCTACCTTTTCCCCTCTTTCCCCCCAAGGATGGCACAAGTAGGCCCCCAAAGCAAAAGTTCCCCAGTTATCCCACCACCGCCCCTTCTGATTTTATTCTCACTACACACAAGGCAAAACAATCATAGGACCTAATACTCTCTGAGAGCTTAGTATCAGTACAAGGACTCTGTCCCAGGCCAAACTGACCTTGAAAGAAGGAGAGAGACTGAGAGAGAAGGAGGGAGAGAGAGAAAGGGAGAGAGTGCACAAACAGGTCTACTGTCAGCTTATCTAGAAGGCATTCAAAGCAAAGAACAGCTGGGAAGGAAGCCTAAATCACAGAGAATGTAGGGGTGGTGGGAGAGGCAGACAGAAAATAACTGAGCTCAATATCTGTTCTAGTTGGTCAAGTGTGTAGTAGGTAGCCAACAAACCACCAGTGGGGGCTAGGTACAGAGACAAATGGCCCTCGGTCTCATCCATTTCTGTCCAGTAGTGTGTTCTGTGTAATGGAGCTGGGTTCTTCTGCTTCTGTCCAAAAGGGTAACTACCAGCCGCTGTGGCTAACTTGAGTTGCGTGGCTAGTGTGGCCGAAGAACAATTCCTCATTTCCTTTTGTTTACGTGAGTTTAAACATAAATAGCAAGAGGAAGCTCGAGGCTGCAGTGGGGACAATCTATTGCTGTTAATAGTAATCTGTTGTCATTAGAGATGTGGATTCCTGAGTGCTAGAATAGATAACAGAAGATGATTTTCATCTAGGTGCTCTCTCTTCTGGCAGGAGCGGAGTCACCAAAGCTCTTTCCGTTATGTAACTGGATTGTGGAGAGCAGGGGGGTGTGGACACATGTATCCAAATGCAGCCAAATGGTCATACGCCAAACAGACTTCCATTTATAAGTGTCTATCAAAGGCACTGGCTAAGTTTCATCCAGACGCGGTTGTATCAGCCTCAGTGTCAAGGATGGCCGTCTAGATTGTGTCTGCCTGTTGTCATTTGAGAAGTAGGCATAGAGAAAATTCCTGCTGAAGTGGTGATAAAAACAATCCATAAATCTGCTGCTGATCCATCACCGTCTGCATCCTTTGTGAGAGGATTCTTTGTACGGAGCCAATCCTTCAAAATCCTTTTTTTTAATGGTCTTTGAGGTCCATCAACAGCCATTTATCTCTGAGCCTATCATTTTCAGAGCCCAAGAACAAACAGTTCAGAATTAAAGTAAGATTGTGAAGACAACAAAGAGATTTAATTGAGTACGTACTTGATTCTCGCAGCGATGTTAATTGTCATGCAGTACACGATACAGTAAGGTTATATTCTAACATCAAAGACCTAAACATCTACATTTAGGGAAATGTAATAAACACAGGGAGCACACAAGCGGGTTTTGTAAATGACATCCAGTGTTGCCTTCTTCAGTTCTCTGTCTAGATTTTTCTCCCTGGATCTCTGTCTTCAGAGGTTCTGACCATCTACCATGGACTAAAGCAGAGATTTGAAAACCTCCTCTTCACTCCTAGGTCAGGTCTATAATGAGTCTTATTACCATGGATGATGCATCTTGGTGCCTGGCATCTGCTTGGAAACAGCCTTCTCTGCCAGGGTTCCCTCAGCTTCAGTTGCATTGGTTTCTTCTGTATACACAAATTCCAGAACTTTAGTTCTCCATGAGAATTCCAAATTATTTAGCCAGCCATCACACGTCCCCCTCAGTTCTTATTCATCTTCTCCCCTGGTAGACTGAACTTTGTTTCTTCGCCTGTCAACTGGGAGCTGTGATTTTTGTCCAAACCACACCACAGTTACCCATGCATTTGCCTTCATGTTTCCCCGGGTCCCTTGTGGCCGCAGATGAAATATAATCTGATTTTACCGGTCTCCCTCTCCTATTTCACCCACACTGCTGTCCACCGTCACGCACCACGCTCTAGCATAGAACTAGCTTCTTACTTGTGTAGGGCTTCCTCCACCTCCCCCCAGCTCTTATCATCCGAATCTCAACCTTCCCTGCAGCAAATGACTAGCCCTAATGCTAAGTATTTCAGGGATTCCAGGAGCCGTCTTCAGGTTTCGCTAAAGCTTGACATTTGGAGGTTTGGTTCACTTTGTGTTGGCTACAGAAAGTCCCGATGCCTTATCCCGGGGACTGCCCAAAGCTGAATACTTCAGCATTTAGTGTGTGACATTGAATCGGTAAAGGTCACCAGCAGAGACAAAATGAATCATCCCCTGTGCCTTTAAGACATACTTTCCAGCTCATTATGATAAGATGCCTGTTAAATTTTTTGTCTCCCTCCATAGAGATTAAGCCTCACGTGTGTTATCTGCACTAATGAACCACTTGCTCTTGTATCTTTTTTTCTAGATGGTTTGTCACCAAGGCTGTCCTGTCCTGTAAAGCCCCAGTGACAGTGAGCTGTTGACAGAGTATTAGAAAGAGCTCAGATCTTTAAAGCCAGGGATGTGACACAGAATTTTTTTGCAGTTTCCCGATCTCCACAGTCTCTGTGCTTTAACACGATTCCATTAAATCATAAAGATTAGAGCTTGTCAAGCCCTTCGTGTCTTCCCTCTGATTTGCAAAAACAAGTGGGAGATTTGCTATTAATTCTTATTGTTGCTGCTGCAAAGCCAGCACTACTAACTATAGCTAAGCCATTAACCTGATTGGTATTAATCAGAAATGTCCCATGAGTCATATTGGTTGGAGAGGCCTGGATATTGTTCAGTAAAGGGGCTTTGTGGAATCAAATGAGAATTGATTGATGATCCCAGAGTACATGTATCCAACTAAAGAACCAGCCACAGTCTGGGTATCTCACCTCAATGCAGACACTGTCTTCTCTGCATGCAAAGAAGGCAAGTTGGTTTAACTGACCCATCACAAAGACTGTCTGTGTTTTGAGTTACTCCTCTTCATTGGAACTGGAAAGAGAGAGAGCTAGAGAGAGAGAGAGGGAGAGAGAGAGAGAGAAATTAACTAGCCCACAATAGATAAACAAGTGATAACTTTGGCATCCAGTGCACTTTAAAGGGATATCTTTGAAAGACTGGCCCCGAGATGGTACTGAACACTAGCCCTCACAGAGTTATTGCCAATGGCTCCCATAGACTGCACGTCCCACATGTTTGAGGCAGGTGTCATAGTCTTCAGCCAAGACACAGAAACAAAGTAAAGGAGTCCACTGGAGGATTAAGTCCATGACCTTGGTGTCATTGGCACCAGGCTGTAATGAACTGAGCTAACCAGACACAGATGCTCTGAGCAGCTGAACTAACTTTCTATAGAAAAACCCAAAACAAAAGAGAATTCCTCACAGTTTTCAAATTCCATTATTTCCTCGGCAACCTTCTTAAACATTTTTGCTGAAGGGTTGCCCTGAGAAACCACTGTCATGTCTATGCCATCAAAATAACTTAGATATTTGGGCAACTACCCAGATTATTAAGTAGCATTTACACTGAATACCATAAGGAATAGTGTCAGTTAGGGGGAAAAAATGGAACGTTAGGAAAGTTCTTCCTAGTAACTTAATCCCAATCAATTTGTTGTTCTCCCCACTGCCCAAATATAAGTGGTAAAAATTCAGAGGGGACCAAGGCAAAATACGGTTATAAGGCCTCCTCTGGTCCCGACTTCCTGCAGTCAATCCTCCATCTATGAACTCTACAAGGCAGAGTTTAGGTTTTTTTTCTGGTTGCTCACATCCTGTTTTAAAGAAAGGACTTGAGTAAACTTATGGAAATATATCATATAATACCTGGAAATATATACACTAACACTACCATGTGAAAATGTAAATAACTGGGGAAAGTCAGTGGAGTAACAAACAAGCATAGGAAAAATAAAATCATATCAGGAACAAAATTAGTATGCATAATAGAAACCAGGAGGTCCTACAGAGTTGCCAAAGGTTTTTTAAAAATTTGGTTGTTCAATTGAATTAAGGATCACAATATTTATAAAAGAGAAATATTCATTCCCCAGAAACTGCACAGTGATTCTTGATACAACTACCTCAAGTCAAGGTATGCTAAGGTTTCTAATAAAAGAAGTGGGTACCTTATGATAGAGTAGGCAAGATCTCTACTGTGACATCCCTAGGAGGGACGGAAGAATGAATGCTTTGTGGCTGTTGCTTTTAGTGTTGATGATACAGGTTATATAACACTGATTGTTCATTCCACTTACTGACACTTGACATGTACTACTTGGGTTGTAGAGTAAGTTTTCTTGTGCCCAGGTCTTGACCTTTTAGCTAAATTCTGCCTCCCTTTAGAGCAAAGGTTAAATTATATCTTCTTACATTACCTGAAACATATAGCACAGACCATTGAATACAGAAGGTTTCTCAAAAATGTTAGATTAATGAAGTTATCCAACAATGAACAAAGATATGAGACATCTATCATTTTGTCTGCTTAATATCTTCCTATTTTTTTTTTGTTCAACACCTTCTAATTCAATGCCACAGACTCTTATTCTCATGGATTCAATGGTTAGGGGCAGCCATATTCAAACATTGAGACCCCAAACTCTTAACCAAATCCAGTGATTTGGGGGAGGGTAATAATCGAAGCTGCACATGGCAAAATCTTTATCTTTGGGAATCTGGAACTGAAGTTAAACTAGTCTAGTTAGTCTGACTTCACTCTTCAATAATGAGTCATAATATTCTCTGAATAAAGCCTCTTGGTTCCATTAGATATGTGGGTATCCATATGATAAATATATTTTTTGTTTCAACTAATTTAATGTGTTTCTGCTATTCTCTATCAGAAGTGTTAACTAACAGAGTGAATCATAGTAATCTAATTTGCCAATGATATTCATTTGTTCATACAGTAAATATTTATTGAGCACATGCTATGTGCCAGACAATATTCTAGGAGTCTGAAGTGCACCATGGAACAAAACAGACAAATATTACTGTCCTGTTTTATGTTATACTAACCTTCCCTATGCTTTTCACCAAGAAATGGGTGATGTTTATCAAGAAGATGATATCCAGGTGTATTAGTATAGTTGTTTTTAAACACTGGAAAGCTAAACAATAATAAAAAGACTTGACCTAAAAGGATCAAGGAGGAAGAATTTACCAAAACTTCTGGAGTTTGATCAAAAGAAGAACACTCAAAGTTGTCTCAAATAGTGCTTTTCAAACTTCAGTATGCATAATAACCACTTGGAGACTTTGTTAAAATACATTCGGACCCACTCTCTGAGATTCTCATTCAACAGATGGGGAGCAGGGAGGGGGTAAGGATTTGCATTTCTAACACTGGCCCACTCACCATGCATCAGTGGCCTACGAAGTACATGAGCCTGGCTTCCCACGTGAATTCTGTTGAATGTTTAAAGAATTAACACCAGTCCTTCACAAATGCTTCCAAAAAATAAAAGAAGAATGGACTTCCAAATGCCCATCAGTGACAAATGGTTAAAAACTGTGTGGTATTCCCATACAATGGACTATTATTTAACCTTGAAAAGAAATGAAGTACTAATACATGCTATAAATGGAAGAACCTCAAAACCATTACGCCAAGTGAAAGGAGTCAGTCGCAAAAGGCCACGTATTGTATGATTTCATGTATGGATGTGACATGCCTAGCACAGGCAAATGTGTAGAGACAAAAAGCAGATTAGTCAGAGGAGGGGAAGAGTGAGAGATGGGGAGATAGAGCTAATGGGTTTCTTTGGAGTGATGAACACATCCTGAAATGAGATAGTCCAGATGGTTGGGTAACTCTCTAAATATACTAAAGCCTACTGACTTGTAGACATCTAAAGAGCATGTGAATCATATCTCAATAAAGTTATTATTAAAATCTCAAAAATGGCATGCATGAGCCACCTTGGGATTGACAATGGACTAGCATGCCCAACAAACTAGCAGTCACTAGAGTGGCTGAAACCTAATGGGAGAGTCCGTGAGATGGAGATGAAGAAAGAGAATATAATCTAGAATCTCACCTTCTAAAATCCCATTAATCCTGAATAAAAATCACTAAAAAGATGGTGATTTTAAGATTATTCTTATGTTACAGTATTACAGGCAACTAGCACATATCATGTGTTTATCTCATGAATTCTGTGGGTAACAGACTAGCATTTTCCTACTCTTGATGCTACTTATAATCAATAATGACATCCATGATATGTACAGGGTAGAAAATATAAACATTGCTTTAAATGGATCCTCATGAATTGAACTCTTAATATAACATGTTAACGTCAGTGCCTCACATATAGATCAGTGCCTAGAAAGGAATCATAGGAACATAGCACATTGACACTCTTGTGTGCTAAGTAGCAAATGCCATATCACAGAGAAGTACTGATGTGAAGAAAATAGCACAGCCACTGGTTAAAATTATGAGTTTGGAGCCATAGTCCCTGCACATTAAACTGGGCTCTTCCATTTGCTTCCTGTGTGATCTTTTCCATTTGGTTAACCTATTAGCAATTCTCAATTCTCTCATCTGCAAAATAAAAATAATAATAATACCTACCTACGATTTAGTCTTGTCATGAGCCAGTGACTTCATATTTGTAAAACACTGGGAGCAGATGTCTAACACATAGTAAGCACCATATGACGGTTTGTTAGTAAATCCCTGGCGTCCAATTTGGATAATTTTTTTCCATAAGCATGTCAATTTGGGAAGTAGATGCTTTCACAAATGGGGTGACCCTTCTAAATTGTCCCCCTTTCTTGGATGGTTTGCATTCAGTTATTCATGTGGACAAACTCTTAATTAGTCTAGTCTCTATTTAAGATTTAACAGAAGAGTGGAACTCAAAAATTGATTTTGATACATAGGAATATAATCATTGGTGCACTGATTTCCATAGAAAATATATTTAACACTGTGCTGTCTCTTAAAGAGCCAATAAAGAATACGAAGGATTTGTCTTTTCTCTGATGTAACTTCAAAAATTTTTCTCACCATAAAAATGTGGCTTAAGATTTATGTGCACTAAACTCTAATTCATTTAATCTTCAAATAGGCTCTATAATCTCCATTTTACAGATGAGAAAGCCTAGTCTTGGGGGATTGAAGTGACTTCTGTGAGTCTGCACAGCAAGCAAAGGGGGTAGAGACGGGATTTAAATCCAAGACAGTATGACAAATATGAAAGCTCTTTGCATTCTCCTACATCCCCTACTGCACCTACAGTGACCTTTCTAACAGATATTTCTGCCTTTTAACTTATTTATTTCTATTTTCATGCTGGACAAATTCTTGGTTGGAAGTTCCCTAAAATGTAAAATATTTGGTTGATTTGTCTCCTTCAAGCTACAGAAAGGAAAACAAAATGAAACAAAGTATGGGAAAGAGGCTGCAAAGTGACTCGTGCTCTACAATGAGTCACCCCTGTGTGCCAGGCAGAGAGAGAAGATAAACAGCAAATCCCAGGGCTGCCTTGTGAAGCCTTTGTAAACCAACCAGCAAGGGGCCCTGCCTAACAACTCACTTCTCTAGACTGCTTTTGGGAACCAGCTGGATCCTTGTCAAGCCTGAGTGATTGACCCCAGGCCATTCATTTCCCTCTCTTCAAGGATGTGAGGGCCCTCTTGCCTTATCCAGAGACATTAAAGAAGGCTGCTTGACGTTGGACATCAAATTGATTTCATGCCAAGATCTCACTCAACCACGGGTGACAACCATTGACGTGTCAAAGCCTTACAAGAAAAATAAACATGTCTGATGCAAAGAGTCCTTTGTTTTTGATGCCAGGTTGAATTATGCACCTTCTCTCAGATCTGACACTGGCTGCGACTCTTTGCTAGGAGGCAGAGTGGAGGCATGTAGGGTCTCAAATTGGAGTGTCAGAGAAGGGCAAACGACAGCTGATTCAAAGGTGCAAATTTGATGCTGGAGGAGAACCCTTTTCCTCTCTGTATCCCTCATCCTCCTTTTCCAGTTCAACTCTACAAAACCCAACTCCTCATTCTCTGGCTCCGGTTCTGAACGCTTGAAGTCACTTACTTGTCTGTTCTCCCCAGAGAGCAAAGCCTGCTATTTAGAAAAGGCTTAAAACCACAGCATCCTTCCTCTTTTTAGCCATGTCTGCTCAAGGCGAAATATGTCTTAGGACAAGGTTTCCCAGCAGGCATCCAGCTGTTTTGGCTTGAGTGGGGGCTGCCTACAGCACAGCCTCTCTGGCCATTTCTTCTCCTCCCTAGCCTGAGGGATGCATAATCACTCCTCTAATGTTTCCTAGCTTAGTGGTTTCCCTGAAATCTTTTCATCCAGCTGTGTTTACTTTTTTTTTTTTTTGTATTGTCTGTAGAAGACTGAGAATTTGCATAATTAAGAATGACCTGAGCAATCTCTGCTAATGCCGCCACTAAAACCTCTGACTATCCCTGTTAACTAATTACATCTATCATTGTGTCAGACAGGTAAAAGACTCCTTCAGTCTGTTGAGACAACATTATTCACCTGGGATTATCAAAGGTTTCAATTCTGGCCATTAGCTGAAATTGCTTGGGTCATTCATTATGGCAAATTCTGCATCCTTTCCAGACAGAGCAAAGTAAATGCAGAATCAGGATTAGATTAAATAGCCATGTATCAGGAGCCTAATTCAGAACCTCAGCCCCTTCTTTTTCCCTAGAGCTAAAGGATGAAAATGAACAGAAAAACTCTGTTGTCCTGTCCTTAAAGCAGGATATATGAGAGTTTTTACTTCAAAAAATTGGAAAGAGCTATCATTTCCCCAAATTTTTCAGCCTATTAAGTGTATGATTTAACAAAGCAATAATGAAAAAGTTCCTTAAACTTGAAATTAAATCCCAAAGCGAGCTGACACCCCAAACTCCCCATTCTCAGGGGCTCAGCTCCCCCTCACTAACCACGGGTTGTAGACAGGGTCTTGAATCGCTATGAGGGAGTGTTCCAGTTGAAATGACTCCAGCTGAGCTGAAAACAGAACAAGGGGAGACAGATTAAAGGTTAAGCCTAGACACAAACAAGGAATGGAAGATGTTAAAAATGCCTCTGGAGGACTTGCAATGGAGACACAATTGTCGTTGAGTTGAGTGGTTGGCAGCAAAACCAGGCAGTGCATTCAATTCCTTCTGTGTGAACCTGTCATTCACTGGGCACGTTATTTCACCTGTCCTGTGCTCACCCAGAATTCAGCATTTTCGTCACCAATGAATATATTTTTACATTGATCTAGAGCCCATTATGTACAGAAACTATAAAATGAGCATGGTAAAAGGATGCCAAGTAATACATGAAAACATGTCGTTTATGTTCTTCCCGGAAAGATAAGCCATAGAACTCTGAAGATAACCAGTGATGTAAGATACCTAGGAATATTGTTTATTAATTGTGTGAGAGTATGGTTTCTTGAAAAAAAGCTCTATATCCAATCATAATGCCCAATTTATATGTATTTTAGACACATTTTCATGTAATGCACAGGGGTACTCCACTCGTTAAATGTGTGCTTGCCTTGCAGAAGGCGTGAGCTGAGAGATCATAAACCAAATCATTAGAGAACCCAAAACATGAGCTAGTAGAAACATCTCTATAAGTGACTAAAATCTATTTCTCTTCAGTTTTTCGAAATCTGAGACGAGTTCTACTTTTTTCCTGATGTTCAAAGAATTTCTTGTCAAAAGAAAAAAGAATATGAAAATGTAAAGTGAATAGGATGCTTCTTTACAGTTATTCATTAACAAATATGTGTTTGTTGTGAATCTCCACTCATCATAGAAATTTGAGTTCTGTTGTGTATCAGGTGGTGAACAAGATCCTAGGGATATATCAGTGAACAAAACCGGTTACAATTTCTACTCTTGTGGAACTTACTTTTCAATGTGACCAGACAGGTATCAAGCATAATAAATTAAATATACTATGTATGTATATATAGTATATATTAGAGGCTTCATTGAGATGATGACATTTGGTCAAAGGCTTGAATGAATGTGAGGATGTGGACTACATGGATGTCTGGAGGAAGAGTATTTCTGGCAGAGGGAACAAAAGTCCTGAGGTAGGAATTTGTCTGGCCTATCCAAGAACTAGCAAGTAGACCTATACAGTCAAGATGGCCGGGGGAAGGGGGGAGGATTGTAGTAAGACATAAAGTCAAGAGATAAATAGGGGAGTCAGACCATATAAGTCCTTTTAAGCCATTGTAAGAACTTTGGCTTTTACCCTGAGCAAAATGAGAAGACATTGATAGGTCTTGAGCGAAGGAGTAAAACACGCTAATTTTCACTGTTAAAGATGTACTCGGGCTGTACCCTAAGAGTAGCCTGCATGGAGGATACAGTGGCAATAAGAAAAGCAAGGAGATGACTGTGGACGGTATGCAGTATTGCAGGTGAGATATGACTCTGGGTTGAATCAAGTAGAGGGGAGAAATAATTGGATCACAAATACTATCTGAAGATAGAGTCAGCAAGATTTGCTTACAAACTAAATGAAGAATAAGAGAAAAAGAGAGAGGCCAATGATGACCCAAAATTTCATCATAAGCAACTGGAAACATGGAGATGTCATTAACAGAGGCAAGTAAAGCTATGGATGGAACTGATTTTGGGGGGGAAATCAAAAGTTTGGCTTAGGATCTGTTAAACTTGACATTTCTACTAGACACACAAGTGAAAAAGTTGACTAGGCATGTAGATATTCTACTCTAACATTCTAGGCTGAAGATAAGTAAGTTTGAAAACTTGTCAGTGTGTAGATATTCTTTAAAATCCTCATCCTGCATGAGATCACCAAAAGAAGTGAGTGTCTAGAAAGAATAGAAGAACCCACAGATTGAGGCCCTGGACACTGCAACTTGAGGAGAGGGTGGAGAAGAAAAGCCATCAGAAAAGGAGACTAAGAAATCCAATAAGTAGAGTGTTACAATAGCTCAATGAAGGAAGTATTTTAAGCAGGAAGCAATGAGCAGCTGTGTAAAAGCTCGGCAGGTAAGATAAGATCTGAGACTTGGCCATGAGTTCAGCAACAGGAGGCAACTAATGAGTCACAAGAGCAGTTTCAGTGAAGTGGTGGTGTCAAAAGTTTGTGTAATAAACAGCCGATGTCATAGAGAATGGGCGCTGTTGTGGCATTAGAGATAAAAAGAACAGAAACCTTGGGGCACCTGGGTGACTCAGTCAGTTGGGCGTCCAACTTCGGCTCAGGTCATGATCTCACTGTTCGTGGGTTCGAGCCCCCCATTGGGCTCTGTGCTGACAGCTAGTTCAGAGCCTGGAGACTGCTTCAGATTCTGTGTCTCCCTCTCTCTCTGCCTCTCCCCTGCTGTTCTCTGTCTCTGTCTCTCTCAAAAATAAATAATAAACATTAAAAAAAACCAGAAACCTTTTATTATAGGATAAAAGATGGATAAAGAAACCCCACAAAAACAAAAGTATGGCTTAATGAGTTATTCTAAGGGGAACATCCTTTTAACCACAAACCACAGCAAGAAGAACTTTGCCAGCTCCCCTAAAAGTCTTTCCACATGTCACAATGTTATTTCCATCCCAAGCCAACCCATCCCAACCCATCATCCTGAGTTTTGTGCTAATCACCTTCTAAAGTTTCTTTATGGCTTTAACAGTCCATGAGACTGATATATATGCCCCTGGTTCCCAGCACAGAGCTCCTAAAACCCTTGTAAATTCCTAATGCTAAGAATATTAGGGGGGCTCCTGAGTGGCTTAGTCGGCTAAGCGTCCGACTTTCGCTTAGGTCATGATCTCGCGGTTCGTGGGCTCGGCCCTCATGTCCGGCTCTGTGCTGACGGCCAGCTCAGAGCCTGGAGCCTGTTTCAGTCTGTGACTCCCTCTCTCTCTGACCCTACCCTGCTCACTCTGTCTCTCTCTCTCCTAGAAATTAAAAAAAAAAAAAAAGAATATTAGGAGTACCTTCTAATGAGGCAACGATGGCAGAGTTCCTGGGTGGCTTCTGGATGGGAGACCAGTCACCAGAAAGACCAAGCCATGATCGGAAGCTTGAGATTTTCAGCAACCACTCCCTCCTTCTCCAGAGAGGGGAGAGAGACTGGAAATGGAGTTAATAATGGGTTATGCCTACATGAAGAAGTCTCCAAAAACATCCCAATAGATGGATAATCATGGGTGCCGTATAACCTTTACTGAAAACACAATTCTTTCAGCCTAAAGTCTCTCCATGTTTCTCACAGATTGAGTCTTCACTGTGTACCAATGAAGAGGATTTACTCTCATCTGCTTGCATGTTAGTACTCACCCTTGGTATCAAGTAATTTTGTTTAATGCCCAATCCCTGGGACTACCTGTGGAGTCTCTGTACCATGACACATTAGCTACATTGGAACAATGTTTCCCAGAATTCCCTTCCCTGTATGTTTTCTGGCTAATGTTGGTCTTAGAGAATCAGGAGTTCTAGGTGGAAATGGAGGAGTAATAGTTTTTACTCTCTGAAGGTCGATGCTGGACATCAGACTATGGGGCAGCTCTTGCATATTGTCGCTGACAAGCAGGGTCATCTTCCTGACGTGGGCAGCTCGTGAACCTGCAGCTTCTCCAGAAGTAGCCAGATGACCTTCTTTCATTTGTCCAGGTCTTGAGCCAAAGGCATACACATCTTCATGGTCAAGGGCACAGGCATCTCCTCTTGGCCAGCCATGACTTCAAGGCTGGAGGGAGCAAGAAGCAGAGAGGGATTCCAGGGTGTCCGTGTGGACTGTAGTTTGTCCTTGCTTTCCATGTTCAGTTTTCTGTCCTGACTCATAGTCCAGCTGATCTACAGCCACTTTAGGCTCAACAGCAGATGCAGGGCAACAGACTCCTCTGTCAGCTCCTAAACTCTAACCCTTACAATAGCCCCTTTTTCCTGTATCACTCAGCAGTTTTGCTTTTCTCATCAAACTCTGACTGATACACTGGCTGTTGCCTATTATTCTCATTCTGCTCTCTTTGCAATGCACCAGCTCTGCTGGCCTCCAATAAGGTTATCCCAGTCCAAATGTTGAGGGCTCCTTATTGCAGCCAACAAAATGTGAAAGACAGCTGGGCTCCCCAGTATGCTCATTCTGTGACAGCAAGAGGCCAGGGCCTTTGTCCCTGTGGATGTTTCTTTCCTCGGCTGAATCAAACTTGCAATTCCTAATATCAGAACAATGTGGTTGCCATGCTGGAGCCTGAGATGAAATGCTTTTTATAAGAGCTAATCAGATTGTACATTAATGAGAGAAATATGAAGCTAATCAACACCACAGAAGGTCTCTAGGCTCAGGCCTATTAAACTTCATAAAAAATTAATGACTGAAAGAGCAGACTCTTTTGTAAGGGGTCTCTTGTGGTTGGATAAGGGCCTGAAGTCCCATTCACCTCTCATTACATTGAATTAGCCTCACTTTCCAACCCAAAATATAATCCATCAAGTGGCATTTTCCACTGGGGGTTACACGGCTAGTGTTTGAAAACACTTGTAAAATATTTATTACTTTTTCTCCTTCCTCTTCTTCCCTTCATCCCCTCCTCCTTCCCCTCTCAGCCATCCCCCTCTCACCTTGCTCACTATGGCTTTTCCCATTTTAATTAAAGAGATTTGTACTCCTAAAGCCTTCTGGGAAATGTCTTCGATGATTGTGGTTTGTAGATGCTTCTGGAGCTGCTTGGCAGGAAACCCCTAGCCCTTTGCTCAAAGCATGCTCAGCATCTGCTTGCAGAAGCCAGGAAGGGTGAGGAAGAGGATTTAGACCAACTGGGTTGAAAAATAATCCTAGCACTCCCCTTCTCGAACTCAGGTGCATTTTGTATGTGTGTGTGAATGGTGGCTGTAATTATTGAATACGTTCAGCATATAAGACATTTATCTACAAAATTGGTGGCCTCAATTCCAATTAAATCCAAATGCCCACCTCCCTCTTCTGCAACCTTTGCCCCAAACTATAACTCACCTTAGTCTGGTTGTTGTTGGAGGTTAGAGAATCAACTCCATTATTCGCCCAGCAGGATACAACAGGCAGCGCGCTCGGCTCTCTCTCAGAGTGAGTAAGCAGGTAATTATATATAGTGGAACGTAGAGGGGTCTTCTACGTGGGCTCGAACTATAAAATGGACCATTAAAGTCATTCCTTAAATACTGAAATCTTTCCCACTTTGAAGAGGCTCCTGTAAAAATGATACTGCCATTGGGGGGCATCCCACCTTAAGGGGTTGTTATGTAATACCACACGACCTATTCTTGAAGGACTAACCAAGAATAGAGCCCCAGGGAAAGGGCCAGTCTGAGAACTCTGGGGGTGGTGTGTTTGTCAGAGACAATGGAATGGGTAGAAGGGAAATTAAGTGGAAAATAGAAATAAATCAAAGAAAATCTTCTCTCCTATTTTGGCTGGAAAGTCAACTCTGGTTCCGCAGCTTCCATAAGACCTCCTCCATTTATCCACTTGTTTGCTAACTCACCAACCTTCAGGCCATGTCAATGCACCAGGGCTGCCCAGAACCCCCCCATAAGGCTTTTTCATCTTGTTTCTTCTTCTGAAGATTCTAAACTTGAACACAGCCCTGGGGATTTTTGTAATACAAGCTATTAACAGATCCCTGCAGCATGTGGCAAAAGAGGTGTGAAAAGGGAGGTCAGGCTACCCTGTGGCAGGACGTGTGTCTCCCTGGTGGCAGCGTCAGCTCATATTTCTGTTCCTCTGCTGACATGTGCAGGGGGTCAGAAGCAAGGGTGGTTCAACACATGGGTTCATGTCATGATTCAGGAAATACTGGTTTACACTGAAGTTCAGAATGTCTCTCCAAAGAGCTCTGAAAATCAACTGAATACACCAATATATGGGACAGACAAGCTGGTATGACAGCCCCCAACCCTATGCTAAACTGTTTCATTTGCCAAGTAAAGTGTTCTAGAATCAAAGCTTATTCATGAAGTACAAAAATGCCCTATTAACCCAATGGTCAGCCTTCTAGCAACCAAAGCCAGCCAGAATATAGCTTTACCCTGCACAAAACAGAAATTACATAGAAAAGTATCCACAAGCCCATACACTATACTTTATGGAAGAGACATTGAGCTGCTTTCAGAGGATTGACTCAAAGATCATGTAACAAGCTTCTACCCCTGATTTCCTCCAGTGATGTTTAATTCCTTTCAAGCTACAGACTATGACAGATGTAAAGAAGTTAGATTTGGAAAGTAGGAGGCTCCTAGAAGCCAAAACATTATGCAGTAACATCTGAAAAGAGCAAGGGAGGCTCGGGAGAACCATCAAGCTTTGGGCGTAGAAGTTTAGTGTGAGAGGGTAATTAAGGGAGAAGATAACCTATGCCCTGTCTCCTTGTTCAAGAACACAGTGGTCCAATAATACTGAATTTCTCAGAATCGAAGTCACTTACTCCCTCTCTGATGTGAAATGCCAAGTTTAATTTGTGAATGCAGAACTTTAAGCCATTTCTAAAATCCTGTCTCAGCATATATCCTATGAACAATATTTTTTAAGCTACCATTCAAAAAGCATGTTCAAAATGCCCATCATTGGGCTGAGTATTTGACATACATTATCTCACTTAATCCTCACAATAGCTATGTAAGCTATATAGTTTATATTCTTCTTAAATTGATTGGCATAATACTTGAAAGTATTATGACTTCTCCAAGGTCATGCTTTTGAAAGTAGTAGAATTCTGAGATAAACCCAAATCTTTTTACATCTCAAAATTGGGAAATTAACCTCAATAATATCTTGAAGCTTGTAGGCTAGTGTGATGTTGCATCCACATAGAAAAGTAAAGATTTTTTTTTTCCCTCACTCTCTTTAAAGTAGCCACAGACATATTTTTGAGTATGTTATGCAGGGCGTTTATATCATTATGGTGGCTCTTTTCTAAAAATGCTCCAATGAACCACACCCCTGATATTTGAGCCCTTGTACAGTCCCCTCTCTGACTCAACCGCAAACAACCCTTTGACTCACTGTAAGCAACAGTATGGAGAACTACATACTATGGACCCACTTTCATAGAACAGGATCGGACCCTAATCAAGGAACTGGCAACATGGGTCCCGCTGCGACTCAGGAACTACAAAGTGTTGTCTACCTCTTACTCCATTTTGATAGGGGATATCTGTTGTGGTTGTCTGATCATTGTCTCACCATTGGATGTGCAGTGGGGATGGAAGACAGGAACCTTACTCAAGGAGCCTCAGCCTCATCAACACGTGGACTTGATTTAGATAGTGAGATTCGGGACCTCAAGCCTCAGCCTGATGCTATAGCATGGCTAGACTTTGGAGTTATTGGAAGGAGAAATGAGTATATTTTCAAGAGATTTCAGAGGGTTTTCAGGGGGTTGTAGTGTAGCTTTTTAGAACAAAGCCTTGCATAGCTCCAAAGTCCAGGAAACATCTTGAAGAAGAACCTGGCCAAGTATGTTAGGCCCTTCAGATCGTCAAGTTAGTGACCTCTATATCTATATAACACCTAAATATTGATTTTTTTTTTCTGTCTCCCAGCAGTGAGTTAGTGCCTAGAACAACATGAGTTACTCAGCATACCCAGATTCAGCAAATACTTCAAGGAAAAGGATTTTGATCATCATCTCACTTTCTTATAGTTTTCTCCTGCTGAAACTTAACCACTGTGATTTGCATGGCTCCAATGTCTCCATGACACCATTACATAGATGATTTTAGTCTTTTGCCTGGCTGGGTTCTTGTTTTTTTGTTTTTGTTTGCTCATCTGTAGCATTGGCCTATTACAAACTACTCCATCCTACCAAAGGCAGCCATTGTTTTGACCATCCAAACCAAAGTTGCTGAGGTCATTATATATAATTCTCTATGAAATATTGTCTTCATAGAACTTAAAACTGGGCGGGGTGCCTGGGTGGCTCAGTCAGTTAAGTGTCCGACTTTGGCTCCACTGTTCATGGATTTGGGTTCCACATCGGGCTCTGTACTGACAGCTCAGAGCCTGGAAGCTGCTTCGGATTCTGTGTCTCCCTCTCTCTCTGCCCCTCCCCCTCTCATGCTCTGTCTCTATCTGTCTCTCTCAAAAATAATATATATATATGGAAAATAACTTAAGACTGGCTTAAATGATCTTGCCTCATGTTTTTCTTATTTTTTCATTTTAGGAAATGTAACTCTATATTTTTAAAAAATGAATCTTGTCCTTTGTTGCTGTTCACTGCTGAATATTCAGATAGTAAGAGAAACTTACACTTAATAGATTCTCAATAAATAGCTCTTGAATTAAGTGTTGAAGGAAAGAGACACAGAGGCTCTCAAACCTCAGAGCTTTCAAGAGCTCTGCTTTTTTATTAGTTTGAATTTTCCTTATGTCCTAAAATAAAGTTCTGTACTCAAAGAGGTATAAAATACATTTCAAATACTTTGTGCTGAAGGAATTATAAACAAGGGTAATTTATTAAACAAGAACAAATTCTCTTTCATTGAATATCCAATTTATTCAATAATTTGTCTTAGAGTCAAATAACATTGTTCTGTATCTTCTTTTTCAGATTTCTCTTATGTGTGTGTTGGGTTTTTTTTGTCATCTGTGATCTCATCGTTACTAAGAAAAAAACATGATAAAAAATGTAGCCTCATCTGTGTCCAGCTGAACTAGTTCTAATTCAGTTCGATTTTCATCGATTTTTATCCAAAAAGGTTGAAAGTCAGATGTTGTTTAGCTTTGGTTTTATTTATTTAATTGTAAATTAGAGTTGTGTCTATTTAAGGTGTGCAGCATTATTATAATAAAGTTAATTAACATATCTTCTCCTTACAAACTATTGTTTTGTGTGTTTGTGATAAGAACACGTGAAATCTCCTCTTAGAAAATTTCTAGTTTTCATACTGTTTTAGTACGTATTATCATCATGCCATACTCTAGGTCTCCAGGCTTATTTATCCTACATAACTGCAGGAAATTTAATGATTTTGGAACTCTTCTCTCTACCTAACTTCTCATTTCTGTGTTACCTGTGCTCACAGAATTTTCTGCTAGCCCTTTTTGGCTTCATCCATCATAAGTAATACTTGCAACTGATCATCAATAATATTATAAAGAGAAACCCGAATCACCAGTATGATGGATGAAACAATTTCTGCAAACTGAAGTCAATATTAGTCAGTCTTCTGTCATTTTTCTGGTGACCAAAGAAGCTGCATGGGCTGGAAGATGGTTTGCAAACCCGATGGCCATGACTTTCTGCATTTAAGGATCAATAATTGACTTGCAATGAATTCTGATCTTAATTTTGCATGGCATTCAAGTTCAAGAATTAATCTGCTGTGTCAAAAAGCAGAGGGCTTGTTGCAGACTGCTGGCCACATGTCTTCTGGCTGTAACACAAAAACAATAAAACAACTCATGACATGATATTGCAGTGTTTCTGCTGAGAAGTGCTTAATCTTTGCATCATCTACTCTGGCTTCTCCAAGAACAATCTCTTGGGGAAATTCCACAGACTCGAGTCTGGCTCATCTGATATCCCAGGGAGCTGGGTGATGTCAGTGTGACTGCAGTATTTCACTTATAACTCTTCCTAAAAAATTAGTTTCATTAGTTGCCGAACAGTGGAGGCCAATAAACACTCTTTGCCTCCAACTAGGCCTATATCATTGGCTTGAGGAACAGTTTCTTCTTTGTGTGACTCTCTATAGTCACCAATAGGAACCATCCCCAGGCTCTAATATGTCAAGACCAGAAACAGGGAATAGTTGAGGAGAGATCAGTTGGAGACATAAACTGATGGTCTCACTCCAGTCTCTGAATCAGTCTTCTTTCACAAAATGCCTTTTTCTCTTCCTCACAATTCAGGCCTTAGATGAGAAGCCCTTGAGAAACAATTCCATTGCCCTGCAGAGAAATTTCCATCAACAGAGGTCAGGATGAGTGCTGGCATCAGGAATACGGGTGACATAGCTTCCTGTGGTTAGGTCATTCCTTACCAAAGGAAAAATGTTGAGCTTTGCTGACCAAATGTCAGGGTTTCTTTAAACCACTACACATTTCACTGGTATATGACTCACATTTCAGGAAAGTTGGAATTTTACCAATGAGACTGAAAGGGCCTGTTGATTATCTGCCTCATCTCTCTTTACAGAAGGCCAGTGCTTCGAGGGAAAGAAGAATGGTCCATCTTAGGTCTGGGTACCAGTGGCCTAAAATAGGAGCCTGCATCCAAAGGCAGAAATATTTACCTTTAACTTTTGACGTTCTTAAGGATTATAGTAGAAGGTCATTGTGAATCCACACCCTAGCAAATGTGCCAATATTAGGAGTTGGTAGTGACAGTGGGTGGAGGACATCACACCTAGGGGATGGTCAGGAGAGTCCACTGGGCTTGATCATTATCTGGAAGGACTCCATCTGCTCGGTAATCTGTAGCATGAATCGCATTAACAAAATTAAACATTTAATAAAATATTTAATTTTAACAAAATTCAAAATTTCTCTTTGAAACTTGGAGATTGTTTAAGAACATATAAAACTAATATTTAAAAATACAGAATGCCAAAGGTCTTTGAATATGCTAAGGAAAACTAAGATGTTAACTGACATTGTATAAAACAGGAAGAAATTAAAATAAACTTAGGATTCTGTATTAAGGCAAAAGCCTTCTTTACTCTAAGACATTTTGGGCCTTTAAATTACTAAAATATCTTATAAACTTTCAATTCATACAGACAATGACTGAAAACAGATATATGTATCATTGTTACCATATATCACATTGATATCATATATACATTGATATCATATATATAGGTATATCATATATACATACATATGGAGACTGCGTGTGTCTGTGTGATGCATGTGTATCTCCAAGCAAATCTTAGTGAGTGATAAATACGGAATTTTTTATTAAAGAGTGTGTAGCATTTCACAAAGTTTGGAATCCTAGAGAAAAATCCCACTTCAGAAGGCATAGAAAGCATCTTTGGCAATTTTCCAATTTCTTTTTACACATTAAAAAATCCCTAAAGTTAAATGATTTATCCAAGGATTTTCAGCTACTTGGTAGCACAGCTGAGAATGGGGTTTTCCTATATCATATTGCTATTTAAATTGTATTCAAAATTCAGTGTAGTTTAGTATTTAGTAAGCAGCTAATACATGCCTCATAAGATATCAGGGAAGTCTGTGCCATGGTCATTGGGTTTATAATGTTTACGATCTCATTCTAAAGACAGGCTGGCTTCCAGAAGCTAGAAGGCTTACAGATTTCAAGCAACTTGACTGTATATCTTTAAAGTCAGAGTCTAAGAATTTGGCCCAAAGCCCACACATTACATTATTATACACTGAGGTGCAAATGGTCAGGATTTTGCCTCATGTATGTGTGTATTTGGAACAACTAGAACAGGAACAGCCATCTTACTGAACTTTAGTTAGTATTTAAGTTAATAATGAAGTGAACCTAAGGACGCCTGGGTGGCTCAGTCGGTCAAGTGTCCAACTTCAACGCAGGTCATGATCTCGCAGTTTGAGGGTTCGAGCCCCGTGTTGGGTTCTGTGCTGACAGCTCAGAGCCTGGAGCCTGATTTGGATTCTGGATCTCCTTCTCTTTCGGCCTCTCCCTCACTCCTGCTCTGTCTCTCTCTCTCTCAAAAATAATCATTAAAATTAAAAAAAAAATAATGCAGTGCATCTCTGATAGGCATTGGTAATGGGTAGAATGTGACTATAGGAAGATATAGGACAAGAATTTCATGCTTGTGAGTTTGATCACTCAATAGATTAGAGATTAAGGGGGTAGAAAAAGGGGAAAAGTGTACAGAAATTAGCTCTAGACAAACTCCCCAGTTCTGTTTTCCTCCATGGCTTATGAGTCTCTGCATCTGCAACACCTTCCCTCCCAGACCAGATTCCAGCTTCCTCCCAGACCAGGCTCTCAGCTCCACTGGCTTCTTGTGGGGAAAGACAGAGGATCAGTCAGTGTACTCAGTCTTCACCTCCTGGTACTTCCACATCTGCCATGGGGGAGGTGGTCCAACAGTGAGTTGAGACTTCCTGAATGGAGACTGAGGAAGGCTTGGTGAGAACAGGCAGGAATGGGTGATGATGAGCCCAGACTTACCCTAATTCATTATTTGCTCTACCTTTTCACATACCCTGTGCCTATGGAAAAAGGTACCATGATTTTTTTAAGTTTATTTATTTATTTTGAGAGAGAGAGAGCAAGGAAGGGGAAGAGAGTGAGGGTGAGAGAGAATCCCAAGCAGGCTCTGCACTGTCAGCACAGAGCCCGATGTGGACCTCAAACTCACAAACTGTGCGATCATGACCTGAGCCAAGATCAAGAGTCAGACGCTTAACCGACTGAATGACCCAGGCTCTCAGGTGCCATGAAGTTTTTAAGAAATGAAAGGGAGGAGATGCTGCAAAGAAATAAAGCACATTCCCTTAGCTAGAAATTGCCTAATACCGAGTAGAATGCTTAGGTTTCTGTGAGCAACACATGTGTACACACACACACACACTCACACACACACACACACACTGAGATGCTCAGAAAACAGTTCAACTGAGCCATGAAAATAATACTGAACCTGAATCTGGAGAAAATCAGGTATCCAGCTTAAAAGAAATTAAATGTTCCTTGCATTTCCTTTCTATTCGATTTGTGTTTGGCTTCCATGGAAAGCTAAAACTAAGTGGTGGAAGGAAATGATATTCTCCTCCTACCTGATCCAGTGCAGCCGAATTGGCTGAAAAAGTTGATATTCAATATGATATAAAAGAAAGTCACTGCTCCTTGTCTAAGTAGTGGAAGTTACATCTATAGAATTTCTTACCAGTAAAATTGGATAGTTACAGAATTCTGTACAACAGTGATTAATATGCATACAAATCCTGTGTTACATGATGTGAAAGAGAGAAAGAGATGAATGATGGCTGCCCAATGGTTTCTCCCCTCCCCTGAAAAATAGTTGAATAGAAATCCATTGACTGGCTCAGTTGGGAACTTCTCTCGCTATTTAAGGAGCTCATTTCCTCTCAAAATCTGTGAAACCATCCTAACAAAGGCATTCCTGAGGGGTTCCCTTTGCCCCTTTTCTTCTTCCTCAGGTGACAGGGACGTATCTAATGGCAGCTTGTGCTTCATTGCCCATTACTGACAGTCTGTGAGCTTGTCACTGCCCAGAGTGACAACTGATTGGTCCCTCCATTCACCCTAGTATGAACAACCAGATTAAATTTATATACTCCCTCACCCTGTGGAGGGGTGTCCTGACATCCAGGGAAAATTGAGGGTAAGGAGGTCACTGCTGCTTTATTTGAGACCCAAAGTCTTTTCTCGACGCTGTTTGACATTATCCCAGATACATTTTTAAATCTGTAACAGGAGTGAAGAGTTGTAATTGGTTTAAGGTACCCAGAGACTTCTGAGCAGGCAGGATCTAAGTCATCGCCCCTGTAAATTACCGACAGCTGAAGTATGGAGACGAGAAAATGAAGCTCTCTGCAGTAGCCAGTGAAAACATCTTCTGGCGTTGAGGGAGACTTAGGCTTCCAAGTGCAGGAAGCCCCTTGAAAAAGATAACCCTTGCCTTCCCTGCACATCACGGCTGCTAACACCCAAAGGAGCTTGTCTCCTTTTAATCTGTTTCAACAACCCCACCCCCACCCCCCGCACCAGTGGCCTTGTTAAAGGGACTAATCTGCAAAATCACCCTTCCTTTCCTTCCTTTGTAGTAAAAGTAGTTCCTCCTCTGCATCCTGAAGAGTCTGGAGAACAAGCTAAGCCAAGATCAGCAGGCTTCAAGTACATGCTGCATGTAAAACATTTAGCTTCTTTCCAGCCTGGTTACCCTTCAGCTTGGAAAGAAGTCTGGTTTCCCTTCTTAGTGTTGCTAGCCACTGTACGTCAGCCACCCTCCTTTCCCAGAGGCTTTCTTATGCCTGTTTTTTTTTTAATAAGACTGTCTGTGAGATGCTTCTTTCATGTTAGACAACAAGACATCTAAAATCATCCTGAGTGGAGCACTTGGGTGACTCAGTTGGTCCAGCATCTGACTCTTGCTTTCAGCTCAGGTCATGATTCCATGGTTCATAAGTTCAAGCCCTGCATCTAGCTCTGTGCTAACAGTGTGACACCTGCTTGAAATTCTCTCTCTCTCAGAATAATAAATAAAATAATCATCCAAATAATTTTGTAATAAATAATAATAATAATAAATCATCCAAAGGATTTTTCTTCCTTATTCTAGATTGGGGATTCTGAAATCCCCAGAACCTCTTTCCTAAAGATTGCATCCCACTGGCATCCCATTGACATCATCCCTTTGCCTTAAAATACTAATTCCTTTCAGTTTTTTAAGTATTTTTCTCTTAGGTTCCTCCCTTCTTTCTTTCTCTTTCTTCCTCTCCCTCACCGCCCGACACACACACACACACACACACACACACACACACACACACACACTCCCCATCCTTTCCTTTATTCTCTGCTGTGGACCAGAAAGATACTATAAAAATGCCAAGGATGATTTGAACTTGCTGTCAGGAGGGTGGACATGTGCTGTCTTGAACCCAGGAAGTATATGAGCTGTATAGTCAATAAAATGCACTAAATGAATTGCCGTGAGTTTTCTTCCTTCTTTAAGAAAGTCTTAATTACTCAGCAGCATGGCTCAAGCTCTTGGTCTTTCAGCAAAGAGTTGGAAGCAGGCACAAAGGAGAAAATTCATTTCCAAGGGTTAAAATCTCTGTTGTCTACCCCTTCTGCTTTTGCTCTAGGTGTTCCCCACATATCTCTGATCCATGACAAATTAGTTCTTTAAAAGTGCCTGTAGTCACTATATACACACATGAGAATTCTTGCCTGGAACAAGAGAGAGTAGCATCCATGCCAGGTTTGCTCCGAGGCCACATAAGTGGATCATTTGAAAGTAGGCCTTGGTCTCCCTATTGCAGTGTATGATCTTGGGCCTGAGCCACTTATTCACACCCATTTCTGAAACAACGTTCTACACCATTTCTCATACCCTTGATTTCTGACACCATATATGTCATTTTCAGAATCAACAAACTCTTAGATACTACCCTGGCTCCTGACCTTGATTACTATCAGCATTCTTCTCTGGATACCCAGCCTACATACCACTCACAGATAACCACTAGAACTGTTGAGGCTGATCTTCAGAGAAGTCACCACCATAACACTCATCCTGTGTACATGAATGGAAACCAGACGGCGTTCACATAATTTGAGCATTGTTAAACACATGCTTCGATTTTTTTTTTTATAAATACAAGGAACTCTTATATATGGTCTAGTTTGGTTTTATAAATTATCATGCTTGCTTACTCATGATGATGCATTTCCCAAATCAGGTCTCTCACTCAATTTGTTTCTATGGTTTGGATATTTTTACTGCCTCTTACCAAAGTTGTCCTTCAGAGAGCTGTAGAAGAGGCCTGGAGACTTCTTCAAGGACACTGCTATGAAAGATGATACAAATGAGAGACAGAGAGAGAGGAGAAAAAAAAAGCAAAATTCCCCATGAGGAGCCAATGCTTTTTAGCTGATGGCTTCATAGTCATATTTCCATTTAATTTTGAACTTTCATAAATATGCCGTAAGTGATTTGGATTTGCCTTCAAGAGAACAAGGCACGTGATATCTTGAACCCATGGAGTAAATGTGCCGTAAAATCAATAAAACACATTAAATGAATTGCCTCTACTCTCCCCCCACCATGAGAAAGTCTTAATTCCTTTTGTGGCACACTGCACAGACCCAGCCGTTGATACTAACGGAAGGGAAATGGGGAGAAAAGAAAATGGAATTGGTGGCTGAAAGATGAACAGAAACTGGACCTCCATTCAGCCCGTTCTATTAAGTGGGGGATGTTTTTCCCCTCTCTGAGCAGAAGATGCTTAAATGTGTGTGCACGGTGAACTTCATGCTTATGGAGTGCACATCAGAAGTGATGATTAAAACCCCTTCTGCATTGAAGTGGCTTCTCTTGCAAAGGCTCACTGTCAGCTGCACTGTTGTTCAGGTCAGGAGTTAGAGCATCCTGGATGGGGCTGAAGGTTGATAGAAGGGTTCTTCCAATGGAAAAGTGCTTTGCTAGATAATCATCAGAGAACAGTGAGAGCTCACATGAATCATGCTAAAGGAGTCCCGGGAGATAAGGACTCAAGGGGATGGGCAGAGTTGAGTTTCTGCCAAACTACTGAAAAGGAACTGGCTTCACCAGTAGAAGGGGTGCCATGCAGATATCAATTAGCCAAAAATAATGCTAAACATCATAATTTTAATATTAAAATCTAGCCTGTGTTAAACGTTATATTAATTAACATGTATTATTTCATTAATTTTGTCAGGCTTGTACTTTTATTCACTAGCCCCATTTTACAGATAAGAAAAACAGACACATCTAGTAAAATTCCTTCTGCCACGTGGTTGATTCAGTGGCAACTAAAGACTCAAACCAAGGCAAGTGACCTCCAGAGTCCATGGTTTTAAACTGTATGTGATACTGGAACTAGCCGGAACTTTTGTGTTTTCCTTCTTGAACTTCAGTCTTTGTTAGCATATGGTTACAAAGTGGTCTGGTAAATTCCATGAATATTGAATGATAGAGATAGCTCTTCTGTTTAATGGGATTTCTCAAATGAGCACACATCCTAAAGAGAGAGAAACCAAGGGGAATACAGTCAGCACACTAGAGAATATTAGAGGAGCATCAGAGGCTGAAGGCATGGGCCACTCCTTCCCCCACAGAGGGGAATTAGGAGAATTCTAAGTGAAGACCCCTTGACTCCCTTTGGCATTGATGGAAAGATGACAATTAGTCTGAGACTGATGTGTTGTTCTAAACAGAAGTTTCTAAAAATGCCATTAATGCAGGCAGGCAGGGAGTAGGAAACAGGGAGGGGGAGCTGATTGCTGGAATTCCATAATTAATTGTTTGGCATTTGGAGCAGTGTGACATGAAGTTTCCATCCAGCCTTTGTTCTCTAGGGAGGTGTCAGTGCTTAAGAATTCATAGGATGCAGGAGTTGAAGAACCATAAAGATCATCTAGCTCATACCCCCCCCCAATTAATAGGTGAGGAAATGCAGACCCCAAGAGGGGACATGAGAGGCCCAAGGCTACCGAGCTAGTTAGTGGCAGAGCGGGGCAAGAACCCAGAATGTCTGATTTCTACTCAGTGCCCTTTCCATTCTACCGCTATATTGCAACGGCACCTAAGAGAACTCCCCAGAAGCCTAGTCACCAAATAGCAGGTGCAGAGTTTCATTAAAGCAGTGGAAAGCAGAGAGGTCAAAGGAATAAAAACAACATCCCACTCAATTATTTTAATGATGAAAAATTTCTAAACAACTGGGGGGTGAGTAACCCATCTGCTAAACAGATTAAGAAAACAGCCATTAAATGGATTGCCAGCATTGGCATTTCACAGACATTGAGACTCGTAACATTTTAAGACTGTTGTTGAGGTTAGAAGTTGTATCTGGACAACATTGATCCAAACCTACTTGTGTACAGATGATGAACCTAAGTCCAAGAGGGGGAGCAATTATCCAAATAAGTCAGTCAGTGGTAGAGCTGGGGCAAGGAACTTGGGCCTTGAACTACCTAACACTCAAATACCCCTAAGGTATATCACGGTTTCCCTGAATGAGCTGGTGGTGCTGAGGGAGAAGACTTGGAAGGCCAATGAGAGATCATTTGGCTCAGCCCCATGTATTTCCTTTAATGAATGGCTTGAAATGATCCCTCCTCCAAAGTAGTGTTTGAAGAGTAAAGTACAAGTTTAAAATTCTAAACTTGAAGTTCCATGAAGGAAAGACCTTCCTCAATTGTGGCCCAGGAGCCAAGGCAGAATGGACTTTATGTGAAATCTTGGCAGGATCGCCTTTTCAGACGGCAACCTGAAAATATTCCTAAAAGGAACAGAGATACCGTCAATTTTCTTGAGAGCCTATTAACAAGGGATTCTGTGAGGACTGTTCACTTAAGAACCATAACCTACATCTCTGAAGCAGCTCACAATCCACTTAACCAAAGACAGGCAGGCCTTTGGGGAGGGAGTAACGGACTCAACCTGGGAGAGCCAAGGAAGACAAGACAGAGGAGATGATGTCTGGGCAGTAGTTTGTTTAATAGATGTGAGCAAGGGGGCATTCCTGACAAGAATAACATGTAGAAGCACTGAAAGTGTCCTCAATTCATGTCATGTTCAAAATTGTCTTCAATAAATCCACCCAGGAGGTGAAAGACACAAATCACCACCCCTTATTGGGACTGAAAAAAAAAAAATTAAACAAAACACAACAAAACAAAGTATTTCACCTGAGGCCATGAAACTGGCATCTGTGATTGGAGTGGTAATCCAAACCCCTAATGTGTTTGACTGGCAGTTTGACCTTTCTTCTGAGGCCCTCTACAATTGCTCCACAACCCAAGTTGCCGTAGGATCAGAGAAGGCCATGGCTTACTCCTATAACCCTCAACAACCACATGGAGGAAATCCTAGTCCCCAAAAGGCAATTCTTCAATGTCAGGATCATGTTTTAGCGTCAACCTGCTCTACTTCACAAGACGCCACCTCCTCTATTCATGTCAAATGTGACGTGACTCTGCTGAGCTGCTGTTTAAAGAAAGTAAATGAAAGTCTTGAGTCCAAAATTATCTTAGGAATCACCCACCCTCTGCAAACCAATCTTTGTGCCTAATCCTATTCATCCGGCAACACTTTGATCCCTCTGAGGTCCTTAGCCTGCTCTGAATATGCTCAAAATCAGGAATATAGGTTACTACCAGAGGGATTTCTTTCATTTCTCTTTATTGTATCCTCTTTTGGGGAAACAACTACTAGCAGGAAAGGGACTTGAATGAGGGAGTTATTTATTCTTTTCTCCCAGGAAGAAATATGAAAAGAGAGAGACAGAAATTTGATGAAGGATATTTCTCATCTCCACTTGCAACTTGCCATCTTTGCCTAGTGAATGAGCATACTGCACACTGCATAACTCAGGAAAAGTTGGGTGAAGACACGAAGGAAACCCTACCAATTGTCATGGTCAATGACAACCAACATGCTTTTAACTTCTTCCTCCTCCTTCTACATCTTACCTTAGTTTCCCTCTTGTGGCCAATTTACTCTGATTTGCAAAAACAGCTACTACATGGGGCTTCCCAGTGATTTCTTAGCATGCAAGGACTCTTAGTGATTGTATTAAAGAGATAAAGCAGAGAGCTAGAGTAGGACACCCAAACTGAGAGACTAGAAGAGGAAAGGGGACTCAGAGGGTTAGTGTGTGTTCTAGATTCTAATTCTGGTACCAGCCTGAGCCTCTGGGCAAATTCTGTTTTTCCTTCTATTTACTGAGATTGGAATAAGTTTCTAAACTACTCTTTCTGGCCCTGGGGTGTATCTCAAGCTAAAGAAAGATCTAAAAGAAAGCTATAGAAATGCCAATTGTATCCTCATATTTTTTGGCATCAAATGGATAGCCTGGAGGAATATGGAGTAGCCCAGACCCTGACACATCTCCTGCCAGCTTTGGAGAAGACAAGCAAAAATATGCGCAGGGTCAATTTCATGGGTTATACTTTCTGATCCAATGGGTAAAATATTTGATAGGAGAATAAAATGCTGCTCGTTACATACAGTGACTTATTCATGAAGAACATGTCTCTTGGAGGTGGGAATAGATGCAGACCAGGAAGTCTTAGAACCATTTTGGTAAAAAGTCCCCATTAGGCATCTGCAAGATGACTATGTGTTGTGTTTCTTAATATCAATGGCAAACAGAGAAAAAGCCCAAATATGACATGGCTGATTGAATGGTGTAGAAGAAATGGAGAGGTTTGTTAACTGGTCTCTAATTTTTTAACTGACTTCTAATAAAGGATAAAGAAATGAAAAGAAAGCCCTACCTTAACCCATAGAAAAAATTCCCAAAATCTATTGCTTTGTGGACATTAACACTAGTGGCTGTTACCTGACTCACAGCTGCTCTTTGAGGGATATGGAGGGTCCAATCTACTCCCTTTTCCTCCTCTCTGTCTGAGTCTGTCTTCACAACTAGACTATGTCCCAGCAAGAGAAGTTCTTGGAAGACAAGTGACTAATTTTCTTTCACCCAACCAAGTTCTTCTGTCAATTATTCCTTAGCTCAAGTTAAGAAGTCTTTACTACCTGCTTAATTTAAATGTCTCTGGGGACACATTCTCCTATTTCTGCTTTAATACGATCATTTCCCTTTTTTCTGGAAGAATTATTGATATTTGCAAGAGAAAGAAAAAAATACACAGAACATCTCTTTGAAGCCGGTGAATTCTAACAGAAGCACAGCCTCTGAAATAGCTCCATGATTTTTTTAGTTCGGGAGTGTGTTCAGAAAGGCAGGCAGGTCTGCCTGCAGAGACCTGACTGCAGAGAGCTCTGGGATGCTGCTTTTCTTGACTGACATTCAAAACCCGATTCGTGGCCCTAAACACCCAGCCCATTACCATTCATGTCAACCCAAACGTTCCATTTATGTAGCAGCTGCATAAAACACTAGGGTGGGAATCTTTAAATAGTAACTGTCATTGGGACACCTGGGTGGTTCAGTCAATTATATAAGCGTCTGACTCTTGATTTCCACTCAAGTCATGATGTCAAGTTCCTGGGATCCAGCCCTGCATCAGACTCTGTGACAGTGCAGATCCTGCTAGGGATTCTCTCTCTGCCCATCCCCCACTCATGCTTGAGCATTCGCTCTTTCTTTCTCTTACTCAAAATAAATAAATAAACATTAAAGAAGTAACCTTCATTATTTGTCTTCATAATATGTGCTTCATAAATATGAACATTTAGAATGTGCAGACATTAATATCTATTTTGTATGAAATGATCATAACATTATATTTATGTAAAAAAGAAAATCATAGTTAAATGTCTATATTCAAGATCAAGTCATTATTTTTATTTTGGTGTATTAACATTCTAGATTTTTGTATGTATTTATACACAGTTATAAAGTTAGCTCTTAAATTATATATATATATTATTATTATATATATATTATATATATATATATGATGTTGAATCCAGTCTATACATATAGTAAATACAATGTTACTTTAATAGGTTTTTGATTTTTCATTTACCTGGATTTACTTTTATTGTTATTTTTTTTTAAGTTTTTTTAAAATTTATTTTTGAGAAAGAGAGAAAGACAGAGATAGAGTGTGAGTGGGTGGAGGGTGGGAAGAGAGAGAAGGAGACACAGAATCTGAATCTGAGCTGTCAGCACAGACCCTTATGTGGGGCTCAAATCCACGAACCATGAGATCATGAGCTGAGCCAAAGTCAGATGCATGACCAGTTGAGCCACCCAGGTGCCCCTGCTTTTATAATTATTAATAAAAATAATGCTTTATTTTACACACCATTTTAACATCTAAATATTTTTTCATATATATTATCATATCTGATTTTTTATACTACCTGTAAGAGACAGATTAGATATTATATTAGGTATTATTCTGAAAAGACATATACCATGGAAAAACAATAGCCAAACAGCAAAATAAGGGTGTAACAGGGTGTTGAAGTTTTGGGTAGAAAAGGTAAATGCCACAGGACAATGTGAAGTCAGTAAGTCAATAGCTAAAAAGGTCAGCAGGCTGAGAGCCTCGATAGGTCCCACAAAGGACATTTGTCTTATCCAAAATTCACCGTCCCAAATCCACAGGACTTACCCTCTCCACACTTAATGCTGGATTAATCTGACTCGGGGAAACTAGCTTATACAAAGTCCACTTAGACTAATATCTAGAATCCCAATCATAATTTCTTAATTTATCACAAGAAATAATATTTGGGTGGGCTATATATTCACCCTGGCTGATCAATATAACCATTCTCTATGAGATGGATACATATAGAAGGCAAAAAATTTTTTAAAGTTAGCTTGGAGAGTACTGACTAACAATGATGAATGTCAGTTACGTGATTCAAATGTTAACCACATATTGTCACCATCTCTCCAGACCCACTGGCCACCCTTCACCTCCCAGGCACAGAAGGCTGTTCTCATCCTTGTTTATTTCACCCTCCTTATTTTGAGCTCCACATGAACCTGTCTTCCACTCCTACCTCCTTACCCCAAACTGGCTAATATGGAATATACTCTATGTCCGTTTACCATACGATCATCACATGCCTGCGAGCTTCCATAAGATTACAGCTAGACGCACTGATTTGGTCGAGAGTAGTCTCAAAATTATAGCTTACAAATGTTCACCCAGTCTTTTGGTTCACTTTCACAAATAGTTCCTCACATACCAAGAGTGTGGATCTTGTTAGCTTAGACCGTTAATTTATACTCTACATTAGTCCCCAAACTTTTCCTGGAACAGGCATCCTCCCCCCTCAAGACCTATGTGTTTGCTGTTCCCTGTACCTGTAGAGGCTCTTCCCACACCTCCTTCAGATCTTTATGCAATGTCATCTTCTCCTATGGTGCCCTCAGATACACCCTTACATGTGATCTCTCCCTTCTTTATTTTTCTTGTTAGAAAATTATATGCCATGAATGTTTTTATTTATTAATTTATTTATTTCGTTTGTAACCAGTCAAAATCGACTGGTGTGTAAGCTGCCTGAAGGAAAGAATTTTTGTCTGGTTTGTTCACAGTTATACCCCCATCTGGAAGAATAATGCCTAGGACATAATAGGTGATGAATATATATTTGTGAAAGCAATGAATGAGTGACTCTCAACCCTGGCTGACATTAGTATTAGCTGGGGAACTTTAGGGATATTTTGACACCACCCTCCCCCCCAGATATATTAGTTTAACTGAGATGCCTGAGATGCCTGAGATGGGGTTCAGGCATTGGCATTAAGAAAAAAAAAAACCCTCACTAGATGAATTTAATGTATAGCCGAGTTAAAAACCATTAATTTAAACCCTCAGAATACAAACTCATCTCCAATTTTTGCAGGAAGCACACACCATTACCTCCAATAACACTGAACCAAACATTCCATATTTTTTGACTCCTCTTTATGCCTGACCCAACAAAGAACATAGAACAAAATTTGGAGGTCTACATTTTATTGCAAGAGTCACTTATGCATGTGATACAGTGAACTGAAGCAAAACCATGGAAAAGATAGAAATTTTCCAGAGATCTTTGATCCTGTTAAGAATGGCCAACACTTATATATAGGGAATTTCAAAGAGAGGAAGAAAAATTCCTTGGGGCTAGAAATATTTCATGATCCTGAGGCTCTACCTGTACATATGCAGGTTCATAAAAAAATAATAAAGCTGCATTTGTAGACTGGGTAAACAAAATGAAATTTTATAAACTCTTGTTTCTGAAATGTAGGCCTCCTAGTGCCCACCCCTCTGCCCTCGGCAAGAGGACCCTCCTTGCAGTTCCAATTGATGCGGAACTCATTTAGCCATTATTGCTGTGTAGACTGGTGCTTGAGAAGGAGCTTGAATATGCACCAAGAAGTAATTCTGATCCTCACCAGTGCTTCCCTCTGGATGGAGAAAATAATTTCTTGGCCACCCCCTGCTGAGCAGAATCCATGAGCTAAAATTAGGGTTAAAGGAGCCAACATGTGGCATCGTCCTTTTGTTCATCGGTTACTTGCTCTCAGAGATCTGACAATGTCATCAGAGCAATTTTGTTCTTGGCACATTAAAGAGGCCAAAGGAGGCACAGGGAACTCTACCAAGGTAGTAATTTTCTAGGTAATCATCCTAATGTCTTCATCCTGAGTGCCATTGTATGAGTAAGTTAATTAGGGAAGTTAATTTTCACAAATGGCACAAAAATGCCCCATTTACTGGCAGTCCCACTTTGTGCCAATGCCTGGCTCAAGGTAACCAAAAAAGATAAGTGGATGCTGTGTATCCATTACCGAAGCCCAGCTTGGACCAGGAAGAACCACATCTGCCAACTTGGCAGATGTGACCAGGGTTTGGAGTTTTCTAGGTCATGGGAGGGAAATTCTAACTCTGCCACTGGCAACTGAACAGTATGGCGAACTCATTTCATAGATCTGTCAGCCCACGAAGGACAAAGTGAAGCCGCTCCATGTGGGGGTGACATGACAGAGAGGCTCTGCATGTCAGTAAGCTGAGTCTGTCTGCCTAGATTCTTTGTGGAGTGGTGATGTTCTCTCTTGAGTGCTCTGAGGCTGAAGTGATAGGAGACATACGCGACAGCAACTAGAATCTTTGGGAGCTCCAGCTTTTCATTCTTGCAATATGGTGACTCTGGAATTAGACCAGATGGTGACAAAGCTATCTTTTCTCACCAGGAGAAACTATATTTCCCTCATGTGGAGGTAGAGGAGATAAAAAGGAAGGGGAAAGCTCCTCCACACTGTTTATGGACTGGGGGTGCAACATCACTATCAAGCAGGAGAAGAAAGAGGCTGGCGAGAAAGTGCCCATTTTCGGGGCTGGCAAGAATCCCATCAACTATGGACTGAAAGATGGAAAGCTGGAACTCACATCTAACATTGGACATTTGTTTGGGGTATTCTCTGTTGATCTTTTAGGGTATCCCATTCTGGATGGAGTACTCCATAGTCAGGAAAGAACAGGCTGAGTCCCTGTTTTGATCCCCAATGAGTTCTATTGCCTTGTTGAGCCACTTTCTTTATGTTGGAAATTAAGTATTAACACCTTCCTCACCTACCAGCGGGCAGATGACATCAAATAGTTTATGCTCAGCTCCTTGCACATAGTAGATCTCAATAAATATCACTTCCCTTTTACAGCATCTGAGTTGAAATATGTTTCACCTTTCCTAAGGGGCATGCTTTATGTTTCTGCCCTAATGAATTATTAGAATGAGGAATCCCCATGCTGTCCCTAGATTTGGACAGATTTTGCACTTCGGTCACATCTCAAAAGGAAACTGTCTTGAATCCGAAACCAAAAAAGGGGTCAGATAAATCTATTAATCGTTAGAACTAACTGGGGAAGATCTGGCAAGATAGATTTTCCTGATTGCCCAAGAATCTTTGAAGAATAATCCATCCCACCTTGTGCAGGAAACAAGCAATGCGCATGCTCGAACACATGACTGGTAACTGTCTGAAAACATGTCGGAGGACATGAAGGGAGGACTTTGGCAGAGTTAATTGGAAGTCACATATATCTTGTCAAGCACTGCTTTCCCAAACACTCGGGTGCTCTGTGAGGTGTTTGGAAGAGCAGGTTCCCACTGCTCCAGCTCCCACACTTCCTACTGGCACAGAGTGTTCACTTCCTCCTCCATCATTTGAGGGTTCAGCTCCACCAACTTCGAAAAGACGAACAGAGAAATTATTTAGAAGAGATAGCCTTGAAATATGTATTCTTCTGTCTGGAGAGAAGGTACACTTTGAAAGTGGGACAAAGGCAGGAAGTAAAATATACCTGTTCATGCCAAAGATTCTTGAAAGGACTCCAGGCAAGCTTAGGAAAAGATGGTTTTCCTTACCTTGTTTCAACTCTCAGCATCGTATTTCCTTAAGTATTTCCTGCCTTGAGAATGGGAACTGGGAGAATGGGAAGTGATTCCATACATGGGAATGCTTTAACACGGAATGTTTTCAAAGTTTCCAGAAGTTCTTGACCCCACAATCATGAGATGTCACATCAGGGGAGTTTTCTTTCTTTTTTTAAAAAATTTTAAGCATTTATTTATTTATTTTTAATTTTTGAGAGGTAGAAAGAGAAAGAGTGTGAGTGGGGGAGGGGCAGAGAGAGAGAGAGAGAGAGGGAGAGAGAGAGAAAGAGAGAATCTGAAGCAAGCTCTGAGCTGTCAGCACAAAGCCAGATGTGGGGCTTGAACCCACTAACAGTGAGATCATGGACCTGAGTCAAAGTTGGATGCCCAACCAACTGAACCACCCGGGTGCTCTTGGGGAGTTCTCATTTGAGGGAAGCACTGCTCTCTCACTGCATCTTCTTTAAAAATGCCAACATTCCTGGAAAAAGTGCAATTAAAATCTTAAGAAAGAGGAAATAAAAAAAGGATCTATTTCATGTCTTCTCTGTTGTAAGGACTTCACACATTTTATTTATTTTACCTTAATGCCAGTGATGTTGAAGATAATGTTTCCTTCATTTAATACAGTGGATATTTAGGTGAATAAAGATTTGCTAACTTGCCCAAGATTGCGAAGCCCATAGTGATTAAGGTAACATCCAAACTCAGTGCTGTTAAAAAATATATATTTTTTTTTTCTAATTATTCAACTGAATTTTCCAATGGGTTTTATACTAACTCATCTATTAACATTAGGGAAGGCTTAAACTTTGGTTGAATGTTGAATTAATACATACAGTTAGGCATTATGTGACGCTAAGTACTTATCTACTGAGTAAAAAATTAACAGGTACTACACTTGCCAAGATTTCTGTATTTCCCTTTTTTTATACTGTTTAGTGAAATAAGAAGTTAAAATGTTTCCTGGGGAACCTGGGTGACTCAGATAGCTAAATGTCCAACTCCTGATTTCAGCTCAAGTCATGATCTTGCAGTTGTGAGATCAAGGCCCGTGTTGGACTCTATGCTGAGCATAGAGCTGGCTTGGGATTCTCTCTGTCCTGCTCTCTCTGCCCCTACCCCACTCTCAAAATAAATAAATAAACATTTAAGAAAATATTTCCCTAGTAAGGATAGGCTCAAAGATTTAGGTCCAAGAATGTTCACCCCAGTACTGTTTTGATAGTAAATATTGAAAACTATCTAGAAGACTGTTAACAGAGAATTGTTGATTAACATGAAGTATTTTAAAAATGGAATATACTCATCTGATACCCAGAAACAATATTGGTACTGAAACAAAAAGATGATTAAAATATTTTTAAGGAAAATAAGCGGGGCACCTGGGTGGCTCAGTCAGTTGGGTAAGTGTGGACTTCAGCTCAGGTCATGATCTCACAGTTTGTGAGTTTGAGCCCCACATTGGGCTCATGGCTGACAGCACAGAGCCTGCTTCAGATCTCCTGCCCCTCCCCTGCCTTGCCTCCCCCCAAAAATAAATAAATATTAAAAAAAAGAAAAATAAGTGATCCTATATTTGATTTCATTTGTTTTATTTATTATTCTCTTTTGCTTCAATTAGAATCCTTCCTGACAACTTACTAGTTATGTGTTTGAAAGTTACTTAAATTTTTCAGGCCTCGGCTCATCATCTGTAGGACAGAAATGCTAATGATACCCATACCATAAAAGTTGTTCAGAGTAAATGAATAAAATGCTTTGAACGTTTCCAGGCATGTGGGAGTCAGTATGCATCCATTGCTGATGTTGTTGATATTAATAGCAGTAAGAGACACATTACTATTATATCAAGCCATTGATGGTTATCTCTGGAAGGTGGGAGTCTGGCAGACTTAGTTTGTTTTCTTGAAAAAACTTATAGGAGTCTTTCAAATTTCCTATGATAAACATGTTGTTCTGTGTGAGGAAAAAGTGACTTCTAGTAATAATTTTAAAATAACAAATCTTGTAGCAGAAAATAAAATAATGCAACTCTGTTTTACAGTCTTCCATGGAGAGGGAAGGAGAACAATTCCATTTTTTTTCTGCTTTAAATAATTCTTCTCCCATGAGAGTGTCAACAATGCATTATTCAACCAAGGATCTATAGATATGCGTGCGCTTAATGGTCCAAAAGTTGTATTAACAGCGTATTTTAATTTGGATTTCTAACTTCAAAGATAATTCCAAAACATTATATTTGGATGGCCACCTCAGTATAAATACCGACAAACGATTTCAGCACACTGTGTCTTTGTCTCAGGTAAATTAAAAAAAAAAGCCTTGATAATGATGTTGCCTTTTTGTTAAAATAATGCCCCAGTGATCTGACAGCACACTGTGGGAATGAAGGCTTTGCTGTTCCGTGTAAGTAACAGAAGAGAGTGGTGTAAGAAATGAATCATGCCAAGCTCAGAAGCTCAGAACTTGAGTCATAGCCATCCCATAAGTGTGATGGGATTTGGTTTGACAAGCACCATATATAACAATAAACTCACACTGTTAATTTGAACTTTACAGTATTTATACTGTTATTTATGTTTAATTTTATAAATTTGTTGAGTTTTATAGTGATTTAAGAACCTTAAGCTTTTATTAGGAGTTTATACTTAGTTTTATGTTTATATGCTTAACTGGCATAATAAAAATAAAGTAAACATTGAGTTTTTATGAGAATTTTTTCTCTACAAGGGATTTATACATTTAAGATTGATAAATAACATTGTGTAAGCTCTGGCGAGAATAGAATTTTAATACAATTTAATTTAAATATATACATATATTTTTATTTTTAATTAAGTTTGTTTTTTGAAAGAGACAGAGACAGTGTGCATGGGGGAGGGGCAGAGAGAGAGAGAGAGAGAGAGAGAGAGAGAACCACAAGCAGACTCCACACTGCTAGTGCAGAGCCCGATGCGGGGTTTGAACTCCCAAAACTGTGAGATCACAACCTGAACCAAAACCCAGAGTTGGACACTTAACTGACTGAGCCACCCAGGTGCCCCTATATATGTATGTTTCAGAGAGAGTAAGCATGAGCAGGGAAGAGGGGCAAAGGGAGAGAGAATTGTAAGCAGGCTCCATGCTCAGTGGGGAGCCCAGCTCGGGGCTCCATAGCACTACTCTAGGATCATGACCTGAGTTGAAATCAAGAGTCGGACGCTCAAGTGACAGAGCCCCCCAGATGTCCCTATTTCAAATATTTTTTAAAATCTTTTTTACATTCTTAACACTAGGCTAGCATTCTGGTTACATTTACTATATAATCTTGGTACTTCATGGGTTTAAGAGTTACCTGTGAAAATGTTAACAAAATAAGATGGTGTGTGATTCCATGTCTGGAGTTGTTCAGACAGAAAGTTCCTCGGAGTTCAGCTCAGAAAAAAAAAAAACCCAGAAGGCTGGATCCGGAAGGGAGAGTTTCCTGGGAAAGCTGGGATTTGAATTTATAGTCTTTTTTAAAAAAAGGTTTTAGCATTTATTTATTATTGAGAGACAGAGCATGAGCATGGAAGGAGCAGAGAAAGGGGGAGACACAGAATCCAAAGCAGGCTACAGGCTCTGAGCTGTCTGCCTGACGCAGGGCTTGAACTCACAAACCCCAAGATCATGACTTCAGCAGAATTCAGACACTTAACCGACTGAGCCACCCAGGAGCCCATTGAATTTCTGGTCTTGAAGGAGGAGCAGAGGGGAATTCCAGCCAGAGAAGTCTCAAGGGGGAAGATGAGGAGGCAGAAATAAACATGTCACATCTTTCCTGGGTTTGTGAGGGGCTGGAGTGGGGGCCTGTTCATGGCTTTGGGACAGGAGATAGAGAGCCGTTATACTTTTTTTTTTTTTTTTAATCAGCAAAGGGATAACAGAGTGGTATTTTGAACAATTCTGAGAGAAGCCTTGAAACTCTCACCATGCACCATGCCATCAGACACCAAAAGGAAATCAAAGGCATCAGAATTGGCAAAGAGGAAGTCAAACTTTCACTCTTCGCAGATGACATGATACTCTACATAGAAAACCCGACAGACTCCACCAGAAGCCTACTAGAACTGATCCAAGAATTCAGCCAAGTGGCAGGGTACAAAATCAACGTACAGAAATCAGTTGCATTTTTATGCGCATTGTGCCAAAGCCTAAACAAGTTACCTCGATACCAAGTTACCTCTCATGGGCTGCCCCGTGAGAACGCTCAGCTGTGACAACCATCCACAGCCTTCAATAAGGGCCAGGGCTCATGGCCTGTCATGCTTCAGTTGGACAAAACAAACAGACAAAAAGACCAGGGGTGGGGCGGTGTGTAATAATCACAGTCGTAGCTGCTTGCTGAGTAAGTGCCTGGCTGGGTCCAAACCAGTACACGAGTGCCTGCTGCCCTGCACTGCCTCGGGCTAGAAGAGTTCTGCGGGGGCAGTGAATGTGACCGCGTGAGCCTGGGTGGTTGTATGATTCCTTCAGGAAGAGTGAAACTAACACAGGTGCAAGCAGGACACAGTGTGTGTGTGTGTCTGCGTGGGTGTGCCTGTGTGAATGTGTGAGAGAGAGTTTGTGTGTGTAAGAGAATGTGTGTGTGTGTGTGTGTGGGTGTGTGTTTGGAGGACTCGGAAGGCATGACTATTTGTCTAGCTTGTCTTTCAAGGTCAGCTGGGGTCCTGGCTGATTTGCTCTTCATCTGAACAGACTCCCTCAGCGACGTGTTGTGGTGCAAAGTCACACAGTCCCACGACCCTGGGTTTAAATGCCAACCTTGCCTCTTTCTAGCTTTATGACCTTATACAGCTCACTTAACCTCCTTCTGCCTCAGTTTCCTAGGCTGTAAAATGAAGACCATAAAACTTCACAAGATTAGGTAGAGGAGGAGGCAAGGGATAGCTTGCAAATGCATGATGGGTGCATCCTTAACCCTCCCGCTAAAGGTTTCCTTTCTCTCAGTTCTGGGGTCTGCATGGGAAAGTGAGGCAGGCACTGATCCCGGGCTGGTGGGGAGCTGCTGGAGAAAAGAGGAGGGGACCCACTGCACCTTCAGGACCCAACCCCCTGAGGCCAGTGTGCGGGGGTTACGTGAGACTCTGGGAGTAACCACTGGGTTGCAAACAGAGCCAACAGCTGCCACTTACAGAGTCACCGCCCACAGGTGAGGGGCACAGAGAGAGCAACTCAGACTTGCTAGGAAAATGGCATGGGACAGGGTCAGGGGCATGCTTGGGGCAGCCACACGGAGGAGTCACTCAGGGCTCCTACGCCCGGATATGGGTGTTCCGCCCCTCAGTTCACGTCGTCACAAGCTACAGGACTGAGAAAAGCACAAATGAGACAGTGTGGGGTCTGGAGTGAGGCAGCAGGGCCATGTTGTTGTGATACTTGCCCATAGAGAGGAGTAAAGCAAGAGCTTTACCCAGAGAAAGGAATTCATATGTATGTGCTGGACCCAGACGTCCACATCTCTCTGTGGCCGAGTATAGAGCATCCCTGATGGGAAATCTATTTCCTTTACATTCACCCTATGCTTTCTCTCCTACAAGCAGCAGCTCAGAGCAGACATGTATTCCTCTGCCCAACTCACAGCCTCTCCTCCCCCTGACTTTGCCTGTCTACAAAAGGTCATTGATTTTATATTCTGTAGTCCTTCATTTGGCCCTTGAATTAGCCTGATGAAAGACTAATTTTCTAGTACCAAAGATAGAGCTTTGAGCACGTTCTTCTCTTTGGAGATAAATGGACTTTTACGTACATACATTTGGACCCACAGAATATAATTAAAACATAAGAGAGCTTTAATGCCCACTTCAGTTCTTCTGGAAACCCATTGGAGAAGAAACAGGTAAAACTTCCAACCATGGAAGTGAGTTAAGACTCTCATTGCTTCAGGGGGACACTTTTCCTTAATACCCCTTCTAATTCACTATCCTTACCGGGTGCAGGTGGAGGAATCAAATCAGCCCAAAGGGGACCAAGAGTTTGGAGTTTAGAGTTGGTCAGGGGAAGACTTCCCCAGCAAATGTAACTCACCAATTCTTGAACAGTCATGACTGAGAATAAATCACACATTAGATTTCAAGCATAACTTTGGCACCTGAATTCAAACTACTGAATTATGAGAAAGGTGGGTCAGCCAGCTTTATAACAGGCCTGCAGACCTCAACCACAGTGGGGGCATAGGTAACGAGATAAAAAATTAACCTCTTTAGCAAGCGGGTTTAACTTCGAGAACCCTAGGCCCCCACAGGAGATCATTACATACAATTTTAATTCTGCCAACATTAATTGGATATCTCCTGGTGCCTGAGCAGCACTGAGCTGTGTGTCACTATTTAACAGTAACTTAGTTTAGCAATTAGTGTAAAGTAAGCTTGAATCACTCAGCCAGCTAGTTTAACCCGTCTTCCTAAACGCCTTTCAATTCAGTATTCTCATCAAGCACTGGGTTCATTAAAGCAGCTCTTTCCTGCATGGTATACATCTCTCTGTTCTTCTTAAGGAAAGATGAATATTGGCTATCCCCAAGTTTTACAAGTACCCTATTGTCCTATTTTCATAAGGATCTTCTAGAAGAACAGGCATTAGCTTCCCCAACATATATAGGTCTGAGAAGCCTCATCTACTTATTCAATCCCCACACAGTACATGATTTTCCTGCCCCCATGGTGTCTGGGCCAGAAGCAGAAGACATGCTTCTTTACCTCTACTGAATGGGCTGGGGAGACAGCAAGTGACAGACCTAAGAAGAAATAGGGGGGATCTCAACTCTACCCGTCTTCCTTCTCAGTGTGAAATCTTTGCTAGCTTGAGTGGAAGGTGAGTGGGGGAAGGCCTCTGCTTGCAAAGAGGTGCTGGCAGGGCCCAGACTCCACTGGCTGTCTCTCTGCCTCTGTCACACGCTGTTGTGCTGGCCGCCCGGAGTCAGCATGCTCTAAACCCCTTAGCCTAGCTGTCTGCTGCCTCCATCTCTCAGGGAAGTGGCTCTGGGGTGCTGGGGAGAAATGAGCATAGAGGGAGGTAAAAAGCCATTTAGAACTGTGACTTTGAATATATTAAGCCAGCTCCTTCTGCATGGAAACGATCTAAGAAGGACAGTGATGAGGGCATGGGGGGAGGGTTGGGGGAAGATTTATGGAACAAAACACATTGGCCATGCACTCTGGAAGATACAAACTCTAATTTAGCTAGAAGACTTAATGATTTTAATGATTTGTTGTGATCTCAAAACAACAGTTAAGAGATAAATCTACATCATTAAGACTATTATGGTGTTTTGCTTCATTTAGCAAATGGTGGTGGGTTGAGGGGCTTGGGTTGGATTTTTGAGGTTGTTTTGCTATGAAGACACCCACACTTAAGTAATAAAAACAAGCTCCTGGGGCCCAAGAGCAATTGGCTCCCAAATCCTTTGTTGGCAGAAATGGAAAGATGTCCTTGAAAACTTAACCCAAAAGTTTGCTTAAATGCCTTTTCTGTGTATTCTGGGCAGAAAGCAAACTAGCACAGAAAATTGAAAGTTGATTGTTTTTCATCTTGGCTTGAGGCCCCAGTCCAGAGGAAAGAATACGTGGCTCCTAGTGCCTTGATGCTCTGGGGGAAAATCTGATCATGCTTCTAGAATGAAAAGTCGAAGCCCATTCCATTGTTATGTACGGAGACAAAGTCTGGTGTTTACATTGTGCTTTACGTGACAAGAGCCCGGAACTGTCAAAATAATAAAACAAAAAACTTGGCTACTTGGAGCTCTTTATTAACTGCCACTTAAGCATAGCTACAGAACAATGACCATCAAAACTGAAATAATGATTCCAAGACACTAAATATATTCTGAAATGCTTCTATCAGCAAAAGCCCCTTTACATGCAGTCTCTTTTTTGAAACTTTTTGCTTTTTATTCATTTTTGCCTGAAGATACTACCTTTCCTTTAGCCCTCTCAAGTGGCTTAACTGAGAAAATTCTAGGGCCCCACGCCACTGGTAACACTGCCTACAGGCAGGCTATCCATCCTCCATTCTTCCATCATCCCTCCATTATTGCTCCTTCCGGCCCTTTAACCCTTCCACTTAACTAACTCTCTCTAATTCCTCTCCAGCTCTGATGCTCATACCACCATAATATATCCTCCTCTACCCTATTAGTCTACAGAGCTGCATATGGATGAACCCTTCCCATTTCTTGATGACTTTCACTCTTGGTTTACCAATATTCTGTGTAATACAACACCTCCCACAATCTTTCATTATTTCAATACACCCGAAGGTGATCCTTTCAATACCCTGGCCTCTCATCTCCAGGATGTATTCCCCTTGATTGCCTCAGCCACCCAGTCCCACAGCCTCTCCCTAGACCATGTCATTACCAATAACTGTGTCCTCTTCTGTCAATTTTAAGCATCCTATTGTCCTACTGGTAGATCTTATCTCCTAATACTTTCCTCTTGCTTACTCCACATGCTGGCTATGATAGCTTCCTGGATATTCCTTAGACTCAGGAAGCGTATTTTCTTTTAAGGATCTAAACATTTGTCAGTTCATCTGCCTGGAAAATGCTCTTCCCCAGATATCCTCATTGGTTGTACTGACAGCTCTTTAGACCTCTCCTCAGTTGGCATCAGCAACATTACTCAGTACTCTATTTAAAATAGAAATTCCCCCTTTCCAAGCCCTTCTTATTCTTGAAGCTCCAGTTTTCTTCTTAGCACTTATAACCATTTGTTGTATTATATATTCTCTTATTTATTCTCTTAATGTCTGCCAGCCTCTGCTGGAATGCAAACTGCATGAGAGCAGGGATTCAAGTTTGTTTTTTCAATGTGTTTTTCCTGGTGCATTTAAGAGTGTCTGGCACATGATGGGCCCACAAATATTTGTTGAATAAATAAAGATCTGGCCAAATGAATAAATAAATCAAAGAAATAGTTATTAAGAATTAATGATGTACCCAGAGCTCTGGTACTTTCTGTAGAAAAAAAAACAGGTATTTGTTCCCAGTTACTTAAGGAACCTGTAATTTAGTTAGGTACCAAGACTACCATCAATCTAAATTCAGTGTCTTTTAGCCCATAGGACTATGATGAAGTTTAGCCCATAGCAATGGTCTACAACTTCAACAGATAGGAAGATGTTTGATGGTGCTGCACAAGGGGATCTCTTTTTCAGGTTGGAATTTAACAAATGACTCTTCTAACCAAAGAGAACAAAATAAAACCTTCCTCTTCCTTCTAGAGTGCCAGAGAAGGTATGGAGAATACTGAAGGTATGGGAAGAAACTACCATATGCAGATAAAATCTATATGGGTGAGAGAGAAAGAGACAGAGAATGGAGAGAGTAAGCACATTCCTAGGAGACTACATAGAGCAGGCAGCAAGCACTATACACAGCTTGGTGGGGAAGTATAAAGCTTCCATAAACACTTATGGAAGCCAGCGATGGAAGCCAACACAGACAGGACTTTGTAATAAGGGGTCTCAAAGGAAGGCATCAGCCATTACAATCCCAGATGTACCAGGACTAAATCTCACTGGGACACAGAGAAAGACTGAAAAAAATAAAATGAACACACATACCCAAGACAGAAAAAGAGGAGCATCCAATCTGTCCAAATTTGAGCCTCTTCCCTTGGCCACCACAGTGAAAGTATCTCAAGTTAATTTGCTATGTGAGAAGGGACTAAGAGTTACATTTATACACTTACAGATTTTATAGGATTTTTTCAATTAATGTCTAGGTTCACTATGTAGAAATCTCTATATGATTTCATGCCAGAGTATAGTAGAGTACAAGTTCAGCCATTCTAAGTTGATATTTGGTCCCGCTCTTTCTTTCATGTATTTATTCATTTATTTAAGAACAACTAATTGACTACCTGTTGCTTTCCAGAAGCTATTCCTATCTTCTGCTCTCATGAAACTTATATTTGAATGGAAGGAAGCAGACAACAATAAATCACCCAACACTGACAAAGTGTATCAGATAATGGTAAATGCCATGGGGAAACCTAGGAGAGGAACAGCAGGTAAAAGCTAGATGGTTATCAGATTAAATAGCTTCATCTGAGAAGGTCTTACAGGGTGACATTAGAGCAAACCCTAGTGGAGGTTAAGGAAGTGGTGATTTGGAAATCTGCAAGAGAAACATTTCAAGCAGAAGGACCATCAAAGACAAACACTTGAGGTGGCAGTAGGTTGTCTTTATTTGAGAGACAGCAGAGATGTTCACTTCACTAGAACATCAAGCAGGGAAAGAGGGAGGTGAAATCAGAAAGGTAGCCATGAGCTTCCTCATATCAGGTCTTCCAAGCCATTGAAAAATTTTTTCCTTTTGCTCTGCATACCATGGGAAGCCAGTGGAAGCTTTTGAAGACGGGAGTGCCAGGATCTGAAATACATTCTGGAAGTTTCATTCTGAGGACTATGTGGAGAATGTGCTGTGGTTGGGTGCAGAGAGCAAGGGCAGGACTTGGGAGGCTATTACAATACTTTTGGAGAGAGGTGGGGCTGATGAGTAGTGCTTGCATTCTAGATATGGTTAAAGGCTGTCCATGTAGATTGACACAGAGATTGGATATAGCCGGGAGAGAGAGAGAGGAGGAAGGGAAGCATGAGACCAAAGCTTTTGGTCAGAGTTAATGGAAGGGGGAAGCTGTCATTTACTGAGATGGAGAAGAACATATGAAGAGCAGGTTTTGGGAGGGAAAGCAGTTGATTTTTGGACATATTGTATTTAATATGCTGATCATACATCTGAGTAGAGACACACAAGTCTGAAGTTCTGAGACAAAGAACCAAATTCCCTCATGTTACTTTTATTATAATGTATGACAGTTGGATCAATTAATGCAATCTGTAATAATCAACATTCTGAATTTTAGGTTGGGCAAAACCGGAGATAGTGCACCTCTTTTTTTCCCCTAATTTTTTGATATTTTGTTTATTTTTGAGAGAGAGAGAGACAGAGTAGCAGGTTGGGAGGCACAGAGAGAAAGAGACACAGAATCTGAGGCAGGCTTCAGAATCTGAGGCAGGCTTCAGGCTCTGAGCTGTCAACACAGAGCCCGATGTGGGGCTCAAACTCACTAACTGCTAGATCATAACCTGAGCCACCCAGGTGCCCCCAGAGATACTGCACTTCTTAAAGTATTTTCTCTAAAGGTTTATTTCTGCCAGAGTATGGCCCATAATGCAAAGGTTAAGTGCTAAGCTGTATGACACTGACTATAAATGCTCAACAAGGGAAGGGCAGAAGGAAGTTGGTGGAAATTAGAGTCACCAAGGAAAGCTTTGGATGTGAAGCACAGGTGGCTTGGAAAACATCATCAGGGTGCATGACTCAAATTTCCCAGCAAGGGATGAGGAAGAATAAAGTGCAAAGGTAGATACTAAGAAATGCTCTCAAAATGGAAAGGCTCTCTCCCAGCCCAGCATTGCTCAGACACAAATGGCCCCAGAGGCTTGAAGACATGACTTAGTGTCCCAATGAGTTTTGCATACAGTTTCCAGAGAAACAGGACCTTCAAGGAGGAAAAGATAAGCAAGATCTTCCAAGGAAGTGTTAATTAATAGGTTCATATTTTTATAGATATTAAAGTGAAGTGCCTTAACATTATTCTCAAGGTGTTTTTCCCTGGCAAACTTCCATCTCCAAAACTGTTCTGAGATAATAGCAGGAGAGTTAGAGAACCTGAATCCATGAGCAAGACAAAGCCAGAAACCCAGGTGTTTGAAAGCTGCCGGTAAGCCTCTGTTGAAGCTCAACACGGACCATGGAAACTGTACCTAAGACTGACCCAAGCAAGAAGGTCCATGTGTGTGAGGACAGAAGAGTGGTATATTAATATTTTGCAGTGTATACACTCTGGCACTTTAAAGCAGAATCATTAAAGAATTTTAGATACTTAATGGAATGTCCAGAAAATCCAGAGAATGAGGGTCAGAAGCAGCATCTTCAGGAAAAATACAGCAGCATCTTCAGGAAAAATACACCAGCAGAATCAGCATGCGAGATATCCAACTGCTCCAAAGCAGAGGCGCTGGGCTTGTAGCCCCAGGACCACCGAGCTGTGTCCATCTGCTGTGTGCCCCCACAATGACCCGGAAACAGATGGCAGAGAGCGCGGCCTCCTCCTCCACACTTTTTCTACTGAATCCAGGACTTCTGTGGATCTCTGACCACAGGTCTACATCAAGAGCTGCTGTAGATGCAGAGAATACTGGAAAGCCAAGTTCTGACTTCGACTTTGCAGGTGGAAGGTGGGAACTGTAAAGAAAAAGAATCCTGTTCAAGGATTCCGAACATTCATAAAAACTTATAAATGTCCAAAGAAGGAAACAAAATCAACCCCATCAGACCTCTGAATGTGAGAGGTCGTGGGGAAGGGCAAGAAAGGAGGAAGCGGTTCTGCCGCCTGAATTTAGGCTTGAAATGAACAGATACATCAAATCAGGATGGTAATGTGGGGAGAGTGGATATCACGGACATCTGCCCCGTTCCCTGCCTCCCTTAAACTGCTCCCATTAGTATCAGAACCGTAGTCCACGGATGGAAAGTGTGGCCCAGGAGCTGTAAGACCTGAGGCTCGGATTTCCTCGGCCTCTCTCTGCTCAGATGGACTGAACACAGTTAGCTTTCCTCCCAATTTTGCAAGTTGGAGATTTGAGAGGAAACTGCAGGTGTTATAGGCAAAATAAAGAAGATAAATTTTTCCAAGCTGTCATGAGAGTTGATTTTATAGCTCTATCAGCCTGACCGAAGAAGGAAGCTTGCGCACATCACTTTCAGAAATCATAACAAAGAAATAATCGCAGATAGGATGGGAAGTCATGGATCAGAGAGCACGCCTCTGTAAACACTGTCCGAATCTCTGGGTGCCTGAGAGAGGGCGGGGTCCCTGAGAGCTGAGGAACAGCGGCTGAGTCTCCACCACTAGAAGCCTGGAAAGAGAGGACAAAGAAAGCAGCTCAGGCGTGGGAGGTGGCTTTGTGGCTCTGCAGTGACCTAGGCCAAGGGATCCTCTGGGACAGGAAGGAAATGACTCTGGAAAGAGGAGAAGTGGGGCGGAGGTGAGCAGGGCAGCAAAGACGTGGTCAGGTTGGGAAGCAAGCGGCTGAAGCGGAGGAGTTGCAGAGATCCTGAAAGGGCAGGGAGAGGAAATTAGTCTTGATGCTGGAGGAAACAGGGAGTGACCTGAGTTTTCATATCAGAAGAGAATCAGGAGAGAATAAACATTAATGAAGATCCGGCTACTGCGGACTGGAGAGAGGAACATGCAGGATGTAGAAATCACTGGAATCCTGGGAAGGCTCAGGCAACGTTGTGTAGGGTGGACACGGTGGCAGCGGTGGGAAAGGGGCCACGTACATATTTCAAAAAATAATGCAAAGTATGTAGGAGGGTGACTGTCAAGAACAATGAGTAGAAAATGGCTCCAGGAATTTCAGATACAAAACAGATGAACATAAGGAAAGGGAAGGTAAAATAATATAAAAACAGAGGAGACAAACTATAAGAGACTCTTAAATACAGTGAACAAATTGAGGGCTGCTGGAGGGGTGTTGGGTGGGGGGAAGAGCTAGAGGGGAGAGGGTCATTAAGGAGCGCACTTGTTGGGATGAGCACTGGGTGTTATACGTAAGTGATGAATCACTGAATTCTGTTCCTGAAACCATAATTGCATTCTATGTTAACTACTATGGATTTAAATTGAAAAATTAAAAAAATAAAAATATTAAAGCTTTAAAAACGTTTAAAAAAGAAACAAATGTACTAGAATAGGACTATTTCAGAACCTCAAATAAATACACTTTAATAGTTTGTGGGGGAGAAAAAAAAGGAAAGAAAGAAAATGGCTCCAGCAATTTAAGGGCCCTTGAGAGTCAGGAAGTTGGAGAAGGGACTGATATTTTTTACCCAATGGAGAAGAGACCTGGAAGATGATAGATAATGTTGAGTTTGAAGTGGTCAAAGACCAGTTTTCCTTGCAGTATAAATGTGTTTAGTATGCATGGATGGAGTCTAAGCTTGTGTATGGAATCAGGTGCAAACCACAGTGGTCCCCACGGTGTTAGATTACAGATTCTGTACCATCCTTCTTCCTCCACACTCACCGGCTCCCTGGGGCATGTTTTCCCTCCTTTCTGCCTTGTGGAATTACTTACAGATAAGAATCTGGTAAAATTATTAAAATGGTTTAAAGGCATGAAGACTCAGAAACCTTCAGCTACTCGCCCCAAATCACACAGGAAATATGTGAGGGAGAAATATCACAACCAGAGTCCCTCGACCTTTTATAACTTTCTTTTATGAGACTGCTTGGCAATCAACAAAATATGTTTATTATCTATACAGTAGTAAGAGGCATGGAGAGGAAAGTGTGCTTTTGGTCCATTTCTGTGTGGATGAAATACTTCTGACCAGAACTAGGGTCACTGCTAAGAAGAGTCCCAGAATGGGGACAAAGCTAGGTCAATGAAGCATGGATTTAATTGTCTGTATTTTGCTAATTGCACATTTTGCTTCTGGAATTGCTGTTGTCTCCTCATTTATGGGGCCAGAATTGTTTACTGGAACAAGTGATAGAGCCTCCCAATCTCTATTCCCTGATAGGTCATATGGCCATCACCCGCTGCTACACATGGTCTTCAGAGAGGTCAGCACTGTACCCACTTGCCTTTAGCTGCCAGTTGGCCATGGACAGAGATTCCAAATTCATTGTGAATACAAAGCCCTCAGTGCAAGGTGATCTGGGCTTGGTTTGTGCACCATCAATGGTCTCCATTTCCCAGTTAGCCTGAACTGTGGTAAGGGTTCAATAAATGTTTGTTGAACAGAAGAAGAGTGTCCTGTGTGGCAGGTATTGGGCTGAGGACATTGCACACCTTATTTCACTGAATCTTTACAAGAATCATTGAAGACAGGTGTTGGTTTCCAAATTTTTAGTTGAAAAGGTCAAGACCCAGATGATTGCCCAGTTTGCCGCCAGTCCTATTCCTAAATAAGGTGAAATTTGTCTGTTCCCAAGACACTATCTTTCCATCATCCCAAGGCTCTCAATCAGCTTGCCCTTGATCCACCAGGTGTAGATAAAAGTGTATCTGATGCTTTCTTTTCTTGATGGAGGTTTAGAAAGGGTGCAAGTCTGTGCTCAAAAATACCCTTGTGTACAAGAAAGAAATGCAATGTTGTCCGTTAGCTGGTCCAAATCATGACTGGTCATGAAATAATTTCCTTTGAAAACCTTGTATTTGAACAGTTTGATGACAGGGGGATGAACAGCTAACCAGTAGTTTACCTAACTGGAAGGTTAAGATAGAAACAAAACCACCCAAATATCCTGATACTGGATCTTTCTGATTTAATCTTGAAGTTTCCAAGTTGAAAAGAGAAAAAAATAAGACTTTCCATCCATTGGTCAAGATTATCGGAAGCAAATCCCAGGTAGATGTTTTGAAGAAAGAATCTATCAGACTTCCGATTCAATTCTCAATAACTTTCTCAAGATCTTTCCTTGAAAAATATGTTTTAAAGTCATTTGTGTGCCTTCTAGCACTAACGAAGGTTTATGCAAAAGCAGGCTGAAAAACATCCCAAATCCAACCACTTCAGTAAATACAGCTATTTTCATTTATTTCTATCAGAACTTGCCCATTCAAAACCATAATTTTATATAATTTAAAGCAAAGTACAGGTACAATTTCATTGTTTAACATAAAATTACATAATAAATATTTTGTATGCTGACAAATAAACCTCACATCTACCATTTTAATCCCTGTGTAGTATAGTTTTATACTGCATGATACCGTCATTATTTAACCATTCCAATACTGTTCAAATTGCTTCCAATTTCTCACTATTATAAATAATGCTACAATGTATTATCTTCATGTAAATGACATTTTTATTCTTTAAGATTATTTACTTAAGTTATATTCCCACAGGTGGGATTACAGAGTCTATTTGGTATATGTATTTTGGAGTTTTTTATTCCCCTGACTTATTACCTTCTAAAAATATTCTACTAATGTAATCATTTGATTGCTGTCATTTGAATGTATATAATAATTTCACCACTATCTCACCATTACTATTTTCTTTTCTTTTTCAAATCTGATTGGTATAAAACCTTATTCCATTTTTCAACTTCTGATCCATCCATGTGGACCTTAATTCTGACTATGTGTTTCCTGTAACTTCTGTCTTCCCTCTCTTTTCCTTACTAATCCATAATCTTGCCTGAGTTCCTACAAGGTGATAGGCATCGTACTAGATGCATAGAAATAGAGCTGCAGAGAAAATAGGTTTTCTGTTCTCAGGTAACTTTCAGTCTAGGTGGGGAATCAAACAAGAAAAAAGAGAGAGAAGGAAATGATAATACCACATGTGAAGGCTTTATTGGAAGTAAGTGCAGGCACTAAGGAAGGAAAGGGAAGGGAGGGGCCAAACCAAGTACCTGAAAGGAAGAGAAGGAGTCCAGTAAGAAATAACATCAAATTGAAACCTGATGGACAATTCAGAGTTAAAAAAGATGGAGTGTGGAGGGTGTGATGGGGGTGGGGGTGGGGGTCTGAAAGGAGTGTCCCAAGTAGAAGCAAATAACAGAGACACATGCTCAGAAGTGAAAGAGAACATGCCTAAGTGCAGAAAGAATAGCTTTAGCCGGAGCTCCCCAACATCAAATATGGGAGGGCCCCAGGTCCATTGCTCTGCCTCCCAACCCACCCTCCCCATACCCGCTCTGTCTCAGCGGCCAGTCTGCTTCACCGTTCATTGTCTCCCCACACGGCAGCCTCTGCCAACTCCTACAAGCACTTGCAAATGTGGAAATTGAAAACCTGCGTTGCTCCTGGGTTGATATGGAGTGATGAACTGGGGAGTGTGTGGCTGAGCATGTTCTCTTTACCCATTGGGACACAAAAGAATATGCGCAGATAAGCTATGCACAGCACACAGCAAACCCAGCAGTGGCTATCCTCTGTCTTGTGTCTTCGCTCCAGGCGAGCCCCTCAATTCATTTCTTCAGACCTCCCTCAGAAATTGCCAGAGTGGTTTCCCACTGTCAGATTGTGCTGCCGTCCTGCGCATCTCTTTGCTGCAAAGGGAAAGATTAGCCAGAGACACAGAGAAATGGATTGACGGTGCTGGCGACATTCAGCACACACTTTGAGAGTCGCATTGCCACTGAATTAGACACTCTGGCTCAGCACAGCTGGCACACCGATGCTCTTTTAATAACATGAAGCAAATAAAACAAGAAGAAATTTTTTTATTTGCTTTGGGGAACCTTTATACCCACGCTCTCCTCCTCTCATCTGTCTAGGAATATCGGCCCCTCTCTTACTGCTTTTGTGCTACCCTGAAGCTTCAAGGGTTAACCTTACCTTTAAAGAAAGACATAAGATGGTTGCATTCTGGGGCGCCTGGGTGGCTTAGTCGGTTAAGCGTCCGACTTTCGCTTAGGTCATGATCTCGCGGTTCGTGGGTTCGAGCCCCGCGTCGGGCTCTGTGCTGACTGCCAGCTCAGAGCCTGGAGCCTGTTTCAGTCTGTGACTCCCTCTCTCTCTGACCCTCCCCTGCTCATGCTGTCTCTCTCTCTCCTAGAAATAAATAAAAATATTAAAAAAAAAAAAAAGATGGTTGCATTCCTTGTGGGCCAACCCCCGGAGCCTCCATGAACCCGAAGTTTCATCAAGCCCCAAGATATGGGGAGAGCAGGCAACACACCAAGTTTATGGCAACAAGGATGGAGTGAGCCCTGGGGTGACAGCTGTGAAGTGGGGATAAAGATAGAACAGTGTGAGTCCTGGCTGGCTGTCATTCTTCTGCTGCCCCCTCACAGTTTTGGGAGGTTTGACCAGGGCAAGAGCTTTCATGAGCACATGACCTAACACGCTGTAATTTCTCACCTTGCCCTCTGTTTGCTCCAGGCTCAGAGCAGCCAAGTCCTTTCCAGGTGTCCTCGCCCATCTCAACCCTATTCTCCAACTCACAAAGGGGTTTTGAAAGGCAGTGGAGCATACATTATCTTTTGTTCATTTTTTAACCTAAGGTGTGTTTTAAATACATGTGTTTCCAGTAGAAGAGTATTTTATATAAGTTATGTCTCCAAACCCCAAATTCCATCAGCTTCCACCAAAATGTGTACCACTCTATGCCCAACCTACCCATCTTAAGATTCACCTCCTTTTGAAATGTTTCCTGACCTCATTTACTCCAGAATATGATTGGGCAGGTATTTTACTGCACCTTACACATTCTTCTCCTACAGCACTAATCCCTTGTCTTTGTTGACTTACTTACATGTCTATCTTCCCTTTTGAACTATAAGCTACCCGTGGTAGGCTGTATTTTCTGAGATGGCCACAAAAATATCTCTCATCATACATATTTCTGTACAATGTGACCTTGACATACCTTTCCTCCAGAAACAGGATCTGCGTTCACTTTCCCAGAATCTATTTCGGCTGTGAGTTGCTTGTAACCAACAGAATGCATTGCAAGTGATGTAACCTGACTTCTAAGAAAAGGTCAGAAAAGGCAACACAGCTTCTGCTTCTAATGAGGACACTCTCCTTTGGAGGCCTGTTGGAAGTCCAGCTGCCCCAAGACTGCCTTGTAGTGAAGGAGCCAGCAGCCCAGCTGTCTCAGCCTATCACAAGAATTTCCTGCCAGACACACCTTCAGATTATGTCTGCCTTCGGCCATCTGGTCACTCCCAGCCTTGAATTTTGTCATCCGAGGCCACGGACATTGTGGAATAGGGTCATGCTCTTCCCCCCATGACCTCGAAATTCCTGCTCCGTTGAATCTGTGAGCAAAATAAACAAACAAGCACAAAGCTTGGGAGCTGCCCATCACAAAGCAATAGTTTGCTGGAATACCACTAAGGACTGGAACTCTGCCCTTCAGGTTTATATTCTTAAAGTAAAAGTGGTCGATGTATGTTGATCATATAAATGAATAGCTGTAGTTTTTTTTTTCTTTTAAGTATGTCCAATTATGAGGCACGATGCAATACGTGCCAAGAGTGAACCTCCCAACACAAAACAGCCCCTAAGATGCTGAGCCCTGGGGAAAAATAAAGATAAAAGCTAAAGTATTATCAGAATTTATCAAACATTTCTGCCTTTTGCTGGTCAGAAGAGGGTCCTGCTTTAGGATGATATGGACTTGCAAGCTGGATAAACATGTCGATTGTAGATATTTAATAATGTATAGATTCCTTACTTGGAAGTTTATTTTATGATTTCTTTAATTTGGGCTGAGACTGCAAAGGAGCAGAGCAAAGATCAGGGATGGTGCATTTCTCATCTCTCTTGGATAGGTTCCCAGAGGTTCAGACTGAAATGGCTCAAGGTCTTTTCCTAGGTAAAAAATTTTGAAACGGATGGCTAAATGTTTGGTATTCTCCAATTAAACAACTAAAATGTAGGTTATCTTTTTTAAAGAAAGAGAGAGAGGCTGAGAGAAGAAGAAAGGAATACAATCAAGTGCCCCATTTAATTGTATTCATTTATAAGTGCCTCCCTGTGAAGAGATGGGGATTGAAGACAAAGGAGAGAAAAGATAATGAAAAAAAATAACAAAAAACCACAAGCATTGTTAGGAGCACAGTTCTGTTTTTATTGTTATTTTTTTCCCTTATCCGCCCCCCGCCCCCCAGGCTAATTAGACACTGGAGTGTATCTAGTGGGAATAAGCCAATAGACTCTTGCACTTGGGATTCTGAGTTGGACCACTGTTCTTACGTCAGCCTACATAACTGGGCCTGTCAATTCTGTGATGCTGGGGAACTATCCCTCTAGGTAGAACAAATGTTGTTTAATTTGCTGCATGAAAGTTTTGTTAAATAAATCATACATTCATGGAGCTGAGGAAATTAACAAGAAACTTTGCCTGGGAGGCTAGACATATTGTACAGAACTTCAAATAACCTGGAGCACACTTTGCAATTCGGAAGATGTATATATGCCTGGGTGTGCGAAGGGAACACTGTTATATATATATATATGCAGTGGTACTGTATACAGATATTTTGTGCACATATGTACGAATAAAAATTTGATCTTTATGTGTATAACATGTTTTTCCTTCTCTACAATAAAGACCTCCCCCCAAAAGCCCGTGTTTCAGTGAATGCTCATAGCACATGTAGCTCAGGTTCTGTGTCTCCCCCTCTCTCTCTGCCCCTCCCCCACTCATGCTCTATCTTTTTCTCAAAAATAAATAAACATTAAAAAAAGATAAACTGTATCTGTGCAATATCCAGTGACCTCAGAGTTACATTCAATTCAACAGTATTAATTGAACACCTATTTTGTGCCAGTGCCTGTGCTCCGTGCCGGGGTTACTAAAAGGAGCAAGGCAACAGCCCTTTAAGGGATTATAATATTAAAGAGGTAGAAATGCAAACAAATAATTATGATCCCACGAGAGATGTGCAAGAATGGAAATGTGTAGAGTTGGGGGACAGCATGCAGGAGGGCGTGATTAACTTAGACTGGAGTGCAAAAAGGGGAAAAGCGAAGGGTGAGAAGCATAAGAAAGCCCCAAACAGACAGTGACATTAAATCTGAGTTTTGAAGAATAAACAGGAGTTCCCACGGGGAAGGCATTAATGAGACATTCCATGCTGAGGGACTGGAGTATGAAATGACATAGTGATATAACACAGCATGGCTGTTTAGGGAATTCTAAAGAGTTTCTTGTTGCTGGAGTAAAAACAATGTGTAACTATGGCAAAGGGGGAAGGCGAAAGAAAGGAACAGGCAGATGGGGAAAGTGTGGGAAAGGCTAGAGAAGTAAGTAGGAATTAAGCCTGATTATAAAGAGCTGGATGGTTTAAGCAGTAAATGAGTGCTGACCATGATCATCATGAATGGTATCTCCCTCGCCTTCCAGAAATGAGGAGCTCCAGAGGCCAACCAAGTTAGCAAAGAGTAGGAAAACGAGGCAGTCCTAGAAGAGTTGAAAGAATCAGCGGTGTTTATCTCGAGGAAGAAATGATTTCGTTTAACAGTGATAGCTGTTAATATTGGCAGAAGAGCAGTGAGACTTCTTTCATAAAAGACTTCTTTGTAGGGCTGGGCTGGGAGTTACAAGTGGAACATCACCAGTAAGTTTCACCTTCTACGGAAGATGATCAGAGCTGTCCAGTGATTAGCTGGGCTCTGCTGACAGTGGTAAGCTTCTGCAGCTGAAGTGGTCGAGCTTGTCAGGGATGCTGTTGGGGAATTCCCACACTGCGGGCTGACTGCCCAGAGGTCACCATCTCCAACTTTCCTTCCAAGTCAAAAATTCTATGATGAGAACCACAGATGCAAATTTATTACAGAGCCATGTAGGCAACATCAATGAACAAAGTGCCCAGGTAAGAGATTGGAAGAATTGGAAAGGTTGTGGCTAACTAAACACATGGTTTTATATTGATGTTCGCGTTTCTTTTTTAAAGTAATTAAATGATATATGAGCCACACACAGACACACACACACACACAGATACACACACACACACACCACCACCACCACCACCACCACCAGCAACAACAACAACAACAACCTGTGTGTAGACCTAATTTGGTCCCTTGACCTCTAATATGTGAGTTCAATCTGTTTTCTAGGTGTTGATTCTGGCCTGAGTTCCATCACCTATGAGCTCTATGCATGTGTGTGCCCTAGCGGTCTATACTGGTCTTCTCCCACTGTAGATCTGTTTCCTGAGTGGTTCCATGAGATGGATGGAACCATCCTCAGATGATCACCAGGTCCTGCTTTGGCTCTAATTTATCTCCAAACTGCAGGCAAAAGCAGAAACGCAGGAGAATAGAATACAAGCTTGGTAGACAGGAAGCATTATTCTTGTTTGTATCTTTATTACTTAAAAGTGTGCTGCTAACTTCACAGTTCTGTGCCGGGATGAGCAGAGATGAGTTCTTTGTGAGCGAGGACTGTGTCTTAATCAATGTTTTTGGTTTTTTTATTTTCTGGCTTTAACATTAAAAATATATAGAAAAGCATAGAGAGTGAGCCACCCAAAGCACATGCACCTAATGCCAGAATGAATAAATTTAGATGTGCATCATACCCTTTAATATAATAAATCACTAAAGATATGACTGAATCTCTTGTGTCTGTCTCTGAAGTTTCCAGCCACCTCCCTTCCTCTCCAGAAGCAATTGCTATCACGAAGTTGGTTGGTATACTCTGTCCTTCATGTACTTATACCTGAACTCTATATGTTTATGCCATAAAAAACACATTTTATGTCCTAAAATCTTACATAAATGTTAATATATCCTACATATATATGTACCACATAACACTTCTTTCACTCAATAGTGCAATCTTAGAGACTTACCCAAGTCGATACATATAATTTTAGTTCATTAGTTTTCATTACTAAATGGAATTGTGCCCTACAATATATTGTACAATATAGGATATCCTACAATATACCATAATTTATTTTTCCCTAATTTAAACTCTTTTTTTTTAAATGGATTGAACATCATTATATACATTTTCTTTATATATGAATAAACCTAGAAGTGCAATTGCTGGGCCATCAGGTACCTCCATAGTACCAGTTTTACCAGATATTGCCAACTTGCTCTCTAAATCAGTTTGCCTGCCGATTTATACTCCCTTCAGCAGAATATATGAATACCGATTGTGTCAAATCTACTCACCATTTGGTATTCTCAGACTTTTAACAATGTTGCCAATCTGAGGGGTTGGCAACATCATTAAACTTTTAAATTACATTTCTGTGATTAGTGAGATTGGGCATATTTTCATCTCTATTGGCAATTCTAGCTCCTCTTCCATGAATAACTTTTTCAAATCATTGAGTGTTTAATAAATATTAACTATTATTATCTTACAGGTAAGAAGATGTTCTTCATATATATCTTTGTATATTGCAAAAATCTTTGTCTTATGGTTTTGTTAACTTTTTCATGAAAGTACTTTAAATTCTGATGTCAATTTATCACTTCTTTATGATTTGTGTTTTTCCCATGTATCCAAACATTATCTTTCTTCAGAGATTCATAAAGTTGTCCTCCTTATATTTTAAAACCATTTAAAGAAGTTTAGACCTGGGGCGCCTGGGTGGCTTAGTCGGTTAAGCATCCGACTTTCGCTTAGGTCATGATCTCGCGGTTCGTCGGTTCGAGCCCCACGTCGGGCTCTGTGCTGACTGCCAGCTCAGAGCCTGGAGCCTGTTTCAGTCTGTGACTCCCTCTCTCTCTGACCCTCCCCTGCTCACGCTCTCTCTCTCTCTCTCTCTCTCCTAGAAATAAATAAATAAATAAATAAATAAATAAATAAATAAATAAGTAAGTAATAAAGAAGTTTACACCTTTAATCTACCTGGAGTTTACTTTTATATAGAAGCCATGCTCTAATTCTCTTTATTTCCATACAAACAGCTAGTTATTCCAATAAATTCTAATTTTTCAGGCCACCTGTATCATATCAAAGTCCCATGTAAGCTATGGTTTATTCCTAAATTCTTAAGTCTGTGTAGTTAATCTGTTTTTAACTCTGCTAAATATCATAACGCTTAACTACTATAGATTTAAAATAATTGTTAACATCCCGGAGAACAAATTTTCTTATCGTATGGTCCTGTCTATTCCTGAACGTTTACTCAGACACAGAAATTTTAAAATAAATTCATCAAATTTTATTTAAAAATCCTTTGGGATATTTATTGAAATTTTCTTGAAATTTTAGATCAATTGGGGAATAATTTACAGTATATGTTTATGATGTTGAACTTGTATATGCATAAAAATACATTTCTTGACCTTGTATGGTTTTATAATTTTCTTCTATAAAAATATTAAATGGCAGTTGTTTGATTATTCCCCAAGTACCATGTAAATTTGAATACAATTATAAATGTAATCTTTCTAAAATAACATTTTCTATTTTTAAATTACTGTTAAGTAAAGCCTCACATTGTAATCATTTTTGTATGTTGATCTTATTTCCATTAAACTTCCCCAATTTTTAAATTCTAAATCATTTGTCTGCGTATTCTTTTGCACTTTGTATGCAAACAAGAACATTATGTGCAAATAACAATTGTGCCTCTTTCTCTTCAGTAATTATATAATTTAATTCTTTTCATTGCATTTTTGAATTGGCTAGAGCTTCCAGTAACTGCTATATGAAAATGTCCTTAGTGAAGAGTTTCCTGTCTTGAGCTTAAGGTGAAGGCTTCTAAAATCTGACACTAAATAAAAAGTATGGCATTTGTTGTGGATTTGGGATAAACGCTCTTTATCAGATGAAGAAAATTCCTTTCTATTATTAATGTACTGTTTTCCCTGTAATTTATGAATAGTAATATCCAGTGAGCTATCACTTTTTTCCCTTTGTTTGGTTAATGTGTTAAATTATGCAAATAAATTTCTTCTTATTTATTTTATTTATTTCTAATGTTGACGCACTTCTGTTTCCTTAGGATAAACACTGCTTTATCATGATGTCTTTAAATACAATTCTGGATTTTCTAATATGTTATCATGATTTTCTCATCCATGACATAGTAGGATTAGACGATAAATTTCATTTCTTATATTCTCTGTGTCTAATTTTGATATCATGTGAAACATAATTTGCTTTTTAACCCATTCACTGAAACAAGTTGTAGAAGATAGGGATTATGAGTTATAATTTTTGATAAAATTTCTTCATAAGAATGTCTGCCTTGATGTCTTTTGTAGGGAGAAATTTTTATCACTGATTCAATTATTTTGCCATGATTTTGTTCATGGATGAACATTTTGTCCAGCAAATGTTTGGGAAACATTTGGGGATGTTCAGTTGTATTCATTTTATCATACTGTACTGGGACAAAATGTGTTCTATAGTATCACTTATTTGGTAGTTTTTGAGACTTTTATAAGCTCATATATGATCAACTTTTTAAACTGACACATGTATGCTTATGAATCATATGTGCTCCCTTTCCTTGGACATTAGAATATAGCTGTATTATGTTATGTTGTGTTACTTTATATTATGTTATGTTGTGTGTATTCTGTTATGTTACACTACATATGATACGCAAGAGAGAAAATGATATTGTTCAAACTTGCATCCTTACAACTAGTGACTTCTGGATCTGTCAACTTTTAAATAAGTGTTAAAATTGTTACGTTTATGTATTTCTAGATTTCTTCTTGTAATTCTACCAGTATCTACTAAAATATGCACAAGTGTATCACCTGGTTGCTAAATATATTCCTTCTTCGCTTACTGTATAATGAAATCGTTATCTACTCCTGCCAAGATGGTGGTTCATTTTACTTGCTAGTCCTTTGGCATGATCTTCCAAAATGCACGGGAAGCATCCAAAGCTAGAAGCCATCAAAGCTTGCAGCCTTTCATATCATCTGGTATGTCTTCCCAGATAGGGCTCCTAGGCATGACATACACCATCTCTAGAACTCAAAAAGGCATACCAAGCATTTTGCTTCTTTCTTCACACTGAGAACTTTCAATAATTGATTCTTTATGGGGGGAGGGGATGGGTGATTCTAATCATGCCATGAACACAAGACACCTAAAATTTTACTGATGTGGCAGGCCCTGAATCTTCATAAGATTTCTCTCCAACTCTCTGGAAAACATGCTTCTCAGCAAAGCCTCCAACTAGCATCTGCTTTTTGCTCATCTGGTTCTGTTAGCATGATGTCATCAATATCATAAACAAATGTGATATGATTCTGTGTGGCTATCTCGATAGTCTATGTATCTTCAGATTATTTTGACAAAGGCCCAAAGAGTTAATGCAGTCAGGAAGCAATTCTGTAATGTACTTTTTAGATAAATAAAAATTCCTTATTTAACTTTTTTCCTAAAGATGGAAAAGAATGTGTTTCCCGGATCAATGGCTGCATGCCATATATCTGATGCCATGTTACCGTGTTCTAGCAAAGATACCACACCTTCTATTGGGTCTAATGTCTGACTGTGTTTGCAACAATCCATGGTAATCCTTAAGGATATGTTTCTTTTGCAGTGTCCAGATTGCTGAATAATATGGAGACCAATGGGAATCATCATTCCTATATCCTTTAATGTATATTAATGGTGGAAATAATTTCAGCCATTCATATTGGACTATGACTTTTTTAAAATTTATTATCTTGAAACAGAGGAGGTAGTAGATGGGGTAGTTTACTAGGCTTCTACTTGGGTTTCCCAATGAGAAAGCTGTTATCCTATAGACAAAGGACACAATATAGGGGTTGTGCTAACCTCAAAATATATCTATTACAATTATAATTTAAGATCTGGGGAAACAACCACTGACTTAGTTCACAGAAACTGAGTTCATCTATTGTGACTTTACCTTCACCATCCCATGTCCCATTCTATCAGAGGGACCATAATGACACTTTGGTATCTATATCAAATTGGACCTTGCATCCAATATTCTTCAAAATGTTTGGATATTCCTCCTTCCTAGTCATCCAATAAATGACAGTAGGTCCCTTTGGGAAAGCTCTGAGGACGTCATTGCCATGTGTATTTGCCACAATATTGCAGGAGCCTTCCTCTGAACCAGTGTCTTCTTTAGTCAATGGGTCTGGCATGAAAACTGGATATTGAACAAAGGATGTATCTATTGAAATGACTGCCCTTAGTCTTCTAATAATCATCCTCAATTTCTTTTTATTTTACAGATAGAATCGTACTCATGTTAGTGACCATCTATCTATTTTACCTCTAGGGATGCCACATCCTTTTCACTATCGCCGCACTTTCTGAAAGCCAGCCCTCTGATTGCCCTTCCAATGGTGCCATTTATTGTAATAATTGTGTTCACTTGGCTTCTGAGTATACAACACTGCCACCTGGCCTCTGTTTTTGCAGTCAGAGCATCCTGGGTTCTCCTTTACTCTGTGTTAATGAGTCTTTTCTGTCATGACTTCTTCTACCATCAGACATGACTTACGGAAGAGAATCACTATCGAACTTCCTAGTGATGTTTTTCCCACCAAAACATTCCTTATTTTCCTGGTAAGTGATGTATTTTATTAGCCCTTGTATGAGATACAGTCATTTAATAGGTTTTCTGATCTTACATCATCTTCCTCGAACTTGTCCACTTCTCTGAGATTTTCTATTTTTTCCACCTCCTATCATTACCATTCTGACTTCTCTAGTTAATGTAGAACATCACTTTTTCCATGTTTTGAGTGGCCATCATGCCTGCTTATTCACAGCTTCTCCTAAGGTCAGATACTCTGCATCCTTGCAAGCCCAATATGGATATTATTTGATACTGATATCCCTTCTTTCATCCAAATTAGTGTTTTTGTTTATCATTGGCTTTGTTTTTTGTTTGTTTGTTTGTTTGTTTTTGATCTACCAGCCCCCAAATGCAGTTCCAAGTATACTTCTCAATTCCTATGCTACTAGGTCCTGAATTTCCTTTGGGGGTTAGTTCTTTTTCTCTTCCTGATAGTCTCAAGTATATCATAACCTAATATGGCCTGGTTACTTTTTTTTTGTTTTTAATGTTTTCTTTCTTTCTTTTTTTTTTTTTTACAAATAGTTTACTGTCAAATTAGTTTCCACATAACACCCAGTGCTCATCCCCACAAGTGCCCTCCTCCATGCCCACCCCTCCTACCCCCCACATCCACCAGTCCTCAGTTTTTGTCAGCATTCAAGAGTCTCTCATGGTTTGCCTCTCTCCCTTTCCCCCACCATTTCTCCCCTTCTTCTCCCCCTTGGTCCTCTGTTAAGTTCCTCCTAATCCTCCTATACGTGCACACATATGATATTTGTCTTTCTCTGCCTGACTTATTTCGCTCAGCATAACACCCTCAAGGTCCATCCATGTTGCTACACATGGCCAGATTTCATTGTTTCTCATTGCCATGTAGTATTCCATGGTATAGATAAACCACATCTTCTTGATCCATTCATCTGATGATGGACATTTAGGTTCTTTCCATGTTTTAGCTATTGTGGAGAGTGCTGCTATGAACATTGGGGTACATGTGCTCCTATGCCTCAGCATTTCTGTATCCCTTGGGTAAATTCCTAGCAGTGCTATTGCTGGGTCATAGGGGAGTTCTATTAGTTTCCTGAGGAACCTCCACACTGTTTTCCAGAGGGGCTGCACCAGTTTACATTCCCACCAACAATGTAGGAGGGTGCCCGTTTCTCCAAATCCTCGCCAGCATCTAGAGTTCTCTGATTTGCTCATTTTAGCCACTCTGACTGGCGTGAGGTGGTATCTCAGTGTGGTTTTGATTTGTATTTCCCTGATAAGAAGGGATGCTGAGCATCGTTTCATGTGTCTGTTGGCCATCTGGATGTCCTCTTTGGAGAAGTGTCTGTTCATATCTTCTGCCCATTTCTTCACTGGGTTGTTTGTTTTTTTGGGTGTGGAGTTTGGTGAGTTCCTTATAGATTCTGGATATTAACCCTTTATCTGGTATGTCATTTGCAACTATCTTTCCCCATTCCGTTGGTTGCCTATTAGTTTTGTGGGTTGTTTCCTTGGCTGTGCAGAAGCTTTAAATCTTGATGAGGTCCCAATCGTTTATTTTTGCTCTTGATCCCCTTGCTTTTGGGGATGTGTCAAGTAAGAAGTTGCTGCGGTGAAGATCAAGGAGGTTGTTTCCTGCTTTCTCCTCTAGGGTGTTGATAGTTTCCTGTCTCACGTTCAGGTCCTTTATCCATTTGAGTTGATTTTTGTGCATGCTGTGAGAAAATGATCTAGTTTCATTCTTCTGCATGTTGCTGTCCAGTTCTCCCAACACCATCTGTTAAAAAGGCTGTCTTTTTTCCATTGGATATTCTTTCCTGCTTTGTCAAAGATTAGTTGGCTGTATACTTTTGGGTCCACTTCTGAGTTCTCAATTCTGTTCCATTGGTCTAGGTGTCTGTTTTTGTGCCAATACCATACTGTCTTGATGATGACAGCTTTGTAGTAGAGGCTAAAGTCTGGGATGGTGATACCCCCCGTTTTGGTTTTATTTTTCAGGATTACTTTGGCTATTCAGGGTCTTTTGTGGTTCCATACAAATTTTAGGATAGTTGGTTCTAGTTTTTAGAAGAATGCTGGTGCAATTTTGATTTGGATTGCATTGAATGTGTAGATTGCTTTGGGTAATAATGACATTTTAACAATATTTATTCTTCCGATCCATGAGCATGGAATGTTTTTCCATTTCTTTGTGTCTTCCTCAATTTTCTTCATAAGTTTTCTATAGATTCATCATACAGATCTCTTGTATCCTTGGTTAGGTTTATTCCGAGGTATTTTATGGTTTTTTGTGCAATTGTGAATGGGATCAGTTTCTTGATTTCTCTTTCTGTTGCTTCATTGTTGGTGTATAAAAATGTAACCGATTTCTGTACATTGATTTTGTACCCTGCAACTTGGCTGAATTCTTGGATCAGTTCTAGTAGGCTTCTGGTGGAGTCTGTCGGGTTTTCTATGTAGAGTATCACGTCATCTGCGAAGAGTGAAAGTTTGACTTCCTCTTTGCCAATTCTGATGCCTTTGATTTCCTTTTGGTGTCTGATGGCTGATGCTAGGACTTCCAGCACTATGTTAAACAGCAGTGGTGAGAGTGGGCATCCCTGTCGTGTTCCTGATCTCAGGGGGAAAGCTCTGAGTTTTTCCCCGTTGAGGATGATGTTAGCTGAAGGCTTCTCATAGATGGCTTTGATGATGTTTAAGTAGGTTCCTTCTATCCCGACTTTCCCTAGAGTCTTTATTAAGAAGGGATGGTGTATTTTGTCAAATGCTTTTTCTGCATCTCTTGACAGGATCATATGGTTTTTATCTTTTCTTTTATTGGTGTGATGTATCACATTGATTGATTTGCGAATATTGAACCAGCCCTGTAACCCAGGAATGAATCCCACTTGATCTTGGTGGATGATTCTTTTGATATGCTGCTGGATTCGATTTGCAAGGATCTTGTTGAGAATTTTTGCATCCGTATTCATCAAGGATATTGGCCTGTAGTTCTCTTTTTTTGCTGGATCTCTGTCTGGCTTGGGAATCAGTGTGATGCTGGCTTCATAAAATGACTCCGGGAGTTTTCCTTCGCTTTCTATTTTTTGGAATAGCTTGAGAAGAATTGGGATTAATTCTGTTTTAAATGTCTTGGAGAATTCCCCAGGGAAGCCATCAGGTCCAGGGCTCTTATTTGTTGGGAGATTTTTGATAACTGATTCGATTTCTTCACTCGTTATGGGTCTGTTCAGATTTTCTATTTCTTCCCGTGTGAATTTTGGTAGTGAGTGTGTGTTTAGGAATTTGTCCATTTCTTCTAAGTTGTCCAATTTGTTGGCATATAATTTTTTCATAGTATTCCCTGATAATTGCTTGTATTTCTGAGGGGTTGGTTGTAATAAGTCCATTTTCATTTATAATTTTGTCTATTTGTGTGCTCTCTCTTTTCTTTTAGATAAGTCTGGCTAGAGGTTTGTCAATTTTGTTTACCTTTTCAAAAACCCAACTCTTGGTTTCATTGATCTGTTCAATTGTTTCTTTGGTCTCTATGTTGTTTATTTCTGCTCTAATTTTTACTATTTCTCTTCTTCTACTGGGTTTAGGGCGTTCTTGTTGCTCTGCCTCTAGTTCCTTTAGGTGAGCTGTTAGATTTTGGACTTGAGCTTTTTCTAATCTCTTGAAATAGGCCTGGAGAGCAATGTACTTTCCTTTTAGGACAGCCTTTGCTGCATCCCATAGATTTTGAATTGTTGTGTTTTCATTTTCATTTGTTTCCATATATTTTTAAATTTTATCTCTATCTCTAATTGCCTGATTGGCCCATTCATTCTTTAGTAGGGTGTTCTTTAACCTCCATGTTTTTGGGGGTTTTCCAGACTTCTTCCTGTAATTGATTTCAAGTTTCAAAGTATTATGATCTGACAGTGTGCATGGTATGATCTCAATTCTTTTATATTTATTGAGGGCTACTTTATGTCCCAGTATGTGATCTATCTTGGAGAATGTGCCATGCGCACTTGAGAAGAAAGTAAATTCCCTGGCCTCAGGATGTAAAGTTCTAAATATATCCGTCAGGTCCATCTGTTCCAATGTGTCTTTCAAGTCCATTATTTCTTTAGTGATTTTCTGTCTGGTTGACCTATCCATTGCTGTAAGTGGAGTATTAAAGTCCTCTGCTATTAACACATTCTTATCTATAAGCTTGTTTCTGTTTGTGATTAATTGTTTTAGGTATTTAGGTGCTCCCATATTCAGTGCGTAGACATTTATGATTGTTAGTTCTTCCTGATGGATGGACCCTGTAATTATTATGTAGTGCCCTTCTTCATCTCTTGTGATTGTTTTTAATTTAATGTCCAGTTTGTCTGATATAAGTATAGCTACTCCTACTTTCTTTGGATTTCCTGTAGCGTGATATATATTTCTCCATCCCCTTACTTTTAATCTGAAGGTATCTTCCCGTCTAAAATGAGTTTCTTGTAGACAGCATAGAGATGGATATTGTTTTTTAATCCATTCTGCTACCCTATGTCTTTTGAGTGGAGCATTCAGCCCATTTACATTCAGTGTTATTATTGAAATATGTGGGTTTAGAGTCTTTGTATCTTTTGTAGGGTTCATGTTTGTGGTGGTGTCTCTGGAATCTTTGTTCCTTGCAACCTTTCCTTCAGAGCATCCCCCTCAGGATTTCTTGTAGGGCTGGCTTAGTGGTGACAAATTCTTTCAATTTCTGTTTATTTGGAAAAGTTTTTATCTCTCCTTCTATTTTGAATAACAGGCTTGCTGGATAGAGGATTCTTGGCTGCATATTTTTACTGTTCATCACATTGAAGATCTCTTGCCATTCCTTTCTGGCCTGCCACGTTTCAGTAGATAGGTCTGTCACCACTCTGATAGGTTTCCCTTTGTATGTGAGGGCCCTTTTCTCCCTAGCTGCTTTCAAAATTCTCTCTTTGTCCTTGTATTTTGCCATTTTTACTATGATATGCCATGCAGAAGATCGATTCAAGTTACATCTGAGGGGAGTCCTCTGAGCCTCTTGTATTTCCACATTGACTTCCTTCCCCAGGTCGGGGAAGTTCTCTGCTATAATTTGTTCCAGGACTCCTTCAGCACCTTTCCCTCTCTCTTCCTCTTCTGGGATTCCTATGATACGGATATTGTTACATTTGACCGTATCGCTGAGCTCTCGAACTCTTCTTTCTTGTTCCTGCATCAGTTTGTCTCTTTTTTTGTCAGCTTCTTGTTTCTCTATAATGGTGTCTTCTAAATCACTTATTCTCCTTTCTGCCTCTTCAAGCTGTGCATTGGAGGCCTCTAATTTATTATATATCTCATTTATTGCATTTTTAAATTCTTCATGCCTATTTTTATTTTCCATTCTGTCTGTAGCCATAGTTTCTTTGATGTCCCCTATGTTTTTTTCAAGCCCTGCTATTAATTTTACCATTATTATTCTAAAATCTTGTTCAGTTATGCTACTGATATCTGTTTTGAGCAGTTCATTAGCTGTCATTTCTTCTTGGAGTTTCTTTGGAGGAGAGGTCTTTCGTTTCATCATTTTAGTTAGCTTTCTTGCTCTTGTTTGTTTTAAAGACCTGTTAATACTCTTTGTATCTATGAGCACTGCTATATCCAAGAAGACTCTTTGACTGTTTAGGACCTATCCTTTCAGAGAGTGTTTTTTGAATGGTATCTCTTGGTCTCTCTTGTTGGGACCTTGGTTATTTTATTTTCCTATTCGTAGTGATATTTGGGACTCTCCACCTTGTGTACTCTAGCTTGTTTCTTGAGGTAGCCGTTAGAAGGCTTTCTCAGTGGATTCTGCGTCCTTTTTCTCCCAATCTCTCAGGTTTTGTAAAGTTTCCAATGGCTTCAGATCTTTTCCATGTGATGTATGGGGGTGAGTGCAAGTACGGAGCTCTTTACTTCTCCGTCATCTTGCCCCCTCTCAGCCAGGTTACATTTTGATTCATTTAGTACTAGTTATTGGCCTACTGACTTGGGAGATGGAGATAGAACCTAGGGGCAGGGAAGAGGCTACATATGTTCTCTGTATCATCTTCAAGTGAGGGAGAATACTAGCTTTTTACTGGAGAGGGCCACATAGCTTGCCATGTTCAGCTATTTCTGGAGATTTGAGATTTTCAGATGCATCAACCTGGATGCCATATGCCAAATGTCCAAACTAGATCCCTGACCTTGGCACAGCAGAGTTACCTGGGTTAGGAAAGTAAACCTCTTTAGAGCTTGACAACTCTTACAACTAAGTTCTGTGTCTGGTTCTTTAAAGTCTCTGCCATCCTGCTCTAGGAGATGAGAGTCTCCTTGTATGCTACCATGGGGGCTCTCTAGCTTTTACTCTCAGCTTTTAATTGCTAATTAATCATTCTTAACGCTTTTTTTTTCCAGGGCAGTCAATGGAACAATATCCACAGCCACCAAGTTCTTTTTACCTTATGGTTATGATTTATCCCATATTTTCCAAACCCCATATTCCCACCAACTAATATGTCTATCACTGGTATTATTTCTTTCAATTCATATTTGCCTGGCTTATCTTTTCCTGACTTTTAAGTTTTTGTATATCATTATATTTTGGGGATTCCAGCATATAGCCAATTTTTAAATTTCCAATTTCCAATCTGCCTCTTGATAGTAAATACAGTTGACCCTTTAACAATCTGGGAGTTAGGGGGTCCTGACCCCCTGCACCATTGAAAATCTTTTGACTCCCCCAAAACTTAACTGCTAATAACCTACTCTTGACCAGCAGCCTTACTGATAACATAAACAGTCAATTATTTTATATGTTAGATGTATCATATACTATATTCTTACAATAAAGTAAGCTAAAGAAAAGAAAAATATTATTAAGAAAACCATAAAGAAGAAAAAATACATCTATAGTGCTGTACTATAAAAATTCCACATACATGTGGACACTTGTAATTCAAATCTGTATTGTTCAAGGGTCAACTTTAATCCATTCAGATTTACAGTAATTTCTGATACGTACTTAAGTATCCTCTCTCATTTGACATTCTCTATTTTGGCCACATTTTCCTTGTTTCCTTTCTCCCCTTCCACTTGTTTTTGAGGTTAAACATTCTCTTTCCTTTACCCTACCTTTTCCCCTGGTATTTACCTTTAGAATTTTAATGCACAAAGAGTTAAATCTAAGACTAATTGATACCTCTAACATGCTACTGAACAAAATGAGGAATGTAAGAGTGTTATCACTCTGGATTTTGCCCTCATTTCATCCATGATTATTGTATCACAACTTGATTCCACTTTGGTTTAATACTACCCTTTGACCCTTGGGTGCATATTTGGTCTTTGAGCCCCACAGGCATATGTCGCTTCACCACTCTAGCTTTGAGTTTCCATTTCATCTCTAGGACTTTGTGATTCTTTCCCCTTCTTGATTTCAATTTCAGCTATGTACTCTAAAGGAAAATTTGTGCTCTATCTTATTCAGCATTTTTGTGTATTTGGAGCAGGATGAGAAGTTGCCCATTTCTGCTTAGTTCACCATATTGGCTAGAAGTTTCCTTTTATTAATCTTTACTGCTTTTCAATCCTTGAAAGCTACCCCACATGCAGAAGATCATCAAGGCCACTCAGTCAGTCAATAGTTATTTATTGAACATCTCCTGAGGGCTGATGCTAAATTGTGGAGTTAGGAAAACTTGCTTAGTATGTCTGGAAATGTTTATTCTGTGGTTGAAAGGGTATGAGAGAGTGTGATTTTCCCCGGAGGGGTGGGGGATGCTCTTGTAATCCTGTCTCTTAGTTAAACATTCCTGGGGACAAATGCTCTCCTAAAATGAGGCAGAGGGACTGACTAAAAACTTTCCACTCTGTTAGAAATGATAGCAGAGTTTTGATTCTCTGAAGTAACAGGCCTCAGGGAAAGTCTGTGTAATTGAGATTCACCAAGAAATTGAAAATTCATTTCAGCCAAGAGATTCCACCTCATTTTTCATCCGCCCTTCTCTCTCTCCTACCCTCTAATGTACCAAGGTTTTCAGCAGGGTCTCTCTCTCTCTCTCTCTCTCTCTCTTTCTTCCTCTCTCTTTCTCTTTCTTTCTCTCTCTCTCTCAGAGAGCTCTAGGGAACAGAGAAATGGTGAGGCAGTGGCAGTGTCGGAGAAGGTTGGAGCTCTGGACAATCCACATGAACCCCAATGACCAGACACAGTTTTTGAAAAGGTTCACCCTCTATAGCTTTGGCATGGCCCCAAGTACCCTTCAGAGATCTGTGCTTCACCTGGTAGGAAGTCAGCTCAGATATTATTTTACTTCCATTTTATATTTCTCATTGTTCATAGTGTTTATTTGCCTGTCACTCCCAGAAGCCTTCAACCACCGCATAAGAATATGCAGGGAATCAGTGTATCTTGAGTCATATACTAAACCTCTCTGGGAGGTGCAGCAAAGCAACAGAAAAATCAAGGTGAGTCAGTCTCCGAAGATTTCCTCTCTCCACACTTGCCTCCAGAAATAGTTGGCCATCATCAGACTCCTGGAACTGGCCCTCTGGCTTCCTGGAGATCCCTGTCAGGTCCCAGGGGGTAAATACCATCCACTTCTCGTTAGCATTCTGCTCTGTCTGAGCAGGTCTTGGAAGCACCCTCTGAGAGCTTGTTTTCCATCAGCCGTTGACACTTTTGACTCCTTTACAGAGGCCCAGTAATTGGGACCTCCTGGGTCTTGAGCTACAAACACTGACCCACTTACTCTACAAAGATTTCCTTTTTTACTTTTACAAAACACAAGTTTGTAACTGAACTCTTCCTTCTCCACACCCAAAACAGGCATAAAAACAATCATCAAATAATCCTTCTGGTCCTTGGTCCAAAAATAAAAGTCCTTATTTTTGCATGTCCCAGGCCCTGATGACCTAAGGAGCTTCAGGTTTACCAAGTGAACTAGTCTTTTATGTGACGTTGTTTGAAACTATACACTTAAAAATATAGAATGAACTGTCATTGTAACTCTGCTTTCGTACTCACTTTTGTCTGATATTGTGATTAAGAGTGATGATGATAATGATGTAATAGTAATGGAATACTAAAAGCTAAATACTAAATATGTTTATCCGGTCCTTTCTTTCTTTTCTAATGTTTTCCTTATTTCTGTAAGGGAGAGAGACAGCGTGAGCAGGGAAGGGTCAGAAAGAGAGAGAAATACAGAATCTGAAACAGGCTCCAGGCTCTGAACTAGCCGTCAGCACAGAGCCCAATGCGGGGCTCGAACCCACGAATGGTGAGATCATGACCTGGGCCAAAGTTGGATGCTTAATGGGCTGAGCCACCTAGGCACCCCTGTATGTGGTCCTTTCAAAATCCTTCCCGTGTAGCATCTACATTCAGCCTCACAGTGACCCTGTGAAGTAATTACTTCTCACTTTTTTAAAGATGTGACTTTACTACAAGTCACATAGGTTGTGAACCCTCAAACCACCATATTCTGCCACCTTCAGAACCCCAACAAATATTTCTTCAGGTCAGACCCAGTAATGGAATCCCCACAAAGAGTAAGACACGTTGAGTGGCGGCAAGGAGTTTACACAAAAAATAGACCATTGAATCTTAGGAGAAGTTCACAAGGCAAAAAGTGTCAAAGTGTTCCCTGGAAAAGGCTGAATGGCTGCAGATTTAGCTGGAGGGATAGATAGCAGCAAAATAATGAAGGGTCTTGTGTGACAGCTCGGTCCTCTAGGAGTCTTTGAATACAATCAAAGTCTAAGAGTTATACTGATTTGCATCCTATGGACGATTCCAGAGTAAATGTCACTGCATCCTGATATACTTTTCCTGATCCTGAAATTGCTCTAATTGCAGAAGCAAAAGAGTCAGAAGTTTCACCCTGAGATTGTATATCACTCTCCTGGAAGCTGGAAGACTGAGGATGGCTCCTTGTCTTTCCTGGGATATAGAATGACAGCGAGACCAGAGTTCTAGACTTGAACTTTCAAAATAGAGGACTCTGCATTCAACAGACTTACAAAAAGTTACAATGTATTCCCCTCTATGTCAGTTGCTCAGAACATTAAATCAAGTAGGATTGAAAGCCACCATTTAAGCAGTTTAAAGATTAATAGAGGGAGTGAGTATATAAAAGAACAAGTGGCCCCCCCGTGTGACATGGTCACTGGTGAGAAGTAAGCTTCCATCTTGTAGAAGCACAGAGGGAGACGGCAGGCTCTGGGGAGGGGGCCTCCAGAATGGGTTTGGGTTCTGACTCTCTGACTGATTATTAGTTCTGTGACTTTAGGCAAGAAATGTAATTTCTTGGGGCCTCATTGCTTCTATCAGCAAAATGAGAACATTGGATGATATCCAAGGAAACTCTCAGCCTTAAAATTAAGTGATTAAAAATGCAATCATTTTATGATACTAATGACTTAAAAATACTTGATTTCCAAAATTCAGCACATCGAAATGTAAGCTAAGCATGAATTTCTTCTGCCTAACCCCCACCCCCTCTGGAAGCCAACTGTCTACGGTATATTTGAGGGAAATGCTCTCAAAAGATCTTTTGTAGGTTAAGGGTTTGAGTCTCAAATTCTAAGTTTCAATGTCATTGTAAAGCCCACAGAAGTACAACTCAATGCTTTTAAGGTAAGCTCTGGAGACCAACTAGTTTTGTGACCATGAGAAAATGACTTTCCTTTTCAGTTTTTAATCTGTAAAATGGGGATAACAATCAGGTACGCCCTTTTTCTGTTGTTTGGAGCAATAAATTAGTTAATGAATGTAAAGTGCTTAGAATAATCCCTGGCATGTGATAGGCATTCAATAAGTATGAGTTAATCAACCTATTATAAAGCTCAGTGGTTTTTCAATCTTTTTAAAGACAAAGCTACTTTCTACAAAAAACAAAAGTTCATGCAATTAAAGTTGTACATTGCAAACCCTATGGCAACCACTAAAAATATTTTAGAAGTGTGTAAATAATAAGTCAATTGAGTAAATAAAATAGAATCATGAAAATGTTCAGTTAACCCAAGAGAAGGCAGATGAAGAAGAAAAAAGAAATAAGGAACAGATGGAAGAAATTAAAAACAGCTATTAAGATGGTAGATTTTAATCCAGCCATATTAATAATCACATTAAATATGAATGCTTGAACGCACCAGCTAAAAAAGACTATTAGATTAGATCAAAAAGCAACCCCCAAATATATGCATTTCTCAAGAAACCAACTTCAAACAGAAATGTAAATATAGGGGCTCCTGGGTGGCTCAGTCGGTTGGGCATCCGACTTCGGCTCAGGTCATTATCTCATGGTTCGTGGGTTTGAGCCCCACACTGGGCTCTGTGCTGACAGCTAGCTTAGAGCTTGGAACCTGTTTTCAGATTCTGTGTCTCCCTCTCTCTCTGACCCTCCCCTACTCATGCTGTCTCTATCTCTGTCTCAAAAATAAATAAAACATTAAAAAATTTAAAAAAGAAATGTCAATATAAATATGCAGGCAGTACCATTATCAATATAATATAAATTCATAGTAAAGAAAGAAAATATACCATGAAAAAATTAGCCCAAAAGAAATCTGAAATAACGATTTTTATATCAAACAAAATAGACTTCAGGAAAAGGAATATGGTCAGCGATAAAGAGAGACATTATATGATAATAAAGGAATAAATGTTCAGGAAGATAAAACAAACTTGAACATGTGTGCCCATAACGTTGGAGCCTTAAAATGCATCAAACTGGATGGTTCAGTTGGTGGAGCTACCGACTCTTGAATTTTGGCTCAGATAGTTAACCTAGACTCTTGGGATGGAGCTCTTCATGGGGATTGTTGCTAAGCATGGACCCTGCTTGGGATTCTCACTCTCTCTCCTGCTACCCCTCTCTCTAGTTCCTATGTATTCACTCCCTAGGAAGGAAGGAAGGAAGGAAGGAAGGAAGGAAGGAAGGAAGGAAGGAAGGAAGGAAGGAAATACATGGAATAAAAACCAAATAGAACTAAAAGGCAATACTGAGTTAATATTCAGTTCAAGTATCATGAACACAGAGTTTGTCTAGACCCAAAGTAATCTGAACTGGAGAGAAAAGTATGGTATCAAGACATATCTAAATTAATGTTACCTTTGTCAAAGGTGTAATTTATCTTTTGTTTCTTTTGGTGATCTTTTTATTTTTATTTTGTTTTGCTTTATAATTGTTTTATTATGATACAAACATAACATTTACCATCTTAACCATTTTTAACCATACAGTGCAATAATATTAATCATATGCATATTTTTATGCAATGGATCTCTAGAATTTTTTCATTTTGCAAGACTTAAAATCTATAAACATGAAACAACTGCCCTTTCCACCTCTTCCCACCTTCTGGCAACTACAATTCTTCTAAGAGTTTGACTACTTCAGGTACATACTATAAATAGAATCATGCAATATTTGTCTTTTCCTGATGGGCTTATTTCATCCAATACAGTGCCCTCAAGGTTTATTTATGCTGTAATAGATGACAAGATTTCCTTCTTTTTTTTAAGGGTGAATAATATTCCGTTGTACTTATAAACCACACTTGCTTTATTCATCCATTCAACAATGACCATGTAGGTTGCTTCCACTTCTTGGCTATTGTGACTAGCACTGCCTTGAGAAGGGCATGTACAAATACCTCTTTAAAATTCTTTCTATACTTTTGAGTAAATACCCAGATGTGGGATTGCTGAATCAAATGACAGTTCTATTTTTAAGTTTTTGAGAAACCTCCATACTGTTTTCCATAGTTGCCATACCATTTTACACCCCCAGCAACAGTGCACAAGAGTTTCAAAGTTGTAATTTGGACCAACTCTGAGCTTCAAAGAACACGGCATGAGTGCTCTCTCTGTTTTGTGATAAGATGTCTTATTCTCCTATGCCCTGGGGAGTAATGGTGTTTCAAATATTTAGGAGTTTTGAGACTGGGTCTCCAGACATTTGTAGACTAGGTTTACGTCTCCATTCCTCCAGCCCCACTGCTGTAGCAACATGTGTGTCTGCTTTACACAACGGGCTTCTGCAGAACCATTTATTTAAAAAAGAGTTCTGCTGAAAACAAATATATCCAAAATATATATATATATACCTATATAAATATATATCTAGAAAGAGGTAGATGGATATGCAGATATGTAGATGTACATAGATGGACATCCAGAGAGAAGGAGAGAAAAAGAGAAAGAGATAATAGGTTGCTTCATTTTTAAAAATTTTTTAATGTTTTTATTTATTTTTAAGATAGAGAGACAGAGTATGAGCGGGGCGGGGTGGGGGAGGAGAAGAGAAAAGGAGACACAGAATCTGAAACCAGCTCTAGGCTCTGAGCTGTCAGCACAGAGCCTGATGTGGGGCTTAAACTCAGGAACTGTGAGATCATGATCTGAACCGAAGTTGGACACTCAACAGACAGACCCACCTAGGTACCCCAATGGTAGGTTGCTTCTAAAATGACTTGGAATGATCCCTTGTCCCTTGCAATTCATGTTCTTATGTAATCCCCTCCTATGTGTATGGACTGCACCTAGTCCTCTTTCTGAAAAACTGAATATAGAAAATTGATGAGATGATAGTTTCCAGATTAGCTTTTAAAAAACTGTCATGTTGTGGCCTATCTTATGGAAAGATACCCCCTCCCCCCCAAGGAACTGAGGAAGGTCTCCAGCCAACAGCCATTAAGGAACTGAGGTGTTCAACGCAACCACGCATGAGAACCTGACTCCTGCCAGCAACCATGTGAGTGGGCTTGAAAGCAGATACCTCCCCAGTCAGATTCACAGATGAGAGACTATAGCCCAGCTGATGCCTTGACTTCAAATTTTCAGGAGACTGAGCTACAGGACACCTTGTGCTCAGACTCCTGACTCTCAAGAACTATGAAATAATAAATACTTGTTTTAATCTACTAAGTTTTGGGACAATTTATTAACTAGTGATATAGATAATTAATACAGTAACCTGTAAATTATATGATCTAATATGTATACATATTAAATGAAATATTACAGGTTGGCCTGGGGACCTGGAATCCTGTCATAATGTTGTTCCTGTGGGGAAATACGCAAGTATGCTCTGAATTCTACAAACCTTTCCTTATAAACAATTGAAAGAGTGAAGTCCAATGCATTGTTGAGGACTTTCTGTATTTAAAGGACATGCTTTTAAAAAATTTAATTGAGGGGCGCTGGATGACACATTCAGGGAAATGTCTGACTCTTGGTTTCGGTTCAGGTCATGATCTCACCATGTGCGAGTTCAAGACTCACGTCAGGCTCCGTGCTGACAGTGCAGAGTCTGCTTGGGATCTCTCTCTGCCCTTCCCCTGCTTGTGTGCTCTCTCTCTCTCACACACACACACAAAATAAATAAACTTTAAAAAATAAAAAATAAATAAAAAATTGAATTGACATTTTCATTAATCTTCCTAGGATATAAGTTGAAGAATTATATGTAATTTGATATCCTTTTTGTATTTTTTCTGCGTTTTTCAATTTTTCCTCAATAAATATATTCCACTTGTTTTCCACCTGGTAGATTCATACAAAGCATTCATGGATCAATCCATGAACGGATACTACTTCACATGAGGCTTTTCTGCTTCCAAGTTAGGATGTAGCCCCTTTCAGTTACTCCATCCTTTCTGGAGGACCTAACACTGATCAAATTTTATCACAATTTATCTTTTGAACTTGCCTTCCTCACTGGGCTGTATCTTAATCATTTCCACATGCTCTGGGTCTAGCGAAGTGTGCTCATGCAGAGTAGGTGCTCAATAGTTGCTGATGAGGGGCACCTGTGTGGCTCAGTCAGTTGCACACACGATATTGGCTCAGGTCATAATTTCACCACTCAGGAGTTCGAGCCCAGCACCGGGCTTGCTACTGTCACCATAGAGCCTGCTTTGGGCCCACTATCCCCCTCAGTCTGCCCCTCCCTCACTTGCATGTACATGTTCCCTCTTTCTCTCTGTCTCAAAAATAAATAAAAACATTTAAAAAATAATATCTGGTTATTTAAATGGTTATTAAAATAATACAAATAAATAAAATAAAATAATAATAAAGAAAGTTGATATATGCTGATATATATATATATATATATATACACTAATAAATAAATAAATATATGGCTGTTGGTATGAGGGAGGCTGAATCAAAAGAGGAAGAATGATCTCTTAAAAGAAAATCTGATTTGTGGAGCACCTATGTGGCTCAGTCGGTTAAGCATCCAACTTCAGCTCAGGTCTGATCTCATAGTCAGTGAGTTTGAGCCCCATATTAGGCTCTGTGTTGAAAGCTCAGAGTCTAGAGGCTGCTTCAGATTTTATGTCTCCCTCTCTCTCTCCCTCCTCAGCTATACCATGTGTGTGTCTCTCTCTCTCTCTCAAATAACTAAACATTAAAAAATAATTAAAAAAAAGAAAATCTGTCACCCTTGCTTCAACCCTTCTAGTAGTTCCCATTGCTCACAGGAAAAGAACTGAGTCTTTATGGCCTGGCCTCTGCCTATATCCATAGTGTCTGCATTCTCCCCACACGGGCCATCTCCCACTTATTTGCCATATTCTCTCCCAATCATTTTGCATATGCTGTTCTTTGGGCCAGGAACGGTATTTCCCCCATCTTCTGGAATTTTATTTTGTAGTATTCACAATAGTAATTTTGCTTTTATTTGTGCTTTAATTTATTAGTCCATCTGCCATACAACAGAAAGCTTCACAAGAGAAGAAGGTGGCCTGTCTGCTCACCGGCACTCATGAATGATTGGATGTGTTTCAATCACAGGAGTTTGCCTATTAACTATATTTCCCAGCCGCCCGATGAAAGGCTCCATTCTCCATTATAGGAGTTAACATGTAGGTAAGCACAGGAAAGGTATTTAAGGATGAGAAGGTGGAGTCTGAAGGTAGATTTGATTAAGCTCATTTAGGATCACCAGGAAGGAACAAAGCCCTAGAATCTATCTATCATGCACCACCTCATCCCTAGGCTTTAACTAAGGGAACATAAAAGAAGACATGTTGACCAATAGATGAACCTACCTTTGTAAAATAATTTTGAATCTTATTAGCTAAAATATGCTGAGTACTAAGCACTGCTTAGTACGCTGCTCTAAGTATGTTATATGTATCATCTCAATCCTCAGCACAATCTTTTGAGACAACAGCCATTACCTGAATTTTACAAATGAGACAGAGGCACATAGAAATCAAGGTCACACAACTAGAACGTGGCCGACCAGGAATTGAGATTTGCGCAGTCCAGTTTAGTGTCCGTACTCTTTTTTTTTTTTAATGTTTTATTTATTTCTAGGAGAGAGAGAGAGAGGGTGAGCAGGGGAGGGTCAAAGAGAGAGAGGGAATCACAGACTGAAACAGGCTCCAGGCTCTGAGCTGGCAGTCAGCACAGAGGCCGACGCGGGGCCCGAACCCACGAACCGCAAGATCATGACCTAAGCGAAAGTCGGACGCTTAACCGACTAAGCCACCCAGGCGCCCCAAGTGTGTCCATACTCTTAAGTAGTGTAAGACACCAGCTGTCTTCCCTTGGGAGGGAAAGAGACTGAAGATCCAGCAGATTTCTCCCAAGAACTAGAGGCACCCTGTGACTAAGATTATGATTTCCCATCCATTTTCCCACCTGAACCTATTCCTCTCCTATATCCACATACTTCCAGATGTATATTTTATTCTCACTGTCAGAGAACACCCTGAACTGTGGGGCCAAATTGTCTAGATTAGAATCCCAGCTCTACCACTTACAGGCTGTGTAAACTTGGCAAAGTTACCTGACCTCTCTGAACCTCAGCTGGCTGCATGGAAAATGAGATTAATATCTGTGTAGAGGTGTGGGGAATATTAAATTAATTAATGCATATAAAGTTTTTAGTGCAGCATCTTCCCCATAGTAAGCAATGAATTAGCTGCAGCTATTACTGTTGAACAACCCATTCATCTGGTTTGTAACTCAAGACTTTGGCAATATCGCCCTGTTGGGAACAGAACTCTTTCATGATCATAAGAATCACTGAAATTTTACAGGTGTGTTTAATAAAAATTATTTTCACTCCAAGCCATTGGGTTCACATGTCCTGCAGTCAGCTAGATCACTGAAGAAGTGGAATTCAGGGTACGCCACTCCAAAATATGACACTCCAGCAGAAGGATTATTTTGACATGAAAACAACTGAGAAAAAGCAGACACAGGAAAAACTTTCTACCTGGTAGGACAAGATGATTCTTAATCACTGGAGACAATTCTAAACTCTTATCAGCCCAGAGGAGGCATGAGATATCTACATAACAATTCTTACCTAAACAACTCTTATCTTCCGAGGTTTCTCCCTGGATATTTCCCTTTCCAGTTTGCCATCCTAAAAGTCTAAGGCTCTTTTCTTTTCTCCTGTCACTTCTCCACAAATGCACTGTTCTTTTAGACATGCTATGCAAGTCCTAAGTTCTAACCACCCCTTAGAGTTACCCATAACCGGGTTTCTCCCTTACCTGTGCAGGTTGCACTTTTGGTTTTTTCTTGTTAATCTGTCTTTCATCAGTCTAATCTGCAGGACCCCAGTTAGATAACCTTAAGAGGGTAGAGTAAAAGGCTTTCTCCTCCCCTGCAGAACAAATTCACAATCCTGGTCTCGCTGCAATTTTTAATTTTATTTCTAGAAGTAAATTTGTGGTCTGGAAGTACAATGATTGTTCTGGTCATCAGTGTTGAGTGCCTCAACGCAGATGCCTGAGTTCTCATTTCTCCACCACACGCAGCTGGGGAGGTTGCCTGGGCCAGTCCCTTTCTGTCCATCATTGTCAATTTCTGATGTGTGAACCTTTCCTGGAGCCAGAGAGCAGCATCAAATAAAGGTTGTGGAACTTATTACTATGTGTAAAGCACCTGCCATCCCTGACTGAAAGAAGCTATAGAAATGCAGAGAATTCCATATGATTTTATCTGCAGAGTAAGTTCGGGTCAGAACATCAGGCAGGATTTAGGCCATATCTCTTCTTTCCTTTGCTATGTGGATTAAAGCCAGTCCATTTTAATGTTCCTAAAATGTATTTTTTTTTCTTTCTGGGAATAGCTAGACATGCTATGCTGAGAAGGATTTAATTCACTGTGTTGTCAGGGACATGATGATGTGGGCTCAATTTTGAATGTTAGGAGAAAGCCATAGGACACTAAACTCTCCCACTGTTGCAATCCTCACAATACAATATAATTAAGGGGAAGCAAGAGGGCACCTAAGCAAAATGTTAGGATGCTGGACAGTTTGATAGTGGGGTCAGAGAACGTTGAACTTGGCAGAATGGCTCCCTGGTGCGGGGCGTTATCAGGCCAGAATGAATGAGGAGGAAGAGAGAAACACAATCATCCAGAGGGCTGCAGAGTGTGGTTAACTGCCGGAGGGCAATTCTGAACAAACCACAAAGTATAAAAAAAATAAAAAATAAAAAAGGACACCCTGGGATTAATTGTCATTCCACTGGCCTGTGAGGCAACTGATACCAAATATAATTGAATTACTTTATAATTATTTCTTTTAGAGTATTTAACCTAAGCTAGGCTTTGGAGATGGATTTTTTCTCTCTCTTGCTTTGCACTGCAAATGGTTTTGCATTACGGATATTTTTCTGCCGTACTGTATTATCTTGTGCAAACTACTCTGGTTTGTTTTCCCCCTCTTCCTTGCCAATGGGGTTGTTTACTTATCGGAATTAAAGTCAGAAGTGAGCGTCTCTTGCCAGCAGGACAGAATTTCTAATAAATATGTAAATAACACCTCTCTCAGCTGTGGCTGCAGGCTCCGCACTCACGTGGCCCACCCAGGCCACAGTCTGGGGTTCAGGCAGGCTTGGAGGATGAAAGATTTTCATCAATCTTCAGATCACAGAGAAATGAAAATAAATCCAACCTGAGAGGGCAAAGGAACAAAGGTGAGGTAGTGGGAAAGGGCATCTGTCCTTGTGGTTACAGAAATGGGTCTTCCTTTGGCTCCTGGGTGAAAGCATCTGAAGGTTGACATGACCTGTCATAAGAAAGGGACATAGAACATGCAGAAGTGGCTTAGGGTGAAGAGAAATAAATGTCTCCTCTGCAAGCAGGCTATGATCATTTTAATAATAATAGTGGCAATATTGCCATCAATCACTGGCTACACCTGCCTTATGTCCCAAGTTCATGTTGGCAGTGATTAACACCTGGTATCTACATTGTACCTTGAACTCAAAAATATTTTGAGGATGTTGAATAGATTTATCTCTCTGCTAAAAAGGAAATAAAATCAAACTTCTGCCGAAGTCATAGATTCAACACTGACTGATACTTACCAGCGTTAACTCTGGAACCAGAATGCAGAGGATTCAATCTTACCTTGCCACTTACTAGCTCGGTGCCTCAGGCTTCTCATGTGCAAAATAAAAATGAGTATTTACTCAACAAGTATGAACTGAGTGCCTACTATATGCCAAGTAAGTTCTAGATGGAGATACAGTAGAAATCAAAACAGAGGTTCTGATGTCTGGAATGTCTGCTCTGATTTACAATAGTGGTACCTGCCTCAGTGGGTTGTTGTGAGCATTAAATGAAGAAATCCCTGGTATGTAGTAGATGTGAACTAAATTTAAATTTACCATTTAAAGTCATACAAAAAGGCAGACTACCGGATAACGTTCTGCTGAGCCTAGCACTAGTCTTGAGGTAATGTCCATGCTCCCATACACAGGGCTACAGCCAGATTATGGAAAGACCCTTGTTGAAGTTCTCAAACATTTGGATACACTTGGCTGTGATCAGCAGGCTCCAAGAGAGAGAGACTATCTTGGCTGGGGGCCATCCAAGTGACGCTCTGGTGTAATATGCAGAGATATGCTATAGAGAGCCACATGATTTTCTGACACCCTCTCCTCTTCCTCCTGGAATCAGCCTCAAAGCTTTGTAGAATATCTACTCTTCATGAACGTGCTTTGGCTGCAGTTACAGGCCCTCCTCTTGAAGGAGATGTGGCCTCAGTTAAACAACACGATCAGATTTTTTTTTCTCTTCATATATTTCTTCCTGAAATAAAGCAGAATGGGGGAGGGATATCTTTCTGGACCTTTTGCCAGCTTAATGGGTTTTGTGAAATGACTTCCCGGCAAGGAAATCCAGGGGTTGAGTGGAGTGGTGTATGCGAGCTTTGTCAGAGTAGCATGCTTGGGTGAGTCTTTCTCCATGATAAAGGGAAGAATTAATTAGAGCCATAAATTATGGATTACTAATCACTGTGCATTCTAATGAGAAGATATGCAGCTAGTTTGGGGTTTTCTGCGGCCCACATGCGTGGTTGCGTACTTCAGCATAGTTTCTCTGGGGCTTCTTGACTTCCCTCTCTTCTCTCAAGGTGTCTGACCTGAGTGACATCCTAGAGGCATTATCAGCTTATCCACTAGAAAACCAAGAGTGCATTAGCTTTCGAAGCCTCAAGGAGTAAATATTGTTAGAAAGTGCTGGAATCACCAAGCAGATTTGCTGCTACCTTTTGGATTGAGGCCATAGCTAGGGAAACACAATTTTGTTAAATATTTAAACAGCAACTTCCAAGTATCATCAAACCATGGAAGCAGACCCCCACCACGACTGCCATCACTACCTCCCCCACCCCCCCAAAAAGTAAAATAATTCGTTTTCATGTTGGGCAAGAAGATGAATTTCAAAATGAAATTTCTAACATCATAGAATGTTAAGCAGCTATTAAAATGATATTTACATAGAGTTTTTAATGATATGGAAAGAATCTTATAACCTTAAGCACAAAAATGGAATAGAAAATTACATTAATATACAGAACGATCTTAATAAGATTTCAAATGCATGGGGTGGCGGGGGCGGGGGGGAGTTTGAAAGAAATAAGCCAAAATTTCAGTAGGGTAGAATTAAAGACGATTTTTCCTACTCTTCAAAACCTGTCCACATTTTCCAAATTTTTAAAACATGAGTATGTATTACATTCAGAAACAATTTGACCATATGATTTTTTAAACCACATATATGACAACTCCAAATCAGCAATACTAATCCAGTTGATCAAAGGCCACTCTCCCAACCCTCAAAGGGTGGCCTTTGACATTGTTCAGGGTGGAGGTAACGAGCAGCTTAGGGGAAGACACTATCCTATGACTGCACTTTCCTCATTGTCCTGCCTTTGGGAGAGTTCTGGCTGTTTGGGGATCCATGCCAGTATTTCTAGCTTGGAAGTGGTGATTAGGGGGTGTTTTTGAAAAGATCATCCTGGCAGCAACGCAAAGAGTCTATCAGAGGGGTACCAGAGTCCGGAAATTACAAGGCTATACAGGCAAGAAATAATGGTAGTTTGGGTAAGTGTGGAAGCAGTGAAGATGAGAGAGAAGTGGGCACTTTTGAGAGATATTCAGAAGCTTAAATCAATAGGTCTTAATAATGCATTTCAAGTGGGAAAATAAGTATGAGAGAGCTAGTGAACAAGAGAGATATCTCTTTTTCTGACCATGTAAGGGATAGAGTGTGAGTGAAAAAGAAGCACCAAAAGAAGCACTACAATATGACAAGGTTGTTTATTGGGTGGGAAGAGGGAGTAGACTAACTATTATTGCAAAACAGATTGGCCCAAACCTAGTGGCTTAAAATATAAACATTTATTATCTCAGTTTCTATGAATCAGGAATTTGGGAACAGTTGGGTGACTTTGGCTCAGGATGTTGCAGTCAAGATGGTGGTCAGAATTGCTTTCATCTGAAGGCTTCCCTGGAGCTGGAAAATCTATTTACAAACTTTCTCATGTGGCTGTTGGCTGAAGGTCTCACTTTCTTATCACATGGGCTTCTCCATGAGGGGCCTTACAACCATCTTCCCCAGCATAAGTGGTCCAAGAAAGAGACAGAAAGAAGGAACTGAAGTGCTTTTTATGACCTAGTCTCTGAAGTCACACACTGTCATTTCTCTCTCTCTATTCTACTGAAGTGAGTTGCTAAGTCCAACCCACACTTACAGTAAAATTAGGCTCCACTTTTGAAGGGTGTGTCAAATAATTTGTGGACATATTTTAAACCATCATGGGAGGGAGTGCTAGGTCATGAGCTTAGTTCTTGACGTACTAAGTTTGAAGGGCCATAGAGAAACTTGAATCTCAGGTAGATGTAGATACGGATCTGTCCCCCACTGCATCCCATTCCCAAAATATTTGGGCTGGTGATACAAAAATTGTGAATCTTCCAGATTTACATGGTAATGGAATCTTTGGGTGTGATTTCTTAAGAAAAAAGTGTTGAGTAAAATTTTTAAAAAAATGAATAAAGGTTAAGGAATTCTAACAATGTCTGTATAGAGGAAAATGAATTTGCAAAGGAGACAGAGAACAAAACACACACACATACACACACACACACACACACACACACACACACACACATACACAGAGCAGAGGGCAGGCAGCAGGTAGTGGGAGGGGGTAGGGAGGAAAACCAGGAAGTGTTATATCATGAAAGCCAAGCAAATGATACTATGAAAGTACAAGAACCGATTAGGAGCTAATTTGGTGACTGCAAGGCTGGAGGCCAGACTAGAGTAGATGTCTAAATGTGGGCACTGATTACATACATTTTTTAATATTTTTGTTTTGAACTAAATTTAGTCTTACATAAAAGTTACAAAATAATACAGCAGATTTCCATATACCCTTCACCTGGCTTCCCCTATTGTTAACTGCTTATATAACTGCAGCACAATTATTGACTCCAGAAAGTTAACCCTGGTTCAATAATATTAACTGAAGTATAGATCTTATACGCATTTTCCCAATGGTGTTGGCAAGAATATTACAGAAATGATGCCATGATCTTCTCAAGGGCCCTGTTTTGTTGATATGCCTTGTAACTGGTGATATTAACCTTGATCACCTGGTTAAGGTGGTGTGCTGCTAGATTTTTCTTCCGTAAAGTGACTTTTTTTTCACCTTCGTAATTACCAAACATCTGTAGGAGATACACAGAGACTGTGAAACATCTTGGTTTTCCTCAAACTTTGTCCGACTATTTTTAGCATCAATCAATGGACCTTGTTTACATAAATGGTGTTTGCCTAATTGTACTTTTATATTTTCTTATCTCCTTCTACATTTATTCATTGAAGTTTTGGTGTAAGAAAGAGCTGTCCCTTTTCCCCAGCTATTTATTTATTCAAATATTTATGTCAATATGACTTAAGGACATTGACTTTATTCTAGTAGTTAAAATCCAAATCTGTCGTTATTTATTTTCATGCTCAAATATTTCCAGCTTTGGTCATTAGGAGATCTTTCAAGTTGTTTTAACTGTCTTTTATGAAAAGTCTCCTTTTTTATTTGAGTGCTTCTTACTTTTTTGCATTCCAAGATGCTCCAAGCTCAGATTTTTTTTTTCCTTCCCCAGACCTGGTATCAAACATTTCTCAGAGAATGGTGTTTAGAAAAGATCTGATCATTAGATGTGCTCATAGCAATTAGAATTTCTATGCTTCTAGAACTTCTCAGTGGATGGAACAGGAAATGCATGTATGTATGCTAATCCACATATACACAAGCATCTGTATTTATCTGTGTGTGTGTATACATGTATATGTATTTGTTTATATACATATATATGCTGTACGTGTATATACATTTACACATACAAACCATGGGTTTATACCGATGACTGATTTCAATTCATTTCCACAAAGTTTGTTTTAGTTTTCCCCCTTTCTTTATCTGTAACTTCTTTCTCCAATGGCAAGCAAGCTGGCTCTCATTTATCCTGCCTGTGCGTTATTAGGAGATCTTTATTTCATTGATTCTGGTGAACTCCTAAAGTTGCTTTAGAATTGTTAAATTCTCATATCTCAGTAAGAAACAAATTAACTGATGAAATGCAGCATTTATGCGCAGTTCTTTTTGCCTGTAGTTGTACAGTATCTAGTTAACATATTATTTACCGAAGTTATTTCTTCTCTTCTCTGTCCTCTTCAGTGCACTTATGTTATTCGTTTGCTATAAAGAATCAAGTTAATTTGCTAATTTTTTTGTCCTATTTTGGATCCCTCATCCCCATCCTGGTTGGCTTATTTATTCTGGTGAAATCTTAAGGTTGTAAGAAACATTAGTATGCTTTTGAGAGCCAGAGGTTATGCTCAGAGAAGTAAACTTCTTTCTCACTCCTGTAACCCCAACCTTACTTTTTAAACAAAAATGTTCCCTTCTTTTCACCCATTCTCAATCGCCTCTCCTTTCTAGCGAGTAACCCATTTCCTTAATTTGTGAATCATCCTTCTTTTATTTCTTTTGCACAAATGAGTAGATACATGTGCTTTTACTTATACGCTCTTCTTGCACATAGAGAGGTAACATACCATACATGTTCTTTTACGCTTTACTTTTTTACTTACCAGCATGCCCTGGAAATCATTTCATATTATCCTATAGTGCTCTTTCTCATTTTTATGACCATATTAGCTCTTCATTGTGTGGATGTAAGATAGTTTATACAACTACTCTATGACTGTACGCTTGGGTCATTTTCAATATTTTCTAGTCACAAACAATGCTACAAGGAATAGCCTTCTGCATATATAGTTTTCTATGAATAGAGATTAATTCCTAGCCATGGGATTGTACAAGTGCATTTGTAGCTTTGTTACTACATTTTAGCTAAATTTACCTCCAGAGAAAATGAGAGTGCCTGTTTTCCTATAGCTTCACTCCCAGAATGTGTTGTCTTTTTTTTTTCTTTTTAACTTTTACTAGTCTGTGTGGTGAGAAATAACATCTCAGAGTTATTTAAATGTGTATGTCATTTATTAGGAGTAAGCTTGAACATTTTTTCATTTTTTAAGGACCTTTTTTGTGAATCGTCTTTGTGTGTCTTATTTTTCATTTCTCTATCAACTTTTTGGTCCTTTTCTCCTCAATTTTCAAAATCATTTCTTTATTGGGCATATTATCTCTTTCTCTGAGCTATCTGTGTTATCTGTGTTAGCTCAAGCTAACAGTTTGTGTATGGTATGTTTTGTGATGCAAATTTTTTAAAAACAATCGTTCTTTCCTTTTGTTATCTCTGGATTTAGTCACTCATTACAAATCTATTGTTTTAAATCATACCTCTATCCCCAGTCTAAGCTAAATTTTCACACTAAACACTCTGAACCATCCAAAGAAGAAATAGTCTATATTTACTTCTTAGAATCCTTCCCCCACCTTTTCCAGAATAAACTAGAATTGCCCCGGTCCCTACACGGAAGATTCATCAGTTTGTTCACTTCTACTTAACCATTTCTCATCTGCTACCTAACCTTGGATTTCTGATCAGATAGATTTCGTGGCTCTGTTTAATATGTGGTTTCATCTGTGACTCAGGTATATACTGCCACCTGGAAGGTCAGAAATCTCTTAGCAGTTAATGGCCACCTACCTACCTAAGAGTTGGCAAACAAACATTTAACACAAAGTATAGCCCATAGATTCCACTACAACAAAACCTTGGCTTGTGAGCATAATTCTTTCTGTAAACATGCTTGCAATCCAAAGCACTTGTATATCAAAGCGAATCTCCCATAAGGAATAATGGAAACTCCGATGATTCCTTCCACAACCCAAAAATATTCATATAAAATGATTAAAATACCATAATATAATACACAATAATAAAGAAAATACCAAATATGAAGAAAAATAAACTAATTAACCTACACTTATCTTTGAAAAGCTTTGTGGCTGGTGTGAAGGAGACGAGAGAGGAGGGTTATTGTGTAGGACGACACTCACTATCACTAATGTATGATGACTAGCGTACTGTAGTAATAAACTCTTGTCATATACTGTATTTAATGTACCTGGCAATAAGGCGGCAGAGGAAAGGGTCTGTATCTGCAGGCAGCCTGACCTAGAATGAAGCAGAGCATTCCTAAGCTTACTCTTGCCTGGAAAAGCAAAAGACTGTCCATAGGTGCTCTGAACTGACCAAAAATACAATAGTGTCAGTATGGGCACCTCTAGCATTCTGAAAAATCACTGATATCTGCCAAACACTGCAGCCTGAGCCTGAGCACCCGAGCATGGAAGATGATCCTGCAGCTTGAGAGAGAAAGAACCATTGACTCAGTTACGATCATGTGATGTTTGTCTTCGCGTGCTACTTGTATTGCAAGGCAGCGCTCTTTTATCAAGTTAAAATTTATTATAAATGTGTGCTCATCTTGCAGAACACTTGCAGAACAAGTCACTCGCAATCAGAAGTTGTACTATATGTATATAGGCACACGTTTTACAGAAGGCCATAGTGTGAGTACCAGTCAATGAATTCCAGCATGACTGACTCTGCTTGCAAGTGAGCTCTGTGCCAGGTGCTATGGGTCCATAAGAGAACTATAACGCATAGCCTCTGTTCTTACAGAACATACAACTTCCTCCAAATGCTAATGTGAACACAGATCAAAGAGGTAGATTGTAATAGTACATTGTCCATAAACAAGAGCTTGCCTGTAGGTTGCAAAGCACTAACTTGGGGCATAGTGGACATTAATTGAAAGAAAAGAAAAAAATCACTCAGGTCTGAAGTCATGTGGTGAATCTTGAGATGAAACTTGAGGGATGGGCAGGATTCGGATGGGTAATGAAGAAGAGAACATTCACTCATTTCATGAGAATGTACTGAGCTGAGCACCTGCTAGGTGGAAAATATGAGCTCCATCTAAAGTGCAAAAATGAGGGGTGCATGGGTGGCTCAGTTGGTTGAGCATCCAACTTCAGCTCAGGTCATGATCACACAGTTTGTGAGTTGAAGCCCCGAGTCGGGCTCTGTGTTGACAGCTCAGAGGCTGAAGCCTGCTTCGGATTCTGTGTTTCCCTCTCTCTCTGCGTTTCCCCTGCTCCTTCTCTCTTTCTTTTCTCTCTCCCTCTCAGTCTCTCTCTCTATCTCACAAAAATAAAAAAATATTTTAAAATTTTTAAATAAAAAAATAAAGTGCAAAAATGTTACAGCCCAGCTTCCTTTTTAAAAAGTATGCACCCATCCACATGCCACCAGATTTCTTCCTCATTTTAACATTTTCAAAGTACTTTTTGCTGAGAAATGTTAGATGAGATTTACCCCAAAATATTCTCCCAAATGTTAGAGGCGGTCTGATCTGATGTACTTGCAAAATGTATGGAAAATCATTCCTTTCCATTTTTTACTCATCAAAGATGCTTTCACGTTTGTTCTCCACCCCATCCCTTTTCCTCCCTTTTAACAATAACCCTGAAGACTGAGTATTATAATCCCCATTTCACTGTTGAAAGAATTTAGATGTGTGAAGCCCAATCACTCTTTAACACAAAAGATGAGGGGATGATCCAGGGCCTGAGTTGTGAACTCCTGGGTCACGTGAGCTTACCTTTCCTCAGCTGGAGGAGCGGGGTTTGGAACAGAGATGAGTCTAGGGTCTGGACAAGAATTCCCAAGCCCCAGCTGTGGTGTCTGTAGACACACTGGCATGGTTGTTCCCACCCACTGTGATGTGAACAAGTCCATTTCGATTCCTTTCTATATCTCAGCCTCTTCCTCTGAAAAATGAGGGCTCTGGACTAACCATTCTCTAAAATTTACTGCTAACGGTCTCTGCTGCGAAGCGCCTCACCAGCTCATGCTGCATTCTGCTCCATGTGGCCATCAGATTGTTCACAGGGTCCACGTAGGAGAAGGCTCTTGGCCTGTTGACCTCCAGAAGCATCCCTCACCTCCACACCTGTGCAGAGAAGTCCCCCCCCCCCCCAAAATGTCATATTCACCTTACTCCAGGGGCCTTTGATGTAGTAACTAGAGGGTTGGGCACAGCAGCGGGAGGAAAGATAGGAGAGCAGAAGAGGAAAGAATTTCAAGAGAGAACTTGCCTCTGATGCAGACAGCTTAGGTTAGAGAATTTTGTACTCGAGTAGCAGCAAATGTTATAAAAGAATCACTGGGGAGAGCAAGGTCTCCTAGCCCCTGCTCTGAGCAGAGCTGTGAAAAATGAAGTCAAAAAAGCCAGATTTACAGATCATCTAGGGAAGCTGAAATCCAGCAGTAGGATATTAAACACAAAAGAGCTGAAGTTAACATGAAGCGTTATTGGTTTGGGGAGATGGGCTATTTCCCCAAGGTCCATAATTAGAACCGGGAACCTTTTGCATGTAATTAAGAGTAAGAGATTGGTTTAACAACCCCAGCTGAGCGAGTCTGAAACATTTTTTTTCCAACTGGCATTTGGGATTAGGAATCTTTTTTCCTTGTACTTGTAAAATGTGAGAGTTTCCTGACTATTTAGGAAATTGAGGCTAATTCTACTTCCACAAGCACTTTTGTTGCTAATAATAATAGAATATGTTTTGCATATGTGATGTGAAATAAACAAGGTGCCCTACAGAAGCAAGATGGCCTTTGAGGCACTTCCCCCCTCCCCAAGGAAGCTGTCACTGAGCAACTGATTAATTACTGTAATAATCATAATTTTTAAAAATTAAAAAAATTCCTCTTCCCATTCATTAAGTACACTGCAGATAGGTGCCAAGGGTAATTATTGTCTAGAAGTACTTCCGAATTATCTTTTCTAATCCAGCTATGCTGACATTTTTGAGAGAAAAAAAGTGTTTTGTCTTTCCTCTTATGAACGAGGTGACATTTGAATATGCAAACAGTGTCACTGTCTGCCCCGTGGATGTTTTTCTGGAGGTATGATTTATGAGGCCAGCCTATTGTATTTGTTATCACATGATGAAAAAGGTCATTAGACAAAAAGAGCTCTAGCTACTGGGGTCTGTGGCTCATCTTGTGATATTTTAATTGTGCACTTGTGCTGACTTCAAGGCCCACCTCATGGGGTAAATTGTGTGGACAATAGTTTGCCTACACTTTGCCCATACTCTCTACTCTTTGTGGTGTGGTTTGTGCCAACTTTCAGTCACTCCTGGGATAGATTACAGATCGAGGGGGCAGAAGGCCAAGGGGAGAGAGAATCTTTGCTGGGCTCCATTCCACTACTGTGAGATCATGACCTGAGCCAAAATCAAGAATCTGATTCTTAACTGACTGAGCCACCCCAGGACTCCTAAAACATTTCATTCTAGTAAGTGGGTTTAACTTTCTCCCCCTGAAAATAATTGTTTCTGAAGTATTTCACAAAGTCTAAACTAGAGGTGGTAAGCTGAGCTGTCTGTTGGTGATTCATTGTTAGGGAGGCTGACTAGGTGCAGTGCTGTCCCATGGGCTCAGTGGTGTTACATCACTTTATCTTTGAGTTGGAAAGACCTCAGATGACTTCTTCTGTAGCCTTTTTCCCCAATACGACACCCTCCCTAACACTCCCAGAGTGGTAATCTCTGCATAAACATCTCCAATGACAAGGGATTCATTTCCTTCTCGAAAAGATGCCCTGTCCATTTTTAGACAGTCCTGAAACTATAATTTTACTTTTCAATGCACTGAAACCTGCCTCCATGTCAGTTTCGTCAGTTTTGTCCTAGCTACATCCTCTAGATGGAAGAATCTGTCTCCCATATGGTAACGAAGCCCGAAGAATCAGTCCATGTCTCAGTTAACCCTAACCCTAACTCATCTAACATTGGTTTTGCAACCTCTCTTAATGTCTTAATATGTGGATAATATTTACTGCTTTTTTAACCTCTACAGTAGGCATAATGGACCGGAGTCATATGAGTGTACTTGGTGTTACATATACTTCTTTATGTTCTAGATGTAATTCTGCCCCTTTATCTCCAACAAAAGTTTATCAGAAAGCAAAAAAGGGACACTATTATAAAAAATAACATTGAATACATTTGTGTGTATTATGGGGACTTTAGCTGCAAGTAACAAAAATCCAACAACTTAAACTGGTTTAAAGAACAAAAAATATTAAAAGTAGTGTAGGGGTAGGTGGGGACCTCAGGATTGGTGGATGTAGTAACCCAGTGATTTCCTAAAGGACTCTGGTTCTTTCCAGATATCTGGCCATCTACACTGGCAAATTTAATTCCAATTTCTCCCGTACTTGCAAAGTAGCAAGCATGGCTATTTGCTTTCTTCACCATGTCTGACAAAAGAGAGACTGGCCTGTCATCTCTCTCAAAGAGCTAAGAAAAAACTCATCCAACACTTTTTCATGTAGTGCCCTTGACCAGAAATGGCTCACATATGTATCCATAGATCTATCACTGATAAAACTGATCCCAGAACCAGGCTTAGACTCATCAGAGTCTACCCTCAGAGCTGGGCATGGGTTTTGCCCTGGGTCCCATGAGGATTTGTAACTGGGTAACTGACACCAGGATTTTTTAATAAGAAACCAGCATTAGGTTTATGGTCTGCTGTACTGAAAAGCTAAATATTCACAAAGTTCAGCATCTTGTAACTACATGGATTTTTTTTTGTTGTTTGTTTATCTCTTGAATTGATTCTTTGTTGGCTTTCATCTCCATTTTTACCCATTGTTGAGTTCCTGGTATGAAATAAGTCTATACACTACCTTCCTAAGACTTCTTTTCCAGCTGGCTTATAGTTAGACTCTGTCAGTATGAAGGACTGGAGGAGACTGGAAGGCAGAATCTATTATGTGCCAATTTCTGTCAGTGTCTATACACAGATGCATTTGTATATGCAGGTAGGTAGAGACCTCTAGGTTCAGACAGAATGATCCCAAGGATAGTAGCAATTGCAAAAGGCTTGCAGCCTCCATAATGTGGCCTCCACAGCCTCTCATTAGTTAGCAGATCTGTTTTTTATGTTTTCTCAATGGGTCCTGAGTAAAAGTTTATGGATGATTTATACACTGTCTATTCTGTCTGTTATATTACTCTATACTTATTAGGATATAACTTAAGGAAGAAGAGTTATTCATCACCTACCATAAAGGAAGGGTCTTTCAGTTAACGTTTTATTTACAAAAGAGAGGTCTTCACCACTGGAGTAAATCATCTGCAAATCCACATTTATCTTAATTCTTTTTGGTAATGGGAAGACTTTTTTCTCCCAGGGCAGTGTATCTCCAGTTGTGTCCTTCTGCCGAGCCATAATCAATTGTGAGGTGTATAAGTCAGTATCCAACCAGGAAAATGGAAGCTAGTTGGGGTATTTAAAACAGCAAGAATTCAATACAGGCAATTGATCATAAAATTATCGGAATGCTTGAATCGTCAGAGAAGATCTAGCACAAGGCACTTCAGTGCCTTTTCTGAACTAGTTCTGTTGCCTTTAAGCATGAAGGCCCCAGGTGCAGACTGTTCCGTCGAAAATCATGTCATGGGGGGCAAGCTTGACATTCATATAGGGTCTTAGGTTAATACAAGTTGGGGGATGTCGATGCTGTAGGGGCCCTGCAAAGTGGAACCAGAGGTCCTAACCACAACGGCTATATTAGAGCATGTTCTAGCAGCCTCAATAACCAGCATGTCAAACTCTGGGTCATACCATCTTTCATTCTACTCTTCCAGCTCAAGGAGTGATAAGAGTTCCCTGAAATTACCCATCCTTAGGTAATCCTTTTCTCACTCTTTTTGCATCTTTAATTCTCCCAGGAATTTTGTAACAAAGTCCCTGAATTTAAATCCTCTTTCTTAGAAGACTGTAGACTAGCTTCTGCTTTCCTTCCTGGATGCTAACTGGTCCAAACTGACCATTATTCAGTGAGTCACAATGGGATCCACAGCCCTGTAAATCAGTTTCCTTATCACAAAACATGCTTGAAATTTAAGGCTTAAATCTTCTACTTGACAGAAGGTAACGACTTGTAACTTTTGTCTGTATCACTTCAGTTTTGTTTAGGTTAACTTTTGTGTTGTTTGTTGGTAGTGTTTTGTTTGTTTGTTTGTTGGGTTTTTTTTTTTTAGTTGTATGGAAGAGAAATTCATTAAAGCACCTTAAGATAGTAAGCAAGGGATTTGTGCAGTTATATTTATAAATGCAGGCTAGATCTGAAACTGATTCTGTCATTCTATCAGAAGGAAGGTGATCCTCAGAGTCAATTCCTCTCTTTCTTGTTCGAAGGCCACATGACTACTCTGTCACATCTTTTTCTCCTATGCATTTGCTCCCTTTCCTCCTACTGATTTGTTCATTTTTTTTATGCAACTCTTTATACTTTCTCTTACCTCACGACTTCTCCATATTTCTATTTCGATTTCCTCATAGTTTAGGTTACATCCAACTCCTATAACTCCAACTCTGTTGGATCCCATATTTCTCAATTCAAAGTCTGGAGGGAGTAAATCTCATTGGCCCAGCACCTCTCTGTGCCAAGCAACACCAGAGCCCTTTAATTTTGCTGGATACTGCCTGCCCTTGAGTCAGAGTCTACCTGTGGCCCAAGCAACTATACTCAGGAATAGGAGAAGAGGCACTAGTTACATAACCTAAATAAAGCCCAATGGCCCCCCTCTCGTTGAGGGGGCAGAAACAATGCTGACATGCCCCAGGTAAGCCTCAAAGCATACGCATTACCTGTCCTGCCACACACTCACAACCACACAAAACCTAAGTTGAATGTTATGATTTTGTAATTTTTTTTCCTTTAGGACTGACATGGTGACATGTATAAAACCTTTCTAACATGGAGGCACATAGCACTTATTGTCTCTGAGCCATTAAGCATGTTAGGTAATGTCCTGGACCTCATGTCTCAGCAAACATGACCTTGATGGCAGGTATTAGAAGATATTAGGCAGTGTGGAATAGTACAAACAAACAAACAAACAAAATGAGTCATGCAAATCTGGGGTTCAAAATAATAAAATATTATTTTAAAAATAATCTTTGTGTAATGTATATGCATATATACATACATATGCATATATATATATATATACACATACATATACATATATGTATGTGTATATATACATACATATGCATATATATATACTGGAATATTACTCAGTCACAAAAAAGAATGAAATCTTACCATTTGCAATGATGTGGCTGGAACTAGTGTCTATTATACTAAGTGAAATCAGTCAGTCAGAGAAAGACAAATAGTGTATGATTTCACTCATGTGTAGAGTTGAAGAAACCAAAGGAACATAAGAAAACCAAGAAACAGACTCTTAACTGTAGAGAACGAACTTATGGTTACCAGAGCAGGTGACAGTGGGTTAAGTGAGTGATGCAGATTAAGCAGGGCACATGTTGTAATGAGCACTGGGTGTTGTAGGTAACTTTTGAATCACTAAATTCTATACCTGCAACTACTATTACACTATATGTTAACTAACTGGAATTTGACTTAATCACCCCCCAGATCTTACATGTTAAGCCACCGAAACATATAGCAGTGATATATTGATGTTCGAATCATAATTTAAAGAGACATTTAATATAAATAATATAGTTTTCTGTTGAGATAATGGTCACGTGTTGAATGAGCATATACAAAGGAACAGCAGCATGCCTAGAAGATATGTATATCCTTAAAACCTCTTAAAAGAGGCTCTGCAAAAATAAAACAACTAATGAAATTTATTCAATGTATATTCTTAAAAGTTTCAAGAGATCAAAAGAAATCTAAACGTGCAGGATTGTACATAGTCAATCCAGCCGACCACTTATATACCTCTCCTCTGGGTCTTTCCTTCTGCCACTTTGTTATTTCTTTCAGGCTCCTTCCCTTGATCTGTATTTATGTCTACAACTGTCTTCTTTTCTCCTGTCCATTATTAGTTCACTCCGATGTCGCTTCCTCGTAGCCCCTGTAGCCTTCTGGACTGCTTTAGACTTTTCCCCTTATTTTCTTTTGAGTTCAGTTTTTCTGCACTTGGCCCCACCCAGTGGCAGGTTTGTGATACAAAAATATTAGTGGATGACTGAGAGACTGAGAGTCGATCCCATGAATGTGGAGACCGTCCATCTGGCACCAGTTCATGTTGAAGCTACAGCTTCTGGGCTAGGTCAGAGGAGAGCTTTATAAAGACACTGATTGACACTATAAACTTAAAAGTCAAAATTCTATTCAAGGCCTGGACTCCATTTCTTGTGTTGATTTAGGGGAACTTTGTTTTGTTCTTCTCTGTTCTCTCCATTACGATTTCGCTTACATGAATAATTATTTCAAAACTCCACAGTAAAGATCTCTAGGCTATTTTCCAATTCTACCATGCCTCCTTCCCTCAAACTCCAGGCTACTTCCCATTTTTTTAAAATTCTGATTTCTTACCCTGCTCAGAAGAATAAAGTGTCTTTGTTTGTTTTCAATATATTTCTTTGATTTTAATCAATATTTGATTTTTTTCTTCTCACTTGCCTTCATCCCTCTCCCTGAACATTGACACATCCTGTTCATTATCTCTTTTTTTTTTTCTTTTTAATCTGAAGAGAAAAGGTGGCTGTTTTTGCAAGCAATGTAAATCCAACTTCCTGGACATTCAATTGAGATCAATTTCCGCCTGGGAGACTGAACATACTATATCCATGAGGCGTGCAACATCTGTCAATAAGAATGAGATCATCAAACTGTAAAACAGCAAATAGCCAGCTTTATGGACCGATGCCATAGACAGGCCCTCTGGGAGGCCGGGCCTTACCTACTGCTTCCTCAGTGTTCCTTCCAGGGATGCAGGCTGTTTACATGTTCTGCAGACCCCAGAAATAATTCCCATGATCCAAGCATAAAAATTCATTAAGTAAATAAAACACAATGACTCCTGCCCAGAAAAGGAATTTCATAGGAGTGACTTTGTGTTTTGTCATTTCACATTGTGTCATTCATAGAGTGGCAGGTTAGAGCCAAAGGAAAGAAGGGAAGAAGAATGACCAGTGTGTGGACAAGATTTGGGCAAAGAGATTCTGCATGAAGAGCGGAGCTTGTACAGTGCCCATTGACAGGGTACGGATGAGGGATCAGGCAGACTTGATTTCCAGTGTATGTCCCTTAGAATCCTCTTGCTTGGGGCTCCTTGGACAAGCCACTTGAATAAGAAACAAAGATGAAGCCTGTAGAAATATGTGATTATATGCAAAGACCTCATTTTCAATGATCTCTTTGCACATTCAGGTATCATTTGTGAGCTTACTATGTGGCAGATACTGTCTTAGACACTAGAGATAAAACAATGAACAAAATAGAGATAATCTCTTCCCTCGTGGGAATTATAGTTGGCCCATGAACAATGTGGGGATTAGAGGCCACTACCCCCTAGTTCAACCCCCCATAGTCAAAATCCAAATATAACTTTCCACCCCAAAAAACTGAACTGCTAATAGCCTACTGTTGGCTGGGAGCCTTACCAATACCATGAACATTTGATTAACACATTTTTATATGTATTGTATACTGCCTTATTACAATAAAGTAATTAGAGAAAAGGTTATTAAGAAAATCCTAAGAAAACATACACTCACAGTACTGCTGTATTTATTTAAAAAAATCTGCATGGAAGTGGAGCTATGCCTTTCAAATCTATGTTGTTCAAGAGTCAACTGAATATTCTAGTTAAGAAGACAGATAATACATTTTTAAAAAGCATACAAAGATAGTTTCACACAATGTTCCACAGAAGTGGGAAAAGTAAGAGTAAGTAGAGAATGCCAGGGTTGAAGTGGTTATTTGAGACAAGGTGGTCAAAAGACTCTCCATGGCAGGTGGCACACGTGTAAAGAATGGAGGGAACCAGGCAGTTGTCTAGAGAAAGAGCATTTAATAAATAGTACTAGAAAGGGTGTAAGGCAGAAATATGCTTGCTGCGAGCAGGAACTGCAAGAAATAAGTAAGAATGAGCAAGGAAAAGAGTGAAAAATATGGTAAAAATTTAGGGAACAAGGGTGCTTGGGTGGCTCAATTGGTTAAGCATTCGACTCTTGATTTCAGCTCAGATCATGATCTCACAGTTCATGAGATTGAGCCCTGCCTCCGGCTCTGTGCAGATGGTGCAGAGTCTGCTTGAGCACTCCCTCTCTCTCTGTCCCCACCCTTGCTCTCTGTCTGTCTGTCTCTCTCTCAAAATTAATAAATAAAAATTTAAAAAAAAGTTTAGGTAACAGACGAGGCAGCGTCTTACAGGCTCTGACAAAGAGTTTGGATTTTATCCTGTCAGTATTTAGAAATGATGAAATGTCAGCATGGAAGCATTGAGATAATAATGATGGTGATCATAGAGTCTTATGTGCCAGACCTCATTCCATTTCTGTAAAATGGAGCCACATGGTAGCCCTTCCCCCTGGATTTTTAGGATAATTAAATGATATTGCATGCAAAGTACTTGAAATAGTGCTCAAAAAGAGTATTACAGTTATTATTATGGTCATCAGGGACCAAGCTATTCGTGCTCACAATTTCAACCCCATTTTGTCCCCCAAGTACATTTCGGATACAAATATGTTAATGAGAATTATGCTAACATCAATAGACTTCTGTGAGAAAGTATTTTTCCGGCGAACTCCATTAAAGTCAATTTAATTCCTTGATCAATGTTCCATATTGCACAATTTAATCATTTGTAATTTTTTCCCATTTTCATTAGTGTTATTTCTTTTCCATTTCAATTTTGCGGCAAGGCTGAAATATCTCTGAAGTTTAAATGATGGAGTCAAATGGCAGTTTCAATCTGATCTGGTGAAAATATCCTACTGCTTAAGAATCCTGAGGGTCAAGGAAGTTAACTGATTTTTCCAAAGACATACAGCAAGTAATCAACAGAGATGAGATCCCAACCTAAGTCTAACCTTGGTACCATTATCTTTCACCATGATGCTTTTCAAAAAAAGAAGGAGGGAAAGAGAGAAAATAACACTACTAATACCTACCTTCAAGGGTTAACATGAGGCTTAACTGACATAATATATGAGAAAGCACATTTGCAAAATGTGAAGCACTATGTTATTGCTAGTAATAACAATTAAAATAAGATCCATTTCTGGGTCTAGAAAAGCACAGTGAATAAGTTTATTCCTAGCTGAGTGCATTCAGCTAGATTGGTGAGTTTCATTTCCTAAAGGTTTTCAGTTGTCAAATTCATCACAGACCCACTTCAGCATATCCTGAGAGCCTCTACCAAGGAGGAGGATAGATTTGGGAATCTGTTTGGCTTGTCCTAAGATGGGTTTAAAAACAACAATTGACTACAGTGGCAGAGATGGGTCGAGAGGGTCTGGAGATCTAAAACAACTTCAATTAATACTTTAAAGTCCCATTGGGGCCCATTGTCTGTTAAAGAGGATCTAATTCAAAGAATTCAGCGTCATGACTTTAGGAAGATGATAGTTCTTGACAAAAGGACCATTCAGTAGTCCTTCTTTGAGTACTTAATATTTTGAGGCACTGTGCTAGAGGCCAATGGTATAAAAAGACACTCAGCCTCAAGAAGCTCGCCACTTCCTAGGGGAGATAGTCATGCTAAAAAGCCAAGCACGACACAGTATCAAAGCCATGATGGAAGCATGGAGAAGAAACATCTACCCCAATATGAGAAGACTTTTGTAGGAAGTAAACCTTGATGGTAAGTTTCAAGGAAAAATAAGAGTAGTCATAAGACTGGGCAGAGAGTACATTCCAAGGGAAATAAATTACACATGTTAAGAGTTAGTGATGAAAGAGAATGGTGCCACCAAAAGAGCATATGAATAACTTTAGGGCAGGGAATGACTTAGATGTAAAGAGACTGAACAGGTGGAAGGCAATGGTTTGAGTACTGAGGGAATGGACAAGTCAGAGAATGGCTCAGATGCAGAGGGAGGAGGCAGGTGAGGTGAAGAAGAGGCTGAGTGCAGGTCCCTGTGAGGCAGGGTAGAGGCCACGGAGAAGCAGGCTCATGTCTCAGTGAAACAGATGGGCAGGGATCAGACCTGGTCAAAATCTACTGCAGACACTGAATGATGAGACAGTGACCAAGACTAAATTTTGATTAGATGAGAATGGGTTGGTTAGATGAAGCTGATGTTGCAATTGCTCCCAGACTGACTAGAAAACCAAATCCATTCCTACAAACTGGGGAAATGAACCTAGAGTTGTCAGCTGTTCTTGGAGGCCATTGTCTTGGGCACAGCCTCTCCATGTGTGGTCTAGAACTAAGATGGACTTGGGCTGCAGGTAACAGACTTCTTGAAACCTAGCTGGAGTGGGACTGGGACATTTGGGAGTCAGTACAGTTTATACCCAGCAATGTGTGGGGCTCTTGGGAGATACAGATTTTTGCTGAGCCGCTACTACTAAACCCCTTTTATTTAATCTTCACTTTGAGTCTGTGAAGTACCTGTTAGTATTCCTGTTCTATATATGAGAAAATTGAGGCACTGTACATTGCATGAAGTGAATTCAACATGGCTCCTAGAAATATGCGTCCATGTCCTAAACCTCAGACTTTGTGAATATTACCTTATATGGAAAAAGAGTCAAGATTAGCCTACATGGGAAAAGATGAGTTTATGATAAGGATCTTGAGAGGATAAGCCTAATTCCGGATTATCTCAATGGGTCCTAAATGAAACCACTTATATCCTTATAAGACAGACATACAGAGGAGAATCCATGCAGAGAAGAAGAGGTAATGTGACCACAGAGCCAGGGATTGGAGTCATATGGCCACAGACTAAGGAATGCCAAGCAGCCACCAGAAGTTGGAGGAGGAAAAGGATGGATTTTCCCCCCCAGAACCTACAGAAGGTGAAGCTCTGCCAACCCATCGGTTTCAAACTTTTAGCCTCCAGATCCGTGAGAGAATCAATTTCTGTTGTTTCATCCCACTAAGATTGTCATAATGTGTGACAACAGCCACAAGAAAATCATACATCGCCCAGGATCCCAGTCAGGAAGGTGGAGCCAGCATTCAAACTTAAGTCTCTCAAACTCCAAAGTTCTTTCTTTCTCTCATACCTCACTACCTTACAATGACATTAAAGAGATTCAAGGTTTCTACAGAACAAAAGGGAAAATGGTGCATGTAGAAGCAAAATCTTGAGATGAATGACTAGCATAACTGATACCTATTGCGCTGGACTTCGCCACCAAGCAGGGGAGCCACAACTTGGCAGCAAACTAGAAAGAACTGAGGCAGGAGGTTTGGAAGTGCTGTGCCTTGGAAGTCAACCAGATTAAGTGGATAAGGTGGAAAGAAGGTTAAGGACGCAGGTCAAATATGCCGGAGCTGGAAGACCATGAGACTGCTGCAAGTCATCTTATTGAATCTTTATCGATAGACAGGCAAAATTCATGTGTGCTCAGGATTCCAGCAGGACCAGAAAGCAATAAAATAAATTGGAGGTGACATGAAAATAGGAAAGAATTGGTTATTTGCTTCCCCCCGCCAATATCAAAACAATCACCATGGGTAAAATCAGAACTTTGTTAGACTTCCTAACAAAGCCATATTGTTTTTATGTTAATGATATATGACTATAAGGCCATACTTCTTTTCAGTACCAATCCATTCCTGTATTACAACTGTGGAAGGAAGAGTCACAAAATGGTGCCCCACCCAGGTCTTTACCACAAGGAGGCTTGGAGGAAGGAAGAAGGTGCATCTGTTGTGGGTCCTGGGATTAAGCAAGGTGGGGACGTGAAGGAAGAGTTGTGCCCACACTCATGGTGCTTACTTGAGTATAGTCTGAATGAGGCTGAGATCAGCAGGGTAGAATGGCTAATACAGGGCATCTGAGGTCGCAGGTTCATAAAACCAAGAATATTCATTTCCTAGAGCTTTCATAACAGCAAACCACAGACTGGTGGCTTCAACAATGAAAATTCATTTTCTTGCAGTTCTGGAGACTAGAAGTCCAAGATCAAGGTGCTGGCAGGTTGGGTTCCTCTAAGGCCTGTCTCCTTGGCTTACAGATGGCTGCCCATTTAATGCTTCATCCCTACCTGGTCACCCTTCTGTGCATGAGTACCCTCTTCTTATAGAAACAGCAGTCACACTGGATTAGCTCCCCACCCCCCGAACCCTTTAATTTTAATTTAAAGTCCCTATCTTTGAATAGAGCCATATTCTGAGGTACTAGGGGTTAGAGCTTCCATATATGAATTTGAAGGGGAAGATGAACGTCATCCTATAACCTCAAGAAACAGAGGTCATCATGACTTGACAAACTGGGTAGGGGGAGGAGGAAGACATGACACGCGGCAGAAGGAAGTCTGAACACATTCTCAGAAGGAGAAAGATAACGTAGCAGAGAATATCCAAAACCCAGATTTTATGTTCTTTCAACGAAAGTTGACTAATGTGAATGTGTTTATTTAAAGGATACAAGATAAAGAAAAACAGTGGAGATAGTACTCCTGTGTGCAAAAGCTCTCAATTTATAAATGGCTTTGGTAATAATAGTGAAAATCACAAACCTTGAGTACTTACCATGTGCGAGGCACTGTGCAAGGTACTTCATGTGTATTCACCTCTGGGATAAGGATTAGACATATGAACAATGGAAGATTGGACTGGAAAGTCCTAAACACTGGCACTATATATTTGTTAATATTAGCTGTGATCATTTTGATCATGGAGTTAGAAGCCATTATTTCATATGTCATTTTAGATACAAAAGAAGTAAAGTGCAGAGAGGTGAAGGAACTCACTCAGGATCACACAGCAAAAAGAGGTGGAGCTGTTATTTGAATTCAGGCAGTCAAGCCCCAGAACTGCTGAATTCAAGGACTACACAACACTGACAGAAGATATTGTGTCAGAGAAGCTTTGGTATCAGTGAGATCTAGGTTCAAATCCCAGGTCTGGCACTGATCAGTAGTTTGATCTTGAACCAACTGTTTAACTTCCATGAGCTTTAGTTTCTTAACTCTGTAATGGGAATAATACCTCCCTTTCAAGACTGTTGTGAGGAATATATAAAATAGTAATAACAAATAAAGTAATATAATCATGTTACATTCCAGGAACATTCTAAACACTCTGCATACGGGACCTCAATTAATCCTTATGTCAATCTTATGAAGTGGTGTACAATTATTATCTGCACTTCAAAAAAGAGGAAACTGAGGTATATAGAGGTTAACTAACAGGACAAAGAACAGAGCTGGGGCATTTTAAACCCAAAATTCTCACGCCAAGTCTCCTCACATAAGACAAAGGAAGAGGTTAGCAAATAATAGTTACTACTACCGCCACTGCCACCACCACCACCACTACTACTATTTTTATTAATGTATTATATTAATATTATTATTATGAAGGTCAAACACATGTGCCTTGAAGACAGAGAAATACTCACTTGCCCTGAGTACTCAGTCTATGATCAGGGATAGATTGAAACATGGGGACTAATGTTTTAAAATATTTGTTCACCATTTACACAGCAGAGAATCTGAATGCTCTGCTGGGGAGAATGAAGAAGTAGACCCAAAGATGGTATCAGTCAACCTTGCTTCTGTCATTAGAGTAACTCATCTCTGGTTTTAAATGTGCATAACTCAGCAAAGAAGAGAAAAGCACTATCGTCAAGGAGGTTATGTGTGATGTGCAGGTTGGTTGTTGCCCATGTTCATCCCAAGTGCCTTCCCCATCCTCCTTCTAACCATATCTGACACGATCCCAGAAAGATGTTAATAAATCCATTTATCTCTCTGGTCATATTTCCAGGAGTGTTTTAGTACCCCTTATACAACTTGTTGTCTTGTCAGCTACCCAGCTGGCCTCTCCTTGGTACTTCCTGTAGCTGATGAAGCAGATCATCAGCCTACGCCTCCTGATTCTTCTCCAGGTAGAATCAGAATGTGTCTAAAACAAAGAACAGGAAGGACGGCATTCAAGCCTACCTACTCTATGCACATAGCTTATCCTTAGGTGGGAGTAACTCTTCTGATCTCTAGTGAGGTTAGGTAATTAATCACCTTAGATAGAAGAACACAGAGTCAAAGCTTTGGAGGTTGGGTAACAGCAGGGGAGGAGGGAAAAATGGAAGATTGGATTGGAAAGTCCTAAACATTGGCAATATATATGTGTTAATGTAGCTGTGATCATTTTCATTTTGATCAAGGAGTTAGAAACCATTATTTCATATGTCATGGAGGGTTTGCAAAATCTTCACATCTACCCGTCTCACTTGCTCAAAGAAAGGAAGGCTTGAAGCACCCAGATGGCTGGGCCTTCTTGTACCCCTTTCAAGGCCTGCATGGTTACCAACGTCAAGGCTGTCAGAGAAGCCTAATTGAGCCCAGCCTTCATAACATGGATTCGGCAGCAATTCCATCATGATAGGCAGTGTGTGGGTAATGGGAGTGATACAAAGCCTTGAATCATGGCTCTCTCTGAATGTGCTGGAGCTTGCTCACGAAGGGAATTCATCCCCAAATTAGAAACCTTTCTGAACTGAACATGCCTTTAAATTAAAGATCCCTTTTACTTCCAGGCATTCAGAAATTAATTCTCATGTGCCCAAGTATTTTCATGTGTATGCTACATTCTAAAATAAAAACCTTATTTTTCCTAATTTAACTTATTTGGTATTAGTACTGATTTTTCTATTAATGAACACTAGGCTACATACTCCTTGTGGGCAAGGAATGCATTAAATTCTCTGTATCCCCAGGGACACACACCTAGTTGATGCTCATTAAATGTTCATTGGATGAAAGGAGAAATGATTTGGTCATTTATTTTATATGTACTATGTTTCAAAGTGGTCAAATTATAATCCTTATGAAATATTGCTATGCAGAATTTTCATGAAGTCAAATTCTGCCCTAAGCGACTTCGATCCTTTCAGTATTTCCAAAGAGTAAACTTGCGTAGAATTTATATAGCAACTTCAAAATTTAGCAACTGAATTCACTTTTATTTCCATGGAATCCTTTGTGGTCTAAGGAACTGAGTGAATGAAGTCATGAGGATCCTCAAATTGAGCCCATTATTAATGCTTCATTGGTGAAATGAGCATATTCAGTGTGTTAACTGTCATGTGAAGTCCTCTCTATGGCCCTGCATGCCTCGCGCTGCTCTTCAGTAAAGGGTTAAGGTGGCATTTGTCCTCAGAGCATTTTGTTTTCCCCAAGACCTCCGTTACTGCTATAAATTTTTCAGTGTGGCTTTTATGTAAATGTAGCAAGAAAGGCAAGACAGAAAAATTTATTTGTAAGCTTTAGGGGGAAAAATAAGGAAGCTGACAATGTTTATTGAAAATAAATGAATATGGAATGTAGAATAGAGGCCAAGGAAGAACTGAATATTTTGTCTTAAGTACTGCAGGAATAAACCCCTAGAGGAGCAGAAAAAGGCAGAGGATGACCATTTCGGGCAGTCAGGCGCGCTCTACGTCCCCCTCGCTCCAGTTTCCTGCACTCAGTGAAATCATGGACCCAGCTATGAACCAGGTCCTGGGCTGCTGGTCAGAAGAGCCTGAACTTGAGTCCTCCTTCCCATCATCCTGCCGTGTAGCCCAAAGCAGGCCATCTAATGCCTCTGCTGCCTCCTACATCTCCATCTGCTGTAGAGAAATTTTCACAACCTACCCCACTTCTGATAAGTTGCTGCTTCCCATATTCTCAACCAGGTTCCTTGAGAGTGGGATCTAGGTATTATTCATATCTGTGCACCCAGGGGCCTCACACGTAGCAAGCCATTAATACGTTATGTTATATGAAGGAATTTATCAAGAGCCTTTTGTATGAGGTGCTTTGTCAAGCACACTGTGTTTTAAAATATAGGTTTTATTATTATTCAGGTATAGTGAGGCTAACATATTGGAGGGTTGTCATTGAAAAGATAATTTGTTATTCACAGATCCCAAGGGGGAAGGAGAATGGAGGTTCGAACCATGCTGAGCAAGGCCACAGGGGAAGGACCAAGATTAAGAGGCAGAAGAAGGAGGGGAAGACATAGGCGAGAGCCTTTATTCTTGTTTCCACAGGAAAGAATGGACACAGCAGGGTAAGCAGGATTAAGATTGACTAGTTCAGATAATTTCAGAAGTTCTGGATCACAGGGGCTGTCTCTCCTTGTCTGGTACCTGGCCCTGGAGTGATCAGGCCAGAGAAACAGTAGTGTGGAATGTGAGAGCCTGGTAAAGGAAGTGGTTAGAGTTTTGGGCTCTGGATTGATTGGGTTGCCTATGAAAGGTGGCGGAATTAGTTAACCTTGACGGGAACAATCCCTCCATGGTCAGCAAGGCTTTAACCAAGATGTTAAAGCATCAGACAGTAAAAGGTAAGGTTAATATATTAATTCTGTATATTGTATATATTCTTTTAAGATAAATATTAAATATAGTTTACTATACATTTGCATATGAAGAAAGTATAGCTCAAAATGATTCTGAAACTCAGCCATGGTCATAGTAAGTGGAAGGGCTGGGATTCATAATTATGTTTGAACACAAAGCAAGTGTTTTTCTAACTCTGACATGCTGTCTCCAGTGTTTCCTATTATCAACTTGGATTGCTATACATCTCTCCTAGGTACATGTCCAGTGTTAAAAGAAACACACACACACACACACACACACACACACACACACACACACACACACATACACTCATATTCAATCACAAACCAGTCAAGAATTTCTAGACTAGCAAGACAGTTATGACAATAACCCTCTCTTTAGACTTGATGGAAGAAAAAAGTCTTGCAAGGGAGTGAGGACATTTAGTTTTTAATTCTGTCACCCAACAAGTTGCGAGACCTTAAAATGTCATTTGGACAAGAAAGGCTGAGCATAATCCTTTCCAAACAGTAAGTGGCCAATAAATATTTGCCAAATTGATTTAAGTATCTGTTTTCTTACCTGTAATAAAAAAGGAGTTAAAACAGGTGAGTTTCAAGGTAATTTACATTATTAAAAAAAGATCCATTGGCATGTTATAATGCCTGAAAAAGGGAATATTTAGATCACCCAGAAGATTTGAGCAAGAATTCAATGAACTCTGCTAACTTATTCCCCTCTCCATGCTCAGAGACCCACAAGACTTGGTCAGGTTGGGTACTCCAGGCCCAAGTTCATGACGGCAGATGCGCCAGGCAACCAGGGCTGTGACATGAGTGAGCCACTTGGATAGGTGGGTGTCCGGGAGTGAAGTCTCGCCCTGCACCCAAAAGCCTGCTTCTGTAAGAAACACTGTTACAAAAGCGATTACAGGAAGTCATTTGGCACTGAGCAGTCCTGTTGAGTCATCACTCTTGTTCCTGAACAAGACTGAATTTTTCCTCCTTTTAATTAAAAAAAGAAAGCGGCATTCCATAAATAACATCATCGGTGATGCAAAGAAAAGAAGGCACAAAGGAAGAAGAAACAGCAGTAACCTAACCCTAGTATAACTTGTCCTTCTTAAACTGCCCGCCCCTCGCAGGCCCTGTCTTCTGTTTAGCACCTCAGATACTATTGCTGGGCAGTCTCTCTCTGAGTGTGTCCTGGCCTTGGTGAGGCTGGGGTAGGAAGGGGGGAGACACATTCTGCATCATGGAGCATAAAAGAAAGATACCTTGTTCACATCCCACTACTGTTAGTCACTACTAACAGAAGTAGTAGACAGACACGGCCATTGATCATTTGAGCTGGAACTTTAGCTATCTTTGTTATGTCATTAGGATGGGGACATAACAAAGAAATGAGAGATTGAGTCTGGAAGTTTTATTGCTGTTTGGGAGTGAACATGACATAACCCAGTATGCAAAGCCCTAGAGTTTTCTCCTAACTTTGCCTTCACTTTTAGAGTATGACTTTGGGCCAAAACCTTCCCCACTCAAAGCTTTGTTTTCTTACCCATGACAAAACAGGTCAGTCCTGATTCTTTCCTTTGTGTGTTCAACAGATACTTTTTGATTAGCTACTGCGTGCAAGGCAGCTGGGCTAACTACTTCCTTTGGGGAAATCATGGCCTCGAGGGGATGGGGCATATTCAGTGAGATCTTCTGCACTTTCCAGATGACAAAGACCAAAGCTGCTGTTGCCAAGGAATTGGGATGATTCTGAGTCCCTTCCAGATTTCATGGTCTGTTATTTGTTAGGAAGGTGACTTTGTTAATTCTCTTGGATTCCTTGCAATGTTTTGGAATAGCAACTTATTAGATCATTCCATCTTTTTAAAGAAATTAAGCTTTCTAATAATAGACTCATTGGTAGAATTCCAATACATAAAACAGTCAAAAGTGAAGCTACTCTGGTTGGAGTTGAGACAGAATGCCTGCACCTCCCCACTTGGGCTGCCCCTCCCCTCCCTGGGGCATCTTCTTCTTATTCCTCTTACACTATAGAAAACCGTTGCTTTATTACATTTCAAAGAGACTTGTAAGTTGAAAAAAGTTTCCAAAAATAAGTAGTGCCTGTACCTCTGAAGAATGATGAGTTAGAGCAGAATACATTGCTTTCAATCTACATCCCTATCTTTTGTTTCTCTGGTATATTGGTGGAGGCCCATACCATGTGTAGATTGTGGTTCATGGGACCTCAAATGACCCAAACACCCAAGAACCAAATGATAGAAGATCACTCGGAGATCTCTCCATGAGCGTTGGACAATAGTCTAGACACTCTTCCAATTTAACACCTGATTTCCATATGATAAGAATAAAACAGCAAACTGAAATCCAAACCTTAGTTTTATTGAAAAGACAGCCAAGGAGATATACACTGGGGTAGCTTGAAGGTATGATAACAAATACATTTCCAACACTCTGAGTTCTTGGTGGGCAGGATTGGTGTCGACTTCATCACTGTAAACCCCACAGCTCCCAAGATGGATATATGTAGTAAATAAATATGTAATTAATATTATTGATGGGATAAAGGAATAAATTAGCTAAATGATAATAGATGTACTGTTGTCTTAAAACATATTACAGAAAAATCAGCAAATACAGATGGTATCAACCCATAGGTTTAGAAGACAATGCAGTGTAAACTTATAAAATTGACACCATAACATATTTACCTTTAAATCCCAACATTTTCCATAGTACCTAGCACACAGTAGGCTGTTTTAGATAGGCTGGTGTGGTGGTATTTAATGACACTTTCTGAATTCTAGCTATGCAGCTTCTATGTGCAGAATAGGGTTGTATTTTCTGGTTGATTGGGGCCATATGGCTAAGTCTGATCAATGGGTCAGAGTGATGTGTGTGACTGTCTGGCTGTTGGTGTAATGGCTGATGAAAGACTCTCCATGATTATTTCCTCTCCTTCAGAGTGACCAGCATGATCCAGATGGCAGTTGTTCCATGAGGCAGGTCCCCAGAGAACGAGTAAGAAAGTAAGAACACTATTGCAGGATTACCCTCAGAAAACCCTCAATGATTAAGTAGCATGATTAAGAAATAAACATTTATGGTTTAGACCACTGAGTTAAAAAAAAATCATAACCTAGTTTATCCTAATTGATATAGCTAGGCTATAATAATAAATAGATCCAAATACTTAATGGCTTAATAGCTTAGAAATTTATGTTTTGCTCACTAACTGTGCCAGATTGGTGAGATAAAAGTGGAAGGCACACTGGTCTCCACAATTATTCATGACCCAAGATGATGGCTACTTTGCCTTATTAAACACATAGTTTTCAAGGTCACTCAAGGGGCCTCTCCATCCCAGTCATACCACATTAGAGTCTAACCATATGGTCATATCTAATTGCAAAAGAGGCAGAAAAATGTATAACAATACCCAGGCATAAGAAGTGGACGTGAGTAAACAGTGAGCAGTCCCTGCCACGTGGGTACTCAACATGCATTTGTTGTAAGATGTATGTATGATCTTGCAATTTGTATTTAAGCAAGACAAATAAATGCAAAAGAATGTCTAGATTGATAAGAGGATTTTTTGAGTTTGTGGACCAGTGAATCATTTGATCTGAGTAGATATGTGTAAAACCACTGATGCTATTATAGGGCCCTTCAAAATTCCCTAACCTAGGGTATAAGTTTCTATTTTTCTGAACCCAACTCACAATTCCATGAATGCCCTAGCACCTAGCGTGATATTCAAAATAGTTAACAACTTACATGGCATGGGCTCTGACCAGTCAGAATAGACTTTTCCTGATCAGTCAGTGTGGGTGCCAGTCATAAACAGAAGATAGACCAGTTATTTCAGTGCAACACACAATTTATCTCTGATTCTCTCCATAGTGACCACATTGTCAAAACCAAAGGTCAGGGTCAGAGCATATGGTCTAATAAGTGACAAGTCTTGAAGATTAAATCATACAGATATAAAATTTGTTCTATTAAGAAAAAAATTCATTTGTAAAAAATTAAGTGTTCAGAAAAATATAAGATAAACTCATTATGCTAATATTGGAAGTTAGAATTCCTTATCATTCCCCAAACACACACCATGTCATATGGAAGGTGTCAACAAAAGGTTATGGAGGGGGTAGTCAGAGAAGACTTCATAGGACAGGTGGCATTTGAGTTATTTTGGAAAGAAAAACCATAGTTTGACAATCAGAGACTGGTGCTATTGGGAAGGACTTTCTAAACAGATGCCAGCATATAGAACACTTTGTTTCTGCCTTTCTTACAGCACTTATTCTAGTCCCTCTTATATTCAACTTCTGTGGTTATTTGTCTTATCCACTCTGCTAGATTGTGATGTCCTTAAGGGCAGGGAACAACACTATTCTCTACATCTTGTTTGTTTTCTGCAAGGACCTAAAAATTACAGGTGTCCAGTAAGTGTCTGTTGACTGGATAACAAAGGATAGAATCATTGAACAGTGAGTGAAGCGAATTTAAATATAGTAGCACAGTATTGATGGGGGAAAAAAACCGTACCTCAGAAACCTATACTTTCAGAAGTCAACCTTAGGGATTCACACACTTAAGGAAGATGCAAACCCTTAAAAACTGAGTTCCTAACTTTTAAAGATAACCATTATCTGGGGCGCCTAGGTGGCTCAGTCAGCTAAGCATCTGCCTCTTGAACTCCGCTCAGGTCATGATCTTTCAGTTTGTAAGTTCAAGCCCTGCCTTGGGGCACAGAGCCTGCTTGGGATTTTGTCTCTTCCTCTCTGTTTGCTATCTCTCTATCTCTGTCAAGATAAATAAATAAACTTTAAAAATAAACAAATAAAAGCTATCCAAGTAAACTCTACTTCACCACCTATATCTACTTCCTAACCTTGGTTGCTAGTTGGTTTTTACACCAGCCTTGGGCATTTGTCTTCCTCAGACTTTAGCCAACCTTATTTGCCTCCTTTCTAAACTCACTCCCTTTCTCTATTCTCTACAAGCGCTAGCCTCACTTTTCTTTTGTCTTTTCCTTTCCTTGTTCTTCTTTTTAATCTAGTCTTTCTATTGATCAATACATGTATTTCTGGCTACCACTAGCAGCTAGATCTACTCTTCACCCCACTTGGCCCGGATACCTGATCCTTGTGGTGTTTCTGAATGAATAGCTTGAACTTGGTAAAATAAAATTAAGAGATGCAATTATTTGCACTTTCAAAAAGCCTTGACTAAATTATATGCTAAATGATTTTTTTTTCTAAAAACACATAATTAAAGAGATCCTTTTGCTTCATGGCTGAAGAACTGGCATAGATCCAGGAATGAAAGGATTTAAAAAATAAGCATTCTGTGATGAAATGTTAATAGTAGGATCACCAAGATATTAGACTCTTGATCACTCTTATTTAAAAGTTTAGCTAATGAAGGAGAAGGATGACTATCTAGTGAAATCTCCAAGTTTGCACATAACAGAATTTTTTCATATGGGGAAAAGAAAACTCCTGTGATATACTTCTGAAAAACGTCAGGAAAAACCAAGTGAAGGTCAAGAGGTGGAGGTATATTTCCACATGAGCAAGAATAAAGCAATGACTTTAAAAAAAAATTGCCTACACTCAAAGGACACTGGACTCTGAGTGATCATTAGAACTTGATAAGGGGATTCAGGAGACATTGCAACCATTCCCTGAAGAGAGCCTTTGGCCTTCAGGGGCAAGAAGATATTGTAATAAGGCAGAAAACATTGCTGCTGCCTTGTACAAACCATAAATCTTCTGCTCTTGGAATCCTGCATTCAGCTCAGGCTGTCCAACCTGTCCTCGTTTTATAAAAGATGAAATAATACTGCAAAGCTCCAGAGAAAACAACTAAAATTATCAACAGGATGCAATATATGAAAATGAATCAGAAAGATTAGAACCATCTGGAAAGGAAAAAAAAATTGAAGGGGATGTGTTGTGAATCCTTTAAAAGAGTACAGAGTGTGAAAAAATTGTGTCACATGAAGTATCCATTGACTGCTGTGTATATGTATGAGGTAGGAGCTAACTCTTGAATCTAAAAAAAAATAATAATATTGGAACCAGTAAAAGACTCAGTGTTTGTCAATATCTGATTCTTCATTGTTTCTTTTCCTAAAGATTTATGGAGCACCTACTATGTGCCAAGCACTCAACCAGGCCCTCAAAGTACCTGGATAAATAGACTGTGACTGTGTCCTTGATGGAAAATTTAACAGAAGAGAGAGAGAGCTATAGAAAAATAGGCGTGATTGCATTATCATAAGTATGTGGTAATAAAAGAAAAGAATCAGCCAGCTTCACAGCTGAGGTGACATTTGATTTGAGCTTTGAAGAATGAGTAAGATTATGTCATCAGACAAGGTGAAAAAGATCATTTCAGACACAGAAAAAAGCATAAGAAAACATAGGGATATGAAAATAGGTGGTCTATTACAGGAAGTGAGAAGCCTGGTAGCGACTTTGCAACTTGGTCTCCAACTCAGGGAGCCATTGGAAGCAACACCAAGGGCTGTAGGAGTGACAGAGCCACTGGAGTTGTTAAGAAAGGAAATGACACAATCAGACTCACATTTTAGAAATGAGGTTCAGCATGTATTACTCTATGGAAGTGGTGGAGCCCAGGAAAGAAATATCTAAGTTCAAAAGCTTTGATGAATGAATACATAGAAACGTAAAACAATTCATGTATCTCCCAAATCTTATGAGGTTGACATCACCAGAATGACATCACCAGGACAGACTAACAAACGTCATGGCTTTATCCCTGCCAAGCCTTAGCCAGGGCCTGACCAACCCTGAATATACCATTTTCTACATCTTGCTCACCTAAAACAAATCCAGTTTGGGCTGTGTGTGTCCAATAGTGTAATAGAAAACGAGAAGCCCTCTTACAAACAGAAGCATTGCCCTTTTTTGACTTTGAACTCCTGTGAACCCAAGTGGCTTCTGCCTTGCTGGACAGTGTCACCTGTGAGATTTCACATGGATGTGCAGCTGCTGTCCAAAAGTGCAGCAAATACTAGGAGAGCAGAGTTTCGATTCCTGAAAATGCATCTAGTAAATGACAAACAGGCTGGTACAAGGGTACAGAGTAAAACCATCTGGCGACTAACTCAGGACCATTTTTACAGATGTAGAACACATCCCTGTAACTAGAATGGAATGGAATGGATCCTAACTGTGCTGTTGCTAATGTTTGCTGGCGCCTCTACCTGGGTGAAGTGGTAGCTAGAAAGGACCAAAACATTTCCACCTGCTGAAAGAGAGATTTGCCTTTAAGGGTTTTCATATTCAGATCGGGGTAGGAAGAAAGCCCACAGAAGTGAGAGTGTTTATGAGGACAATGTAGAAGAGGAGCTTAAGCCAAGATCAATGATGAATCATGGAGCACATGAGTGAGATCCAGATGAAACCAGCAGGATCCTGTTCCCAAAGGGAAAAAAAGTGATCTGTTTGTGACTAACCTATCTTGGAACGGTATTTTTCTGGTCGTAGCTTATGCAATGCTTTCGCATAGTGTTTTTCAGCCTTACACTTTTATTTCATTATAATTCCCATTTTACAGGTAGATTAACTTGAAACTCCATGAGGTCAATGACTTGGCCAAGTTTGCACAGCTGATTAGCACCAGAGCTGGAACTTAAAAGCAGGTCTTCTGAGTCTCGACTCAGCCTTCTTCCCTCCTCACTGTCCTCACTGTTGAATGGCGTGTCTCTGATTCCTCACGTGACTGGGCACTCAAAAAGACAGACCTGGTTGTGTAGCCCTGCTCATATGTCTCAGTATGAATAAGGGAATGGTAAGAGAAGGAGACTCCCATTCCTTGGCTGAGAGCTGATGGAGAAACTTAAAGGTTCTCAGGTGGCAGCCACACAGCCAGAACCAAAGTCCTCAAAGCACCTTGAAATTCCTAAAGGATAAAAATATTTAATATTCTTTCTTTGTCTTGGAAATTATAGGCATAGACCTACAGTAGCCTCATTTTGACAAAGCACACTGGTAATCTTAATGCACATTCATTAGTTACCCTCCTACTGCCCCCAAGAGATAAGGAAAGAACATTTTATCAGCAGGGAAATCACAGCAAACAGGGAGAGTAGGTGATCCAGCATCACCTAGAAGATCTTTGCCAGAGATAAGCATGCATCACTTAATATCCCATAATACTTGGATTTCTGTCCCTAGCTTCTTGTCTATGTCACTCGTATGCTAAGTGCTGTTCTGGAATACCGTACCTATCACTGAATGCTTGCAGATGGAAAACTAAATAAGTAACTAAATGGCTAAGGGTGTCAGATGATTGCCTCTTTAGAAGCCCAGGGGGTAGACCTGCAAATGGTGACCAATGAATATAAAAATCAATTTTTATCAGCAGATAAATTTTAGCAGGGTTAGGCACTAATATCACTTTAAGTAAAAGCAGCACTAATTTCCTTTTATTTGGCTACAATAGACTCAGTGACACCAGCTACCCTACCATGGGGCATCCTTTACCACAGAGCAGTTCTCCACATTGAAAAAAGGGGACATTTAGAAGCCACTGTGAACAGGCACTGTTCTGTCTATACATTCGTACTTAGAGCTTTCAGTGCATTTAAATTGCTTTCTGCAGCAGTCGAAAGAATCAATAGCTCTTAGACTCTTTAAGGGACGAATAATATACAAGATGGACATTTTAAGCTCTTTAGAAAATATATTCATGAGGTCATCCAGTTTCCCCTGGTACCCAACTTTGCTGGTGACATTTATTAATGTTTTTGCAGCAAACAGGAGGTGGAGTTCTCCAAAGGCTCTCATCTCTGTTCTTCCAGAAAACATTGATTTTCTTTTTTTACAAGACTGAGGGAGAGGGGAGGGGATAAAAAAAATACTCCAAGCAAAAAAAAAAGTCTCACAAAAGAATAACTTAGCTTGAAGCTGACTTGACAAAGTAATTCTATCTAAATAGCCTTGTGCCACTTGATAGAGACAATTTCTCCTGATTTTCTCTTTGAACAATTTCATAGTCTTCATAAGAGACATGCTTTGAGAATATTATGCTCTTAATGGGAATGCAGGACTTTCTACTGAATCTTCCTACGAGTGAGAGAAGACAGCTTTACATTACTGTGGATTTGGAAAGCTATCCTAAATTCTAATTAATTAAAGTTAATTAATTAGACGTTTGATAAAAACACTGTGAGATGCCAGACTGGGGAAAAAATAACTACTTGATCATGACTGCTTGAAAGAAAATGTTGGAATGCATTTGGAAGCTCAGTCTGACTCAGAGGCCTGGAAGAGCTTGGGTAGGTGATGGAGTTTGTGAGAAACCAGGTACTAAAATTTCTTCCTCCAAAAAAGAGGGAAGAATGAATTCCACTGATGCTCTTTTGTTAAGTTGATAATGATGTTAAGACTTCAGACAAAGACTAAGTATGCTGGTATGAACCAGGTAGGGCAGTGGTTAGAGAATGGGTGTACAAGTGTCAAGTCCATTCATACATACTGAGATAGCTAAGTGCCAGACACTGTGTGGGGGTGAGGAGATAATGGTGTACAAAATAGGCCCTAGTCTCACCTTCACTTTGCTTTCAGTCCTGTGCTAGATTGTAACAAGTGACTCAGTAGGTCTACAAAAGGGCTATTTTGTGGCCCACAAAGTGTTTTTCTTATTAGTTGTGAACATGCAGAAATGAGTAAATTTCACATGCAAATCCAGATATTTAGTTTCTCTTGAAAAATGATCACATATGACAACATAGGGCAGGATTCCTGAATCTCCTGGAGCTCAGCAGTGACGTGCTCTGTAAATTGATCATACATGCTGCCATCCCCCTGCCCCTAGACTCATATATTACCCACTGCCCTTCCTTGTGGGCATTGACTTTGTCAGTTATTACAGACACACATAGAATGGGAAAATACACACCTCCAATGCAGAAAGCAAGGATTGAGCGAGACATGTGTCTGAACACCTGGGAATCCTTAGCTAAGCTATTGAGATTACTCTATCCACTGCCCACATTTCGTCGGGTCATTCTTCCTACCTTGTTTCAGCGGTATTGAAGACCTTCTTTCTCCTCAACGATCTCATACACCCCAAAACCATTTCAAATAATCGCTCATTATTGATCATAACACTCCAGCTAAAGTTCTCCTGGTCTCTAACCCTGGAAGCTGCCCCCCTACCTAGCTCCTGCCATCACCCTCGGAGAAAAGACAATGCTCCCCAACCCATAGGTATATACCTCTGTTAACCAATGGTTGGGGGGTGGGGAGGCTGAGTGGTGTTGCCCGGGTACTCAGCCTGTTTCCTGCTCTTTGCCTAGCTGGCTATTCTTGTCCATTAGGCTTCAGCTCAAATACCAGCTTCCAAGAGGATCCATCATGACTATCCTGCTCAAAGAAGCAATTGCTGTCTGCTGTGAATCTAAAGTATCACAGAGAGAGAGAACATGAGAGAACCGGAGGCATCAGAGTACTGGCTTCTACCCAAGACCTCAGGATTTCCTGAACAAGAAAAGAGAATGGGGAAATGAGTAGGGAGGGCAGCTCAGGGCTATAAGAAAGAAAGGTTTATGGGGTGCCTGGGTGGCTCTGTCAGTCAAGTGTCCAACTTCAGCTTCCGTCATGATCTCATGGTCCGTGAGTTCGAGCCCCGCATCGAGCTCTGCTCTGACAGCTAAGAGCCCAGAGCCTGCTCTGGATTCTGTGTCTCCCTCTCTCTCTCTCTCTGCCCCTCCCCTGCTTGTGCCCCCCCAAATTAAATAAACATTAAAAATAATGTAAAAATAAATAAAAAGAAAGAAAAGTTTATAACTGCTTCTTAGAACTGAGGCATCTGTGAAAGATCCCTGCTGTGTAAAAAAGACCCATAGGTATAAAGGAAGGATTCAGAGAGCATCATCCAAAGGAGCTTGCCCTCCTTGGGGGCCACATTGAAGCTCTACTTGGGTGGCTCCCATTATCCCCTTCCTGGACTTAAGGTCCTTTCTCTTTGATACCATTCCATTTGCCCAAAAGCAAGCGGGAACAAAGACTTCTTTCTAAAAAGAACATTTTTTTTTAATTGTCTGCTAATCCAAGTCTCCCTGTTCTTGAATTTCCCCCCAAATAATCTGATATTTTTGTTTCTTGGGCATAGCTTGCATACTTCCTCAAAAACAGAACAAAACAAAAATCCTTGCTTTTCCAATTGCCACCCAAATCCAGTACATTTAGATGCTTCCCTACCTGTTAGATTCACACAACATAAGGAACCTTTTGTTGAGAGGATTGTGGCCCTGGAGGTGAGTCAGCAAATATATGCGACTGGTAGATATGAAGCAATGGGCTGTCCACCAGTGGGAATTCAGAAACTATTCAACATGCCCCGGGTGCAGAGAGCTTAGAGTCGAATTATAGTTCAAAATATAAATAAGATTCCCATACAAGGGGTCACACGTGTTTGTATGGGATATGAGACAAGTCACATAAACATAAGAACTATAAATATTTGAAGGAAAGAGACATTAGGGCAGGAAAGGCTAGACCAAAAGGAAAGAGTGGAGCTGGCTATCGAAATCTGATGAGAATTTATATGAGTTTGGAGTACAAGAACATACAATAAGAGATGACATTGCATGGGTGAGGGGAGGGAGTGGAGCCAGTGGAGACTGAAAGCTAAGACCAGCAAATGCACCCAGACTGTAGACCCATGGCTTCTCCCAAGAGCGTCCCCAGGAGGTCCTGTTTCTGTCTGCTCATTACCATCCCCCAAAGTGCTCCATTATTTTATTAGTTCCCCATATAAATTATTTATCTGAGAGACTGCTGATGCTGACCAGCTCTGATAAGTAATGTCTTCTATGGGAAATGACGCTGGAGGGACGAGGGGCTCCTGTGACTGCCAAAACATTGAAAATCAATTTTCATTCCTTTTTGTGTGTGTGGGTGTCTGTGTGAAGATCGTGGCGGATGGGGGCTGTTCCGATGATGGCTGCCCTTTCTCGTGGGTCTCCATCTGGTCTACAAATTAGATTTGGGAGGACAGCATGAGGGAAGTTGCCTGGGGAACTACTCCTGGTGGTGTTTGTTATAAAGCGACTCATAATAACTTGACTGGGAGCAGCACATTAAAAGGTCGCCTCATTTTATCTCCAGTATGCTTCCTTTGAAAAAAAAAAAAAGTCACCTCACAAACACATTTAGAGAACAATTTGTTAGTGTATTTACCTTCTCCTTGTCACTCAGGCTGAGCTTAGCCGTGGGAAAGATCATCACCTTCCAGACTGTTCTAAAAAGCTCATAAAAGCTTTGCACAATTACTTTTGCTTCTTTTACCAACAAATGGCTCTCTTAACTGCTCAACTGCTGGAAGTTTCCTTGGTGTTCTATGGAGCTGTGCTGTCTGATCTCAAAGGCTACCAGTAATAACCAATAGTATGCCACTTTTAAGGAAAGCTGAGATATAAGAGTTAAAAATTTACACAGCAGAGAGGTAACCTGAAATTAAATGAAGTAGAAAAGGGGCTTTGATTCACTTTACAAAACTGCTCTCTGTGCTCTTTCAAATTTGACTCAACTTATAAAATTAAACATGAGTCACCTTCTCCTGGGTAAAGGTAGAGATGTCACATAGGCTTTACCAACCTAATGGCAACTGTGCCCTGTAGGAGGAACAGTTAATGTCAACACAGATGCAGCACTTGACCCTATGAGAATGGAGTTTCGGTTCACATTTTTTTTCAGTAGTCGTATATTCTTGAGTCTTCAGTGGCCTGGTCTCATCTGATATATCTGATACACACACACACACACACACACACACTCACACACACACACACACACACACCTATGATTTGTCAAAATGTCTAGACAATTTTATTTATTTTTCTAGTACATTTTTTATTATTACTTTCTCCTATTCTTCCATAAATTTGAGAGTCTTTTAGGAGATATTTCAAAGGAATTTCTCTAGGTACTTTATGAATGCACAATAGAAGTCATTGACTTCTTATCCCCTATGTTTAATATTATGTATTTTTCTATTTTAATTTGGTTTATAAATTCCTTTTTATGTTAATGTCTTTTATTTATTCTTATTTTTTAAATTTTTAAATTTTTGTTTTTTAGTTTACTGTCAAGTTGGTTTCCATATAACACCCAGTGCTCATCCCAACAAGTGCCCTCCTCCATGCCCATCACCCCCCTTACCCTTTCCCCAACCCCTATCAGCCCTCAGTTTGTTCTCAGTATTCAAGAGTCTCATGGCTTGCCTCCCTCCCTCTCCCCAACTATTTTCTCCCCTTCTCCTCCCTGATGGTCCTCTGTTAAGTTTCTCCTGTTCCACTTATAAATGCAAACATATGGTATCTGTCCTTCTCTGCCTGACTTACTTGGCTCAGCATAACACCCTCAAGTTCCATCCACGTTGCTACACATGGCCAGATTTCATTCTTTCTCATTGCCATGTAGTATTCCATGGTATAGATAAACCACATCTTCTTGATCCATTCATCAGTTGATGGACATTTAGGCTCTTTCCATGTTTTGGCTATTGTGGAGAGTGCTGCTGTGAACATTGGGGTACATGTGCCCCTATGCATCATCACTCCTGTATCCCTTGGGTAAATTCCTAGCAGTGCTATTGCTGGGTAATAAGGGAGTTCTACTGTTAATTTTTTGAGGAACCTCCACACTGTTTTCCAGAGGGGCTGCACCAGTTTACATTCCCACCAACAGTGTAGGAGGGTGCCCGTTTCTCCACATCCTCGCCAGCATCTAGAGTCCCCTGATTTGTTCATGTTAGCCACTTTGACCACCATGAGGTAGTATCTCAGTGTTGTTTTGATTTGTATTTCCCTGATGATGAGGGATGCTGAGCATCGTTTCATGTGTCTGATAACCATCTGGATGTCCTCTTTGTTTTTTTTTTATTTTTTTTATTTATTTTTTTTATTTATTTGTTTTTAATGTTTTTATTTATTTCTAGGAGAGAGAGAGAGAGAGACAGTGCGAGCAGGGGAGGGTCAGAGAGAGAGGGAGTGACAGACTGAAACAGGCTCCAGGCTCTGAGCTGGCAGTCAGCACAGAGCCCGACGCAGGGCTCGAACCCACGAACCATGAGATCATGACCCAAGCGAAAGTCGGATGCTCAACCGACTAAGCCACCCAGGCGCCCCTGGATGTCCTCTTTGGAGAAGTGTCTGTTCATGTCTTCTGCCTTGTCTGGACAATTTTAAAGAGACGTCTGAATTCTACTTTATCTCACCAAATTTGGTGGAGTGACCACTACATGCTTAGCATGAAAATACCTAACAATGCTCTTGAAATTGCCATGAGACAGGTGTGGCTCTTTCTGAAGTTTTCCCACAGATGCTGGGCAAGCGTTCAGCTCAAGGTTTTAGCCCACAGGTATGAACTTGGATTCTCTCCTGTGTCTTATAAACCATCGTATCCTGAAGGTGAACTGGGAGGTCTACATTCAACTTGCCTCTCTAATTCCAGGAGGAGGCAGTCTTTCTCACCCTCTGCCTCCCCACAGGGAGTTCAAATCCAAGGAGAATCCTGGCCACCAGTGTGATAGCCCTATGCACCCCTCAGAGGAAATCCTGGTGAACTTGCCATGGTAGTTACTTCTTTTCATTCCACTCCAAATGCATCTTGAAAGTGAAAATTGCAGTGAGACTTGTTTTGGGCTTCAACACGCAAATTCACAAAAGCAGTAATGGGGTTACTTTTTCTGGTGTGAAGAGAAGTCCAGAGGCAGGCTGGTGAGGATTAGTGCAGTAGCTCAAAGACACGGGCAGAGACCAGGTGCCTTGTGCTTCTGCTGTGTCACCTCAGTGATTGTCTATCATCCTCATGGTCATGTGATGTCACATGGTCACAGTGTCCTGGCTACAATTCTAGAAGACAGTAGAAGAACAAGTAAGGGAGGAAATGTGAGAATGAAATGAATCTGTACCCCTCTCAGGACCTTTCCAGAAGGTGACATCCATTTACATCTCCCTGGCTGGAAATGTTCCATTCAGCCACCCCCTATATGCAAGGAAAGGCTGGGAAAGAACTAGATTCACTGCCACCTTAAACAGAGTCCGAGTTGAGTTATTAAGAAAAGAGGTATCATACAGACATTGTGCAGCATCAGCCACAAAGAGTAAGAATTGCTTGCTTTCTTTAGAACCAAACTACAGCCTGAAAATTAATATATATTACAGAGCTACAAATGAAAAATAATCACATTTCTTATAAGGACAACCAGAAACTTCCATTCCCTTGTTTTTCCTTTGCTGGCCTTGCAGATTTCTTACAGTTGGTATTTACTGTGGCCAAGTCTAATTCATTCATTTAAGAAGCTATCTCAGGCACCAGCAGAAGTCATAAACTATTCATCTCTGGAATGTTTATATTTGAGAAGGTCACAGTATTGAGTGTATGTGTACCCCAAGGCCCCCTCTCTCTTTTGGGCCCCTTGTGGCCTGGGCCTGCTATTTTCCTTTGAACAGTGAAATGAGATGTACACAGCTCAAAATACATATTGTGCTTTCCCACAAGCTCCAGAGAGCCTCTTCAAGTAAAAGAGGGTTGGACCCTCTCCGACTCCGGTTTTTCCTCTCCATCCCTCTTGCCATTCTTACTGCTTTTGACCATAGGCAAGTATCCAGTGACTAAAATGGCTTTACTTTTCTTCATGACTTCTTCCCCACTATGGATATCTCTGGAATCTTAATGTCAAAATACAGAAGAGAGGGGATTTCAGCTCCTTGGTCTTTCATTCCAAAACCCCAAATAAAAAAGGAGATTCAAGGAAAGAAATGCTGGCTTCCTGAAAAGATGTGGTCTCGGAATCCCCTCTACACCACAACCCCTTTGCTCATCTGCTCTTTGGAATGATCTTGTAGCTGAGCTAAAAGTATGGGATCCAGAGCACAAAGGGAAATGAGTGATTGCATTGATACTGGCACAGATTAGCTTTGGGGTTGAGATTGCCCATGCAGCAGAAATATAAAGAGAGCTAACACGTAATGTGTTTATTCTACAGCACATTAATGTATTATCACATTGAGTCAGAATGGTGACCGTGCAGAATAAAGATGAACATCTTTTAGCACAAGTACAGTGAAGTCCAGTAAAGTTAAATGACTGACCCAAGTATCCAAAGCTATGGTCACCCTCCTACCTATTACTCGCACCATTTCTCACTCCCTAAGGCAGAATCTAGACTCCCCTGCCTTTCCTGGCATGCCCACGAGTCCCGCAACGGCACCCACTGGCCAGTAAGTTCGGTTGAGCGTTGAGGCTGGGTCCCACTGCTGCTGCCCGGCTGGTGGTCCTCCCTGCCTGCTTTTCCTTAATGCCTCCACTTCCTTGTCAGCTACTAGAATCCTGGGATGCAGTTCTCTCCTCCTATGATGCTGCTATCACTTCTAGGTCTCAAAGTCTCCAGGGAGAAAGGTGCTAGGAAGCCTTCTCCTCTTCACCACACAGAAGCCCATACACTGCTTCCACTCCACTCAACACCCTTAACACTGTGCTCAGTGCTGAAACAAACCTGTATTTTAGGCTAATGGGGATAACATCAGGGCAATGTCAAACATTCTAGAGCCCCCTCCTTTGCAAGGGGGCCATTGCTCCCCCAAATTGTCCAGGTCTGCACAACCCACAGCCAATTTGTACTCATCTGGTCCATCCTCCCTTCCATCTTCAAGCCAAGAACCCACCAGAACTCTCCTCCAGAGGAAATCTACCCCATCGCTATAACCAATCACAACACATCAAAACAACCCCTCCAGTCCCTGAGAGAATGCAATTCTTTATTATGTAGTTTTACACAGTCCACCTAACTTCCCCATTTCAGCCAAGGCCCAAGGCTGCGCCTTTTATGACCAAATTATTTTTTAAAAAATTAAAATGTGTTTCAAAACGAAAGAATAAATTTTACCCTGTGGTAAATTCTGTGACTTCCCTACAATGAAAAAAGAAAAAGAAAAAAAAAGATATGTCTATATTTAGTTCCTTGTTTAATAGTAAGTTCTCCTTCACTGCATCTGCCTAGGAGCGTTAGGTGTGAATTCAGAGCCCCAGATTCCAATTCAAGTGCTGTCACAAGCTGTGTGATTTCGGACAAAGGCTTCTATTTCTCTGGCTCTCAGTTCCTGTGTATAAAGACTTGGCGAGGACTAAATGATCACTCCAAGAGTTCTCCTAGCATTAAAAATTTGATTCAAAACCAAATATTTGAGAAATCAAAAATAAAAATTAGGAATTCATACTCCTCAAGGAATATTCCTGGCTTGGGAATAAGGCTAAGTTTGCCTACAATCCCCCCTCAGCCAGGAGGGCATGGTTAGAGGGTTCCAACTCAATTGAACACAAAGCTATTTCAGCAATCACAGGTTTCAGCTGAGAAGCCCAGCAAGCAGGCTTCTAATAGCCTCCCCTGACCACATGGAGAGGTGACTTTGCTCCCTGGGGGGGATAGTGGAGCGCTGAGGCCTTACAGGCAGCACAAGCAGGAATTTTATTATTATTGGTTTTGCAATTTGTTCCCATTTTGCTGTCATTTGCCTTTGTGGCCGTGGATCTCTACATTAAGATTTCGATTCCATTCCCCCCGGGGCTCCCGTGTTTTATGGAGATCGCTCGTGTTTGCCGTCTTTATTGCAGTTGGTGTACAGCCTCTGGCTGCTGTGTTGAGCATAATCAAATGTCATTTATGAAGTCCTCCTGCCACTGGCGGACTCAGGGAGAGCCGTGTGGCCCGTGCCTGAGCAACTGAAAGAGACAGGCAGCCTCGGAAGCGTGCTTCTAGGCGCTGATAAATTACCAGGCTGAGGCTTGATTATTTCTGACCCTGGCTTGCCGGTTGTAAGTTATAGGTCACTTAAGTCGGCTCCAATGAGTTTCTTCCAGACGGGAGTGCCAGGTGCTGCCTGACAGCAGAGCCAAGGTCCTCTTCCTGAGTCTCTTGCCTGCAATAAGGACACTGAAGGAGGCAACATAGAGGCAGAAAAAGCAATGAAGGGACCCCAGTCTAGGACAAGGTTCTAATCCGGGCTCACCCATTCTTTCACTGTGTCACCTCAAAAAGGCATTTCTAGGGCTCGGCTTACTCTCTATGAAGCCAGGGTTTCATTAAATGGTCACTAAGGATCCTTTTATTCCTAATCATTCTTTGTCACTTTGATGCAGTATTTTGCCCCGGCACTGCTCTGTGTGCTTGACTCCTGACTTGTGCCCACACTCTACTCTCTGAATCCCGCTTTCTGACAATGTCCTCATGAGCTCTATCATTCTAGTATTGGACCCTGGAATGCTTGCTACCCACTCGGTAACCTTTCTTCCAAGCTCCTTCTCCTCTGGCTTCTGGTGCTACCTTTCCCCCTAAATGTTCTTTTTTTTTTTTTTTAATGTTTTATTTATTTCTAGGAGAGAGAGAGACAGCGTGAGCAGGGGAGGGTCAGAGAGAGAGGGAGTCACAGACTGAAACAGGCTCCAGGCTCCGAGCTGGCAGTCAGCACAGAGCCCGTCGCGGGGCTCGAACCCACGAACCGCGAGATCATGACCCAAGCAAAGTCGGACGCTTAGCCGACTAACCCACCCAGGCGCCCCTCCCCCTAAATGTTCTAACTAAGATCCCTAATGGCTTCCATACTGAAAAGTCCATTGTGCACATTTTAGTTCCTGTTCTTACATGATATCTCAACAAATTTCAATGCATTTGGCCACCCTTTCTTTCTTGATATACTTGCTTTGTTCATGTCACACTTCTGGTTTTCTTCTCACCTCCCTGGCTCCTCTATGCAACCTCTAAGTGGCAAAGGTATGCCACCAACTCCCACATTTTAATCTCTTCCCTTTATAGTTTGTAGTTCTTTTCTGACTTTCAGAAACTTCTACACAGCTGTTGGTTTACCGTCTCTGTTTAGATGTTCCATAGACCCCTCAAATTCAGTGTCTTGAACCCTTCAGTTTCTTCTCTTCCTCCTGTTACCAGACCCCCAAGACCAGGTTGTTGAGTCTCAATGTCATAGAAATGAACACTGAGCTCAGGAGAGAGAAAACAGGTGAAATGTATTAGAGATAGCTCGTATTCCAGGGAGCCAACAAAAAAGAAGAGTATGATTTTCAGAAGGAATAGCGTGTAAGACTTATAAAGGCACTTTTCCAGAGAGTGAAGAACTGGGAATAGAGAAGTATCCTTTAGTCACACGGTCATTATATTGTGGTCATTGCTTTTTAGTGAACGCAAGACAATCACAGGATGCCTGTCTCCATGGTCAACTTTCTTTAGGGCTTCTGGAAAGTAAAAATACTTACGCAAGCAGGCTTTAAATTGTTACTTCTAATTTTGCTCAGGCAACCATTACCCACTAATGGCTGTTCTCTCTCAAGAATTCTCTTTCCCAGAAGGAGGTATTTGTCCTTTAGCATATGGAAACTTTTAACCCTTGCCTCAGACCAGTGGCTTTACAGGAGTTAAGTCCTCTTACTTTCCCTGTACTGTCTCACTCCTGCCTACCATTGGCTCCTATTTACATGGCTTCTCTGTTCACCTTTTGTGCATGCCAGAAACCTGGGAGCTGTCCTAAACACTTCCTTTCACTTCATCCATTTCAAGTCCAAGTCCTTTTGTGTATACCTCCAACATGTATCCCAAATAAGCCTTCTTCTTTTCATCTCTCCTTATTTCCAGACCTGGTCCAAAGCACATTTCTTCTAGACTATCACAAAAGTGTTCTAGATTTACTTCCAATCTGAATTCATACTCTTTACAGCAGTTAACATGATCATTTCTAAGCACAAATATGATTCCCTTACTCTCCCATTTAAAATCCTTTAATGGGTTTCCAAAATGTTCTATGTGGCCTCCAAGGTGCTGCATGACTGGGTGCCTAAGGGAACATGGACTCTGGTCTTCCTCTAATTCTTCAAATATGTAATATTAGCTACAGATTCTAAAGACAAGCTTTCCTCTCTTTGTTTTGTTTTTATTTTTTTTTATTTTTTTTTATTTTTTTTAATGTTTTATTTATTTTTAGGAGAGAGAGAGAGACAGCAGGAGCAGGGGAGGGTCAGAGAGAGAGTGAGTCACAGACTGAAACAGGCTCCAGGCTCTGAGCTGGCAGTCAGCACAGAGCCCGACGTGGGGCTCAAACCCACGAACCGCGAGATCATGACCTAAGTGAAAGTCGGACGCTCAACCGACTAAGCCACCCAGGCGCCCCAGCTTTCCTCTCTTTGAAACACTCTTCTCAAAATTTCCACCAGACCACCTCCACCCTCTAATGATTTTTCCCTGAAAACTTTCTATCTAAATCAGATGTTTCTCTGATTCTGTCTTATAATATCCAACAGCGTCCCTTTATACAATCATCACTATTTTAAACTACGTATCATTTTGTTTCATTATTTAATGAATATTTGTCTCCCTATCTAGACTCTAAGCTCCATAAAGGTAGTGACTATGTACGTTTTCTACTTTTTTAACTTCTAATGCCTTTGTCAAATGCTGTAATGCAATAACGACTCAATAAACGTTTGTTGAATAAATGAACAAATCCTAATTTCTGTTCATTGATTTACTAGCGGTCTACTTGCTGAGGCTCAGAACCTCATGTCCTAGTTTTTGACATATGACACAGTTCACCTCTTTGTAACAGGCTGTTATACTGAAGTTTTACATGAGTTACAATTATATCAGACACCAGGTTTAGATACACAATCAAGATGCAAATTTTCAGAGGAAATGATAAGAACCAGTGTCACAGTTCTTGGATCTCCTCGCCAACATTAAGGGTATATATTAAGGGACAAGAGAATAGGAATGCAGAGATTTCTGCTGAGAATCTCTTTGGGGAGAGTGGTGCTATGAGCATCTCCTTTTGACCTTCACCTAACAGCGAGAGAGGGGTTCAGTGTAAACTCTCAGTGGGTCTGATATGTGATCCTGCCCTTGGATGTGGGAGAAGGGTGTCCCAATGGACTGATATCTTAATCCCATTCTGTAAATCATGACAGATAAAGATAAGCTGGCTAGAGGCTTTGGTGGTAGAACAAGTGAGGGATTCTGCCCTGTTAACTAGTCACTTAGCCAGCAAGAAATGAAAGTTGACACATCAAAGGATACCAAAGAGAGAGCCAAAATTAGAGTTCTCTTTTTATGTTTATTAATTATTGAGACAGAGAGAAACAGAGCATGAATAGGGGAGGGACCAAGAGAGAGAGAGGGAAACAGAATCCAAAGTAGGCTCCAGTCTCTGAGCTGTCAACACAGAGCCCCAAATGGGGCTCGAACCCACGAACCATGAGATCATGACCTGAGCTGAAGTCAGACGCTTAACCGACTGAGCCACCCAGGTGCCCCAAAATTAGAGGGTTTTTTTGTTTTTTTAAATTTTTATGTCTTTATTTTGAGAGACAGAGAGCGAGCAGGGGAGGAGCAGAGAGAGGGAGACCCAGAATTGGAGGCAGGCTCCAGGCTCTGAGCTGTCAGCACAGAGCCCGACGTGGGGCTCAAACCCACAGACTATGAGATCATGACCTGAGCCAAAGTCAGACACTTAACCGACTGAGCCACCCAGGCACCCCCAAAATTAGAGTTTTTAAGATGTTTTTCAAAATGGCCCACCTCAGGTGCTCCAGGGTGGCTCAGTTAGTTAAGGGTCTGACTCTCAATTTCCACTCAGGTCAGGATCTCATGGTTCATGAGATTGAGCTCAGCAGTGGGCTCTGTGCTGGGTGTGGAGACTGCATAAGATTCTCTCTCTCTCTCTCTCTTTCTCTCTCTCTCCAACTCTCTCTTTCAGTACCGCTAATGGAATCACTGCTATCTATTGGCTCAATGGAATCTTTTTCTGCATGGGGACCATTGTACACTCTCACATAGATGTTGACTGCAGGACAGTATTAATCAACTCTTATCATATACTGTATCTGATATAACTGGCAATAATGCAGCAGAGGAAAGGGTCTCTATCTGCAGGCTGACTGACTTAGAAGCAAAGCATTCCTGAGCTTACTCCTGCCTGGAAGAGGCAAGAACTGTCCACAGGTGCTTCAAAGTGACAAAAAACACACCAGTGTCACTTGTGGGCACCTTCCAAAATTCTGAAAAATCACTGATTTCTGCCAAACACCACAGCCTGAGACCAAGCATCTGAGAGTGGGGGACAATCCCCAACAATCCCACAATAAGAGAGAGAGAGAAGCCATTGGCTCAGTTGTAATCATGTGATATTTGGCATCATGTACTATTCATATTGAAAGGTATCAGTCATTTATAAAGTTAAATTTTATTAGAAATGTTTGCTCATCTTGCGGAAGACTCACAGAACAAGTTACTCATAATCCAAAGTTTTACTGTAAAAGAAAAATTAACAAAATCGTTTCATGAATAAAGTTGGGTCAGAGAACAAGATGCCCAAGTTAAGTTAAGGAACTGAAGGTGAGAGGCTGCCAGTGATATAACCCCAAAGAACTTACACTTCATGATAGAGACGATACACATTTACCTCTTAGGCCTGACAGTGCTGGTAAGTAAGAGCTTTTCTGCTCCCCTATTCTCTCCTCATGCCTGTGCTCTCCCCATCCCCATATTTCACACTCTTCTCTACCCTGGAAGGTTGGATAAAATATGAAGAAAAAACTGACAACACCATCTTTCCCCAAAGTGGAAGACTCCATCGGCAACATACATGCTCCTAGCAAAGAAATGAAGGAGGAAAACATCACATTTTGATGACGCTGGAAGCTTTGGTTATTATATAGGAAATGACCTGTTTATTACCAAACTGAGTTTGTGTTTGCAATTTTAAATAACCATAGGTTTTTATCTTGACTGGAAGTAACCAGAAACATCATGAGGTTCACCCTACTTTGAGTCCATGGAAAGGAAGGACTTCTACCACTGAGCAGGTATAAAAAGGCAGTGGGAAACAAATATAAAAGTGCTTTCCAATCAAGCCTCACGAGTCCTGCTTATTTATAGAAATAACTACATCTATAATGCTGTGAATAAATAACCCTTTTGAAGACCCGTAAAAGGAGTATTTTATCCTTATGGTAGGCTTACAATATTTGAAGTATATTAGGCTAAATGCAGTAGCAAATAGCCTTTTAAAAATGTATAGCATGAACAAAATAAACACTTAATGTTTTGCTGGTAGGGTGCATGGTTGGCTATTATTCAAGGACCCAGACTGATGGAGGTTCTGCCATTTTCAAGACTTGGGTGTTGCTCTTTAGAGGTACTCTCATGCCTGCCATCTGTGAGAAGAAATGTACAGGATGTGCCCATGGGAAGTTGTCATGGGCCAAGCCTGGGCGTGGCACAGATCACTTCCACATCACATTCTCCAACAGGACTTCTGTCACACAGAGGCACCTATGAGCAGGAGAAGATGGCATCACTGTCTATCTGTCCAGGAAGAAGAAGAAAGCACGGACTTCAGGAAGGAGGTAGCCGGTTCTTTTGCACAGAGCATTATAAAACAGTAATTGTATGTTCTACTTATGCACAGTCCTCAGCAGCCTATGGACATAAGTGAGGTTACATTAATATTTAAATCCAAGTTTGCAAAGACTTTGGTATCAACTGCTTAACTAAAGATCCTCAAAGCCATATGTAAAAGCTTATGCAGGTTGTTTTGGGGATTTCCAGCAAGATGACTAATGAGCTCAAAAATCCTTCCATGAATTCCTCACAGCAACGACAAAAACAAGAGCAAACTGGTAATAGAATTCTTTAAGGCAGGAACAAAAATAAGAGTAGACCATTAGGGGCACATCTTGGAGTGTTGCTGGTTGAGTTGTAGACTACCGCAAGAGAGTTAATATCGCAATAAAGCGAATCAAATGATTTGTTTACACTATGCTGTTGTCTAGTAAGTGTGCAGTAGAAATAGGTCTTTAAAAAATGTACAAACCTTAATGAAAAAAAAGCACTCTAATGTTGAAAAATGCTAACCATCATCGGAGCTTTCAGTAAGTCATAGTCTCTTTGCTGGTGGATGGTCTTGCCTCAATGCTGATGGCTGCTGACTGGTCAGGGCAGTGCCACAGCTGGGGTGGCCATGGCAACTTCTTAAAATAAGACAACAGTGAAGTTTGCAACATCAATTGACTCTTCCTTTCATGAACGATTTCTCTGTAGCATGTGATGCTGTTTGATAGCATTTTACCCCCAGTAGGATTGCATTCAAAATTGGAGTCAATCTTCTCAAACCCTGCTTCTGTGTCATCAACAAAGTTAATGGGATATTCTAAATCCTTTGTTGTCATTTCAACAATCGTCACATCTTCACCAGTAGATTCCATTCCAAGAAACCACTTTATTTTCTCATCCATGAGAAGCAACTCTTCATCCATTCAAGTTTGATCATGAGGTCACAGCAGTTCAAGCACAGCTTCAGGGCCCACTTTGAATACCAGGTCTCTTGCTGTTTCCACCAAATCTACAGTGACCTCCTCCCCTGAGGTCTTGAACCTCTCAGAGTCATCTGTGAAGGTCAGAATCAACTTCCAAACTCCTGGTACTGTTGACATTTGGACCTCTTCTCGTAAATCATAAGTTATTAATGGCATCTAGAATGATGAAACTTTTTAAAAAATGTTTATTTATCTGTGTGTGTGTGTGTGTGTGTGAGAGAGAGAGAGAGAGAGAGAGAGAGAGAGAGAGAGTATGAATGGGGTAGGGGCAGAAAGAGAGGGAGAACCAGAATCCAAACCAAGCTTCTTCCTCTGAGCTGTCAGCACAGGGACTGACAGGGGCTGAAACTCCATGAGATCATGACCTGGACTGAAGTCAGACACTTAACCAACTGAGCCACCCAGACACCCCTAAAATGATAAGTCATTTACAGAAGATTCTCAATTTACCTCCCCCAGATCCATCAAAGGACTCACTATGTAGCAATAGCCTTACAAAATGCATGTCTTAAATAATAAGACTTAAAAGTCAAAATTATTCCTTGATCCATGGGCTACAGAATGAATGTTGTGTTAGCAGGCATGAAAACAACATTAATCTCATTGGACATCTCTACCACAGCTCTTGGGTGAGCAGGTGCATTGTCAATGAGCAGTAATCTTTGGAAGGGATTCTTTTTTTCTTTTCCCCTGGGCAGCAGGTCTCAACAGTGGACTTGAAATATTCAGTAAATCATGTTGTAAACAGATGTGTTTTCATCTGGGCTTTGTTTTTCCATTTATAGAGCATGAGCAGAATAGATTTAGCATAATTCTTCAGGGCCTTAGGATTTTTGGAATGGTAACTGAGCATTGGTGTAAACTTAAAGTCACCAGCTGCATAGCTCCTGACAAGAGAACTGGGCCATTCTTTGAAGGTTTGAAGCCAGGCATTGACTTCTCTCTAGCTACAAAAGTCCTAAGTGGCACCTTCTTCCAATAGAGAGCTGTTTCATTTACTCTGAAAATCTGTTGTTTAGTGCAGCTAACTTCATTAATTACCTGAGCTAGATCTTCTAGAGAACTCGCTGCAGCTTCTACATCAGCACTGACTGCTTCGCCTTACACCTTTATGTTAAGTAGATGGCTTCTTTCCTTAAACCTTCAGAAGCAACCTTTGCTACCTTCAGACTTTTCCTCTGCAGCTTCCTCACCTCTCTCACCCTGCATAGAATTGAAGAGACTGAAGGCCTTGCTCTGGATTGGGCCGTGGCTTCAGAGATGGTTGTGGCTGGCTTAATCTTCCATTCAGACCACTCAACCTTTCTCCATAGCAGCAATAAGGGCATTTCCTTTTCTTCTCATTCATGTGTTCACTGGTGCAGCACTTTCAATTTCCTTCAAGAACTTTTCCTTTGTGTTCACAAATTGGCTAACTGGCACAAGAGGCCTAGCTTTCAGCCCTATCTCAGCTCTCAACATGCCTTCCTCACTGAGCTTAGTCATTTCTAGCTTTTGATTCAAAATGAAGGATCTGCACCTCTTCCTTTCACTTGAACACCGAGAGGCCATTGTACAGTTATTAATTGGCCTAATTTCAATATTGTTGTGTCTCAGGGAGTAGGGAGGCTGAGGAAAGGGAGAGATATGGGAAATAGCCAGTCAGTAGAGCAATCAGAACACACCAAACATTTATCCACTAAGTTTGTAGCCACAGTAGGTCAGCACAACTTATATGAGCACAGTTCATGGTACCTCAAATAATCACAATAGTAACATCAAACATCATCAATCACAGGCACCTGGGTGACTCGGTCAGTCAAGGGTCTGATTTTGGCTCAGAGAACAATCTCATGGGTCATGAGTTGAAGCTTCACACAGGGATATCTGCTGTCAGTGCTGAGCCCACTTTGGATCCTCTGTCTCCCTCACTGCCCCTCCCCACCCTCAAAAATAAATAAAATCATTTATAAACCATATATATATATAACTGTTTTATATTTATAAACCATATATATATATATGTGATATATATATATATATATATATCACAGATCACCAAACAAAAAAAATACAAAAGTTAGAGGGGCACCTGGCTGAGTCAGTCAGTAAAGCAAGCACCTCTTCATCTCAAGGTGGTGAGTATGAGCCCCACATTGACGGTATAGCTCACAAAAAAAAAAAAAAGAGGGTTTGAAACATTGCTAGGATTACCAAAATGTGATACAGAGACACAAAATGATCAAATGCTGCTGGGAAAATGGTTCTGACAGATTTGCTTGATGCAATGTAGCCACAAACTTTCACTTTGTAAAAGAAAAAAAAAACAAAATAAAACAAAAACCAAACAAAAATAAAACAGTGTCTGCAAAGTGTAATAATGCAAAGGACAATAAAATGTTGTATGCCTGTAAAAGCAAACACTTGCTGAGAGCCTTCTACATGCTAGTCACTGCTCTAAGCACTTCAAATGTATTTGCTAATTTAAGCTTCAACAAAGACCCATTTACCAGATAAGAAAATCGAGGCATTGGCCAACAGACACATGAAACGATGCTCAGCGTCCCTCATCATCAGGGAAATACAAATCAAAACAACACTGAGATAACACCTCACACCAGTCAGAGTGGCTAAAATGAACAAATCAGGGGACTCTAGATGCTGGCGAGGATGTGGAGAAACGGGCACCCACCTACACTGTTGGTGGGAATGTAAACTGATGCAGCCCCTCTGGAAAACAGTGTGGAGGTTCCTCAGAAATTAACAATAGAACTCCCTTATGACCCAGTAATAGCACTGCTAGGAATTTACCCAAGGGATACAGGAGTGCTGATGCATAGGAGCACATGTACCCCAATGTTCATAGCAGCACTCTCCACAATAGCCAAAACATGGAAAGAGCTTAAGTGTCCATCGACTGACAAATGGATCAAGAAGATGTGGTTTATCTATATCATGGAACACTACATGGCAATGAGAAAGAATGAAATCTGGCCATGTGTAGCAACATGGATGGAACTCGACGGTGTTATGCTGAGTGAAATGAGGGAGAAGAAAGGGAAAAATAGTTGGGGAGAGGGAGGGAGGCAAACCATGAGACTCTTGAATACTGAGAACAAACTGAGGGCAGATGGGGTGGGGGGGCGGGGGGGTGATGGGCATGGAGGAGGGCACTTGTGGGGATGAGCACTGGGTGTTATATGGAAACCAACTTGACAATAAACTATTTTTAAAAAATCAAGACACCAAAAGGTCAATTGCAGAGCTAGTGAGTACAGAGCAGGATACAGACCCACTCAGCCTGGCTCCAGAGTCTTCCTGCTGAACCTCTGCGCTCTCCACCCTGCCATCCCTCACTGCCAGTGTACTCTAAAGAGACAACAAAATCTCTAGTAAGGATGCCTTAGTCAGCCTGGGCTGCCATGACCAAATATTTTAGACTGAGGGGGCTTAAACAGCAGACATTTATTTTCTGACAGGTCAGGAGGCTGGAGAGTCCAAGATCAAGGTTCCAACAGAGTTCAGTTACTGATGAGAGTTCGCTTCCTGCTGTTGTACATGGCGGCCTTCTCGGTGTCCTCACATGGTGACAAGAGGCAGAGAAAGCCCTGTGGGTCTCTTTCTTTGTTGTAAAGACACCAGTTCTGTCAGATCAGAGTTCCATCCTCATGATCCCATTTAGCCTTAATCACCCCCTTCTAGGCCTTACTTCCCATCACATGGGTGGGAGTTAGAGCCTCAGTGTACTTACTTGAGGGGGACACATTCAGTCCACAAGAGGTACCCTCTCCGGGTGCTTCCCAAACCATAAATCACAGAGGTGCCTGATCTCCAGAAATAAGAAGAGAGCCTTTCTCCTAAATTCTGTCTTCTCCTTTACCACCTAGATCCCAAACAACAATACTCATGCTTAGAATTTCACAAAGCTTCCCAGGAGAGCTAGTTAAGACTAGAACTACTCACCTGGCTTCTTCTTCTATCCTGCAAATCAATTTCAGCTCCTCATCTCAGTCTGCAGTAGAAAAACAAGAATGCCTCCTGCTTCCTTTTCCTTTTTCCCTGCCTTTTCCCAGCCTGAGCTTCAGGCTTCGGGTTCCTCAGCCCCAAGAGATTCTGGGCGAAGATCCCTCTGTGTAGAGCTGGGTTGACCTGTAGAACTGGGCGGAGCCAGGAGCGCAGCTTGTCAATCATCCTTGTGTTGCAAATTCGCTGAAAGTAGGATTCATCTTTCTGAGAGGAAGTTGGGATTTACTAACTGGGTGACCCAAAGCAGAAAGAGACAGCCTATCTCAGACCATCAAATGAGGTTGTCATAATGCAGACAGGCTTCAGGGAAAGTGGTGTGTGTAAACTAGGCCACATGGCCATTATGTATGACAACTGCATGTCCTGAATTTTCTAGGTCATCCCGATTCCAAATATTCTATCACCTTGTCAGACCATATACTCCAATTTTGCATTTGGAAAGTGTGGCCACCAAATCTTTAAGACACAAGGTCAGCATATTAGCTTAGGGGGTAGAACAAACCTTAGTAATATTGATGAATATGTTTCAGAAAAACAAACCTTTTCCAGGGGCAAAACTGGAGCTTATGGACTGAAGCCACAGAGACCTCTAGAAAGAGGAAAATAATGACACTAAAGTCAGCATAAGAGTTTCTACTGCCCTGAGAGGTATTTGTACAATCAGATGGATGGGCCCCTCTTCCTGGTAGATGGGGGAGGGGAAGCTCCAAGAGAAGACAGTCTCAGTGTATGGGCAACCTTCAAACTCTCAACCCCATCCTGCCAGGCCAGAGAAAGGATGACCGGGGGTGGGGGGGGTGCGGTGGGGTCTCAGCAAGGAACCTGGGCCTCAAGGCAGGTTTGGGGAAGGAGACTAAAGACTTCATTATAACCCAAAATTACACTCATTGAAATCTACAAAAGCCAGAAATCTGAACATCATGATCATTGTCTATCCCAGAGAGGCGTAAATAGATATAAACTCATCTCTAAGCACTATGATCTGTGTGCCATGATTTGCTGGCTAAATATATATAAAGTTATGCTCAGATATCTGCATTCTCCAAAATGTCTCTGCAAAATAGCAAATATCCAATACGCAATAGCAAAAAAAAAAAAAAAATCCTTCAAATGCACGTGTACAGATCTAACAAAAAATGTGCAGGACCTATAGAAGAAAACTATAAAAATTCCCCAAGGAAAGTAAAAAGAATATAAAATAAATGGTGAGGCATATAAAATAAATGTTTCTGAATGAAAAGTGTTAACACTGTTAGGATGCCAGTTTTCACCAGATCTGTGAATATGCTGGAATTCTGATCAGGAATGCAAGATTTTTTGTTTGTTTAGAGCTTGACAGGTGGTTCTAACACACACATGCACATACACACGCACATACACATATAATATATATGTATGTTATATTTTATATATATATATATATTATATTTGAAACAGAAAAACAAGAAGGTTATTCAACATACTAGATATCGAAGTATGCCATAAATCTACATGGCATAGTACAGCATTGACCCAGGAATAGATACGTAGATCAATGGAGCAAAAAAGAACTCAGAAAAAGTCACTGTATAAGCAGACATGTAATATATAAAAGAAGGTATTTCAATTCAGTAGGGAATTAGGGGTAAATATAATAGGGGATGGATGTGTTAATTCACTAGATAGTGGGAAACCCTTCATATTGCATGCACATAGCAAATTACACCAGTGAACACTTTAAATATCTTATAATTTTATCTGCTAATTTTACCTTAATAAAGCAAAAAAAAATAATTATTAAATTAATTAATTTTTTTAAAAAATTCTGTCTTTTCTGCAAAATCAAGATTGGAAATACCATAGGCTTTATGGGACATAAAGTCTCAGCTGTGACACTGCGATGTGAAAGCAGCCCTAGACAAAACAAAACAAATGATGGTAGCTCGTTCCAATAAAACTTTATTTAAAAAAGAAATAGGAATAGGAATGCCTAGGTATCTAAGTTGATTAAGTGGCAGACTCTTGATTTCAGCTCAGGTCATGACCTCATGGTTTGTAAGTTTGAGTCCAGCGTCAGGCTCTATGCGGGTGGTGCAGAGTATGATTGGGATTCTCTCTCTCTGGCTCTCCCCAGCTTTTTCTCTCAAAAATAAATAAACAAAACGTTTAAAAAGGGATACTAAGTAGAATTCAATGCTTTATATAAACTAGATAAATAGTGTTGAAATCTATGACTATTTCTTGAAAGAATGAGTCTAGATCCTCATATATGCACAAAAATAAAAGCCATTTAAATCAAGGATTTAATGTAGTAAGTGTAAATATTAAAACTATAAAAGTATCCAAAAATGTAAATGTAAAAATTATGAAAAATGTTTATAGATGGGAATATATAAAACTTTAAAACTATCCTCAAAAGAATATAAGTAAAGCTAAAACAACAGGAGCCTGGGAGAAAATATTTGCAATGATCATATAAAACAAAGGATTAATATACAAAATATAAAAATTATACCTACAAATTAATAAGAAAAAGATAAATAGATCAATAAAAATGTAAAGACCATGAACAGGTAGTTCACAGGAGAAATTAAATAGCCAATAAAGATAAGAAAAGCTTCTCCACAATACCAGTAATAAGGGTGAGGAGGGAAAAATAGATATTTTTTCTATCAGATTAGCAAAAATAAAACACATAGGATTAGTGTAGGCAAGGACACAAAGATGGGCTGTTGGTGAGAAAACGAATTGATAAACTAATTTCTAAAAGCCAGTAAGTAGTCTCTAATAAAGATTTAAACTGTGTACCCTTTGATATGGTAACATCACTTCCAAGAGCTAAAGAAATACTTGTATTGTTCGGGAAGACTTCTTTTGTAGAAGTTGTTAACTGAAGTTGGCTTGCATTGGTGAAGAAATTAAAACATTCTTGCAGATCAAAAGTAAACTAAGAATGAAGCAGACCTTCAAATGCTGATAGGGGATATAAATTCCAGAGAAAAGAGCAAGATGGAATACACTATAAATAATATATAATCTAGCTTGACGTGTATATATATGTGTGTGTGTGTGTGTGTGTGTGTGTGTGTGTGTGTGTGTGTGTATGTATACATATATAACTATGTATATGTATAGAGAAAAATAGAATTTTTAAGATCGGTCTGAAGAAAATCCTTGAATTGTAGTTACCTTTGGGAAAGGAAAGAGCCTGGGAGATAAATGTTAATGTTTTAATCTTTAAGTGTCTGTCAGGTTCTAGCCTTTTCTAAGACCTACTGCAGTTTCCTGGAGCAGGAACAAGATCCGTCTCCATCCAGAAGACAAATGTGTCCACAAGTGCCCTGGCTTGTCACTTCCTTAGCTCCCTCTTCCCCATATGAGCCAGTTGTGCCTTTTCACACATGTCTCAACACACATGCACTTTAATAAATCATTTTCATATTTTAATTTTATGGATCCCAGTTGTCAGTTGAACTGTGTCACCCAAGAAGCGATGTTCAAGTCCTCTCCCCCCTACCTATAGGTAGGACTGGAAATACTTTACTTTGACTTTATTTGAAAATAGGGTCTTTGCCATGTTAACCAAGTTAAAAGGAGGTCATGCAGAATTAAGTTGGACTCTAACCCAAGGGACCAGTGTCTTTGCAAGAGAAAGGAGGGAGAGATTTGGATGCACAGATGCACAGACACACAGAAACAGATGGAGGAGGAAGGCCACGTGAGGATGGGACAGAGATGGCAGTGACGCAGCTGTGAGCCAAGGCAGGCTGAGGGCTGCAGGTAGCCCCCAGACACCAGGAGGGAAGGCACAGATAGATTCCCCCTCAGAGCTTCCAGAAGGAACCAACCTTGATTTCAGACCTCTGGTCTACAGAATGATAAGACTAAATTGCCATTGTTTTATTTTTTTAATGTTTATTTATTTGAGAGAGAGAGAGAGAGAGAGTACGTGTGCAAGTGGGGGAGAGGCAGAGAGAGTGGGACAGATGATTTGAAGAGGGTTCTGTGCTGATAGCAGACAGTCAGAGGTAGGGCTTGAACTCATGAACCATACGATCATGACCTGACATGAAGTCAGACACTTAACTGACTGAGCTATCCAGGCACCCCTAAATTACCATTGTTTTAAGTCACCTAGTTTGTGGTAACTTGGTTCAGCAGTCCCAGGAAAACTAACAAAACAGTACATACCAAAAGTTATGTTCTTTGATCCGCCAACCACCATGTATGTGTGTGTGTGTGCGCTCACATGCACGTATATGTGAAAAAAACAGCAACCAAAAAGGTGCCTGACAATTGACAAAATGGAAGGGTAGTGATTCCCTCTCATGGGTAGAATTCATACAGAGTCTGGATGACCACCAGTTAGGATACTGTATGGGGCGTTCCTGGGTTCAACTGTGGTCTAGGTGACTTCCTCGTGTTCATAAACACAACGTGAGTGTCCATGGTGAAGCAGCGGCATGCATAGAACCAGGATTTGAAGGGCACTTGGTGGCTCAGGAGGTTAAGCTCCAACTTTGGCTCAGGTCATGATCTAGCGGTTCATGAGTTCAAGCCCTGGGCTCTGTGCTAACAGCTCAGTCTGGAGTCTGTTTCTGATTCTGTGTCTCCCTCTAACTTTGTCCCTCCCCAACTCATTCTCTGTCTCTCTCTCAAAAATAAATAAAACATTAGGGAAAAAACAGGATTTGGAACAAGAAAAATCTGAATTTGCTTCCTAGTTTCACTACAGACTAGCTACTTGGACAAGTTTCTTAATTGCTAATAGCCAAAAATAGTAAGTCTTCTGTAATAAGTCAGCATTCTTAGATGGAAGCAGTTGATACCAGCTGCTAATTTAAGGGGAAATCTCCTAGAAGGATATTGGGTAGCTCACAGGAATCACCAGCGATCTGCTGCTCCCAATGACATCTTTAGAAACTAGTTATAGCCGTGGTTGCTGCAGACACTTGATATTAACTAAAACTGATTTTTTTTTTTTGGCAACTCTTGTTTTTTCTTGTCAGCGTGTGAAGTGAATATGCCTGATTGGTGGACCTAAGTCATGGGCTCCATGCCCCAGCTTTGAGGGAGGCTGAGAATGCAGCTGTAATGTGGGCAGCTCTCATTTACTTAGCATTTACTATGTGCCAGGCACTCTTCTGTATTCCCATTTATTTCACTTAATCTTCACAGGACTTCTGTGAAATCTGAACGTCATCCCCGTTTTCACTGGCAAGGAAAACAAGGTGCATTAGCACTGAGGAACTTGGCTAGTACACGCAGAGCAGGGATTAAAACTTAACTTGTCTGGCTCCAGAGCCCATAATCTTCAGGAATATTCTTTGCTCTTCACATGGAGATTCCAACTTCTATAATGATGATCACTGTCTGCCTTGAAAAGCAACCGGTTTTTCAAACACAAGAAGGGGATTCAGGTTCTGAATGGTCAAATTAAAAAAAAAAAAAAAACAGAGATAAATGTTCATTATAACCTACAAACTTCCTCACCAAGCTGCTGCATGTATTAAAAGAGAATTATGCATCCATAATGATTAACGCAGTGAAGGTACTCAGTAAACATTTGATCAATGGAAATCGTTTTCATAATAGTTGCTGTTCTTACTGCAGCATTCTTACTTTGCTCAACTGCTTCTGTGCCGCTTCTGCCATTTTTCACTTCTACTACAGCTCTGTCACTCATTCACTGTGACTCCGGGTAAGTGACTTCACCTCTCTGAGCCTTAACCACATCACCTATAAAATGGAGTTGAGTTTGGAAAAAGGCAAAACAAAAACAAAAACAAAAACAAAAAAATGCACAAAACAAAAACAAAAACAAATAACCAACCAAAAACCAAACCAAACCAAACCAAAACAAAACAAAAAACTAACCTACTTTACTTCTAGGGCTCTCCCAGTTTTGGCTGTTTTTTCAATATTTATTTATTTTTGAGAAAGAGAGACAGAGAGACAGGACGTGAGCAGGGGAGGGGTAGAGACACAGATCCTGAAGCAGGCTCCAGGCTCTAAGCTATCAGCACAGAGCCCGACACAGGGCCCCGAACCTACAAACTATGAAATCATGACCTGAGCAGAAGCCGGAGGCTTAAATGACTGAGCCACCCAATCACCCTAGCATTTTTTTTCTCAAATCTGATCTTCCATCCCACAGTGCCCAATGTCTTCCCATGAATTTCTGTAATTATTATCATCCCTAATGCACAGTTTCATTCCAGGTTACACACCACCTTCTATTGTTCTATAATTGTTTCCTGTTGCTTCCTCTTCAAAATGTGTTGCACAAATGGCATTTCGGAACATACAGTGTTTTTTGGAAAGTGGATCGATTTTATAAATAAGAGATTAGTTGTAGCAGCCTTTACACACACACACACACACACACACACACACACACACACACACACACACTATTCAACTGACATGATGCTCTGGTAGGCAGACCAGATGGGGCAGGTAGGAATTTATTTGGCTGTCAGAGAGAAGCAGGTCTATCCTCAGCTTCCTCAGGAGAAGTCCTGAAAGTTTTCTCAAAACGGCAGTTTCGTTCTCCTTTTATCTTCATGTGGGACCTCAAGGATGTTCTGGATGCATGTCTCCTGGGGCAGCTTCTTAGAGACTTGTACCAACATCATCCTCCATTTTGCCTTCTTATTCCCCATATTTATCTCCAAGTTAGTCAACCAGCAAAAGTTCTTTTGGTCGTCTTTCTCAGATGAGATTCTTAGGGTAGAGATACTTTATGCATCTTGGTCACTCCACATTATCTTGTAACTTTTAAATTTTCACTTAAAAGAAAAAAAAAAGAAGAATCTTTCCTGTGCCTTTGCCTTTAGTCTCAAAGGTCCTTTCTGTTCAGCTCTGCTCAACTTTGTGTTTCGACCACGTCAACTCACATTTACTTTTATTCTATAACAGGTAGTAGTAAGCTCTCCAAAGGCTCTGCATTCATTTTTCATATTCAGGAAAACATCCATCATTTTTACATACCATTAAATAATTGACAGAGTGAATTCTCATACATAGTAACCACCCTTGATACACGGCGATCTTAACCCTTTTACAGGTCACAAAAATGAGGCTCAGGAAGTGAAGTTACCAGCTCGAGGTCACACAACCAGAACATGGTCTAGTGACATGAAGACCTTGGATAGTCTTTGTCCCTGCCCAGCGCATCCTCTGTCACACCGCAGAAGCTTCCTGGTGTTGCGGGAGAGATAGGCTCATTGTCCAGACTGCTGTCTGATGCATGGTCAGTATTCAGGTGACAGAGCAATTGGTTCTTCCGAAGCACATGTTGGCACCATTACGACCTCAAGGTCTGCTGTCTCCACTGGGCCCTCGATACTGCCCAGGAACCGTGTTATGGCCTCTTGTTACTTCGGGGTCTCCTTACTCCAAATCCACAGTGATGACTCAAATAAGACTTGTCTGTTATGCGGAAAATACAAGTCACTGGCAGCTACTCCATGAATTTCCTCCCCTGACGTCTGCATTCTTACCTCTGTCTGTACCTACTCCTTCCTCTTCCTTCTGGTCTGCCGTCTAAGAATGGTTTCTCCAGTCATGATTTCGATCCCATCCCTTTGTAGTCTCTCATGGATGAGCTCTATCCTTTATTTCTCCTTTTCATCCCATTCCCTCCTTGTAAGGGTTCTTCCTTCTGAGAAAATAAACACCATCAGGTCTCTCCCATTAAAACAACACAACAAAACGACACAAATCAAAACTATATCCATTTACCCAACCTTCCTACCCCCTCCTTCCTTTTACTATCTTTTTGAAAGCAGTATCTGCATCAGTTGCTTCTAATTTCTTATAATTGATCATTTCTACCACTCATTGTTCATCTTCTTAATATATGATCTTTTGTAGGGCAAAAGCTTTCCATATCGTTAAACAATTCAAACTTTCCTCATCTTTGTCTTGTAAAGCTCTTGACCATATAGAATTCTTCCTTATTGAAACTCTCTCCTCTTCTGGCTTCTGTTGAAATAACTCTTCTACAGCTTTCCTTCTAACCATCTGGCCACTCCTTGGATGCCATTCTTTGTTCTTCCCAGGCTTTATGCTCCCCTTGAGTGATCTTGCCCATAACCATCTATAAATGATGAATTGAAAATCTGTATTTTCAGTTGAAATTTATTCCCAGAGATCCATGTAGCCAACTCCTATGTTGATATCTCCTCTTGCACATTCTTCCAACTGCACATTCAAAATGCTCTAAAATAAAGTAATTACTTTGCCTTAAGTTAATGTCCTTGCCATGTGCTGCTCTTATTGTATACCCTACTTCAGTGAATCATACCAACATACAAATAATGGCCCAAAGCAGAGTCTTTGACTCCTCCTTTCTTTCCATTCCCACTTACAAAGAGTTCGAGTCTTTTATATCCTACATATTAAATATCTATTTAATATATATGCCATCCTATCTTTAGTAACTGTTACCACTTCATTCTGGATCCCATCTGGATTACAGCAATAGCCTCCTAACTCATCTTCCAGCCTCTAGTCTGGCCACTTGCCAGGACATTCTCCTCCCTGCAGACAGAATAATCTGTCCAAAATGTAAATCTGATCCTACCACTTGCCTCTATTAAAATCCTTCAATAGCTCCCCTTAGTTTTCAAGGTAAAGTTCAAACTCCTTAGCTTAGCACATAAAACTCTTTGTGATCCTGTCTCTGAATCACTCTCTAGCCTCTTCCCTCCCTGCCCCCACTCCTCCACCTTACATGACCTTTATTCCAACAATATTGAAGTACATGAAATTCCCTAAACCCGTCATGCTAGTTAATGCTTCCATTCCAGTGTGGTGCATCTCAAAATCCCTGCACTGAACAAGTGCCCCACTCATCTTGCCTTAATCTCTAATTTATCCAGGGTGCCCCACTTCATTTCAAAATTCAGCTCAGTGCCCAGTTCTCCAGGTTGTCCTACCTGATGGTTTGATTAGATTCACACTTACTTCTTTTGTGTTCCTACAGAAAACTTAGAACATGTTTTTCCCTGAAAGAATGGATGGATGGATGGATGGACGGATGGATGGATGGACGGACGGATGCATTGACTCTGATTCATCTTATATCCCCATCACCTAATACAGTCCCAGGCACATACTCAATAAGTTTGTAAGAGTTGATTTTACCTGAAAGGTGCTTTTGTGTAACTCGTCAACATCATAGTGTGCCTTCAGACATTTTTTCCCCTTTGTGGATCCTGAACCTAACAGTGTATATAGTCTACTCTAAGGAGTACCCTAGGTGAGTCTGTATATGGATCTACATTTACATGGTATGGATTTCCTCTGCTTATTCTCTCCTAAAAATACAGATTGGCCAGGATAGCAATCAGAGCCCTTGAAGATGATATTCCAATTTGGTAAAGAGACAACCAATGTGCAATAGTGGTGGCTTAGTGACAGGGCTCTCTTATAACCTTTGCACGCAGGCTGAGACTCTTGGGTGCATGGGTTTTGGGGATCCAGGCAATGTGGGGACAATAAAGCCCTTCAACAAAAATACTATACGCCAGCCAGCTGCAAATCCTACCTGTAATTTCTTCTCTTCCTTCTTCGATCTCAGGGAAATATGTCAGTAGATGCTGTCAGATAAGAACAAGCCATTGATCTATAGGGTGTGAGGCAAGTCTAGAATATTGATGTTGCACATTCTTTCTTTGTATAAGCTGCTCCTTAGTAAGTGAGGTGCCCTGGAAATTCGGGACTCTTGGTCTAATAAATATCTAGAGGAGTTAAAATCACTGGCATGCTCTGCCTCCACTCTAGGATAGTGCCCTCACAGCCAAAAGTAATTTGGGCCTAGAAATTGACATTTATATAATTGAAGCAGTTACATTCCCTCACCTTGACTTTCATTCTTTTCTTGACTGTGGTTTTTTTTTTTTCTCAATGTACAGTTGCATATGGGAGACTCTTTGGGTGGTAAAAAAAAAAAACACAAACAACTAGACAAAGATTTGAAATGCCAGGTGATTGACTAAATATTTCCTTCCCCTTTCTCTTGGTATTAGCTTCTCCCTAAGTAACCTATTTTGACCAGATCATAAATTCTTAACTGAGCCCCATGGATGGGATTCAGGGCTCTGTTAACCCAAGAAATTAGATGTAAAATTTGATGCAAATGTACATTTTTCCTGGGAGAAAGGAATTCAGTTTTTGTCAGATTCACAGCAAGGCCATGGCTTCCCAAATATACAAAATTGAGGGTTGTACTTGACCTCAACATTTATACTTCTTTGGGGAAACATATTTTTTGACACTGGGGACATAGTTGAGGTTAAAAGAGAGAAGCTGAAGTTGACAATAAGACAGACTTGGTTTCAAATCCTGACTATTCTGCTTATTTTGCGCGTGCCTGTGGGCAAGTCACTTTACCTCTTTGACTCTGATTCTACAGAATGACAACAATAATATGTATCTCACATGTTGTAAAAATTAAGAGAAATGGATCATATGGAAAAATTGGGGCCAGTGTGCCAGAATTCTTCAAGGAATGCTTGTTCAATGTGTGTCTAGAGAAACAGAGCCCTGATGGCCACTTCTTCTCCCTTCTCAGTAATACCGCCATCAAAGCTGATGTTTTCCCAGGTGTGCTCACAGACTGACAAAGTCTTTGTGTTTGTTTGTTTGCTTGCTTGCTTTTTCCCACAAGGGTGAGACACGGAATAGGCCTTTTTGATGAACACGTTTCTACACAAATGGAAATCTGCTGGAAGTAAGAAGCATTCCAAGTCTTCTAAGAAATGGTAAGAGTCCAGCTAGTGTGGCCTAAGCTTTGATCTGAATAAACACAGAAAGATGCTTTCTTTTGAGACCTTTATTCCAATATTTTATTTATCCACAAAACCTGGTAGCCCCAGGTGATGACTCAGGGCCATGCATCTCAGCTTGTGGAGGGTGGAGAAAGCAATGGAGAAGAAGGTTAGGGATGACAAGAAAGTAGTTGCCCTGCCAACAAGCACCATAAAAGATCTGGCAGACCTAAACATCTAGAATCAGCTCGTAACATCCCATCGTCACATAGTGGACGCAGGTCACCAAAAGATGGGCCGCTTTACTGTCTACACCTTCTTCCATCCCCCTCAACTTGTATATCTTTTGTGGCATTTTTTTCTCCCTCAAGGAGGGTCTTAATGTTCAGCAAAGCTTTATTCAATAAAAACCAAAAATCCCACAACAATCCAAGGGACTTTCATATATATTTTTGAAACTATATCAACCTTCGAGGCATTATTATCTTCATTTTACAGAAGAGGAAATTAAGTTCATGAAGTGGTAAGAGACAGAATGGGTTTGAATCCAGAAGTCTCTGATGTGAAAACTTCTACACTAAACCCTGAGCCCCCCAGACATGATGATGAGTGAAATATGGTTCTTGCTCTCACGGGACAATGGGAGACACAGACATGTCAACAGAAAAGTTTAATACAGTTCTATGTGCCTCTAGGTTGGAGGCAAGCACAGAAAACTGCAAGAGCAGAGAAGTTCAACCATGTAGAACTGGTAGAGAGACGATGTGCATGTGAGGTATGAAGTTAAGGAAAGACGATTTTGAAGAGTTGAATCTTTGGGGATGGAGCGGGATTAGTCCAGAGGCAGAAGAATGAGGGAATAAAATGAGGAATAGGCAAGAGTAAAACCACAGGACATTCAAAAGCGGGCATCGCTTCGCTGTAAATCTTACTGATAGTGTGACTTGCAAAATACCTCGCATTCTCTAAGCAGCCCCGAGAGCTAGGAGGCTCTCTCCATCTGCCAGGAATGAACTTGTGATCTCAGCTCTGGTGCACTGGAAAGAGATAAGGGGGGGCGCCTGGGTGGCTTAGTCGGTTAAGCATCCGACTTTCGCTTAGGTCATGATCTCGTGGTTCGTGGGTTCGAGCCCCGCGTCAGGCTCTGTGCTGACTGCCAGCTCGGAGCCTGGAGCCTGTTTCAGATTCTGTATCCTCCTCTCTCTCTCTGACCCTCCCCTTCTCACGCTGTCTCTCTCTCTCTCTCCTACAAATAAATAAAAATATTTAAAAAAAAGAAAAAGAAAAGAAAAGAAAGAGATAAGGGCTTTGGGGACCCCAGAAACTAGTTTTTCTCTCCTCTTTTCTAACCCAGACATCCCAATCTCAGCACAAAAGGTTACAATTTCCCTGGGAAGAAATTGTGCTGACCTCGGGTTTTCGCAAAGAGTGTGGTATTTCTGCTTGGCTGCACTGCCTGCTCGAACACTGCTAAAGTACCCGGTGAGCAAGACGTCCCCAAAGCGAGCAGCTGCAGATGAGCGCCGTGCAGAAGTTTGCCTTTGGTTTATCACGTCGATCGAGAAAAAAAAAAAGTGACTACTCTCTGAGAAGCTGTAAATGTTCCAGGGTCTCATGGCATTTGGTTTGGCACCTCAGCTCCACCAAGGTCCACTTTCTCCTTGAGCTCCAAACAAGAGAAGGGTGCACAGCACAGTTGAAAACATAAATAGGGGCTTGAGGAACAACAAAGGAGTCCAGAAATACGAGGTCATATTGGCCTTCTGACTCATCAATTAGATTGGTAGGAATCTCCGTTTTTCATTCACCCCTTTCTAAAGCAGGAAAATGCTTCTCACTAAGGTTGTAAACTTAGTTGACTTCACTGTGTTTTAAGTATCTGATTGCTAGAGGTTTCAATAGAGATAATACGTAGATCTGGTTCTTGTCTTCTAGGAGCTGTAGAAATTAAACCTGATCTTGGGGTGCCTGGGTGGCTCACTGGGTTAAGCGTCTAACTCTTGATCATGGCTCAGGTCATCATCTCGCCCTTCCTGAGATGAATGTCCCCACATTGTAGAGTTCTGCGCTGACAGTGCAGAGCCTGTTTGGGTTCCTCTGTTTTTTTCTCTCTGTCCCTTCCCTGCTCTCACACACTCTCTCGCTCTCTCTCTAAATAAATAACCTTTTTAAAATAAAATTTTCAAAAAAAAAAAAAAAAACCTGACCTTAACATTCAGGATCTTATCTATCCAGTGCTTGTATCGAGAAAGCCAAATAAGCCAAAATAAGTATTTCCCACCATATTTTCTTACCTTTGAACACACAGGAAAGAGATGCCCTTTACCGAACCCATATTTGCTCAGGGGATATACATTTACAGTTTAACTCCTTGGAAAATGCTGAATCTTCTTTTAAAAATAAAACTCTTACAAAGAGGGAAAAGTAAATTATTAACCCCTTAGTTGATTATTTTACTCAATCTATTACCCCCCCACCACACACACACACACACACACACACACACACACACACACACACCACTGATGGCAAAGAGTACCTCCTGATATGAAAGGGGACATTTTTTAAAAAAGTAATTTGAGAGTTTGGAATATGTCTAAATGAGGAACCAATCATGAAGAGCACAGAAAAATAATCAATTGATATGAAGCACATTTTATGGTACAGACAATGAGGTTGGTGAATCTATATAAAGGATCTCATTTCTTCTTCACAGCCACCCTATGAAACAAATGAGGAATGAGGCACTTAGCTGTCAGGAGATAGGAAGCTGCAGAAAATGAAACACCTTCCTCCATTCAACAGTAGAGGATCTGCTTTGCCTGGAGGTGCCCCGTTCAATTTTGAGTTACAGAAGGGGAGGAAAGAAAAGGAAAAGTTACAAAGGTGGAAAGACCAGACTGAGATGAAATAACATGGAAGTTTAAAACACAAAGTACATCTTAGTTATGTGTTCTTCCTCCAGTCAAACAAATGAGAAGAAGTTTATTATTTCATTCATTCACTCACTCAGTGACAATTTAGTTGACATATACACAGTATATGGTCAATACAAGATGTCTGACACCTCTATTTCCCCTTTGGAATATCTCACAGTGTCTACAACAATCCTGTCACCCTGTTAAGAGGTCTTACAGTGATGAACTACCAGTTCCACAGTATTATTCATGCTATGTTGTTACAAATGATTGAACCAAGGATGAGTATTGTGCTAAAGTAGCCACCTGGCCAGCAACCTACAATGTAACCCCAAATGAGAGTTCAGCCCAATCAGCATATAGAGAAACTAAGCAGACAATTGAGTAAGGCAGAAGAGGAGACACATGGAGAAAGAAAGCAGTAGGCAGAAGCTATGATGCAGCAAAACCATAAATAAACAGAAGCCATAAGCAAGAGAGGAAGCAGGGTCAATCCAGAGAAGGAAAATAAGCAGAAACAAAGACAGAGGAGGTGAGTCATACATTGTGACTATAATGGCAGAACAATTGAGTGGGAAGCAGGGGATGATCAAGGGCTACTTAAAATATAACACCTGGTTGTCATAACTACAGTCTATTCTGAAGTATGTTCTCATTCCCCTTGTTGAGCTGAGTGGCCTTGAGATTTTCTGTCTTCCTAACTTTCATAGTGCTGTGACTAAACATTTGTAAATTAGAGTAATACGACATTACAAAGATCTGTTTTCCTTGTGTCCAAAGGAGCCAAATAACACAATCCATATACAGAAGAAAGTATCCTATGTACATACATAAATAAGATACAAGCGTATCTTAAAGTAAGTCATTAATAGATCAGAAATATATTCATAGGTAAGTGAGCTCAATTCTTTTATAAAACAATTAAGACTATAAAGAAAGAGAAAAATTCAAATTTAAAAGTGATACGTGTTTAAATTCTTCAAAAAGAATGGATGAATTCTCATTAGGAACAATGAACCTCTAGCCCAACTTTTGTTTAATTCTAAAGTAAGAAAGAATATACTAAGCTTGAGCCTTATCCACTAATTTATTCCTTTTTTTCCACCCAGTGCTGACATAGGAAGGATTGAAATACTTTGAAATGAACATGTTAACAGGGGTTCCTGGGAGGCTCAGTCTGTTGAGCATCCAACTCTTGATTTTGGTTCAGGTCATGATCTCAGAGTTGTGGTCTTGAGACCAATGTCAGGCTCTGTGCTGAGTGTGGAGCCGGCTTAAGACTTTTCTCTCTCTCTCATCCTGCCCCTCTCTCCCAGTTGCTCACTCTCTCTCTCTCTCTCTCTCTGTCTAAAAAACAAACAAACAAAACCTAATTAATTAGAACAGACCCAGAAATGACAAGTGATAGACTTAGTCAACCATGATGTCAAAATAAGTTACCATAGATGTGTTTCATATGCTCAGAATGGCAAAGGACAATATGAGTGTGCTGAGGTGAGACACGGAAGATATTTTATAGGAAGGAAGGAAGAAAGGGAGGAGGGGAGGGAGGGAGGGAGGGAGGGAAGGAGGAGGGAGGGTGGAAAGAACTGGAGATAACAAATGCAGTACCTGAAATGAAAAAGACATTAGGTGGAATCACCAGCAGATTAGATGGACCAAAAGTTTAAAAGATTAGTAAATTTACAGAGCTGAAAGAAAAGATAAATTCATAATAAGTGTTGATGATACCAACTCTCCTTTCTCAGTAGTTGATAAAATAACCAGACACACACACACACACACACACACACACACACACACACAGAATATAGAACACTTTAACTACATCAACAAACATGACTTAACTTATATTTCTTTATTTTTTATTTTTTGAGAGGGCGGGGACAGGGGGAAAGGGAGAGGGAGAGACATAATCTCAAGCAGGCTCCACACTCAGCATGGAGCTCCACACAGGGCTCAATCTCAGGACCATGGGATCCTGACCCAAACTGAAATCAAGAGTCAGAACCTTAACCAACCAGGCCACCTAGGTGTCCCTTAACTGATGTATCTATAAATCACATTTATAGAATACTCTACCTACCAGCAGCAGAATTCTCCTTTTCTTATATACATGTGAAAAACACACCAGATACACCATATTTTGAGCCATACAACATGCATTAAGTCATTTAAGAAAATTAAAATCATATGTTCTCTGATGGCAGAAAGACAATGGAATGAATAATAAAAAGCTATCTAGAAAACTCTAAAATATTTGAAAAGAAAAATACAGTTTGAAATAACATGAAATATATATAAAAATATATTTTGAAATGTGGGTAAATGAAAGTGAAATATAGCTGAAGTTGTGGATAAATCTTTATAGAAAAGAAAGAAGTCTCAAATCAATTATATAAATTTCTTTTTTTTTTTTTACTTTATGCATTTATTTTTGAGAGGGTGGGGGAGGGGCAGAGAGAGAGGGAGAGAGAGAGAATCTGTTTGGGAGCAGGTTCCACATTGTCACCACAGAGCCTCGAACCCACAAACCATGAGATCATGACCTGAGCCGAAATCAAAAGTCAGATGCTTAACCAACGGAGCCACCTAGGAACCCCAGTTATATAAATTTCCACCTTAAAAAGCTAGGCAAAGAAGAAAGCATTAAGCCCAAAGTAGCAGAAGAGTAAAAATTCAAAAGATGAGAACAGAAATAAGTGAACTTGAAAACAAGACTGCAGTAGAGAAAATCAAAGAATTAGAAGCTGATTCTTGAAAAAGATCAATAAGATTGATGCACTTTAAGTCTTGAACTGTCCGATATAGTTTCCACTGACTACAAGGGGCTATTGAGCAGTTAAAATGTGGTTAATATAAAATAAAATATGTCATAAGTGCAAAGCACATACAGGATTTTCAAGACTTTAGAAAAATAAAACAGGAGAAAAAATTTTCAATGTTTATTTTTGAAAGAGAAAGAGAGAGAGAGAGAGCTGGGGAGGAGGAGGAGCAGAGAGAGAGAGGGAGACAGAATCTGAAGCAGGCTCCAGGCTCTGAGCTGTGAGCCCAGAGCCCGAGTCAGGGCTTGAACCCACTAACTGCTGAATGACTGAGCCATGCAGGAGCCTCAGGAGAAAATTTTTATTACCTTAGGTAGACAAAGATATCTTAGGACACAAAAAAAACACAAACCAAAAAAGAAAAACATGATAAAATAGATAATATCAAAGTTTTTAAAAAATCTGTTCTTCTGAAACAATTGCAAAAAAACATATAAAGGTAAATGGCAGAGTAGGAGAAATGGTTACAAAGCATAACTGATAAAAGACTTGAATCCAAAATATATGAAGAACTCTAACAATCATTAGAACACAATGAAAGGCAAACAACACAATTTTCAAAAGGCAAAAGATTTGAAGTCTCTTCACCGAAGACATAGGAATGCCTTATCAGCATGTTAAAAGAGACTCAGTATCACTAGTGAACAGAGAATTGTTAGTTAAAACCACCGTGAAATACCAGAGCGCAGCCACTGATGTGGTAACATTAAAAAGACTGGAGAAAAAGCACTGCGCAGGATGTGAAGCAACTGAAATTTCTCCGCATTGCTGATGGGAGCGCACTGCTGCGGCACTTTGGGAAACCATTTGGTAATGTCTTATGAAATTAAACGTATATTTGCCAGCACGGCAACCATTCTACCCCTAGATTCATACAAAAGAAAGGGAAGTACACGTGAAGACTTGTATGTGAATGTTTAAAGTAACAGTTCTCCGGCCACAACTCCCCAAGAAGAGGCCCATAGTTGAAAGGTTAAGTTTATTATTCATTGCAGTGAAGGAGAGCACATACCATGGGGAGCCTCGCAGAATCTCAGTAAGAGGGTGTTCGAAGGAGACTATGATAGGATTCAGACTCCTGTTGGGTGGTTTGAGAGGCAATGGAAGGAAGTGGGGGTTGGCTCTAGATTGAAGATGACAAAGTGAAGATAATTCTATGGTTGTGTATCTGGATAATAAATCCATAGGGAGAGCACTTGGGCAGAGAGCTATGACTAATAAAGAAGCAGTAGTCATTCATGTGTCCAAGAAAGGGAATGTTTTGAACTTGGAGGTGGCAAATAAGCATATTTTTGTCTCAGCGTACACAAGATTATGAAGTAGACTTGCTTTGTCTCATGTTATCACGTTCTCAGAGTAATATTGTCTGAAATTTTTATTTTGTGAGATTGTTTACATCCTATAGAAGAACAACATAACCCAGCTGTGAGTGTCAGGCCAGCTTTCAAATGTCAGAGGACACTTTTTTTCATTTGTTTGTCTCTCGGTCAAAAACTGGTAACAATCCAAGTGTTCATCAATTGACGTAAACCAATTGTGGGTTATCTATATAATTAGGTACTCTTCAACAATTTAAAAAATGAATTTCTATTGTATGCAACAACATGGGTAAATCTCAGAAGTAAAAGAAACCAGACATAAACGTCTATTTACTATATGATTCCATTTCTATGAAATTCTAGAAAAGGCAAAACTGTAGTGGCCAAGAGATGATCACTTGACAGATACTGGGGACAGACACAGGTATTGACATTAAAAGAGCAGGAAGAAACTTTGAGGGTGTGGTCCATGTGATGAATGCAATGACAGTTTTTGACTATAAACACGTGTTAAACTTTATCAAAATTTACTCTTAAAATTGATGACTTGCATTAAATGTGAAATTTCCCTCTATACTACTGATTTTTAAAATTTTTTAAAATGTTTATTCATTTTGAGAGACAGAGGGAGACAGAGCACAAGTAGGGGAGGGACAGAGAGAGAGAGAAAGACAGAATTCAAAACAGGCTCCAGGCTCCGAGCTGCCAGCACAGAGCCTGATGCAGGGCTCAAACTCACGAGCCAGGAGATCATGACTGGAGCCGAAGTCAGATGCTTAACCGACTGAGCTAGCCAGGCGCCCCTGATATATATATAATACTGATATATTTTTTTAAATCTTTATACTCCTTTTGGAAAAGAATGGTTCAGTTCTTAAACACACACTAGTCTATCTCCTCTGTCCAGAGTCAAATGAAAATATTTCCATTCCATCCTATTAATCAACTTCCCCCAAGAGTAGACAAAAGATTTCTAAAACAGGGTTGGGGGGAGTTGATTTCTTAGTGAATCACCCCAATTAGCCACTGGTCAAGGGACGCCTGGCTATTCTCCTTTCCCCAGAATTGTTTCTGTTGGTGGCCCCAACATCCCTGTCTTCAGTCACAGTGAGACCTGAAGATATTAAAGTCAGCAAACAAAACACTGGCAAATCACCTCCTCTCTCTCGACCTCATTTCTGACCCTATACAAAGGGAGAGGGGTGGAAATAAGGATTTCTCAAGGCATCTATAGCTTAGAAATATTTACTATACGAGTTACATTTGCTCTCCTCTGATAGTGTGTGTGTGTGTGTGTGTGTGTGTGTGTGCACGCACATGTGTTGCTAGTAATGTGGGCTGGAACAAACAGGTACAGGAGGGTGGTCAATGCTACTGAGTTGGTGGATTGTTTCATCTAGCTAAAATAGCAGCACTCTGAATGATTTATGAGAAGTCTTGAGCGTGTGCAATGCTTATTAATTTAATAAAAATGGTTATTGCTTGTAATAATGGAAACAACCTAATAAAAATAAGATGAAAGTATCCTTAAAGTAATAATTTGTTGTCAGCTCCAGTTCTTCGTACATGAATTCTTCCAAAGTCTGTTGAGTTTCGAACACCAGAGCTACCCTTTGGCCCCCAAGAGGGACCTAGCCCAAGATAACCCCACACTTTAGAGGGTCCTTCTCTGTCTCACCCCTCCAACTGTCCCCCATCTTGTGGAGTCAAGAGGACATGTCTACCCAGAGTGTGTGCATGGCTCCAAAGCCCATCTATCCTGACCACACTCCGAGTACTCAGACCCTTTCACCAACTCCCTACTGAGTCACCCTGGAGTTCATTTTTAGGACTTACGTAAGCCTCTTCCCCAGGTCGTCTGTTTACCCATGCCTCAAGTTGAGGGAAAAAAGAGAGGATTGGTGGTGAAGATTGGACAGACCGTGGGTGTGCAGACTATGACATTCACACGAAGGCTTTCAAAGGCCTTTGCAGTGTAAGTCAGAGCCAACAGTGGAAGCAAAGAAGGCCACACACATCAGGGGCCAGGTCTTCCCATGTCCTTATGCCACCATGTTCAACACCAGAATTCTGAAGGGTTGAAGAATTCTAAATGTAAACCTGGTCTTCAGGTTATTACTTATATATAATTGTCAGTGTCAACACTTAGAGCACATTTAACAATTTGTTAACTTGACATAGAATGTTCCAATATAGATAGAGGTATGTGAGCCTCCATCTGGTACTTTCGCGCTAGGGTCTTGCAAACGTTAGAATCTTGAACCCACAGAGAGGCTGAGGAGTGTTTATTCACTATCAGGCAACTTACCTGAGACTGTGGGAACATAGAAATATCTGAAGGTATGCCATCTGGATTCAGTGATGCCCGCCCTGTTCTTGGCTGGAAACATCATCCTCAATCCTCTGAATCCTTCCCATCGATCATTCCACTTAATTTAAAACAAAACTCATAAATGGAAGGAGTCTCATTATAAACTTTGATTGGTGGTATATTAAATATATATTGACCTTAATTTGCTACCACAGAGATTAGTTTAGGAGAAAGCCAAGTCTAGCATGAAGAGATTAGGGAAGGAGAGGTATTTTAAAAATGAGTTTAAAAACAAAATCTATTAAAAGTAATTTTGAGAGATGGTGTTCTCTGTGAGCAGTCTGATTGAGGCAAGATGGCGGAGAAGTAAGGAGCTCCGTACTTGCACTCGCGCCCATACATCACACAGAAAAGATCTGAAGCCATTGGAAACCATACAAAACCTGAGAGACTGGGAGAAAAAAGGACGCAGAATCCACTGAGAAAGCCTTCTAACGTGAGTGCGAACCGGGGAAGGTAAAATCAGGCCGGGATCGGAGCCTCCAGGGTGGGAGGCGATCCCCCTCTACCCTCTACGGGGAGTGAGAGGGGAAAAGGAGAGAGTCCAAGACAGAAAAATCTCCGCTCGGTGCATAGAAAGACCGTACTTGCCAAATACCTGCACACCAGGTCCCCTCGCGACAACTGGTCCTGGGGGAGGCTGAGCACACAAACTGCTTCTTTGTGCCGCTCCTGGAGGTTGGGTTTTAAAGCGGCGCGGGCGCGCCTGCCGCCATTGTAGTTCCAGGGCGGCTGGGACCCCTGAAAGAGACGTGCAGACACCAGGCGTCCGTCCTCCTGGCTGGCTGGAACTCGAGAGGGAAGGCAAGAAGCTAAAAACTGGAAATTTGCCTGTGAGTTCGTGTTTCGGGTGACGAGCCATAGAGAGACCCAGTTTTCCTCACTCCAGCGGCGGCGCGCCTGCCGCCATTGTAGCTCCAGGGCGGCTGGGACCCCTGAAGAAGACGCGCAGACACCAGGCGTCTGCGCTCCTGGCTGGCTGGAACTCGAGAGGGAAGGCAAAGAGTTAAAAACTGGGAAATTTGCCTGTGAGTTCGTGTTTCGGGTGACGAGCCATAGAGAGACCCGGTTTTCCTCACTCCAGCGGGCTCAGGCTACGCGGACCCGGCAGGCAAGCCCCCGCGCATGCGCACCAGAGCCGACCAGAGAAGGAAGCAGCGATCCTGACTCAGCCCCCAGAGCTCAGCAGGGAGCCTGGAATTGCCCGAGGGGGTTGTCTGGGAAGCTGTGTCTAAGGCAACTTCAGCGGGGCGCGGACTGGGATTTGGAGATTGGAACTGGTCTGGGTTGAAGAGTGCAACCAACTTCGGCTGCGTCCCCGGAACGGGGAGTTGACACGCCAAAAAAAAAAAAGCGAGCTGCAGCGCGGGGTTCAAGAAGGGACTGGAGCACCGTCACTCTCCTCCCCACAATCGCCAAGGCAGAACCCCCGCCTGAGGCATCGGATCACGCCACGCCCATCCCTGCCTGAGAGGTGCCCTCCTCCCTTTTTTTTTTCTTTTTCCTTTTTTTTCTTTTTTCTTCTTTCTTTTTTTTTTCCCTTTCTTTTCTCTTTTTTTCTTCTTTTTTCTCTTTTCTCGCTTTTTCCCCCAAAACACTGACCTGATTAACTCTGGTCGCCAGCTTGCTTAAACAATCACAAGTCCATTCTGTAAATGTAAATTCTACACCTACCGACTTTTTCAGCTATTTCTCTCAGGAGTAATTAGACTATATAGTTTCTCTGGATAATTCCAGCATCCTTCTCTCACCTATCCAACCATATTCTACCCTTTACCTCTTTGAAAAAAGTTTCTTATCCCTTCTGCCTGTTCATTCTATTTCAAAATCTGCCTTGTCTCGCCCTGCCTTCTCTCTTTTTCTCTATGCTCTTCAACCAGCACTGCATACACACGGCTATTTAACTGTAGCTGGGAAATCCAGGTATATGCTTTAAACCGTTCTTTGTCCATCGGTTTTCTTCTTTTTTCCTTTTCTTTTCCCCTTTTTGACCCTTTTATGTATTTTATGCTCCCTATTCGCCCTCCCTCCTCCGTCTTTTCTATTAACTTTTTCGTTTTCCCTCTCACTTTGCATGTTAGTTGAATCAGCCTGTGCGTTTGTGTGCTCCTGCTCCCTGTGTGTTTGTCTGTCTGTTTTCTTTTCCAGGGCTACCTCAGGAAACAAGCTAGAGTACACAAGGTGAAAAGTCCCAAATATCACTACGAATAGGAAAATAAAATAACTAAGGTCCCAACAAGAGTGACCGAGGGATACCACTCAAAAAACAATCTCTGAAAGGATAGGCCCTGGAAAGTCAAAGAGTTTCTTGGATATAGCAGTGCTCATAGAAACAGAGAGCATAACAGGTCTTTAAAACCAACAAGAGCCGGAAAGCTAACTAAAATGACGAAACGAAAGAGCTCTCCTCCAAAGAAACTCCAAGAAGAAATGACAGCTAATGAACTGCTCAAAACAGATATCAGCAGCATAAGTGAACAAGATTTTAGAATAATAATGGTGAAATTAATAGCAGGGCTTGAAAAAAACATAGGCGACATCAAAGAAACTATGGCTACAGACAGAATGGAAAATAAAAATAGGCATGAAGAATTAAAAAATGCGATCAATGAGATCCATAATAAATTAGAGGCCTCCAATGCACGGCTTGAAGAGGCAGAAAGGAGAATAAGTGATTTAGAAGACACCATTCTAGAAAAACAAGAAGCTGACAAAAAAAGAGACAAACTGATCCAGGAACAGGAAAGAAGAATTCGAGAGCTCAGCGACACGGTCAAACGCAACAATATCCGTATCATAGGAATCCCAGAAGAGGAAGAGAGAGGGAAAGGTGCTGAAGGAGTCCTGGAACAAATTATAGCAGAGAACTTCCCGACCTGGGGAAGGAAGTCAATGTGGAAATACAAGAGGCTCAGAGGACTCCTCTCAGACGTAACTTGAATCGATCTTCTGCACGACATATCATCGTAAAAATGGCAAAATACAAGGACAAAGAGAGAATTTTGAAAGCAGCTAGGGAGAAAAGGGCCCTCACATACAAAGGGAAACCCATCAGAGTGGTGACAGACCTATCTACTGAAACGTGGCAGGCCAGAAAGGAATGGCAAGAGATCTTCAATGTGATGAACAGTAAAAATATGCAGCCAAGAATCCTCTATCCAGCAAGCCTGTCATTCAAAATAGAAGGAGAGATAAAAACCTTTCCAAATAAACAGAAATTGAAAGAATTTGTCACCACTAAGCCAGCCCTACAAGAAATCCTGAGGGGGATGCTCTGAAGGAAAGGTTGCAAGGAACAAAGATTCCAGAGACACCACCACAAACATGAACCCTACAAAAGATACAAAGACTCTAAACCCACATATTTCAATAATAACACTGAATGTAAATGGGCTGAATGCTCCAATCAAAAGACATAGGGTAGCAGAATGGATTAAAAAACAAAATCCATCTATATGCTGTCTACAAGAAACTCATTTTAGACGGGAAGATACCTTCAGATTAAAAGTAAGGGGATGGAGAAATATATATCATGCTACAGGAAATCAAAAGAAAGCCGGAGTAGCGATACTTATATCAGACAAACTGGACTTTAAATTAAAGACAATCACAAGAGATGAAGAAGGGCACTACATCATAATTACAGGGTCCATCCATCAGGAAGAACTAACAATCATAAATGTCTACGCACCAAATATGGGAGCACCTAAATATCTAAAACAATTAATCACAAACAGAAACAAGCTTATAGATAAGAATGTGCTAATAGCAGGGGACTTTAATACTCCGCTTACAGCAATGGATAGGTCAACCAGACAGAAAATCACTAAAGAAATAATGGACTTGAAAGATACATTGGACCAGATGGACCTGACGGATATATTTAGAACTTTACATCCTGAGGCCAGGGAATTTACTTTCTTCTCAAGTGCGCATGGCACATTCTCCAAGATAGATCACATACTGGGACATAAAGCAGCCCTCAATAAATATAAAAGAATAGAGATCATACCATGCACACTGTCAGATCACAATGCTTTGAAACTTGAAATCAATTACAGGAAGAAGTCTGGAAAACCTCCAAAAACATGGAGGTTAAAGAACACCCTTCTAAAGAATGAATGGACCAATCAGGCAATTAGAGATGAAATTAAAAAATATATGGAAACAAATGAAAATGAAAACACAACAATTCAAAATCTATGGGATGCGGCAAAGGCAGTCCTAAGAGGAAAGTACATTGCTCTCCAGGCCTATTTCAAGAGATTAGAAAAAGCGCAAGTCCAAAATCTAACAGCTCACCTAAAGGAACTAGAGGCAGAGCAACAAGAACTCCCTAAACCCAGTAGAAAAAGAGAAATAGTAAAAATTAGAGCAGAAATAAACAACATAGAGACCAAAGAAACAATTGAACAGATCAATGAAACCAAGAGTTGGTTTTTTGAAAAGGTAAACAAAATTGACAAACCTCTAGCCAGACTTATCCAAAAGAAAAGAGAGAGCACACAAATAGACAAAATTATGAATGAAAATGGACTTATTACAACCAACCCCTCAGAAATACAAGCAATTATCAGGGAATACTATGAAAAATTATATGCCAACAAATTGGACAACTTAGAAGAAATGGATAAATTCCTAAACACACACTCACTACCAAAATTCACACGGGAAGAAATAGAAAACCTGAACAGACCCATAATGAGTGAAGAAATTGAATCAGTGATCAAAAATCTCCCAACAAATAAGAGCCCTGGACCTGATGGCTTCCCTGGGGAATTCTACCAGACATTTAAAACAGAATTAATCCCAATTCTTCTCAAGCTATTCCAAAAAATAGAAAGCGAAGGAAAACTCCCGGACTCATTTTATGAAGCCAGCATCACACTGATTCCCAAGCCAGACAGAGATCCAGCAAAAAAAGAGAACTACAGGCCAATATCCTTGATGAATACGGATGCAAAAATTCTCTACAAGATCCTTGCAAATCGAATCCAGCAGCATATCAAAAGGATCATCCACCAAGATCAAGTGGGATTCATTCCTGGGTTACAGGGCTGGTTCAACATTCGCAAATCAATCAATGTGATACATCATATCAATAAAAGAAAAGATAAAACCATATGATCCTGTCAATAGATGCAGAAAAAGCATTTGACAAAATACAGCATCCCTTCTTAATAAAGACTCTCGAGAAAGTTGGGATAGAAGGAACCTACTTAAACATCATCAAAGCCATCTATGAGAAGCCTTCAGCTAACATCATCCTCAACGGGGAAAAACTCAGAGCTTTCCCCCTGAGATCAGGAACACGACAGGGATGCCCACTCTCACCACTGCTGTTTAACATAGTGCTGGAAGTCCTAGCATCAGCCATCAGACAACAAAAGGAAATCAAAGGCATCAGAATTGGCAAAGAGGAAGTCAAACTTTCACTCTTCGCAGATGACATGATACTCTACATAGAAAACCCGACAGACTCCACCAGAAGCCTACTAGAACTGATCCAAGAATTCAGCCAAGTTGCAGGGTACAAAATCAACGTACAGAAATCGGTTGCATTTTTATACACCAACAATGAAGCAACAGAAAGAGAAATCAAGAAACTGATCCCATTCACAATTGTACAAAAAACCATAAAATACCTCGGAATAAACCTAACCAAGGATACAAGAGATCTGTATGATGGAAAACTATAGAAAACTTATGAAGGAAATTGAAGAAGACACAAAGAAATGGAAAAACATTCCATGCTCATGGATAGGAAGAATAAATATAGTTAAGATGTCATTACTACCTAAAGCACTCTACACATTCAATGCAGTTCCAATCAAAATTGCACCAGCATACTTCTCAAAACTAGAACAAACTATCCAAAAATATGTATGGAACCACAAAAGACCCCGAATAGCCAAAGTAATCCTGAAAAATAAAACCAAAACGGGAGGGATCACCATCCCAGACTTTAGCCTCTACTACAAAGCTGTCATCATCAAGACAGTATGGTATTGGCACAAAAACAGACACATAGACCAATGGAACAGAATTGAGAACTCAGAAGTGGACCCAAAAGTATACAGCCAACTAATCTTTGACAAAGCAGGAAAAAATATCCGATGGAAAAAAAACAGCCTTTTTAACAGATGGTGTTGGGAGAACTGGACAGCAACATGCAGAAGAATGAAACTAGATCATTTTCTCACACCATGCACAAAAATAAACTCAAAATGGATAAAGGACCTGAACGTGAGACAGGAAACTATCAACACCCTAGAGGAGAAAGCAGGAAACAACCTCCTTGACCTCCACTGCAGCAACTTCTTACTTGACACATCCCCAAAAGCAAGGGAATCAAGAGCAAAAATAAACTGTTGGGACCTCATCAAGATTAAAAGCTTCTGCACAGCCAAGGAAACAACCCAGAAAATTAATAGGCAACCAACGGAATGGGAAAAGATAGTTGCAAATGACATATCAGATAAAGGGTTGATATCCAGAATCTACAAGGAACTCACCAAACTACACGCCCGAAAAACAAACAACCCAGTGAAGAAATGGGCAGAAGATATGAACAGACACTTCTCCAAAGAGGACATCCAGATGGCCAACAGACACATGAAACGATGCTCAGCATCGCTCCTCATCAGGGAAATACAAATCAAAACCGCACTGAGATACCACCTCACGCCAGTCAGAGTGGCTAAAATGAGCCAATCAGAGAACTCTAGATGCTGGCGAGGATGTGGAGAAACGGGCACCCTCCTACACTGTTGGTGGGAATGTAAACTGGTACAGCCCCTCTGGAAAACAGTGTGGAGGTTCCTCAGGAAACTAACAATAGAACTCCCTATGACCCAGCAATAGCACTGCTAGGAATTTACCCAAGGGATACAGAAATGCTGATGCATAGGAGCACATGTACCCCAATGTTCATAGCAGCACTCTCCACAATAGCTAAAACATGGAAAGAGCCTAAGTGTCCATCAACAGACGAATGGATCAAGAAGATGTGGTTTATCTATACCATGGAATACTACATGGCAATGAGAAACAATGAAATCTGGCCATGTGTAGCAACATGGATGGACCTTGAGGGTGTTATGCTGAGCGAAATAAGTCAGGCAGAGAAGGACAAATATCATATGTGTGCACGTATAGGAGGATTAGGAGGAACTTAACAGAGGACCAAGGGGGAGAAGAAGGGCGGAAATGGTGGGGGAAAGGGAGAGAGGCAAACCATGAGAGACTCTTGAATGCTGACAAAAACTGAGGACTGATGGATGTGGGGGGAGGAGGGGATGGGCATGGAGGAGGGCACTTGTGGGGATGAGCACTGAGTGTTATGTGGAAACTAATTTGACAATAAACTATTTGTAAAAAAAAAAAAAAAAAAAAGGCAATTTTGAGCTATACCAGTGAAATTTCTAGCCAGGGAAGGGGGTGAATCAAATAGAAAATAAGCAGATAATGAAGTACTTGGAGAGCGTATGGAACACACTTCCTAGAAATAGGAAAATATGTATTTATATGGGAAAAAGTAATGGCAAGGCCTGTTTAGCTAGGTAAGACCAGCCTTGATGAGTTTTCAGGTTTTCCACTGGAAGGTGCATGCATATGTTGGTGGGGGAAACGGGGAACAGGGGTGTCCCTACACAGAGGAGGAGGGTGGCTTCTTCTGTTAATACTTGTCATGGAACAAGTGAACTCAGTTACTCCTTACAGGGAGAAAGTCCCCTTAAATAGCTCTTTGTTTCTTGCAGAAAGGGACCCATTGGCTATCCTCCATGGTAGTTATATGTTTGTCTAGCTTCTTCACTAGGGAGAACCAAAATCTCAGAAGACATTCAGTCTCCCTAGAATTTCTGGGATCATCAATTTGCCTTCAGAACCCTGCAAGGTTAGGAAGGGCATATGGAAAAGTCTTTCTAGATCAGGGAGAGTTTATGATTAACTGTGGGACTGACAGGTGTCCAGAATACCTAGGAATCTTGACATTTTGTTGTCAAGATAGATGGGTTGGAAAGGTATGTGGATTTAAGAGAGGCATCCACATGGTGTCTGCCTATCTCACAGGAGGAGTCATTTATATGATCTATGGTTGAGTGTCCAAAGTTCTTAAACCAGGAGACAAAGACCCACTCACACTCTGTAAGCATAAACCAAAAGCCTGCAGGCTGAGGCAGATCCTTGGCTGGGGTAGACCAGAGAAAGCAGACATAAAGCCTCAAGGGCTGAGAAACCCCATGCTCCACTGCACTCATAGAGCATTAAAAAAGAAAAACATGACATATCTCATTTAAAACAACTTTAATTTGATGGATATAAGATTCTGTGAAATGGTATTTACTCACTCAACTGGTGGATGCCATACAACAGGAGAACATCAGGCTAGAATCAGGAGATCCAGCCCCATCTAGCTGAGCAAGTCAAGTCACTTCCCTTCCTCGTGCCCCACCATCTTCCTAGTGCTAACGTTACGTGACACTGAAATGTGCTCCAGCGTCAGAAAAATGAGAGAGACAAGAATAGGTGTTGATAACTACATATTCCACACAGTGTATGCTATAGTAGAAATATCTAAAATTATCTTAAAGGACCTCTGATTTCCAGGGTCGTGTAAATATAAGAGCTGAGCAATGGAAGCACAGGACACAGTGAACCAGGCCATCAATGTGAGCTTTGTCCGGAGGAGACAGTGCTCTGGATGGTTAAATGAAGGTTTGATCCCTGGTAGTTTTACTCCTATTATGAACATCTAGGGAAACACTAGATGGTATTAAACATTTAAACCACACAGATGTTCCCTCGTTCTGAGGCGAGCCTCCACAAGAACATGTCTGATTAAGAGTCGGCTTCTTACGTAGCTTGTCCAGCAAGAGAAACTATGCTTGTCAGAGAATGCAAGTGTATTATGAACTTACATGTTCTAGTTCTAATTGGGCCCCAAGAAAATTATTTCATGGTTTAGTCTCTTATGGATTTATTCTGACTCTACCACTTACTCTTGGAGTATCCTTGAGCAAACTACCTTCCTCTCAACCTCAGTTCCCTCCTGTATAAAATGGCAAATACAGCCTCTCCATCCTCCTGAGGTGGTTGTGAGAGCTTAGTGATTAATGCATACCAAAGCACTTAGCACAGTGCTGTCCAATAAATACCAGCTAGGACATTACTGCATTCTCTTCCCTCACCCCTTCTCTTCCGCCTGCTTTTTATCTCTCCACGCATCTACCCCCATCTACTCACTCATCTACCCAACCAGCCAGCCAATCACTCCATCACTGAGTGGTCATTTGCCACCCAGCAAAATGTACTTAGGGACTAGGTACTGGGCTGGATGCTGCAGCTACAAAGATAAACAGTACCCGGATTATCTCCCCCAGAGCTCATACTCTCCTCAGCACTGGACTCTGCCATCTCTTAACATGATGAAGGACACACGATAGGTGTAGTTGTATTGAACGTTCTTATATTATTATCAATGCTGAGTATCAGTCTCCTTGTTGAAGTCTAGGAAACCGACAAATGTGAACCCAAACCAATACAGCTGAGGGGTAATATCTAGACTTCAATGACCTTCAAGACCTTACCAGTCTTATTCGGGCTCCTAGAAGTCAAGCCTCCCTTGGTGACATCCTTCTGCATTTCCTTTTACTATGATTTCTTTCTTACCACTGTCACATTATGTGATATGATGATTCAAGATGTTTGCACATAATAAAATCTAGATTATTAGAATATTTGATGCTGGCACCCTTGGGCCAGAGTGTCCAAATCCTATGTGCAACATTTACCTGGGTCTCACACTTCCCCTTGATGAAATTTGCCCTTACTACTATTTTCATCTTTCCTCTTCCAGGTAACTAGAACCCTCCTTCCCCCAAAAAAACCCCAGCATCTATTCACTTAAAGGTATGGTGGTGACTGAGTTAGCACATTTCCCTTCCTGCATAAATATTAACATACTGGGAAGTCCTTGAAGAAAAGTAAAGTCATAACCTTTACTCTTGTTCCTAGAATCTCTGAAAGACAGAGCGCGAAGGGTTTTTTGCAACTCTAAATGGATTTGAAAAACCCAGAGAAGGAAATTATCTGTTTCTATGGAGAGCCAGGGTGACATGACAGATAATTAGCAGGACGACCTGCTTCTCTGAAATGGGAAGCTTAGCGGTAGCAAGGACTTAAAGCCCCCCCAGCCCTCCTTATATCCCCTAGTGAATTCCTTCTCCGCAAACAGCCAGCACTGCCAGCTGACAGTGACTTTCACCTTGAATCCTTCAAAGTCACCTTTCTTTGAAAATCCCTTCTATATAATAGCTTTGCCATCTTGGCTACAGTTTGCAGGGTATGTTGAGGTGAGAGTGAGCTGAACCCCAGAAGAACTGACCTGTCCAACAGAATCATTCTTTGAATACGGATGTGCCTCACATAAGTGTCTTTCTTAATGTGCGTCTTCTCATGTTCCCCTTTAAAACAGAGTCTGAGAGGGTGGAGAATTCCCCAGATGCCTATTTGAGAAGAGAGACAGTTTAGGTCAAGGTGGGAAAAATGCTTCTCCTGGTACATTGAGCTAAATTATTTCTGTGTTGACATGCAATGATGCTTTGTGTCAGAGGGATATGGAAAAAGGTGACATACAAGGGAGTAGTTTAGCAGAGAGGCAAGTTACTCAATGTATTTCGTGAAGCTTGAGCCGATCACTACTGAATTTCAATGTTATAATTTATAATCCATAAATGCTTCTTTGAACAGCTGTAGAAGCTTGTTTTTTAAAACATGTTGCTCAGTAAATTAGCACATACAGGAAATTTTCCTTTAACTTTCTTTTCCAGGAAGTGGTAATTTCACTTGAGTTTCCCATAGTTTTTATATATATTGTATCCAGTTAATTATCAGGTTCTTCCCCCAAAATGAGGAGGCAGAAAGCATTGAGCTTCACAGGAACTTCACAGAGGAGTCCCGGGGTAGCTTTTGAGAGGAGAGCCAGGAGGCCCACAGGTATGGAGAGTCAGAGGAGCACCAGCACCTGCAACTGACGCACAGAGGGAGCTGCCTCTCTGGTGTCACTTCCTAAAATTGAGTTCAAGTGGATTCTCTTGACCAATTCACAATCCCATTTTCTTCCGTGTTCAGTCTCCTTCCAAAAGTGACAAACAGGAGATTGTCAGCATGTCAGTTCCTATCGCAGTATGCTTTAGAACATCTCACTTCACCAAGAGAGCATGGGGCCAATGTAGTTCGAATGACTAAAAGTGACATGCAGCAAATCAGGCAAAGAATTGGCACTATCCAGACATTCATCCTATAATCGAGCCATAAGCACAGAGGGCTTAGTCTCTGTCAGGCACTGAGCTGAGGGCTATTAATGTGGGCCAGCCAACAGAATATTCCTCTGTTCTTCTCCACTCACTTTTTTTTTTCTTCCTAGTCTCTTGTCTCAGTAACCAGCCTGTGTGAAGCATGGACTGAACACATAATGTACTATCTCACTTGATTGTCCCCAAACCTTATAAGTATTATTATTTTTGCCATCATTATCACCATGGAGAGATTTAGCAACTTGTACAGTTAGGTGGAAGAGTTTGGATTTGAAGCCAAGTAGTGTGATTCAAAGCTCACACACTAATATAACTCTACATCTTTCCAACCCAATTACTTGAACTCTGTTGAGCATGTTAAGCCATGGGCAAACACTTTAACTATTCTAGAAGATACAGTTTGGTTAGAAGTATCAGGTTTGGTGGTGATAAACTAGAGGGAAGTTAGCTGAATTGCAGCATGAGAAATATGTTAGCCATCAAGAAGGACTTCTTGAAGGCAAAAAGTTGCCATTCCATTATCTTTTGGGATCAGAATAAGTTATGAGAAACAGAATGTGTATACCTCTGTTTTTGGAGTTGTTTGGGCAGTGTTCCTAATGCAGAAAATAGATTACTCATGTCGTGGCTTTCCAGACACATTAAATTATTGGTGAATGAATTCCTGGCATTAGCTTGTTTCCAGCTCTCTCCATCCACAGCTTATGCGGGGAAGCACTCCCTCGACCCATTGGTTCACCACTCTTTCTCACATATCTCTTTGCTTTCTGTTGGCTGAGAATTCATAAAAGATGGAATGGCTTCCCCTAAGTGCCAGCTTGCAGATCAATTGGTCATGGTTTCCTCTCTTGCTGAAACCAGGGAGGACCGGCAAGTGAAGAAATGCCAGGATCCACTATGTCTGCCAGGGACCCAGGAGAAGGGCAGCTGCCTGCTGTGTCGAGCAGAAGTTGCTTCCTCTAGAATGTGGAGGGGTAGAAAGTGGTGCGGTGGACACTGGACCAAGGTGGAGCCCCAGGTGGAATGTGGGGGGGATGGCTTCCTGAATAAGATCTGCTCAGGTTGGAATTCTTCCAGGTCACAAATTATCTGTGTGATCTCGGATAGGTTATTTAAGCTTTCCAACTCTCAGTGTCCATATCCTAAGGGAGAATTGATGTATATCTACATAGGAAAATATGCATTTTAAAGTGCCTATTTTTATTGTTGTGTTTTGAAAATAAATATTTTTATTTATTTTTTTTTAATTTATCTGATTTTTAATCACAATCTGAACTCACTTGATTTTTCTCTACCTATTCCTGAACTACTCTCTGCTTTAGTTAAGCTGGATATTCAAAGTCTTTCCTATCTTTTTGTTTCATCTAGAATGTCCCTCTCATTCCACAAAATCCCCTCCTGAAGACTTTTATTGAGGCCCTACTATCATTTAATTCCTATATCATCAAGAAAATTTCTCCTAAACATTCAAATCTATTCTCCTTTAAACTTCAAAAGCACATAAGTTGCTCTGTAATTGGACACCAACCACTTCCCCAGTATCTTGCTCTGCACCTCCCAACTTAGTCTTCAGAAATACCAACATACTCATAGTTCCAGAAGTCACTATATTGTTTATGTGTCTGTCTTGTTTTGTTTTGTTGTGTTGGAAATGACACATTTGCCTAAAATGCTTGTCTCCCTAATGGACTTCTCCTCATCCTTCAAAATCCTATGGAGACATCACTTCCTCTATGGAAATAATTCCATGATACCCTCTTTGTCTGGCCCATCAGAAATCATCACCCATATTTCTACAGTAATTCAACAACTTGTGCTCTTGTTGTTATTGCTTTTGTCATATATTATTATAAATCATTGATTTACATGTGTTCAGATATGAACTCCTTAAGGGTAGGAACTATATGGTATATATTTTACATGCTAGGGCTCTAGCACAGTGCCTGGCATGCAGTAAGAAATTGCTCAAAAATAGCTGAAGGGTTGAATTAATTATCACATATAGTGAGAAACACTAAAATGCTTTTGATTGTATGTTCTCTTGTTCTGTTGTTATGTCTATCTGTTTAGACTTCTCGGCAGACTATAAATACTTTGGAGGCAGAGGGACTTGGTTCCCTCTGTGTCTCCTACAGGGCTGAGCTTTTACTAGATAATCATTTATTGGGTGGACAAGACAGTAGAGAAGAAGGTGGGATAGATTTGCAATGAGAGGTGAGTGGCTCCCTGGAGCTCCCAGGCATGAGGCTGCCAATGATCCTTACAAACACACAAGAAAATCACATGGGGCTAACCCCACACTTATCCTCCAAAGAGAGCCTGGAAGTCATATTTGTAAGGTGGAACTCACACTCATGGATGGAACGTGAATAGGGAGAAAGTCCAAGTTCTGAAGTTAAGTTCAATTGTTATAAACTCTCCATAGCTCCCTCCTAAAGGCCATTGTATAGAACTTTCTGGAAAGGCATTTGGCTTTCAGTTATCACGCATATTCTGCAAGTGCTAATAGTTCTGTGGTGGAAAAAGAAGGCAGAAGGAGAAAAAAGATAAACAAAGAAAAGAGAGAAAGAGAGAGAGGGAGAGAGAAGAGGGAGAGAGAGAGGGAGGGAGACAGGAGCTGGTTTGAAGGGATTTTATCTAATTTCATTTTAATTAGATCCTTTTTCTAACTGAGTTTCTAATTTTTCAATTAGCAATTAGCAGCTGCAACTCATTCTGAGCATCACGAGGTGCCAAAGACACTAATTACACCACAGGAGTAGGAGGCTGGAAATGAGAAATAAAATTATCCATGAATGTTATTAGAAGAAAGGAATGATTACTCTCCGTAATAATATACTGATGTGAGCCTAATTAGATTGAAGGATTCAGAGGGAAAAAAATGAGATTTAAAAATGGATTACATTTAGATGCCTCGAGGTCATAACTTTGCTATAAATATTGCTTTAGAACATCTCACTTGAAAACAGGTTTGCAAGCCTGGTAATGCCCATGTCAGGTTGTTCAGCAATGACCCACATCTCTAGGATACAATAACCCAAAACATCAATGACTTCTGAAATGCCAATACTCTTCCTGTAAAATGTGTGTCTGAGATCTCAAAAACAAACACTTGTACACATGCACCTATATAAATAAAACCATAAAAGTCATACCCAGGCCCAGGGAGATACCAAAGCAAAGATGCCATTTTTGGCATTCCGATGTGGGGGTGGAGTTTGCAGCCATGGAATGGAAAGTTGTCCGGCTGTGGTTTCCAATCTGCTGGTCCAATTCGTTTCCTTTCTCCGATGACAGTTTCGAGCCTGTGACTGTATTCCAGGGAAAAAGGCTGAAAGCTGATGGCTCTTCCATATCTACAAACTGCAAGTGTGAAAAGCATTCCAGTAAAGTAGAATGTAGCTTTCCATCAACAAAGCAGCCATACAGACCATCCATATTCTCAGAGAAGTGCTAATTTTCTGGCTCTGGATACAGAGAATCAAAACGATGGTATTGATCCTTACGAGTGATTCCTAATTAGCTGCAGAGTAATCTCCCAGACTCCCCAAGGCCAGGGTGGTCAACTGTGGTGTTAGAGCCACTATCCTGCCCCTCTTCAGGTGCCACACCAGTGATGACCAATCTGAGCAAACATTCTTACTACCCATGTGGCCCTAGCTTGCCTTCTCCCAAGAGATAAGAATGTCTCCCCTCCCCCTCACTGTCCTTGGGACAGAATGGTAGCAAGCTTTGGAAGGGAAGCAGAAAATTCAATGAGCAAGTTAAGTCTACACATCCACTTCCCCTTCCGGTCAACTACCTGAAGCTCTTGCCTACATCCCCTTGACTCTTCTCGTTTTCCTCCTGGAGTTTCACAATTCCAATGGCTCTTCCTCTTTCCTAATGGTTTCAAAATGCCTTGACCTCTCTCCTGAGCTCTAGCTGCACCATTTAAATGGCACTTTTTACTGCAGGTCTAATCAGCTCCTTAAAATCAACCTCAACAGGGTGGATCACATTTATTATGCTCTCCGTCTCCACCACAAGGTGCCCCTTAACCCGCATTCTAGATTTCTGTCAATGGCATGGCCATCCTCCCAGGAACTCAGACCCCAACCCTTTTAAAGTAAGCTGATTCCTCCTTCTTTCTCTCCTCCCCAGATTCTTCCTTGACATTTCAATCAGCCGTATGTGCCCCACCTTACTAATTTTCCTGCAATGCTTCTTTTCTTGGATCCAATGCCCCTGTGTAGGCATCCCTTATTTTTTACCACAACCTCCTAACCACTTCACTCGGACAAATGCCTTCTACCCTATACTCTCTGTTTCCTGTTTCTGTAAAACTGCCTGAATTCCCCACTAGAACTTATCAGCAGTTGCTTCTGCTTTGGGAAAAAACTTCCAGCTCTTAAGCCTCCATATTCTTGTTCCAGCCCACATTTCAGTTATCTTTTCCTCTTCCATTTCAATATTCTATGCTACAGGAGACTAATGTATGTGTTCAGTGCCTTGCTTGTTCTGTATCCTTTAATTAATACCCCCCATATCTGTTTCCAGAAGGTCAAATCCTACTTATTAGGCAAGATCCAGCTCAAATAGCGATAATATTCCTAATCCTCCTTTGCATGTATATAGGGCTTTTAATTTTCAAAGCAAGTCCACATCCATATGGTTTATTTAAGCCCCACAACAGCTCCCAGGGAGGCGGGATGGATAGGCATTATTAATCCTCTTCTACAGAGGAGGAAACTGAGACATGGGACAGGATAAGTGAATTGCATGGTAATCAATGGTAGACCAGATGCAGACCCGCTGATTTTCAGCTGATGCCTTTTCCTTTGAGCCCTGGCAATGCTCAGAGTGTGCTTGCTTTTGCTTTCCAATCACTTGGATGGAGTCTTGCAGTAAAACAACGGCTCTCCTGATGGAACCTGGAAAAATTGATGAGCTCCCCTTCCTTGGCCCGCCTATCTGTCTTTATATATCTCACCACATTTGCCACTAATTATATTTCTCTTTATAATCTGAGCTCTCCAGTTAAGTAATGTAATTGATCACTCCTGAAAAATATCACTAATTCCAAAATGGCCCAGAAGTATTTTGTCATGCTGTTTCCTTTTTCATTTCTCCACCCCTGGTGTTATAATTATTAAAATGTCACATGCATCAGGAAAAAAAAAAAGAAAAAAACCCACCAATACTAAAAGCCTAGAAATGTAGTGTCTGTATGTGTGAGAGAAAAAGAAGAGTTGGGGGTCAGATTGGGTATTTTATTTTCTTTTTAAGACAGAAAGGGCAAAATTTAATTTAAAATACAAAGTAACAAAGAGACAGAAGCTTTAATCTAAAGGGGTTTTTTAAACATTTATTCATCTATTTGAGAGAGAGAGAGAGAGAGGATGCGTGTGCACAGAAGCCGGGGGGGGTGGGGAGGCAGGGGCAGAGAGAGCGGAGAGAAAGATAGAGAATCCCCAGGAAGGCTCCACACCATCAGTGCAGAGCCCCATGAGGAGCTCAAACCCATGAACTATGAGATGATGACCTGAGTTGAAGTCAGATGTTTAACCGACTAAGCCACCCAGGCACCCCCTAATCTCAAGCTTCCAAGCTTCCAAGAGAAAGTAGGGTGCAGACCTTACTCTGTAAACTAATTGGCTTCATCATTGCTAACAGGTTGTGATGACTCTCAATGAACAGAAAGGCAAAATGGACGTGGGGATCGTACTGGACTAGGAAGGGAGGAGGGTTCATGTGGGAATTTTCCCTTTCCTAATAAATAACTTAAGCTACTCTCCTCTTTTGTTTCCTTCAGGAAGGCAAAGCCAAAGAAGAACTACTCCCTCAAGGTTGCAAGGAGTGGATGATTGTGGGCATGGCTGACACGGCCTCCATGCATCGGTTAGAATGAAGAGCAATACTAGAGATTGCTGTGTGCTTGTATTTCTGTGTTGTCCCTCACTCACTTGGGCAGAAAGTTGAGTGAGTGGAAAAGGGAGAGCTAACAGTAGTAATCCTCAGAACCTCTCCTGTACAGTGTTTCCTCTTCTTGCCTTGGAGCCTTAGTTTCGGCATCAAAAGCTCCCTTCTGGATCTTTATGTCCTGTTCTTACTGAGACAACATTTCTTGATCTGTATGGGTTATTTGGTCTAAGTGATGACTAGGGAATCACATCCAAATCAGCAACATACACCGAATATAGATAGCAGCTTCTATAGGTATCATCTGTTGAGTACCCACTATGTGTCAGACACTGTGGTAGAGACCCACCTGATATCATTTAATCCTGAGAGCACACAGTAGGATGAATATTGTTAATCCCATTATCATAACAGAGGAAACTGAGGATCAAAGTGACTAAGGATCTTGCCCAAATTCCCAGAGCTAATAGAAAATAGATCCAGAATTCCAACTGGAATTTGTGCCTTTCTTTCTTTTTGGACGACTCTGTTCCCACTGACCCGCAGAATGTCACCTTGTCCATTCTCTGGAGTAATGGAAAGATCATGGCTCTAGAGTCATCCAGACCTTGGTCCCAATTGTGGCTCTACTACTAATATATTCAAGAATACTAATTTCTATTTTAAATGACTATTATAAAAACTAAATTAGAGAGGTGCCTGGAGGCTCAGTCAGTTAAGTGTCCGACTTCGGCTCAGGTCATGACCTCAAGGTTCATGGGCTCGAGCCCTGTGTCGGGCTCTGTGCTGACAGCTCAGAGCCTGAAGTCTGCTTCAGATTCTGTGTCTCCTCTCTGATCCTGCCATGCTCATGCTCTGTCTCTCTCCATCTCAAAAAAAATAAAATAAAATAAACATTAAAAAATAAAAAATAAATTAGATGAAATCGTGTCAAACACATTACCTGGTAAAGATGAAGGGAACGCTTTTATGACCATTCTTTTACCTTATGTATAAAACAGAATTATATAAAGGAAGGAACATAAAATCTTACTTTAAAAAAGAAAATTAAGTTTGAATTCCAGTTAGGCCACTCAGGAGCTGTGTGATTTTACACCAGTCACAACCTGTCTGAACTTTTAATTTCCTCCGTAAAATATGGATGCGGTTGTTACATATCCTTGAAGGTTGTCATATGAATTACATCAAATGTGATATGAGATATGGAAATACTTTTTAAAACATAAAGCATTATACAACTATCTTAAATATTGTCTAAATCTCATTTAAACATAGATATAAGCATATATATGTATATATATTTATACATATCGGTATCTGTATATGTATAGTACATACACATATGTATATATGTGTATATATGAGTATATACATATATAAATTGTATGTGTTTGTATTGCCTAATATCCTTAAAAGAGCCTAATTTTCTTCCCTTTTCACACACCAGGACTCAATCCTGTCTATGTTTCTCCAAATGGTAAAACGCCTTGGAAGCCTCAAGTCAGATCAAGAGATGATCATCGATTAATGCAAAGAAATGACTAAATGCCCCTTCATGTCACTCTTGTCTCTGAACGGGGGTTGAGGAGGGAGAAGGCTTTAATCGTCGGAGTTGTGCAGTAGTAGACAGCAGGGAGAGGCTCTCTGATGTTCCGGGATGAAGAGTTCAGTCAGAACACAAGCAGTGCTGATTTTCTAATCAAGAACGGGACAGAGGAAGTGGCACGCCCACAAGATAGGGGCAGCAAGGTGGAGGCCGTCGTCCTGCTGCTGACTTCCATCTCTGTTCCATCCTCTGCATCAGAAGAGGCTGAAAGCTTCCAGAAAGATCATTTCAGCTTCTTGCTGAGTGACAGTGATCCAGAGGTGGGGACGGTGAGAAGAAACCTCTGTCCTGAAACTCACTGAATCTCAAAGCCTGATCCTCCTCCTCCTCCCTTCTCGTCTCCCTCCTTCCTACTTTTCTTTTTTTTTCTTTTTTTTTTTTTTAATTTTTTTATTTTAGGAGAGAGAGACAGCATGAGCAGGGAGGGTCAGAGAGAGAGGGAGTCACAGACTGAAACAGGCTCCAGGCTCTGAACTGGCAGTCAGCACAGAGCCCGACGCGGGGCTCGAACCCATGAACCGCGAGATCATGACCCAAGCGAAAGTCGGACGCTTAACCGACTAAGCCACCCAGGCGCCCCATCGTCTCCCTCCTTCCTACTTTTCATCTCTCTCCCTCTCTTTCCCTCTCCTTTCCTCCCCCCTCCCTGTGCTCCCCTCTTCCCCCATCTTCTCCTCCTCCCCCTCCTCCTCCTCTTGTTTTCAGTTGTCCAAGGGGAAGGATCTTGGCCGTCCACGCTAATCACCAGGGGTGGGCAGGAAAAGCGAAATTATGGGGGGGGGGGGGCTGAAGCCTTTCCTGTCGCATCGGTCTTCCTGGGTCCTGGGCTGAGGCAGACGTCTCGGCTTGCTGGACTTGTGACAACGATCCCGGCCGGGAGTTCGGGTGGCAGCTGTCCCCAGCAGGCCAGACTTTTGAACATTGCGTCAGAGCCCTCCTTGTCTCACAGCCCCCACCCCGCAGCTGACACCCCCTTGTCTCCAGCTGGCTCTTGGCCCCCTGGTGTTCTCATTTGTGATTTTATTCACCCCCGGAATGGGGGGTGGGGCGGGGGGAAGTTGCTCAGAGCTGGGCTCTTGTCCAACTAGCCCGGCACCATCTTTCTCCTCCCTGGGCAGTTTGCTTCTCTTCGAGAGGATTCTCGCTGGGTCGGCCTTCCCTCTTTCCATCTGGTGCTGCACGCCCCGCTGCGTGGGGCCTGCGGGCCTGGAGCTGGCCAGGCGGGGCAGCCAGCAAGCTGCAAAGCCTTTACAGCAGTGATCCGGGAATCCAGGCTGCTAGCTTTCTCTGCCAGTCTGTGTCAGACAGACAAAACACCTAGAGAGGTTTAAAAACATTCAGGAGAAGAAAAAGCAAACGCACAGCATGAGACAGCTTTGCCCGGCCAGCACTTTTCCTAGCAATAAATCTGCTATAAAAATGTATACGGAAATAGAGAAAAACACTGGGCGAATGACTTTGGTGGAAGCCATTTCTCCCACGCTCAGCCGTCTCCCTACATCGGCTCTTCACTCTCCCAGAGAGAGCTGGCAGCCGGGGAAGGCCACAGGGCAAAGCCAGCTCACCCCAAGTCCCAGCCCAGGTCGGCTGCAGGGCACAGATGGCCTCGGGTCGGGGTCCTGGAGCTGGGCGCCTACAGCTGCCGGTGCCCACTGGGGTTCCAGTTTTGTGCTGACCCTGCAAGGGTGCTTCCGCTGGGAAAATCACAGACCTGCCCATCTCCGTGTTGAAACCCCCATCTTCCCTGATTGAGAGGATGGTGGTGGGTCCCTGAAGGTGTGGGACCCGGAGTGATCTCGGTCATGCTGCCAGGAAATGACTGCTTACGAATCAGGAACAGAGCCTGGTATGTATTCTCTGTGGCTAGACGTGCAGAATTCACATGAGTCCGCCCAAACATATCCCTGCAATACCGCTCAGGGGTTCATCGCTGGCTGTGCGATTGTGGAGTCTCCGGTCCTCACAAAATACAGGGGACATAAAATAGGTGATTCTTGTCACACGCTCTGAAATGCAGAAACCCAGTACTAATTTCCCAGGACCAGACTCCTATGCATCTGCTGTGCCCATTTACCTTTTGGGTCCCTTGGGTCACACATTGGACCAACATGGTACTTGTCCCACTTAAGAAAACCAAGAGTTTCCACGGCAGGGTCAGCATCCAAGCTTCTCGACTCACCGCCCCCATCCCTTGGGGAACAGGGTCCACCACCTTCTCTAGGAGGTTCCAGTTGATTGCTTAGGGAGTTTGAGTCTCAGTGACTACACTCTGCCTTGGCCTGATCCCAAGGTAACAAAGATGTAGCAACCTGGAGGGGAATGTGTGACCCCAAAGAGAGTAATTATGTCGTCGCCAATAAATGAACAATCACTGGAACAATTAGTGCTCACCCCTTTGGAATTTGCATGTCACCTCAGGACAGACTTGCTCTCCGACCTTGTCAATACATTGATATGTTACAAATAAGTGGTTTTACAGGGGATGAGATGCAAGCTAGCTTGAAGCTAACTAAGCGTGACCAGAATATGCTATCCCTCACCACCCAGGAAATGATTTGCTTGTATTCTGATGCAAACTAGTGCTAGAATCGCAGACCTCACCATGGTCTTCAGCAGCAACTGAGAACATTGACCCAGTAATGTGCTAAGTAATGTTCCTACTGGTGACGCTGAGTGAGGAAAAGGCAGAAGGAGGAAGAGAAGGAGATAAAAGAGGAAAAAGGCAAGCCATCATCTGGGAACTTGAGATGATGGGGGAAGGCAGGACATCAGAATAAGAAAACAAAGGAGCAAGAGACAGGAAGTGTATATGACAGGCTGCAATGGAGGGCCATTCACTGCCTTAGGTGGTCTCTCTGTGTGGCACATTTTTGTCCATTTAATTAATTCAGTACAAATAGGCTTTCGGGAAGGTTCTCAGAAGTCCCCAGGGATGAGATTAGAAGATGAATGAAATAGATTCTTTCTGGTCTCAGATTGCATACAGTTCAGTTGGGGCTAAATTATAAACACAGATACAAGTACTACAAGTCGGACATTGCTAAGTCTAACTTGGAGGTATGCATTAGTTTCAAAGGAAGAGAGGTTCTTGGCCAGGGGTGGGAAGTTTCAGGGAGAAGCCGGAATTTGACCATCCTCTAAGCTAAGTGAATGCCCTCTTTCCTAGCACTAAGAGATTTTTCCTTTCTGGGGATTCATGGTAAGAAAATACAATCCTAATCTCAGAAAAAACTGTGATAGAAAAAACCGATGAGTTGTTTCCAGACATTTCCAGGTATAGAGTTTGCCCGCATGATACATCCACAATCATGCATCTCATTCACTTGCATACAGTCTTCAGCATTTGTTTCTGGCCCTCCCTCTCCTCAACCGTTCTAAGCTTTTAGAACATCTCCTTTCTCTGTAAGAGCCCCAGTTTATGTCCAGGGCTACAACAAGATTTTCTGGGAGTCTGTTACACTGCAGATGGATATTGCCCCCCGGCCCACAAACTATCTGAATCAGGACCACAGGTGGGTGAGCCTGAATTTCTATATTTATAACAGGATCTCAGAATTAATCCAACAAATAGTTGTATCTGTAAATCACAGGGCCAGTGTTTGTGCTATAAGCCTCTTCCACCTGTTACACTGAGAACACTAAAATTTCCTGATTATAATGTAGCAATATGGTGACATCTCCCTTCTGAAACCCAGCACTTAATGATGACAGGCAGTGTTGCACTTAATATGTTTTCATTTTTCCAAAGTTTCAGACCTTCTTGGAGAACAAGTCTAGACCAAGAGTTAGAACTCAGAATTTCTTGGTCCAGCTCGGCTGCAAAGCCACCTGTGACCTGAGTTGGATCTCAGTGCACCAGGTCACCCAATTAGTCTATACTGGCCACATAAACCCTGGGCTGACAAGTCTCAGGTGAAAGGTTGTTAAGAGTAAGCATGAAAACCTTGCTTCCCTCTGCAAGGAATTCTCCATCCCCGGGATGTTATTTCTACCCAAGCAACACAAATTAACTAGCTGCCACTAATGACCTCCAGACCAGCACAAACTCATTTCCCCTTGAAATTAACCTTCTATTCTGAATCTAAACAAGGTCTAATTAGCCCCAAGCACTAGTGAGCTTACTGGAAGGAAAGACAGTAGGAAATTAAAAACAAGGGGATAGCTCTACTGGTTGGTTGGTGGGGGGTGGGGAGTGGGGGGGGGGTGGAGGAGAAGGAGGAGGAGGAGGAGGAGGAGGAGGAGGAGGAGGAGGAGGAGAAGAAGAAGAAGAAGAAGAAGAAGAGAAGAAGAAGAAGAAGAAATAGCAGAAAACCATCTACCAATTATTCCCCTTCTAACCTCCACCCCCGGTTCCTTATCCTGCATTTTCATCTGTCTCCCTTTCTATAAACCTTGTAAAGGAGCCTGCGTTTCAGACAAATATTTTTCCCATCTCATTTGACACTGAGAAGGTAGGAAAAATATTGCCCATCACGATAAATATCAGTATAATATTCCAATTTTCCAGCATTTGACAGCAATCAAGGGAAGAGTAATGTGTTTCCCCTGTGACTAAATCATTTAGAGACCAAGGTATTCTGTCTCATTCTCATTAGGAAAAAAAATATTCCAATAATCTCATTATCCCAGTGTGAATAACAGTAAAAAAGCACCAAGACTAATGACTTCTTCCTCGCTTGCCTCCGCAGATACCAGCCGGGCTGTGCTTTTAGGGGGCATGGTGTGGTAATGGGGTCTTCTATAGCAGCGATCTGGCAGCATCCGCCACTATGAAAGTCTTGCCTCCCATGTCCTGCTTTGTCTGCCCCAAGGTTTATGCACATCCCTGGACTCCAAAGGCTCTTTTTATGTACTTCTTTAAAAAACTAACTCCAATGGAAAAAGAATGTGTCATGGTATGTTAAACTTTATGGAAATTCTTCTGGAGAATAACATAATTTCACGGTGCATTACTCTGAAATGACCTAGTACTTGAACAATTAATTTTTAAGGGGTAGCATTGACTTCCCCTTGCTGTATTTAACCCATATCGGAAAGAGTCAACAAGGCCAAGGGTCGGACAATGAGGTGGGAGAAGAGGCCGAGCCCGAAAACTATACCTTGTTTGCTTTTTATCAGACACACTGCTCCCCAATTTGGTTCAAAAAGAAAGGAAGAAGGAGCTGTGGCTCTAATTAGGGGCCCTTCATAAGCAGCACAGCCCGGCAGGAAAACAGCACAGTCTAGGAGACATAACCTCTACTGCTTACCTTAGCCACAAATTTTTTTTTAAATTTTTTTTTTTAATGTTTTATTTACTTCTAGAAGAGAGAGAGAGAGACAGCATGAGCAGGAGAGGGTCAGAGAGAGAGGGAGTCACAGACTGAAACAGGCTCCAGGCTCTGAGCTGGCAGTCAGCACAAAGCCCGATGCGGGGCTCAAACCCACGAACCGCGAGATCATGACCTAAGCGCAAGTCGGACGCTTAACCGACTAAGCCACCCAGGCGCCCCACCTTAGCCACAAATTTAATGTGCAACCTTGAACAGATTTCTTTTCCTCTCTGGGCCTAAGGTGGGGATAGGCGAGAGCTTGCTTGTTATGCACCTAAAAGGAATTCTGTAGTGGTAAGTGAATAGATTTAAAATGTGTCCTCTGACCTCCTTGGAATAAATCTCAGAATTTCCCCTAATCTTTGCTGTTGTGGTTGTCCATTCTACACCCCATTTTTCATTCTACCTCCTTTCCTTCCCCACTCCCCCTTCCTACTCCCACACCCCCCTCCACATACACACAGATAAGAAGAGAATTGGTATGCAAGGGCGTCTTCTTAAGACTCACATGGGACGATTTAAATTCATAGAAAAAAAGCTACGGGATGGTAGAGTTGGAAAGAATCTTATAAAACCTCCATATGAGTTCCTTCGCCCTGGGAAATAGCAAAGACTCAGAGGAGAGTTTTTTCCCAAGGTCACACAATTGTTTATTGGTAAAACCACCCATTCTTAGTCCAATACTCTGCCCTCTTGACCAAGCCAGTGACACAATCATTGTTTCTGTTATACCAAGCCCAGAGTTCATGAAGGCAGCCCTGGACTTACATACACAAGCATGAGAATAAAAGGATTTTAGGGTTTGAGAAAAGCTTTACAAATCGCTGAGGTTGACGTACTCATGGGTGACCAGACATCTTGGTTTGCCTGGGACGGAGACATGAGGTTTAAAGCCAGGAGAGTCCCAGGCAAACCTGGGATCAGCTTTTCACCCTACTTAACCCCCAAGTGATGCTTAAATGTATTCCCTATCCCCCAGCACCCTGGCATGAGTCTTCAGCACTAGGGCATTTATGATACTGTCATTTAGTCAGTTGAATCAGAACACAACCCAAAACTGCACACCTGTATTCTGCCCTTTGGGGTCCCGCTGTACAAGAAAATGAATCTGTAAGCAGCTGCCAACAGCCATCCTCATATTCGTCATCTCTCTAGGAATTCAGGAAGACATTAGGATTTAAAGCTAGATGGACACAGCAAAGCATTGTAAACATTTTTTTCTCTCTCTCTGCCAGGCTTTGTTTAATGAAAAAATCTCATCTTCCTTCTTGCTACTTACAGGAAGCATTAGTAAATGACCCTAGAACAGGATTTTGCTTTGTTTTACTGTTTACTTATCTGAGATTCCAATGCCCCTGGTCCCCTTCTGAAGCAGTATTCCTTTCAGGGGCTGGCCTCAAGGTGATCACGTAGCATGAGGAGACAGATGTTTGAGGCAGTAGACCCAGAATCTGTGGCTTTTTGTAAGATTTCTCTGGGACCCAGATGACTTTCCCAACCATCTGTATCTGATAGGGCAACAAACCACCCGCCCACCCCCATGAGAAGGATTGTCTCTAGTTCTCTGATCAGATGGGTGACTACTGCAACCTCACCATTTATTTTGGAAATTGTCTTGAGCAGCCATTAGTTCTGTTCAAGGCATTGACAATTATGTTATTCCCATAGGACAATGGCCATTTGGATGACTTCCCAGAGCATGAAGACAAATAGCTGAGTCCACACACACACACACACAAAAAATTGCAAGAAAACGAAATTTTCAGTTGATCTTTCTCTACTCCCAGTCTTCAAGTTTTCCCTTCATGCTTCCCACTATCATAGGGAGCATTATCTCTCTGGTCTTCAGCTACCCAAAGTCTCCCCACTTTCCAATTAGTATTTTCTTTCTCCTAAATGTCATGTGCTCCAAGTAACCACCACCATGCCGAAAACATGTTTAACTAAAAAGGAAAGGGGCACCTGGGTGGCTCAGTCAGTTAAGCATCCCCTAATTTCGACTCAGGTCATGATCTTACAGTTCGTGATATGGAGGCCCACATCAGGCTCTGCGCCAACGGCTCGGACCTTGCTTGGGATTCTCTCTCCACTTTCTCTCTGCTCCTTCTCCCTCCTCACTCTCTCTCAAAAAATAAATACATAGACCTTTTTAATAAAGAAAAAAAAGATGCTCTCAGTTTGTGATTCTTCAATGTGTTCATAAGAAAGCAATTTAATTATCTGACTAAAGAAATGTATGCTAAGGTGAGAATATGAAGTTTAACCTTCATAAAGGTTTTGTCTTAAAGCAGGAGCTCACTAACTATAAAGCAAGTTCACTAATGGATGTCCAATATTATGGGGACAAGAGGGGCCTTGCCTACTCTGGCTAACTGCTCCTCTTTCCCTCTTGCCCCATTGAAAGCTTCCTGTTTATATATTGAGGTGAGACAGGAGCAGGAAATTCATTTGTCTGATTCTTTAAGACTAAAAATCATTGCTGTGTATGGTCTATTAATTTGTAAAACAACCTTTAGCTTGGATCTGTTCAACATTTCCTCATAATTATATTCAGGTTATGTTTTCTTGTTTTGGGGTTTTGTTTTTTGTTTTTTGTTTTTTGCAGGAATGTCACAGATGTGATGCTGTGTTCTTCTAAATGAAACATACCAGGAAACATATAAAGTCGATTTGTCCTATTACTGGTGATGTTCACCTCTATTTATTGATTAAAATGGAGTCTGCCAAATGATTTCACTGTAAATTACTAAGTATTTTGTACTTATTAATTAATAAGTAATTTGTGGGAAGATGCTTTGACAGTACATAAATATCTTGATTTTATTCAAACTTTTACCCACTAGTTTTAATGTCTGTTGATGCTTCTTGCTTGAATAATTTAATATTATGATAGCACTGAAATGGTGATTTTTCTAATGCCTATACTACTTTTCCATTTATTAGTGAGCACCCTATCATAAGATAGAGGTTTCCCTTCTTTTACATTAATACATTCATTTATATTAATATGGAAACACGAATTCTTATTTTATTCAATGGGTCACAACTTGTTACCATCATTATTTATTTTGGAGTTCAAATTGCCAAACTTGGCTAGCAGGAGTTCACGCAAGCAGGCTCTTATATGCTTCTGTTATATCTTCCAACATTCTCTGTGCACTTTCTCACTTTCTGAAGTATGAAATTTTATATACTTACTTTGAACTTTTCCTGATCTGGTCCAAGAATCAATGATATCTTCCAGAAGTTCTGGCTTCTTTTAGTGTATATGGTATTTAGAAAGCAAAATCTAGGTGTGTTTATTGTTCTTGCTCAATATCATTGATTGTAGGTCCTCTTAATGGGCAAAACTAAGAAATATATTTATGTGTATACCCACAAACATCTGCACTTGTTTCTATTTCAGTAACTATATGTTTATTAATAAAAAATAGATTAGATAGATAGATAGATAGATACATGATAGATAGATTTAAAATCATGAGCTCACATCAACACTTTCAATCCTATAACCCAATACCAGAGGGTTTATTCTGACTTTCCCTCTTTCTATATTTGTGTCTCCTTTCTTTAACAGTTAGAAACTCACTTCCACTATTGTCAAAATATTTGTTTTATTTGCTCAGTCTCCCTGTGCTTAAACAATATGAAGTTCTCTCCTTAACCACAGCCACACCACTTCTAACCACACAAACTGCCTCACTGGTCCTGGAGCTGCTAGACCATACCCCCCAAAACTGGATTCTTGGCCCTGGTCACCCAACATCCACCAGGTAACTGGTCAATTCTTCATACTCAGCCTACATTGTTAAAATGTTTGTGTTGACAGCCAATGATCCATTATAGAAGTTTAAAGAAAACATAAAGATCTTTTATATGTACTCACAGTTTCACCCTTTGTGGTACTCTTCATTTGTTCCTGAAAAACAAGACTTCTATCTGGTATGAGAATATCCTTTCTCATTTTTGTAGTTCAGGCCTGAAGAGAAATTATTTCTGCTCTTATCTGCCTGGAAAAAAAAACAGATAGTCTTACTGTATACAGAATTTAAGGTTGACAGTTTTTGTTTTATCTTATTTTTTTCTTTCAGCACTTTAAAAATGTTCTACCCGTTGTCTTCTCCCTTCATTATTTCTGATAAGAAGTCAGTCATTATTCTTCTTATTGTTCCACATCCCATGTGTCTTTTTTTTTTATCTAGCTGCTTTTAAGCCTTAATTTTTATTTATTTTGAGAGACAGTGTGCACGCGCAGGGGAGAGCCAGAGAGAGAGGGAGAGAGAGCAGAGCTGGACTTGGGGCTCGAACTTACAAACTGTGAGATCATGGCCTGAACCAAAATCAAGAGTCAGACACTTAACCGACTGAGCCACTCAGGCAGCCCAAGATTTAATTTTTATATTTAGTATTTATCAAGTTGGTTATGATATATTTATGTGTTATTTTCTTTGTGTTTTTCCTTCTTGGGGTTTGCTGAGCTTTTAGGAACTGTGAGTTGATGTCTTTCATCAACTTTGAAAACTTCTGGGCCATTATCTACTCAAAATTTTCTTCTGCATTATTCTCTCCCTCCTTTCCTTCTGAGACTGCGATTACATATGTTCTGGACCTTTTGGTATTATTTCACAGGTCTCAGACACTCAGCTTGGTTTTTCTATTGTCTTTTTCTCTGAGATTTTTAGTTTGGATGATTGTATTGACCAATATTCCACTTCACAGATACTTTCTCCTGCTGTACCCAGATTTCTAATGGGCCCATTGAATGAATTCTTTATTTCCAATATAGACTTCTCATTTCCAATATTTCCATGTAGTTCTTTTTTATACCTTTCATCTTTCTATTAAAATATTTAACGTCTTTACAATGATTTGTTAATTTTTTTAATGTTTTATTTATTTCTAGGAGAAAGAGAGACAGGAGAGCAGGGGAGGGTCAGAGAGAGAGGGAGACACAGAATCTGAAGCAGGCTCCAGGCTCTGAGCTGGCAGTCAGCACAGAGCCCGATGTGGGGCTCGAACCCACAAACTGAGAGATCATGACCTAAGCGAAAGTCGGACGCTTAACCGACTAAGCCACCCAGGCGCCCCACGTCTTTACAATGATTAATTTAAAGCCCTTATCTGGACAATCTGTGGGGCTCCAGTTTGCTCTTCTATAATACCTCAGATTTTCCTGCCTTTTCACATTTTATAATTTTTATTGTATACAGAACATCATGAATAAAAGAGCAATAGATGCTAAAGTAAGTAATATTTACCCGCAGAAAAAGCTATACCTTTTCCAGTGCTAGTTTGTGGATAGAATGAAGCTGATGCACTTAGCTGGGTCTGGACTTTTTTAAAACTTTAATTACACTCACCTTACCAATTGTTTCAAATATTGTGAAGGTAGTAGTAGGTTTGTTGGAATCTATATACTGGTGGTGATCTAAAGATTTCTCCAAGTACTATTTTTTCAAATTGTGGTATATCTCACTGCCTTATTGCCTGAGTGTCAGGTTTTGGGGTCACCAGAGAGTCTTCATTGCTTTCCTGTTCTGATGCTGGCTCTCTGTACCTTGGAAGAACTATCTATTCTGCAGGCCTGTCCCTGGCCTTTACTGGGCCAATAAACTGTACACTAAAACCTTGGATTCTGAGTAACTTACTCTGTAAGTGTTCTGCAAGATGAGCAAACATTTCTAATAAATTTTTACTTGATCAACAAGTGATGTCTTGCAATATGAGTAGTACATGATGTCAAATGTTACATGATCACAACTAAGCCAATGGTTCTGTCTTACTGCGGGATTGTGGGTGATTGTCTCCCATGCTCAGATTCTCAGTGTCAGGCTGTGGTGTTTGACAGAAAATCAGTGATTTTTCAGAACAATGAAACGTGCCCACAACTGACACTAGTGTATTTTTTGTCACTTTAAAACACCTATAGAGAGTCCTTTGCTTCTACATACAAGAGTAAGTTTAAGAATGCTTTGCTTTATTCTCGGTCAAGCTGCCTGTAGATGTAGACCCTTTCCTCTGGTGACTTATTGCCAGTTACATTAAATACAGTACATGACAAGAGTTTATTAGTACTGTCCTGAAGTCAACATCTGTGTGAGCATATACAGTGTCTCCCATACAGAAAAAGATTCCATTGAGCCAGTAGATGTCAGTGATTCCATTAGTGATAGTGAAAGTCGTCCTACACAATAACCTTCCTCTCTCATCTCCCTCACACCTGCCACGAAGGTTTTCAATGTTAAGTGCAGGCTAATTTTTTAATTCTTCTTCATATTTTGTACTTTATTATTTTGTATCATATTATAGTGCTGTAATCACTTTTATATGAATATTTCTGGGTTGTGGAAAGAATCATCTGAGTTTCCATTACTTCTTATGGGAAAAGTCACTTTGATATATACAAGTGCTTTGGATGACAAGCATGTTCCCAGAATGAATTATGCTCACCAACCAAAAAGTCCAGTGAAACTTAAAGGCATTTCTGTCATTTCCTCTACCTATGCTCTGCTGGCCCCTGCTTTACTCTTAGAAAAGACCCAGGGGTAAATCTTTCTCAGATTCTACTGTCCTGCCCCCACCCCCAGCTTCTGGCACACTACCCTGGTGTGCCATAGTGGTGTCGAAAAGTTCCATGGAAAAGAGTCAGTGGGTGTATGCAGAATCATTCCATGACTAGGATTCTTCAAAATTCTGGCCTATCATGCCTAGTCCATATGCAATCATGAAACATTCATTAAGAGTCTGGGTTCTCATTACCATTTTTTGGGGGGGGGGGTTACTTCCTTGGCCACTATGTCTCCAGCAATCCAGCAATTAAAGCATCTGTGAGACTCTTTCCTCTTAGAAAGGGCTCTTCTCTTTCTGGATATAGTTCATTTAGAATTCTTTAAATCCTCAGATCTCAGATGGATTTTTAAAAAAAAAAACAGTATAATTTTACAGTATTTCCAGATTGTCCTCATTGTTAGGATGAAAACAACTGTCTCCTGCATTAGCCCTGTTTTTGATAGCTTATTTTCCCCCTGGTTTCTACAACTGTAATCTTACTGACTTCTCTGGCTTTTTATTCTCTTTCTTTGTCTGAATCCTCTTCAAATCAAGCCTTGGAAAAAAAAAACACAACATGTGGGATCTATTCAAACTGCAGACTTATTTTGGTACTTTGAGCTTTATTTATGCTTTTTTATTGGGAAATGTCTTCCCCAAGTCCCTGGATGGGAGAAAGAAAGAAAGAAAGAAGGAAAGAAAGAAAGAAGAAAGAAAGAAAGAAAGAAAGAAAGAAAGAAAGAAAGAAAGAAAGAAAGAAAGAAAGAAAGGGAGGGAGGGAGGAGGGAGGGAGGATGAGAGGGAGAGGGAGGGTGGGAGGAAGGAAGGAAGGAAGAAAGGAAGAAAGGATAGTCACTCTTCTTTAAAAAATTGTTTTAACATTTATTCATTTTTGAAAGACAGAGAGACACAGTGTAAGCAGAGGAGGGGCAGAGAGAGAAGAACACAGAATCCCAAGCAGGCTCCAGGCTCCAGGCTCCAAGCTGTCAGCACAGAGCCTAACATGGGGCTTGAACTCACGAGCTGTGATATCATGAACCAAAGTCAGATGCTTAACCCACTGAGTCACCCAGGGTCCCCATAGGGGAAGTCACTCTTGGGAAATAAATAAAACCAAAGAATGATTTAAGTCATAGAGTCTCAATTTGCAACTTAGAAATTCCTAGTTAAATATGTTAATTGGCATTTCGATCTTCATTCAAAGATATAATAGTCCCTTTCCCCAACACACCCCACATAGCACAAGATTAAAAGCAGATTGACTGTTTTCAAGAAAGGTGAGTTCACTTTTTCCTCTCTTTCTTTGTCATTTTCCTCTAATTGCTATTTTAAAACTTACCACAGTTTAATTGGGAATAGAATGGAAGAAGGAAGGAAGCAGAATGAGAAGGCTCCGCCCTGTCTGGCACTCTCTTAAGAAGGCTCTATCATCTCTAGACTTGACAGGAATGTAAAGCTGACTCTCTCTCATAAGCAAATTAGTGGGTTTGGAGGCCTACTTACCAAAGCCCTAAACTAGAACTCTTTCTGACATAACGTCTCCTTGTAGAGATAACCTTTTAAATGATACCATGTGACATCTTATCATGGCGCCTCGAAGATCATGCACCTTGGACACACCATTAGAAGAAAATGTAATTATGTCTCCCCATGCTGCTACCACAGGCCAAGTGAGCTGATTCTTCCCTCATGTTATGATTCCTAAGGCAGGTGCTGGATGCCAGGTGATTGTCCCCTAGACTCCAAATACAAGATTTGCGTACCAAGCTCTCCAAATGACCTCCTTTGACATTTTTCCTAACACACCTGAGTGAGAGATAATAGGAATCTCAGAATTGACTTTTCTCAAAGAAGTCCTCATCATAAATTCTCCCATCAGTCTCTATAGACTCTTTCTTTATTGTCTTCATTGACGTGAGAGCTGGCAAAATGTTCTCAGACACCTACTTTTAAATTTCTGTCTAATGATCAGATACCTCAATTTGTAGTTTTAGAACTCTTTTTTCTTGTCTCAGTGAAAATGTCCGGTTTAACGTCTTGTTCCAGCTTCCTTTCCTCACCCACTGAATATTGGTATTGCATAGGTTTCTGTCCTTGAGCCAATTATTGTTTCACTCAATACACTTGTCTTCTCTGAGCAGTTTCTCAGTCTCGTGGCAACAATTACGGACATGCACATTACTTCCAAATCCTTATGTCCAGTTCCCTCCTGTCACTTGAGTCTCTAAGTCCTAATTCCAACTATTTACTGAATACTAACACTGGGGATGCTCGGTGGGAACTTTCTGTTTAATAAGTCCCAAAACGAACTTACTATTTCTCCATTCTAACTTGCACACAGGTGCCTTTAGATCTGCGTGTCTGTCTCCGTGGAAAGCCCTTGGCTCCCCCCGCCATATTTCATTTCTTTCTATGCATTAACAAATCTACTAAACTTCTAGCAGAGATGTGAACTTCTCATTTCCCACACCCAGAAAAATTGATTGCTTCTTTTCTCGATGCCTCAGATTTTCCTTCCCTCTATTAATGGCATTGCTTTCTATATATTCACACATATATCTGTCTCTGTCTTGATGCCTTGGGAGTTCCTCAAAGGCCAGGACCATGTCACACTTATCTCTGTATTTTATATTGTCAAGGGCAGTCCTGGTATATAGTGGGCTTTCACCAAATGTTTGTTTTATGTTAATTTCGGCTACATACATTATGTAGTTTAATTCTTACAACATAGCATCAGAGCAAAATTATCACTATCCCCAAATCCCATACAAGAAAATCATGCTTCAAATATGTTAGGTAACTAGAAACAAAGTCTCACAGATAGGAAACAAGTGAGGTCAGCTCTTTAAAACTATGTATTTTACTCACAGCCAAATCTTTCTCTTTTCTAGGGTGTTTGTTTTCATTCCAACTTTATAGTGTCTGGCCTTTCAAGCATCCCTAAGATTTTTTTAATACCTAAGCTTCTACAATACTTTTTTTTTTTAGATAAAAGATTTATGAGGACTCTACCTCTATTCTTCTGCCCCCTCCTAATTCCTTCCAAAGAACAGGCCTAAAATAAAGCAATCAATTCATTTGACTAATTGATATATCATAGGCTTTCTATTTTGTTTCCTCATGATATCCATATAAACTGTTTGTAATACTAGCACAATGCCACTTCTATGTTTCTCTGCCTCTTTTGTTTACACAAACAAGCTATCTTCAACCTGGCCTGCAGTTAAAAGGGATTTACAGAGTCATGTATCTCTCCAAGAACCAGTGGTAAGAGATGCTGGAGACTCTTTTCTCCTGGCTGTGGCCCATGATTCATGGGTAGGCATTACGAAAAGAGACTGAGCTTTGTCTTACTGAATTTTTTGATTCTGACAAAGATTTTCCTCAGCTCTGCCAGTTAATATAGTTGGCACAAGTCTTAGCAGAACCCGAGACAAAGCTTGTAGGCTGGTAATTTATTCTGGGAAGTGATACCAGGGAACAGTAGTCAAGAGAACAGAGAGCATAAAACTGAGGAAGGATAAGAGCCAGTAGGAGGGTGTGTCATGGAGCTGGTCACTCCTGTGGGAATCCATTTCACTAGAGCCCTCTGAGGAGCTGGTGTAGAATATACTTCAGAAACATCCCCCTCAGCAGAAGAAGGGGGGAGACTTACCACAAGCTCGCATTTCCCACTGGTCAAAGACTGTTTGGTGGAATATTAACTTTTCACTCACATCTAAGGTGTGAATGTTGCCAGTTACTTTCTGCACCAGCCTCACCATGGGGTCGCACGATCCTGAGGCAGAAGGGAAGCAAAGGGACATTCCGTGGCACTTGTGTGATGCTGGCTGCCCTGGCAGTGGCTGGGGTAAAGAAGGGGCTGTGTGAACATGAGATGGTGCCCATGAAAAGTCCCACATAACACGTGTCTAAACTGGATATCTCACCTCTAATGGCAGGCTGTGCCAGAGTTTCCTTTAGAAGAAAGTGGAACATATGTCAGTGAGTGTGAGGACTTCTCAGAAGCCCTGCTATCAGGCCACACATTGACAGGAAGAGTCAAAGGGCTCAAAGAGCTCTCAGAGGGCCGCCAACAAAGCAGACTCATGGCGAGAAAGCTGTTCTTTGGATTCAGCAGGTCACTTCCTCCAGGATTCTCTAAGTTCTGCTTTGTCTTCTGCCACCAGCCTGTGTGCCCCACAGGCCAGGGTCTAGACAGACATCCACATGCTCCTCATAGAAGTTGAATGCTCCAGGGATCAGCCCTACTCCACCCCACTGGCTTTTCTCAGCAAAGTCAGCCCGGGTAAGTCTGAGAAGGCAGTATCGTCCTTCATTCCCTCTGCCTGCAGCTGAGATTCTTTTTTTTTTTTTTTTTAATTTATTTCTAGGAGAGAGAGAGACAGACAGCGCGAGCAGGGGAGGGCCAGAGAGAGAGGGAGTCACAGACTGAAACAGGCTCCAGGCTCTGAGCTGGCAGTCAGCACAGAGCCCGACGCGGGGCCCAAACCCACGAACCGCGAGATCATGACCTAAGCGAAAACCGGACGCTTAACCGACTAAGCCACCCAGGCGCCCCATGCCTGCAGCTGAGATTCTAAAATCCGTGTCTCTCACCCACACCTCCTGCTCCTCTCTCTTATTCCTTCCCATCATTGTGGTGCCCTCCCAGTGGTCCCCTGGCTTATCCCAGTTGACACTCCAGGACTGGGCCTGCCTCTTTTCCCCAACCCCTTTCACAACCTTCCTCGTGTGCTGTTTGAGCCTATGATACACCCAGTCACGCCCCTACTCTCCCCAACATGTTCAAGCCTTAAATCTCAGAACCTGTGAATACAATACATGGCAAAGGGGATTTTGCCAATGTAATTGTTACATACCTACTGCGAAACAGGGACATTATTTTGGATTATTTATTTATGCAGGCCCAATCTAATCATTTGAGTCCTTAAAAGCTAAGACATTTCTCCAGCTGGAGTCAGGTCAGAGATGTGACAAAGGGAAACAAGAAGGTTGAGACAAGAGTAACTTTCAGGAAACTGAAGTGTGCAAAGGACTTGATCCATCATTTCTAGCTTTGATGGTGAAGGGGGTCATAAGCCAAGGAATGCAGGCAGCCTCTAAAAGCTAAATCCAACCGCCAGGAAAGAGGTGAGGACTTCAGTCCTAAAACCACAAGGGAATGGATTCTGCCAACCACACAAGTGAGCCAGGACTCACATTCTTCTTCAGAGCCTCCAGAAAAGAGTGCAGCTCGGCAGACGTCTTGATTTTAGATCTACAAGAGCTATTTCTGACTCCTGAGCTGAAGACACTGTAAGATAATAAATTTGTGTTATTTGAATCAGCTAATTTGTGGTAATTTGTTACACCAGCAATAGAAAATTAGTATTGAACCTTAAGTGCTTCAAAAGTAACTGCTGTGTTTGTCCTTGATAAGCTGATTGATTTTAAGATGCTTTTACATTGGCTATCTTATTCTTCTCAGGAGAAGTTGCATTTTCTTTCTTTTTTTTCCCATGTTTATTTACTTCTTTTGAGAGAGAGAGAGAAGCTGAAGGAGAGAGAGAGAGGCAGAGAGAGAAGGGGAGAGGGAATCCCAAGCAGGCTCTGTACTGTCTACATGGAGTCTGATACAGGCTCAGTCTCACCACTGTGAGATCATGACCTGAGCCAAAATCAAGAGTCAGATATTTAACCAACTGAGCCACCCAGGTCCCTGGAGAAATTGCATTTTCAAACTTGGAAACAGTATGGAGAAAATGGAAGATTCTAAGACATGGACACCTATCCCAAAGGAGACCTGCTCTCTACCCTCAATTTTGGGATTAACATTATCAACATTAAGATAAAGAGCAAAAGAGGCACCTGGGTGGCTCAGTCAGTTAAGCGTCTGACTTTGGCTCAGGTTATGATCTCATGGTTCATGGGTTCGAGCCCCGCATTGGGCTCTGTGCTGACAGCTAGCTCAGAGCCTGGAGCCTGCTTCAGATTCTGTGTCTCCCTCGTTCTCTGACCCTCCCCTGCTCATGCTGTCTCTCTCTCTCTCTCTCTCTCTCTCTCTCTCTCTCTCTCAGAAATAAATAAAACATTAAATTTTTTTTTTAAAAAAGATGAGAAGCAAAAATCTTTTAAGGATCCCCAGTCCCCACAAATAACATTGCCTCAACTGTTCATCTGCCCTCTACTCCATCGCTTCGCTTCCTGAGGTATTTGTCATAGAAATGCTCCAGGAAATTGTACACCCTCCTCCTTAGGACCCCTCACATCCTCCTGTCCCAAAGTCCTAGACTGCGCAGGATTGTACTTCTTGCTTCCTGACCTCCTGATTTCACCCCCTTGCTCCACCTTCCCTTCTTCTAGAAGACCAAGGCACTCCCCTAACAGGTTACAGGGACTTTTCAAAACTCCAGTCTGTCAGAAAAGTGGAAAAGGGAAGCTAGGAAGCAATGAGAAGTGCTGTAACAATCTACTTCTCCCATCAAAGCATTGCCTATCCAGAAAAGTAGGCAAAGGAGGGGAATTACTCTGTGCTGTCCTCATGGGTCATTTTGTTTATGACCCCACTAATGTGCCTCTCCGAGATTATGAAGGAAAGAGAAGAGAGGGGAAGGAATAAGGCATGTGGCAAATACCAGCAAAGCAAAATAAGAACAATGACAACCAGGCTCCAATTATCCATCCCTTAATGGATATGATAAACTAACTATCCTCCACATATAACTATGATATCTGCTTAAATTAACTGTTTCACTGTTATTTCCCAATCTCATGTTGATTGGTAAAAGTACCCCTCTGCTAAAACTCTTATAGAATTGTCCTCCCTGGTAAACACCTTTCCCCTAGCACACTTTCATAGCACTTTAGGTGGTTGTAGTCACTTTGCTCTGACATTTCACCTTCTACCCATATCTTCAAATTGAGTGTATATATATATAAAATAAAGGTAAGATAGCACCTTTCAGGGGACAAACCTGGAAGATATCACCTTAACAAAGTGCTCAAGGTCAACATCATCAGTTATGGGATGCCAACACCATGTAACCCCTGATATGTTGTGCTGAAGAGGGCATATTACATCTATGGCATTTCTACCAAAAATGTGTAATTTTAATCAGTCATGAGAAAACATCCAACAACCCCAAATCGAAAGTTATGGTACAAAATACCTGAGCAAAACTCTTCAAAATGCCCTGGTCGCAAGAGACAAGGAAAAATAGGAACTGTCAAAAACTAGAGGAGGCTAAGGAGACAGGAAACTAAATGCAACATGACATTCTGAATTAGATCTTGAAACAGAAGGAGGAAATTCGTGGGAAAACTGATGAAATCAGTATAAAATTTGTAGCTCAGCTAATACTATTGTACTAACACTAACTTCTCAGTTTTGGTCACTGGAATATGATTACATGAGATATTAACAGCAGGAGAATCTGGGCGAAAAGGTGGGAGGGAATTATCTGTGCTATTGCTGGAACTCTGTAAGTCTGAAGCTAATTCTGCTACAAGTTACCTGTGGGACCTGCAAAAATTTTAAACTCTTTGACTCTCAATTTATTCATCTTGAAAAGTAAACTTTTAGATCAACTGATTCCCAAGAGTCCAAACTGAAACAAAGAGAGAAGGAATATAAACAAACAAAACCAAGATAACGGTCATTGGAATGTGTGAAATCTGTAATGTATAAAATCTTCCAGGTATAATATTTGTCTTCCAAATAATATCCATGATGTAAATTTACAGCAAGATAATGAGCAAAACCTTTCCCCTACATAGAAGGCACTCAATACTGTCATTGTTTTTAACCTGGCAAAGAGATTTAGCCTGGAAAGTAAGAAGGCTTTACCTTGGATCCAGACCTTCTACTCCCCTAATACGGTAGTGGTAAATTAAGAGGTAGTCTGAAAAATAAAAAAAGAATCAACATCTTATAAGAGATAATTTAGAACTGAGAAAGAGATAGAGAACTGGAAAGTCAATAGAACAGAAAATTTAAAAAAGTAATAGAAAAATCCTTAGTGGAATAGAATCTGAGGGTGGAAAGAATGATTTAGGTGTATGAAGGAGTCCTCTGAAATCCTATGCCTATAGGACCAGACATCCAGCTGGACTAGCCAAGTAGCCAAGTGAGGTCAGGATCACAGGACCTCTTCCCCTTGGCCAAGGTCTGAGCCAGTCAAATGGATCAGACTGCTGGGGCTGGACGCATGCCCTTTCCCTGTGTACCTCTGAATAGACTGCAGTAGAGACAATGCTGGCTTAGACTTTGCTGTGAAAAAAAATCTGAGTTTAAATCATTTTGGAAATGGGATTTTTGGATTGGTAGAAAAGATATACTGACATGTCTGTGAACAAATGCCCAAAAAAGTAATCAAGGAACAATCTGAGAACATATAGGAGACATCTGCTTCTAGTAACGACAACCTGGGTCATTTGGACAAATTCTCCAACAGAAAACAAATAAAATTCAAGATAATTTTTTTATATATGTTTTCTTTAAAGTATGAAAGAGCTGAGGCAGTGATAACACCAAGATGGAGGAGCAGGTTACCCAGCCTCTGTCCCCCAACAAAGACCAATAGTTAGATAGTTTTCGTGATCAAAAATAGCTCTGGGAGAGCTCAGGAGTCCAGTTAACAAGGTTTAGCAACCCAGTAAAACAAATAAAACCTGAAAAATTTGCACAAAATGTGTAGAAAGAACAGCTTCATTTTGCCTCCATCAGTCCATCCACCAGGCCAGTACTACGTATTGCCAAGAGGGAACTTCCAAGTCAAAAGAGTTTCCTTCACCAATAGAGGGAAAGTGGGGTGAGCAACCACCTACCCCAGCCTTTCAGGGCACTTCACAACATACCTGCTTCAGTTTCACCCCATTCAGAGATGGATAAAGCTGAAACATTGTGAAAAAGCTAGGAACAAGAGAGAGGGCCAGGGACTACATATTGCCAAGAAGTGGGAGCCGACGCAGTTCTCAGTTGCCTGCTCTACTGAAGACCCCAGCAGCCTTCACCATTGAGGATGTTACCAGCTCTTTCTCATGCTGTGATTTCCCCCAGCTTTCATCACTGAGGACCTGGCCGTGAGCCCCAGCTCTGCACAGGACCCCAACAGCTCGCACCCATGAAGAAACTAATGGCCAGCGTAGTCATCCTGAAACCTCTACCATCTTCACTGCTGAGGCTTTCTTCCCGCATGTTGTCACATTCGTCCAAACCAGCTGCCTAAATCTCTCCCCTCACCCTCCGCTCTCCTCTCCCTGGAGGTTAGGATTCCCACAAGGGCAGCCAGCCCCAGCAACTGTGGCTGTAGGTGTGCAAAGCTTCAGCCTAGACACTGGCAGCTGACCCCGCTGCCATGTGCACACTCCTGGCTAGCCACAGCAGCCATGGGAGCGCACAGAGCCACCCAGGGCCACCACAGCTCCTCATGGGCCCAAATTCTTGTCACTAGCCAGCACCATTGGGCTTTCTTGTGCCTAGGTCCTGCAGCTATGCACCTGCATGCGGCCACCCCCACTCCTATCAGCAACTTCCTCTGCCACACTTGCCTTTGGTGAGAATCTAAAACAACATGAGTTCATGCTGACAGCCAGGACCCCCACAGCTGCTGGTAAGCCCATGGTTGGCTTGGGCCCCTCCTACCAGCTCTAGCCTTCACCCTATGTGTATCTGCAGCTGGGCTTTGCCCTTACACAGGCACCCACAGCTGGGCCCCTGCAGCAGAACATGCCACCCACTTTGCCCACCACTGTTGCCTGCACTCATCCCTAGCCGCTGGACCTGGAGGTGCTGCTGAGGACCCCGTAAACTCTTGCAGCCACTGTGGAAGCCCTGAAACTCTAGACAAGAGTCACACAGTTGTTTGTGTTGTGAATCCCAGGAGCCTGAACTGATAAGACATCACACGCCTCCCACCTGAAGCCACCTTGCGCCCCTGTATTTGGTGCCCTGCACCCCTAGACTCTCCCCACCCCCATAGGTAAAAGTACTTCTTTACTGAAGTCAGTCCATAAAGTCTGAAAAAGATGAATCCTTCTTCAAATGCAGATACCTTTGCAAGGCTACAAGGATCAAGAAAAACCAGGGAAATATGAAACCACTAAAGGAATACAGGAAACTTCCAGTAACTGACCCCAAAGAAATAGAGATACACAAATGACACAAATTCAAAATAATTTTTCTTTAAAAAGTATCCAAGAGCTGAAAGGGGTTAGTTATTACTAGGTTTAAAGTTGAGAAAAGGTTGAGAACTCAGAAGAATTAGTTGGGATTCCTTGCTGCTTTTCCTCTGGGGGCATTTGATTATCAAGAGGAAACAGCTGTAAAATGAAGCTAAAGTTTTGCTGGCTTTTCTAGGTAAAAAGGACAAACTGAAAGCCCAAATCCTGACCAAGGTGGTCAGTACTATAGAATAATTGTCCTTTTTCATGTGTGCGCAAGGAGGCACCCTTTCAGATTAGGGGCTCCTTGGAAATAAATCTTCCACATCCTGACAAGGCAAATGGGGGAGACATTGAAATGGTGGTGATCTGGGAGAGAGAAAAAAGAAACATTTTTAATTACCTCTATATCCAGTTTTGACAATCCGGTAGAAATCGCTCAAATTTTCATGGTCAGGTTAGTCCAAAAATGTCAAGTCTGGTTGTATTATTTACAGATATCTGTAAAAGCAAACCCACATCAATTCTGGAGGTTGGTATCTTTATCCAACGTCTCTGAGAACCTAAACAAATCATTTTCAAGGGCCACAGGTGGCACAGACCTGTTTCAGCGACACAAGGAAAAAAGGTAACAGGAATGAGAACAAACAAACAAGAAGTAGAAACAAAGCCCTACAGGCTTCAGGGACAGGAACCACTGAATTACATTTTAGAACCACTACACTTACTATTTAAAGAAAATGAACGTGAAGGAGTTCGGAACAAGTATACCTAAAATGTGCCACTTCTGCATGTGGACTATATTGAGCTAAACGCAATCAAGATCCATCAAACTCAAGAAAAACTCACGTCTCTCGAACTACTTAAAAGAATTTAGATAAGGGGCCTGGCTCAGAAAATGAGCTATTACCAAGAGATGGTTTTTTTAATCTAAATATCCTATTTGTATGGCAGGACAAATGTCTAATTACCGAACATCTGCTTTTCTTACCATCCTGTGAATCACTCTCGCCCCTGTTGAGGTACCGGCCTCTAATCCATTCCTTAGCTCAAGATGGAGTATGAGCCTCAATTTCCCAGATTGTCCTTGTATCTCATTGTGTCTGAGCGGCCCTTGCATGTGTGTAATTAAATTTATTTTTCTCTTGTTAATATCTCTTATGTTAATATAATTATCAGAACAGCCTGAGAACCTAGAAGACAAAAATAAAAATGTTTTCCACCCCAACAAAAGCTAAAATATCTGCTTTAAGGGATGCCTGTGTGGCTCAGTTGGTTAAGCATCCGACTTCCACTCAGGTCATAATCTCACCGCTAGTGAGTTGGAGCCTTGCATCGGGCTCTATGCTGACAGCTTAGAGCCTGGAGCCTGCTTCAGATTCTGTGTCTCCCTCTGTCTCTCTGTCCTTCCCCCACTCACACTCTGTCTCTCCCTCCTTCAAAACTAAATAAAACATTAAAAAATATATATCTGCATTTTAAAATGACAGCATTAAGGTGCCTGGCTGGCTCAGTCAGAGGAGCATATGACTCTTGATCTTGGGATCATTGAGTTCAAGCACCCAATGTAGAGATAACGTAAATAAATAAAACTTCAAAAAATAAAAAATAAACAGCAGAAAAGGCATTAAAATGACAGCATTAATAAAATATCTAGTAATAAATTTAGATAAGGAGGTGAAAGACCTCCTTACATAAAGCAATCTATAGATTCAATGCAATCCCCATCAAAATACCAATGGCATTTTTCACAGAACTAGAACAAAGAATCCTAAAATTTGTATGGAGTCACAAAAGACCCTGAATAGTCAAAGCAATTTCCAAAGAAAAGAAAACGAAGTTGGTGTTATCATGCTCACTGATTTCAAGCTATTCTACAATACTGTAGTAATTAGAACAGTATGATACTGGTGTAAAAATAGACACATAAATCAATGAAATAGGTATAGAGAGCACAGACTAAATCCACAAACATATGGTCAATTTATGACAAAGAAGGCATGAACATACATTGGGAAAAGACAATAAGTGGTCTCTTCAATAAATGGTGCTGGGAAAACTAGACAGCTACAGGCAAAAGAATGAAGCTGGACTACTATCTTATACCATATACAAAAATAAATTCAAAATGAATTAAAGACTTGAATGTAAGACTGGAAACTGTAAAATTCCTAGAAGCAAATATTGGCAGTAAGCTCTTTGACATCAGTCTTACCAATATTTTGGGGGGCCAGTTTCCTCTGGCAAGGGCAACAAAAGCTAAAGTAAACAAATGGAATTGTATCAAACCAGAAACGGCTTTGAATAGTGAAGGAAACCATCAACAAAATAAAAAGGCAACCTGCTGAATGGGAGAAGATATCTGCAAATCATATATCTGATAAATGAGTGATACCCAAAAATATATAAAGAACTCATACAATTCAATAGTAGCAACAACAACAAATAAAACAACGAATCCAATTTAAAAATGGGCTGCTGATTTAAATAGACATTTTTCCAAAGAAGACATACAGATAGCTAACAGGCACACGGAAAATACATTCAAAATCACTAATCATCAGGGAAAAGCAAATCAAACCACAATAAGATATCACTGTACAGCTGTCAGATTAGTTTTTATCAAAAAAAAAAAAAAAAAGCAAGTGTCGGCAAGGATGTGGGGAAAATCGAATCCTTCTGCCCTGTTGGTAAGAATGTAAATTGGTGTAGCTACTATGGAAAACGTTATGGAGGCTCCTCAAAAAATTAAAAATTGAGCTACCATATGATACAGTAATTTCACTTCTGGGTATTTATCTGAAGAAAATGAAACCACCAATTCAAAGAGATATATATACCCCTCTGTTTATTGCCGCATATTTACAATAGCCAATATATGGAAGCAACCCAAGTATGCATCCATAGATGAATGGATAAAGAAGATGTAGTATGCATATACAAAAGAATATTATTCAGCCATAAAAAAGATTGAAATCTTGCCATTTACAATTAACATGGATAAACTTAGGGGATATTATGCTAGGTGAAATAAGTCGGACAGAGAAAGACAAATACCATATGATTTCACTTGTAGGTAGAATCTAAAGAACAAAACAAACAAAACACAACACAAACACCAATAGATACAGGAGACAAACTGTTGGTTAACAGAGAAAACAGGGCTTGGTGGGAGCAGGCAACAGAGATGAAGGAGATTAAGAGCTTTTAGTTTCCAGTTAAAAAAAAAATAAATCAAATCCGTTGATATAATATACTTCATGGGAAATATTGCCAGTAACATTGTAATAACTTTGTAGTGACAGATGTGGGGATCATTCCATAATGTAAAACACATCAAATCACTCTGATGTACACCTGAAACTAATAAGATACTGTATGTCAGTTCTATTTCCATAAACATAATGACAGCATTTGAGGAAAAGTGCTCCAAATTCAGCATAGGAGGAGCTTGGAAGTCATGATTCCCATCGTTACACACACACACACACACACACACACACACACACACACACACCTAAACAAACTGAAAACCAACAACTTTTCTTAGATCCATCAGAGAAATGAGGTCGCAGAAGCAAGCTGATGTCCCCAGAAGTGGAGAGACAGAGAGGCCGATATAAAGAATCACAACTTAAAGGAACTAAAAGCCTCTACAGAAACCAGTACTGGGGTAGTAACTCCCAAACTGTAACTGACGAATTGCTGGATGCTCAAAGTGGACAAGTCTCAGAGTTAAAAAAAAAAAAAAAAAAATCTAGGGGCTCAGTATTGGGCGGGGGGAGTGTACTGGTGCTTCTGTGAGTTTTACCACCACAACTAAACCAAGTTCCCACAGTGAATATTGGAGAAGAATCTCCTTCTGCTACCAGAGGGAAGAGGGGAAAAGAAACGATTTCAAAATACACCAAAGCATTATGTACACCAAAGCATTGTGTTCTTTTTTTTAAATTTTTTTAATAATTAATTTATTTTTGAGACAGAGAGAGACAGAGCATGAGCAGGGGAGGGGCAGAGAGCGAAGGAGACAGAATCTGAAGCAGGCTCCAGGCTCTGAGCTGTCAGCACAGAGCCCGATGCGGGGCTTGAACCCATGAACGATGAGATCTGACCTGAGCTAAATTCGGACGCCTAACCAACTGAGACCTCCAGGCGCCCCCCAAAGCATTATGTTCTTAACAAGAACTGCCTTTAAGAGAAACTATTTTAACAGAGCCTAATCTACTTAATTTTTTAAAATAATCATATATGGAGGGGTGCCTGGATGGCTCAGTCTGTTAAGTGTCTGACTCTTGATCTCAGCTCAGTTTGTGGGATCAAGCCCTGTGTCAGGCTCCACACTGGGTTTAGAGCCTGCTTAAGATTCTCTCTCTCTCTCTCTCCTTATACTCCTCTCCCCTGCTCCCCTACTCATGGTCTCTGTCTCTCTCAAAATAAATAAATAAACATTTAAAATAATCATTTCCATAATCATATGCTGAGACATACAAAAAGACAATTAAATGAAAACTTTACAGAGTATGTTCTCTGACAACAATGTGATTGAGCTAAAAATAAATAACAAAAAATAACTTGATAAATCCCTTTTGGTAGTTAGGAAATACACTTTTAAATAGGTCAAGTAATAAAGTATAATGTAAGTTCAAAAATATTTTGAACTGAAAAAAATAATAAAATAATATAAACACTATGACCTGGAATGAAGTTAATGGAATACATAGAAATTTATAGCCACAATTATTCATATTAGAAAAATGGAAAGATTGAAAATCAATGAGCTAAGCATCCTTCAAAAGAAATTAGAATAAAAACATCTAAACAAACCCAAATAGCATAGACAGAAAAACTAATATAAGTAAAAGCTAAAATTTAATTTCAAGCAAATATAAAAGAAGAATGAAGCTCTTTAGGTACTCTTTTGGAATGATATCCAAGTCACTGCATTAAAAAAAGAATTCAAAATAAATGTCGCATGCAGTCTGCTACCATTTGTGTAAGAGGGACATATTTGTATTTTGAGAATTTTCAGCGCTAATACCCTCTGCAATGTCTAAGTTTTAAATAAGAGTTACATTTAAAAATTAAGTAAACAAAAATTTTAAATTAAAAAAGAATGATCAGTTAGAGCTCCCAAAAGAAGAACTGAAGAGAAGGTAGACTGATAAACACCTTATTCAAATATAAGAAAGATGCCATTGCCTGCTCATTTACTGACGTAAATAACTGAGGGAACAGTCCTAGTGGTGATGGATATGCAAGTGGAGGTGGTGTAAGTAGAAGTGGTAGCAGCAGTGGTAGTCCTGTGGTGAGGAAGGGAGTGGTAAGAGGTGATCATAGTGGCATCGAGTGTGAGGGTAGAAATGAAAGAGATGGTAGAAGGGCACCTGGGTGGCCTCGTCAGTTAGACATCCGATTTCAGCTCAGGTCATGATCTCTCAGTTCATGAATTCGAGCCCCACATCAGACTCTGTGCTGATATCTCAGAGCCTGGAGCCTGCTTCAGATTCTGTGGCTCCCTCTCTTTCTGCTCCTCCCTTGCTCTCTCTCTCTCTCTCTCTCTCTCTCTCTCTCATAAATTAACATTTAAAAAATTAAGAAAAAAAAAGAAAGATGGTAGAGGTAGAGGTGATCATAGTGGCACTGGGCATGAAGGTGGAAATGGAGGAGATGGTGGAGGAGGTGATGGTGAAGTTAGTGCTACAGGTAGCGATGGTGTTTGGCATGGGTTGCAATGGCCAAGCTCTTTGAGCTGTTCCAATAAGACACAGGGGCTCTATTTACCAAACTTCCTGGGCAGCAAACTAGCCTTATTCATCAATATGAGCCCCAAAATAAGAGAGCATTCTACCACATCACTCCAGTTAAGATCACCATGTGTTCTGTCTTCTTTCCTCTGGGTTCTATTTCGGGGCCTAAAATTTAGTCCCCTCATTAGTTTCCAGCTGATGCTGAATTGATTGTCAAGGGCTGGAGAATAACTGATCATGTGGAAGTTGGCCATATAATAAAAGGGGTTGGAGAAGAGGTGAGCTATAGCTTGTGATTGCTATTTGGACCACAGAGTCTAAGAGCAGTTACCAAAAGGGCAATTATTCAGCTTATGCCTTCAGTAACATCTGGTATGTGTTTGAACAAGGCCATATACCTGGTGGCAGAAAGAAACCTGAGAATAGTCTTTAGAAGTGAAGGGCAAGTCCCTGGGTGATTCTGCAGTGAGGACATGTGACCAAAATGCTGTGGAGGAAAATAAATTGTAGCCTCAGGAGGAAAGCCAAGAGGCTTGCATGGGCCACAGGGGTTTTACTCTTCCTTCTCCCCATCAGAGGTCCAACGGATCTAGGTCAGAGGTGAGGTGACTGAGTGAACTCCCTTCCCCAGAGAAGAGATTGCCTCCTGAAGAGAACATTATCCCTGTATCACCAGTTGGCAGCTTCAATTTCCCTCTAATCACGCCCCTTAATTGGCCCAAGCAGAGGGGGCTGATTGCTCAAAGACTTTTAAAATGCTGGATGAAAAGCAGAATCCTTAGAATAACATTTTATCCACATTCAATCAATCATTTTTCTCTCTACACCTCCCACAATCCCACTTAGGCAACAACACAGGAGCTATCTGATTATCTCACTGGGTTCTACTGCAGGCTCAAAAATTTCTCAAAATCAAATTGTCTTAATTTACTTTTACTTAGAGAGAAAGGCAGAGATTGCATTCTATGTGATGGTATTAAGGGGAGAAATAAGCCATAAACACTGAACAAGCAATGGGAAGGAAGGAAGGAAGGAAGGAAGGAAGGAAGGAAGGAAGGAAGGAAGGAAAGAAGAAAGGAGGGAGGGAAGGAAGGAAAAGGAAAGGAAGGAGGGAAGGAAGGAAGGAAGAAAAAAAAGAGGAAGAAGGAAGGAAGGAAGGAAGGAAGGAAGGAAGGAAGGAAGGAAGGAAGGAATGGAAGGAAGGAAAGGAGGGAGGGAGGGAAGGGGAGGGAGAGAAGGAAAGGGGAGGGAGGAGGAAGGAAAGGGGAGGGAGAGAAGGAAAGGGGAGGGAAGGAGGGAAGGAAGGGGTTGGATGGAAGGAAGGAGGAAGAGGGTGGAGGCAGATGGGGGAGGGAGGAAGGGAGGGAGATGGCCAAGAAAGAGGGAAAGAAAAGACACAGAAAGTTAATGTTGAAAAGTCTGGGACTTACTGCCTTAAGAAGTAGAGTAGTCTCCATTTATCTGTGGTTTAGCTTTCCAAGGTTGCAGGTTTCCCTTGTCTAAAACCAGGTGATCGTCCTTCTGACATATTGTCAATAGGTCAATACTAGCCTAATAGTATGTCACAATGCCTATGTCATCCACCTCACTTCATCTCATCACGTGGGCATTTTATCATCTCATTACATCACAAGAAGGGGGAGTGTAGTACAATAAGATATTTTGAGAGAGACCACATTCTCATAACCTTTACTATAATATATTACGATAAGTGTTCTATTTTATTATTAGCTATTGTTGTTAATCTCTTACCAAGCCTAATTTAGAAATGAAACCTTATCCTATGTATGTATGAATAGCAAAAAACATAATATACATAGGGTTTTGGAACTATGTGAAGTTTCAGGCATCCACTGGAGGTCTTGAAGCATATCCCCTGTGGAGAAGGGGAGATTCTGTATTAGTTGAGAGAAACTTTCCTGCCCCTCACTAATTTGGGGGTCAAGGAAGGAGAACCGTGTGAAAAATTAAATGTAAGAGGTCCTGTCTACACAGAACTAAGTTGTCTCAGAAGTGAAGGTGAGTGACATCTCCCACTGGAAGAGAATGTTGTCATTGTTAACAGCATTATTGTTACTCCAACTTACTCCAGATTCCTTCTTTAACAACACAAAACTCCCTGAAAGTGACTTCTGTCTACTTTGGTTCTTTCTGGAACTTTTCAGCTTTCTTTGCATTATAATGCCCAGGTTAACAATACTATAATTTTCCCCCATTGAAACGTGCCTTCTCCCCACCCCCAAAAATAGACTAGTATGATTATTGAGTAGGTCTGGGTACTTTGTGCTTCATCTTTTCTTGCTGTAAGTAGACAGCCCTTTTTATTCTTATGATAACTGAAACATTTGAACAATCACCGTCCTCCAGAGGAGCTGGTCTCAGAGCAATCGCGCTTTGTACCACTCCATCCCCTTTGGGAGCAAGATCATTTTTAAAATAATGACTTCTCCAGCCATTTATTACCAGCCTGGAGTCATTTTCACACCTCAGAAGTGAAGGCTTAATGAGCAGAGAAATTAAAGAGTAAAACTCTGCTCCTGTCTTCTTAAATGGTGGCATTTTGGCAGCTCAGGAGAAGATGTGCTTCCAAAGAAGAGCCACATGACGTTCGTCTTGTTCTCCAAATGACCTTTAGGTAATGAATCTCAAAGTTCCCTCCTCCCCGCCCTCCAGCTCCACCCCCTTCTTTTCCATCCTGGAGGAGCTGGCTCACAGGAAGGTCAGGTGGTGAATATTGGAGTGGTATTGGCATAATCAGTTCATCTGGCACAATGCTGAAAACAGCAATCGCTCAATAAAATCTTCGCAACTGAGTAGAGCTCACGTACTCTCTCCACCACAGCAACTCACCATCGAAAGTTGTAAGTTCTTAGGTATCTTTTAGAAACACACTCTAAAAACAACAACAAAACCACACACACACACACACACACACACACACACAAGAACTAAAACCACACAAAATAAACACACTCTAACACCACTCATTCTCATAACCCTTCCAGTTCACTGTTCCCTCTTCAGTGATCTTCAGGATTCTTATGCCAATTATTTGCACATATTACTATGATTACTGTGGTTATAGCAGTCTATTTATATGTTGATCTTTCCCACTAGCCCTTGAGTCCTGCAAGGATAGTGACCAAGCAGTGTTCATTTTTACATCCCTAATGTCCACTACATCACATAACAAAAGTAAGAACTTAGTGAATGTATGACTGAAAGATTCCAAGGATGCTTTTCAAATGAATGACAGTGTCAGAGATCATACTCTTTGATTCAAAGAGAGCCATAAAGACCAGTGGGTGGATGTGAGGATTGACTGTGCTCTGTACATGAAGGCCATGTTTTGGTTAAAGAAGAAAAAGGATCCTCTGGTCCACATCCAAGCCCCTGAATAAAACTGTACCACTGCTCACAATACAGATGCCCTGGGAAGCATTTATGCAAATCTATCAGCTTTTCTCACCTGGCCTACAAAAATCAAAGATCTCATGTCTGAATGTCTTTCCCTCATAACATCTGTAATCTTCGGAGATCCATTTCTGGCTAAGAAATCTCTGTGAGGGTATGATCAAATTGCCCAGGATAGACAAGTCAGATTAATGAAGTATCAGTCTATATCAGTGGATGCCGAACCAGAATCTGCCTGCCTAATTGGATATTTTGCTTGGTTGGATTTGAGGCTCTGGTTGAAATTTGGACCATTTTTCTCTTTCTGTTAATATTGGTAGAGTGCTGGGCTTTGATTTCCAACACTGTTATTTATTTCTTCTCTGTGATAAGAAAGCCATTGAGGAAACAAGTGCAAAGAAATGGTTTTTGGAGGCGGGAGGGAATATTGGTTAAGGAAGGGAAACACAGGAATATGAGGTCCCTATCCCTGGCAGGACCTGGGAAGGTTGATCTCTTTAAGATAATCAGCAGCCAGTACTATTAATAGACACAGAAAGCATTTCCATCCAATCCCAGTTCCACATGGTGTTTGTTGAGTGGGCTTATTATCATTGGAGGCAAGAGATTCACTCCTCCTTTGCAGTAGATATGAGAAATGAGGCTGCTTGCCTCAGAAAAGCCAATGGAATTAAGCTGGTGTTTACTGTTTCATAAAGGAATAGTGGACAAATCACCCAGCTCGACCATATTGGGTAGAACGGTTAGATAAAAGTGACAATCGGGCCTGTAATTTACACCACACTTTGGAAATTTAAGCTGGGAGGCTTGGAGCTCTCAATCGTGCATTGTAAAGCTTCTTTTGTACTTCTGGCTCATTTTGTGCTGGGAATCATTTAGCCATTGACTTTAACTGCTAATACAGTTCCATCAAATACCAAGTATAAATCAAAATTACTGGATCATTCAAAATCTGTCCTCAGAGTTGTTTATATATATTTTTTCCACCATTACTTCTGTAGAGTTACAAGAGAAGCTGCTAAATTATGATATATTGTGCATGCCTTGTTGCCATCTTTCTAGAGCCTCCTGCAAATAAGATGTAATCCGTGACAAATTATTTTTCTAGTTATACAAAACATAAATAATGATAATAAAAAGGGAATCAAATTGTTGAAAGATGAGGAAGAGAGAGCGGAGAGATGTTTCAAATAAATAGCTCTCCTCTTGGTCTTGGCCACCCGGAAGAGGTGGGAAAGACAAAGGAGGAATTCTAAAACTAACTTTGCCACACAAGGGCTTAAATTCCCATATGTTGATTCCAGCCTACTAGCAAGTGATGGAGGACTCTCATTGGTCACATATATAATTCTTTGTTTGAAGCTGGATCTACTAACTCTTAGTGCTATCTATATAATCTCCACACTTCGTTTGTAAAATGATTCCACCCAAGGAACTATTTTGTGTGTACAAATCATCATGGATGACGGCAGTATCAGTGGAAGAGGCCAAAGCTGGTGATCCCAGGTCCACTAATACCCATACTATGTCAACAGACCTCAGATGATAAAAATCACTGGGGTATTCAATCAGAGCAAATCTGCCATCCTACCTGAATCTTTATTTTATGGCTTCTTAAACTCACGTTCAAAGGATAGATGATAAATAAATTAGCATTAGATTTATTCACAGTGGAGTAAGAAATATTATGGCAGGAAGAAATTGCTAATATCCTGATACTGTCTCTCTGTCTTTCCCTATTTTTACTTCTCAAATTTCTACCAGATGTACCTGAAGAATTACGAAATCCACCTATAAGTGTTAACATTGGCTTGTTCATTGAAGACTCTACTCCTATCTCTTATTTATATCATTATTTTCTCCCTTTGTGCCATAGATACATTTTGCAGATCTGTGTAATATCAGGAGGCATAAAGAAAGCAACATGTCAAAAAAATCCCACCTTGAGCCATCCTGGTCATTAATCTTACATTAACACAGCAAACAAAAAGATTTGGGAGTGGGTATTTATCAAATTATACTTTCCCCCGACTAGTATTATGATTCAAGAATGAAGCTGATAAATGAGACACTAACTGAACTCTCCAATAGCACCATCAACAAGGAACATTACAATGATAGTAACAGACATATTTTTTCCATATTCCAGAACTCAGGAATGTCTGTTTTTGAAGGAGGTTTTAGAAACAGTTATGAGTCTTGTAAATTCCGGTTGTCACTGCTATATCCTCCTCGGCATTGATAATCAGCTTCTATCACAGGATGTTGCCTTTCCAGTGCCCCAGATCAAATCAGCAAAGCAGCTTAGAAATCTAAAGAGAGAGACAAGCCCTTGCAATTAAAAGTGCTCTGCCCATTTATAGAATCAAATTTTCCAGGAACACAGCTTAGTAGAAACCACGTTTCATGAACATTTCAACATAATATAACGAACACAAGCATTTCAATGAAGCAGATAGCAGAGCAATTTGTACTAGCAGATGGCTCACCCTGGGATCAGAGCAATTATCTCCCTACTCTACACACAAGGGTAGCCAAAGATTCAACAGTTGACTATTCAAAGCAACTTAGTGGTACAAGTGAATTTCTGCCGGAGTAAAACAAACAGGGTTTGCGCCCTCCCCATTCCAGAAGCAAGTCCTGGAGAATGTTCTGAAGAATAAAAGATGATTTCTTAGCTGTGTATACATGACCATCCTGCCGAATTATCTCAGGAACTCAAACACAGAAGATGTGAGGGCTCAGATGACAGCTCACCCTTCTACTGCTCCAGAAAGGTTTATGCCTTTTGTAACTATTATCTAGGAAAATTATTCTTCTTCCCTCTTTTACCCCTTCACTATGTCTTCCTGACTCTATGGACAGATCAAATTGCTCTACCTAAAACAAATCAACAATTACCAAAACAAAGTTTGCACTTCATACTTCAAGTGGTGAAATGAATTTGTACACCATCTTTCGATAAGGAACCAAAGAATATGGAGCCAGTGTACCCAAACCAGTGTTAAAAAAATGTTTGCTGGGGGGAAAATGGCTAAATACTTTATCTAGATGAAAATATTAGTTCAAGTCATCTGTCATCTGAGTTATGAGCATTTCTATCAGTTCTGTTGAGTTGTGGCGCAAACCATCCCTAATTTTTTATACCAACAGAAGTAATTACAACATAAATATAAAATTAAGTGTACTATGTATGAGGCTGGTAACTTTTGCACAAATAGGTAAAACAAAAACTAGAAGTAAAATTAAACAAACCAGAAACAGTTGGTGGTAGAGTTGGATGTGGAGAGAAGTCAGGCTAGTATACAAATTTGAGAGTTACAGGGAGACACCTACCTAGGAAGGATCTGAAACAAAGAGATGGTCACAGATTTTATGACTTGGAGAAAATGAAATAAATTTAAGAAGTTGGTTAGCAATAGGAAACTAAAGGCACAAGGACCATCTAATGTTGAAGACTGCCCGGATTCATGGAATTCTTGCAGAATCCAGCCAGAAATAGACATGTTAGCTGTCTCCATCCTCCTGGAAACAGAAAGAGGTATCCTCTGGTTTGGAGCAAAGATAACAGTTAAGGAGGAGTTAGGGGATATACATAGAGGCTACCCTGAAATCCTGAACATCACCTTCAGCAGAGTCTTTTTGGATTCAATGACTCCTGACATCTGCAAATAACTACCAGGTCTAACCTTCAGCCCTAAGATGAATAAAAGTAGGTTCATATGCCCCACAATTGACTGAGTAGGACTTTAAGTATATTCTCTGTTTACGAGGAAAGCATCAGAGAGATATAAAAGGGAACGTTTATAAAGAGATAACGTGAGGCCTGACATGAGAACTCTTTGGGCCTTAGAGACTGAGTTAATTTTGCTGTGTCCTTTATAAGATAGTTTCTGAGGCAATGCTTCACTCTCTGGCTCCTACCCAGAACAGTCTCAGACTCTCTGGGATCTTTATAACCTTTCTGGCTCTGGTGAGAAAAATAAAAACAAGAACAAGAACAAAGATTTTTAATTTTATTTTTTAAAAGATCATTTAAAGACACTTAGATCAAGTGCCAACCATTATTCTAAGTACTTTGAAGATATTAAATTTAATCTCCATTAAATTCTATGAGATAGGTCTTACTAGTTCCATTTTCCATATGAGGAAACTGAGGCCATTTTTTTTATTCTTTGGTTTTTTTTTAAGTTTATTTATTTATTTATTGTGTATGTGAGAGAGAGAGAGAGACAGAGAGAGAGAGAGAGCAAGCATGAGTGCAAGCTGGGGAGGAAGAGAGAATCCCAAACAGGCTCTGCAGCATCACTGCTAAGCCCAATGCAGGGCTTGAAACCATGAATCATGAGATCATGACCTGAGCCTAAAACCAAGAGTTGGACATTCAACTGACTGAGCCACCCAGCCACCCCAATTATTTTATTCTTTGGATTCCATGCTAAATTGCTGACTATTCTTTATATATATAATTTATATATATATATATATATATATATATATATAAGTGTATATATATATAAAGTATATATATATAAGTATATATATATATAAAGTATATATATATAAGTATATATATATATTTAATTTGAATTAAGGACCATTCTATCACTATTAGATCACTTACAGAGATGCTTCGCTTTTACAATTAACTTTTATTTAACCTATAATAATTTTGCCCAAGATTATCAGGACAGGAAAGTACATATAGAGATATACATAATGGGATGGAGATGAAGACAGGAAGAAGAGGGAAGAAAGTTGCCCAAGCATCTCTGATGATTATATTTAACTGATAATGTGGGTTTGAGGCCAGAAAGTAGAAGTTTGCTTTACCCTATCTGTTTAATGACAGTGATAAAAAAACACATCATCAGCCACAACAAAGCATATTTATAGTAGAAGGACTTGTTGTGTGCCATTCATTGTTCTAAGTACTCAATGTAAATCATTTAATAAATTAACTCATTCACCAGAATTAATGCAGCACTTTCTAACAATTATCATTTCTATTTTCTTTTTTCTAGATAGTCACAGCTGTGAAGAATTCCCCATACAATCAAATATCTATAATTTATTTTTTAGAACAAACATATTAATGGTTATAGAGATCTGAAATGCAAGTTTCAGACATTTTTTACGTTGTAATTATAGGTTTTACTTTTTTAGCCACTGAAGGAAAAAAAGACTAGTTTGCTCTCTCGTTTTTTTTTTTTATACTGTTGAGCCAAAGATATATGAACCAATTTATAATACAAGACTAGAAATCTTAAATTTGAAACTGCTCGGCTTTTACTTTTAAAATCCGTTATTTAGAGAAACCCTTGTACCTGTTCTAAAAAGGCTCAGGTGGCCCTGATACAAGCTGAGGTAATGCCATCTTATTTAATGATTTCAAAAGCATAGGGCGTTAGGTTTCCTTGTCAACTCACTAACCCTCTTCTTCATAACGATATTGTTAGAAAGTACAACAGATGAAGAACAGCTGGCTCATGAACTTCAGCATCTCCGCCATTTCTTGACACCACTATCAATGTTTTCCCTCAGAGACCAATTCTAATTGTTTAACAGTGTACAATGCTAGGGTTTGAAGCTTTAAACACACTACTCAGTTATCTATTTTCAAATTATTTAATCCCACACAATAGATGGTAGATAGATAGGCACTTGCAGCCCAACATTGCCTTATTTTCCATGATTATAACTTGCAGGTTATAGGACTTTACCCTAATTAGTTAGCCTGCAAAGAGTCATTTCTTTTCTAAGTTTTATTCAACAATATAACTTTTTATGGTTGTGTTGTAAAATCTTGAAAAATAAGATTTTATAATAGGAAGTGACAAATCCTAGCTCATTTCAACCATCTGCCTTTAATACATACATGTTCCTTTCCCACTGCAAACCCTGACATTTTCTTCCCATGACCCACGGCCAATCAATCAGAAAAAGAAAGAGGATGATAATTAAAAAGACACTGTTAGTAAATCAGCACTGTGAAAGTTTTAAATGAAATGCATGGATCTCTGAGAATAGCACCTTGCCTTCAAACGTGCTTTTCTAACGTTTACTACTGTTGTTAATAGCTTTCCCACAAGTCATGGTGGACTCTTTAGTACCATGGACAGGGCCACAAACAGGAGGCAAACTCCTCATGCATATGGCAACATCTAATGTTGAGAGTTTTGAATGACAATTGCAAGCATTCATCTTAATTTGGGGGCGGGGGGAGCATCTGGTTTGTATGAGCTTCTGGGATTTCAAAACTCAATGAAGATCGATATTGCCCAAGAGGTTGAACTTTTCAGGCAGACCAAGGGCAACTGTGTCTGTCCAATAGACAAAATATTTTCTTAAATCATGATGTCACCAAATTTGCTAATGTTAATGTTATGTTTAATTCAGCAATTTTGCATTTTAGGAGAGAGTGCTAGGATTCAACAACATTAGGTTTCTACCTTGTTCCCTTGGGGAGATTGAGAGAGCTCAGGCTGGCATCATTGAGTCCTATTTTATAACTGGATTTGTTTGTTTCCTTCAGTACACTGTTTTGGGTACTATGGAAAGATATTTAGGGAGTGCCATGCTGTAAAATAGAAGTAGAAATAAAGGGACAGGAGCTGAAATGTGCCAAGTGGGCAAGTTGGAAAATAAAATGAAAATTCTTAGTTATAAAAGAACTTAGATATGCAGTTCTCAAAAGGAAATTTATATTGAGAGATGGAAAAGATATAAATATAGATACGGATATATTGAGAAAATTATTATCTTTATGTCAAATAGAAAAACTTAATGGATATGAGGATGAGTCAAGGAAACAGAGTGAAGAGCACACGTTCCGCTTTAGAATTTTATCTCTTTATGTCTATCTATAAAATTTTGTCTCTAATCATCTTCTAATTCTGAGAAATGGATCCCAATTTTATGCTTGCTGGATAGAGATAAGTGAGGTATTGTGACTTTAAGATATTTATGTGGAAATCACTGTTACTTGTCATCATACAGTTTAGTTGGTTTCTTTTTTTTAATTCCAAATCCAAAGAACATTCATTCCAATGTTCCTCCCTGGTTCTACCAAGCAAAGCAATTCCACTGTTTTGCTCACTGCTGAATCTCTAGCACATGAAAGAGTATCTGGCAGATACTAAATTCATATTTGTTAAATGAATGAACATTTCTGCCTTTCAAATTTATATTCATTCTTACAGGATGCTTCTTCTCTCCTTTCTCTACACTTTCTCTTGCCACTTACTTCCCTGCTGAAGGTGGTATCTCTCTCCCATAGTCCCATGGATGTGCCTCTTCTATTGCACCTGCATTATTCTGACTTGAAACAAACTAAGTTGTCTGGATTTCTTATAACCTTTATGTGGAGACAGTCTATAATAAAGCAGAGAGTGTGTAACCTGAACCTAGTGCATTCTCAGTGAATACTTTTTCAAGAATATGAACATTTTAGGGGTGCCTGGGTTGCTCAGTCGGTTAACCGTCCGACTTCAGCTCAGGTCATGATCTCACAGTTTGTGGGTTCAAGCCCCACGTCGGGCTCTGTGCTGACAGCTAGCTCAGAGCCTAGAGCTTGCTTCTGATTCTGTGCCTCCCTCTCTCTCTCTGACCCTCCCTTGCTCACGCTGCCTCTCTCTCTCTCTCTCAGAGACAAATAAAACATTTAAAAAAAATTTTTTTAAAGAAAATTAACATTTTAGCCTGAATAAGCAGAGAATTCCTGGTGCATGCCCTCTCTTTGCTTCATTGCTGTCTTCTAAAAGGGTCCTAGACTATGCCACCCACATTTTTGCATCAACATCGTCATTGTCGTCATCATTATCATAGCAGCTAAAATTTACTATTGAGCACTGAGCTGTTTTCATTTTATTATCAAGTTTTATCTTTGCATTAAGGAATGTGATTATGCCCATTTTATAACTGACAAACTAAGCCTAAGCAGAGACAAATGAAGCTTGGCCCAGATCACATAGATTGTAAATACCAAACCAGCCATTTATAGGGGCTGAAATCAGTTCTTTTTTTTTTTTTCTTGAGAGAGAGAGACAGAGAGAGCGTGAGCAGGGGCGGGTCAGAGAGAGAGAGAGAGGGAGATACAGAATCCAAAACAGGCACCAGGCTCTAAGCTGGCTGTCAGTACAGAGCCCAACGAGGGGCTCAAACCTACAAACCATGAGATCATGACCTAAGAGTTGGACGCTTAACCTACTGAGCCACCCAGGCTGAAACCAGTTCTATCTGATGGAACAAAGGCAAAAAAAAAAAAAAAAAAAAAAAAAAAAAAAAAAAAAAAAAAAAATTTAAAATCAATCAATGTCTAACTTAAAATTTTAAATCAATGTCTAACTTAAAAATGAAACCCATGCCCTTAGATGAACATAATAGCATTTTATGTTGTCAAGATTCTAAATCAAATGTCTTTAGATTTACTCAAGCCAAAAGAAAAGATCTAACTTGTATACGTCTCAGTTAAATGGTATTATTTGTTCTTTACATCATTCTTAGTTTTATTTATTTGCACACATGCATTTTACATGACCCAAATAATAATTGTGCCCACTGTCACCTGATATTTTGAATTTCCTTTCCAATGTAAGAAAGGACTAAGGGGAAAAAAATCTTTAGAACAATCTGAAATGAGGTCTTTATTTAAAAAGTTATATGGCTGCATCGCTGTTGCAGACAGATTTGTATTCAATGTATTTGAAGGCTAACGTTTGCTTTATACTCTGGCCTTTGATCCTTCTTCTCCTAAAATGCATGCACTTATTCTCAGTTTACTTTGGGATTTCAATTCTGCCTTGAAGATACTGTCCTGATAGTGTGAATCATTGGTCTTGTTCTCAATAAAGTATAGGAGATGGATAGCTTTAGCCCTTTCCTTCAGTCCTTGTAAATCTAATAAATCGTTTCATCCATATTGCCCCTTTTGGAATCCTTCACATCGCCTTGGCTGTTTTTTTGTTACAGATAAGAAAGGGGAATATTTGCCAACCTTGGTATTGAGGAGACTGAAACAGCTACTCTCATAATTCTGCATCTATACAACTCTTTTCTTATTGTTCTACCAGGCACGAGTGGCTTTCCCTAAGTGAAAAACAATGTGGCCAAAGCAATAAAGAGTCAGATATCGTCAGGTCATTTGGTGTTTAAATTAGGCTGGGCCAGGCAACACTTGGAAGCTCCTGAAGGCTAGAAATGAGCTCCTGGCAATTACTGCCACTAAATGTTTTTTCCAGAAGCTCAAATGAGGAGCTTGGACAAACTTTCTGAACTTGTCCAATTTCTTTGTTGAAAAACAGGAGAACTGTTTCATCAGAGTGAAGTTCTTATGAATAATCAAGTTTCTAAAATTAGGAGACACAATATGTTTCAATAGAAGAAAGAAATCACAGGAATCAGACCCTGAGCAAGAAATATTTTTCTTTGCTTTATTCCAAATCTCACTTATCTTATATTTTGGTGTAGCATATGCTTTGTAAAACTAATTTCTTCCCCCATCCTCTACACCAGGACTCTGCAGATGTAGAGATGATTTTTCAACCCGTGAGCTTGAGTTAGATTATTTTAGACCTAAAGTGGATTTTTTTTAAAGCAGTTGAGAACAAAATATAAAGAAAAGAAAAGGAAGTTATCTGTTTTCCTGTCCTGATTCAACTATAATTATAATGAGATACTTTACTAATTGAATCATGTTAGAAAATGCTATCGTGTCGTGACTTTAATAAAACTAACACTGATAAGATTGCTTTCTTGATACTCTTCTTGATCAAGTTCTGAGATTCCCCAAACTTTCAAAAAGAGATTCTTTAATGTCCCTTATGTTTACAAAAAAACAAAACAAAACAAAACAAAATAAAATAAGCCTTACCAGGGTCCACCTGGCACATTCCAAAAGAGGCCAGCATCTTTGTGTTGTGCTGAATTATCAGATCACGTGGAGCCTTTAAGGAAGCCCAACACACACGTTTGCCACTTGGTTTCCCACTGGCGACAGTAGGGCAGGCGCAGCTGTTCCCCGCAGCTGTTCCATATAGAACCGCTTGAGCTGAAATGCCTTCCAGCTGATGGTCCCCTGAAGGACAATCCCCAAGTCTGGAAATGGAGGCCAGCTCCAAAGGGAGAAAAACCCAAAGTCAAGAAGTAAGGAAACCTCCCTCCCCGATCTTGTCTCTGCCTCTTGTACAGGAAAAAAAAATAAAATAACTCGGTAAACCTGTTCATTCCCAGCCTGCCCTCCAGAGGGCTTCACCTTTATAATGAGCTAGAGTAGTGGAGGAGATTCCTTTCCGCTCCAAATGAATTATCATTATAACAGGCATCTAGGCTGCCTATCAAAGATCCAGGAACCAGGGTAGCAGGCTAGTGGAGGGGGTAAAAAAGAGGAAGGGGGGAAATTTACATGCAGAGATAAGCATGGACAGCCATTAAGAGAACAGGCCTTCACTTCAAAAAGACATGAACTCGGCACGGGTCTCCTGCCTGTTAAATATGTACAGCGTGTGCTTATTTGATGATGAAAATCAGACGATGGCTATTTGAATGGAAATGAATTTTAATAAGCGTTGGAGGCAGAAGAAGCAGAAACTCTCCATTCTCCCCCTCTATCACCAGGCACCTTCTTGACCATCATTACCACAAAGGAAAGAATGCCCGCATGCTAATCATCCCGGGAAGAAGGCTCGCTCTCTTCCTCAGTCTTTGTGGGTGTTCATTAACCTTGTGGGCTCCTCAGCCAGCTGAGTACAGCTGTCCCAGAGACATTTCCATATCCCTTAAGAATAGCTGGCTGTTGAGTTAGCCTCAGGGATCTCGCCTATAGAAAAAAGTGGGAGAAAGCTCCCTTAGGAAAGAAAGCAAAGGACTATTAGCGGTTAGCACTTACATTGCTCTATTTAAAAATTTGCAAAATTTTGCACTTACTTTGCACTTTTGTAAAATTAAGTGTAATATGGCTATTTATTACTCATTTTTTATTCTGACACAGAGACAAAAGGATCGCCCTAGTGCTGAAAATCCTAATCCCCACCTCCATGCCGAAATGAACAGTAAAACAGTAAAACAACCCTTGGGTTATTTATCTCTTATTGGTATTTAGCATAGCCTCAGAGCACAGAAATATTCTGGTGACCTGAAGAGGTTTTGAAATCTATCCCTTTACTCCAAGTAAAACCACATAAAAACCATCCTGGTAACGACAACAGAATAATTTAAAAATACTTTCAAAGAAGTCTGGCTCGAGTTCAGAGTTCATCTGGGAACTGGGAACTGTTCCTTCCAGACTTTCTCCACCTTAACTCGCATGGTTACTGTTTCTCTCCCTTCTGCGTAGAAGTCCTAAGTTTATAAGGTCATTGACCCTAATTAGTCCATGCTCATTAAGACTGATCCCAGGCATCGTCATCCCACTTAAACCTTTTGGCGAAAACCTTAGATTTTATTTCCTCACTGTCACTCCTAATGGTTAATCAAAGTCCATAAGGCTTATTTCATACTAAACCTGACAAATTGTGCATTTTTAAGACAGATAAAAAAAGAAACTATTCTTATCACCTAGTAATGGAATATCTAATATCTTTGATATCTAGAAGCAAATATCTCATCAGCAAGAGCTATAGCCTTTCTGTAGTCTACCTGTCATACCACTAAAGGTGCTCTCCACCCAAGCATTGGAAGAGAAAAGGATGGAGGGTCTTCTAGTAAGCCTTTCCCTCTCTGAATCCTTTCTCCAATAAGGCAAGTATTGTATTCTTAAAAGCATTTGCAAATAATGTTTACTGATATGTGTACCAACCATACATTTTATATTTGAGGATTTGTCTTCTGAGGACTTAATCACTAAGATTTTATCATGTAGTCTTTAACGTCTTTTTTTTCCAACTAAATCTCAATATTGAATGAATCAGGAGAGAGCAAGCACAAAAAGATTCCCACACAAAAAAATTAATTACTCCCTACTCTGAGAAAACGAAAATTAACCTCCGTATTCCTTTCTGCTAGAAAGGTGTGGTTAGCAATTGTAACGATGTGTTTCATGAAGTTGTTCTCTCCTTCCTTCCTTTTCTCTTGAGCTGTTCTTAGCAGACCCGATCCTGGGGTCCCAGAGTGGATGGGGAAGAATAGCAAGAAGCTGGGGCTGGGATGGAAAAGGTCTCAAGCCATTTCTCCCCCATTATCACCCAGTTAAGCTGTTCAGGCTCTGACAGCCTAACAAGGTGCTAATGGGCCACGCTTTGGAGCCCAGTTCACAGCAGGTTGTTTCAAATGGGAAGAGGAGGTTGATTTGCATTCAAAATCTTCTCTCTCTCACTTGCTTTTTTGTTTGGCCCCTTGATTTCTACTCCCCAGACACTCTTCCAGGGTGACTCAGAATGGAACAAAATCACATCAGTTCAGAATTTGAATTGCCTGAGTTTGGATTTTAAATGTGCCCCATTATTTCATCAAGTTGTGGTGGGGGGAGAGGTAAAGGGAAAGAAAGGAGAGCAAAGAGATTTTAAAATGAAAGGGAGAGATGATGACAGATGGATGCAAATGCTCCTTTTAAGTGGAGAGGAGCAGCTGATGTTGAGGCATGAAATTAAATTAGTACATCTGTGGCTGGAGGCGTGTCATTCGGCTTCCTGTTTCCTACTCTAGAGGAGTTGGGTTACCTCCTGACTCACTGGCTTTCCTTCCCAGCGCCATGAATGGTTCCCTGCACACAAAATGGAGGCCCTTGTCGTAAAATGGGGACACTCATGGAAATCTTACCACACGGGGCAGCCTTCCAGCCTCACGGTGTCCGACCAACCCCGGAAGGAGGAGTTGAATCTCCAGTTCCTAAAGTGAAAGAGAGATGGAGGGAAATGAAAGAGAAGCCAGCATCTTTTCCAAGGAGGCAGTATTTACGAGTGGCCTGCAGTGTGCTGGGCGAGTGAGCAATCTGCTTTTGAAAACCCTGCCAGCTGCGTGCTGGAAGGACTCAGGATTCGTAAATGTTCACAGCCATTTCGACAGAGTGACAGGACAGGGCTCTTTCTTCAGGACCGGGCTCCAGGGGTGCTCCCCATAAATAATGGTGTTCAAGCTTCCACTGTCCCTTCGAAAGCGGAGCAGTCCTTAAGCATCAGGGCCACTGCCAGGAAGCTTTATGGCTTTAGTTTAGCTCCTAGCTTTCCAGTTTCCTCCCCTTCGTCTTGCATCTCAATTTCCCTTCCCTCACTCAAAAGCTGAAGATCTAAGCCAATGGTTCCCCATACGGACTGCTTGGGTCACGTGCGTAATTGACATGCATCACTTTGTAAAAGCCAAACGAACAGGGGAGCCACATTACTCAGAACCAGTTACATGAATCTTTAAAAAAAAGATATTTAAAGCAGAGGTTAGTTCCTGGATATTTGCAACAGATCCAGTAATCGCCCTTGACCACTGCCCAGGACAATATTCTAAGAATGTTTCATGAATCTTTGGGCAAGATCACAGAGCTTTTATTTATTTATTTATTTAAAAAAGGACATTACCTAGAGTCAACTTCAAACTGTTTTTAAAAAATAAGAAAAATAAGTTACAAGAATACTTAAAAATATCATTATGACAATGGCTCCTTATGTAAGAGTCACCAAATTCTCTGTCCACCTGCTCCATGGATTTAAAAAATAAAGTTAAAGGGGCGCCTGGGTGGCTTAGTCGGTTAAGCGTCCGACTTTCGCTTAGGTCATGATCTCGCGGTTCGTGGGTTCGAGCCCCGCATCAGGCTCTATGATGACTGCCAGCTCGGAGCCTGGAGCCTATTTCAGAGTCTGTATCTCCCTCTCTCTCTGACCCTCCCCTGCTCACGCTGTCTCTCTCTCTCTCAAGAGAGAGAAATAAATTAATTAATTAAAAAAAATAAAAATATTTAAAATAAAAAAATATTTAAAAAATAAATAAGTAAAGTTAAAAACCCTCCTTACTTTATCAGTCTTTCAGCAATGACAGGGTTTAGAACAAAGTGCCCCCAAATATGGTGCCTTTGTGTATTTAATATTGAAGGCTGAAGGAATTTAAGGAACAGTACAGCAAGGAGGACTTTCTGACCTTCCTCTGAAGCAGCTCAGATGACCCTTGTGTGGGAAGTGCCTTCCCCACATCCAGAGAAAAGAAGCATCCTATCTCTACGACGGAGTGACTCCAAGAAAAATCCAGATAAATAGACTTTGTGTAGCGTCTCCTTGTGCATTACTCTTAGCTCATATCCCTTTGTGGCCTCCTTTTCCCACTACTGTCCACTCTTCATCAGACCTACTACAAAAATACCACATTGGTGGTTACCAGAGGGGAGTTAAGTGGAGGTATGGGTGAAATAGGTAAAGGGAGTTGAGAGTACACTTATCATGATGAGCACTGAGTAACTTTTAAATAAATAAATGAATGAATAAATAAATAAATAACAAAAAATACTAAAGTTTGGCTGCTTTCAATCATTTTTCCTTTCTCTTTAAAGATTTTATTTTTTTAATTTTTAATGTTTTATTTATTTTTGAGAAAGAGAGAGACAGAGTGAGCAGGGGAGGGTCAGAGAGAGAGGGAGCCACAGAATCCGAAGACAGGCTGTGCTGACAGCTCAGAGCCTGACGCGGGGCTTGAACCCACGAACCGTGAGATCATGACCTGCCTGAGCCGAAGTCGGACGCCCAACTGACTGAACCACCCAGGAGCCACTAAAGATTTTATTTTTAAGTAATCTCTACACCCAATGTGGAGCTCAAACTCAAAACCCCAACATCAAGAGCAGTGTGCTCTACTAATTGGGCCAGCCAGGAACCCCTCAATCTTTATTTCCTTATGAAGCCTCTTTTATCATGTAAAACTTACATTAAATAAATTTGTATGCTTCTCTCTCATTAGTCTGTCTTTTGTTACAGAGCTCCAGCCAAGAACCAAGAAGGGTAAGAAGGAAATATTTTCTCCTCCCGTAGAGCAAGAAAAAAGAAATAAGAAAAAATACATGGCCCTTCTGTCGTTGGGGAGCAAGAATATTCTGTCCCCTTCAAGGTCCTTCTAGTCAGACTAAAAGTCAAATTGACATGAAACAGATCAGCAGGGGAAAATCAAATGTAATGGCGTATATATTCAGGGAAACCACACAGACATGAAAATTCCAGAAGTTGTCAGCTGAAATGAGGGACCGATGTCATTCTGAATTAAGAAGAGGGTAAAAAGGTAAATGATAAATGTTTGTTGGGCTACTCGGAAACAATGAGACAAAGAGAGGATTTTGCCATGTTTCTCCCTGACCTGCTGTTTCTTTCCAGACACATCTTGCTAGGTTCCTCCCTGTCTACCATACCTCGTTCATACCCTAATGCAGTTATCCACGATGATGGCTCTCTTCCTGGAACAGGTCCACTATCTAAATTCTTCTGGCAGTTGCAGAGGAAGAGGTTTTTCTGAATCTACTGGGTATTGATTGGCTTTTTATCTCAAAATAGTCTTCATACTAACGTGACCCATCTTGGGATGCCCTGCCCTCGATCCCCAGCAGCCTCCAGCATTTTGTGCAAAAGACTTCCTCCAAATGGTATCCACCTATCAAGGTGCACAGACTTGGGAGGAGGCTTGGGTGTTGCTATTCACATCATCTGCTCAGCTTAGCACACACCATGTGGTCTCTCTCTAGGCAATTTTCAAGTTGTCTTTTCAGATTTCTTACACTGTAAATGCACACGCAACAAAGATGAGAAATATATAACACCAGGGGAGAAAACGAAGAGAGAGAGAGAGTCCCCTGTAAACCCATCAGTGCAAGGTGTTCTTCACGGATAGTCCTTCACCTTACATTTACTTCAATTATTCTATGCAGCCCGGGAAAGCTCCATAGGCTTTGCCCATGAGATCATCACCATACGGCTTGGTTCCCCGTTCAGAGGCGATTAGCCAGCCGGTCCATATTTGGCTCCTGTTGCTATCCTTTCCCAGCCAACTCCCTGAAGCACTTCTGTGTGGTTCTTGGAACTGTCTTCAATGTGCTAGCGCTGATCTGCCCCGAGCAAAATGCTTTGTCCATCTGTGCCAGGAAGGCATTTGCATTGTTTTCCATCAATCTTTCTCTCTCCAAAGAAACTGGAGAAGAAAGCAGGTCTTATTCCATCATTGCTACTGTCCCATAACGAGAATCCTTGGGGTGGTTCTTATTAAAGGCAAATCAAGCCTGAGTTAGAAAAGTCAAATTGCATTGCTCGGTAGCCAAGACCAGACAGGTATAAGCCTGTGAAGTGTTTGAGGTGTATCTTGAGTTCTTTCTCACGTCCCCCTGCAGAGCATCCTTTCTTGGGTTACCAAGCCCAGTTTCTGACACTATCCCCACAAACTCTAACTTTTTCACTGTCTCAGCCTTCTAGGACTTTTCTTCTTGTTTCCTCCCCCCTCAAAATTGAACTTTCTTCTCTTCAGTGTCCATTTTTCTTAATTATACTAAAGTAACTCACATAGCAGTTTCTTTCATTGTCCCAACTGATGCGAAAAATAATTTTAGTCCAAAAGAATGACTCAGATAATTTGGAGGTCCCTGGAGGCCACTACTGAAGTATTTTTTGAAGGAGCAACTATACTGACTTCTCTCTTCACAGCATGTAAAGAAATGACGACTGTCCTGTCTGGTTGAAACTCAATGACTATCAGCTAATTTCATTTTATTAACATGAGACGAACACCTTCATTCTGATTTTTATTTATCTCAGGCTGAATTGTACCTAAAGAAACCGTGATTCATTTGAAAATGTAACAACTCCAGAGCAAGCACCTGACCACCTTTTTAGATCAGTTTCTCAAATGTGCCTATGCATAGGAGTCCTGTCAGAACCTTTCTAAATGCAGATTTTTGCTGGTTAGGCCTGGGGAGGGGCCTGAGATCCTGCTCTGAGGTGGTGCCAATGCCACACCTGGCCTACACCTTGAATAATCATTCTCTATAGGGCGAGAGTGGAACTGGAATTCTAGCAAGAAAAGATGGGATCATTTCTGGATAATTTCCTGAGCAAAAATGGAGGTAGGAGGTGGTATTGACTTAAACATAAAAGGGGGCACCTGAGTGGCTCAGTCGGTTAAGCGTCCGACTTCAGCTCAGGTCATGATCTCACAGTTCGTGGGTTCGAGCCCCGCGTCGGGCTCTGTGCTGACAGCTAGCTCAGAGCCTGGAGCGTGCTTCGGGTTCTGTGTCTCCATCTCTGTCTGACCCTCCCCTGTTCATGCTGTCTCTCTCTCTCAGAAATAAATAAAAAACAAACAAACAAAAAAACATAAAACACAGCAGACTATTCCAATTCTCAGGGGAAAGGCCTGTTCCACTGATTTCTTTTTTCACTCCTCTCTCCTTCATTCAACCTATATTTGTAAATCATTTCTTTATTCAACAAGTATCCACCACACTCCTCTGCTGTGGACAGTATAAATCATTAAGGAAGAAAACAGTAGTCAAGGTTGGCCTCGTTCTCACACAGAGTTGAGAAGATAGACAAAAAAGCTGTATGGGGGAAGAATAAGTGTATTTCACATCTAACTGCCAGAAATGTATAAAACAGCCATCATGGGAGATATCTTCAAAGAAAAACCCCTGACTTGTACATTCAGCTGCTTTTCTTCACCTCTCAAACCAATCTGTGTGATCACAAGGCAGGATGTCATCATTAGTGCTTACTGAAAACCTACTATGTGTGGTGTATCTCCTTCCCCAGAGCCACACCTCACAGCCTCCCATAGCTCAGAACTGTAGAAGAGCTTCCCCTCAAAGAGGCAGAGTTTGTTTTAAAATTCATTCACGTATGTATGAATTAACTCGTTCAGAATCATTTCTTGCACACTGACAGCACACCAGCCTGGGTTCAGTACTTGGGCCCAGAAATCACAGAACACAGTTACTGTGCTCCTGAAGCTCAGAAGGAAGTAGTTTAATGTGAACACAATCCGGCAGCGAAGATTGTGTTCATATTTAAAAACGGTGAAACTAATGACTTCTGTGACCTTAAAGAGCATTTCTTGTCCAACTGAGTGGGGAGCCTGTGGCTTAGGGAGACCTGAAGAGTAAGTCGAGGACTATACACCATGACCAAAGGAGATTTATTCCAGAAGCGCGAAGTTAGTTCAACATATGAAAATCAATCAAGGTAATAATACACTATCTTAGTAGAAGTAAGGAGGGAAATACATGATCATCACAACAATTGCAGAAAAAGCATTTGACAAAATCCAATAACCTTTCATGCTAAAAACACTCAACAATCTTACAAGAGAATTTCCTTTCTCTGATAATGGACATCTAGGAAAACCTCACAAGCAATATCACATTTAATGGTGAAAGACTGAATGTTTTTTCTCTAAGATCAAGAACAAGACAAGGATGTCTGCTCTTACTACTTCTACTCGACATTGTATTGGAAGTTCTAGCCAGAGAAAACAGGCAATGAAAAGGAATAAAAGTTACTTAGATTATATATGGAAAATATTAAAGATACACACACACACACACACACACACACACTAGTCCTCACAAATAATTTCAGCAAGGTTACAGAACATAAAATCAATATACAAAAATCAATTATGCAACCTATACACTTGCAATAAACAATCCAAATATGAAAGTAAAGAAAACAATTATTTGCATGCCAGCATCAAGAAGAATAAAATGGGAATAAACTTCACAAAAGAAATACAAACTTCATACAATGGAAACTACAAAACACCATTGAAAAAGATTAAAGAAGACCCAGGTAAGTTGAAAGAGAGTCAATGTTCATGGATCAAAGACTTAATATTATTAACATGGTAATACTCCCCTAATTGAACTACAAATTCAATGCAATCCTTATCCAAATCCCACCTGGCTGGGTTTTTAAAATTTTTTTAATGTTTCTTTATTTTTGAGAGAGAGAGAAAGAGTGGGGGAGAGGCAGAGAGAGAGGGAGACACAGAATCTGAAACAGGCTCCAGGCTCCAGCTGTCAGCACAGAGCCCAATGTGGAGCTCGAACTGATGAAGCATGAGATCATGACCTGAGCTGAAGTCATACACTTAGCCAACTGAGCCACCCAGGCACCCCCCATCTGCCTTTTTTGAAGAAGTAGACAAACAGATCCCAAAGTTTTTCAAGAGATTCAGGATAAGCAGAACAATCCTGATAAAGAGAAACAAAAGTAGGGGACTCACACTTTCTGGCTTCCAAACTACAAACAAAACGATAGGCAAAACAAAGTTACAATAATGAAGACAATGTGGTACTGCTCTATGTACCCCATGAGGATAAGTGGAATAAAAATTGGCAGTTCAGAAATAAAACCTTACATTTATAGTAAACTGATTTTTGACAAGGATACCATGACAATTGATTGAGAAAAAAAAAAAAAACACCCAGAAACAGTCTTTTTAGTAAATGGTGCAGAGACAACTGGATATTCACATGCAAAAGCTGGACCCCTACTTTCACATGAATGAGGTGAGGCCCTTACCTCCACCACAGAAAAAAGTAAGTCAAAATGGATCAAAGACCTAAGTTTAAAAGCCAAAATTAAAAAAAAAAAAAAACTCTTAGAAGAAAACTTGACCTTGGATTGAGCTATTGTTTTGAGATATGACACCAAAACACAAGCAACAAAATTTTAAAAATAGATATGTGGATTGCAGTAATAGAGTTTTATGTTTCACAAACTATCAAGAAAGCAAAAGATATGGAAACCAATTTGACAATAAACTATTTATAAAAATAAATAAATAAATAAATAAATAATAAAAATTGGTATAGTTAGAAAAAAATAAACATTTAAAAATATTAAAAAATAAAATAAAAATTACTGATTTATAATATATAAAAAAAGAAAAAGAAAGCAAAAGATGACCCACAAATTGAAAGAAAGTATTTCCAAATCATATGTCTAGGATTTGCATCTAGAATATATGGAGAATTCATACAACTCAACAATAAAAGATATATAATCCAATATTAAAAAGGGCAAAAGATCTAAAGAGACATTTCTCCAAAGATCCACAAATGACAAATATGCACTTAAAAATGTGCTCAGTACCATGACTCATTAGGGAAATAGAATTAAAACTACAACAAAAGGGGTTGATATCAGCAAAACAGCAGCATAGAAATTTCTGACACCTGTCCCTCCTCCAGAAACATCAGTTTAAACACCTCTCCACACAGGAAAGTGCCTTCACAAGAGCCACAGAATTCAGGTGAGGGAGTACAGCACCCATGTGAAGCACAGAAATAAGAAAAGACAGATTGACGAGGTAGGAAACATAAATGTATATGACCCCTATCCCTTCTCCCAAGAAGGCAGCCCAGTGCAGAGAAACATGTCCCCCTTGAAGAGAGAGTGAAGTGAGTGGCTGACTTCCTGTAGGACCCCAGAGCCAGCCAGCCCCAGGTTGACTCCCACAGAACTAGGTGGCTCCCAACAGGCCCCGAGAACCCCAGGCCCGGCAGCTCACCCTGGTACCTGAGGAAGAGAGAATGGTAGGTGACTACTAATGGGTACAGTGTTCTTTCTGGAGTGACGAAAATGTCCTGGAATTAGTGGTGAGGATTGTACTAAAACCTACTGAATTGTACACGTTAAAAGGGTGGTGTTTATGGTGTATGAATTTTGTCCTTTAAAAAGGTAGCTCAAAAATAATTTTTTAGGATGTGCCGACTGCTATCAGATGAATATTTGTGGGGCTCTAGTGTACAGGGTGGTGACTATAGTTAATAGTGCTGTATTGTAGACTACTTGACAGTTGCTAAGAGATTAGATATCCAATGTTTCTGCCACCAAAAAAATGGTAATAATGTGGGGTGATGGAGATATGAACTAACTTTACTGTGGTTAATAGTTTTGCATTGTATACATGTATCAAATCATCACTTTGTACAGCTTAAACTTATACGATGTTGTATGTCAATTACATGTCAACAAAACTGGAAGATAGATAATAGAGAGATAGAAAGATAGATAGATAGATAGATAGATAGATAGATAGATAGACAGACAGATGATAGATAATAGATAGATAGATAGATGATAGATAGATACATACATAGATACATACATACATATTAAAAACTAGCTCAATCTTGACACCTAGTAGGTTAGCCTTGACAAGACCCAGAGATAAAGCAGAATATGGAGATTGAGCAGCGCTGGTGTTGCAGCTATCCCAAATACATGCATGAGCATCAAGTCTTACTGGGGGATAATCCTTCAACACCTCTCTGTGGGGCTTCTCATAATAGGCTCCAGGGAGAGAAGCTAAGGGAGCCACCATAACAAACAAAAGTCAACAGCCCTGGGTTCTGTTCCCCAGTCTCACAATCCCAACTGTACCCTTTGGATAAGCAGTAAAATTCAGTGTCAGTGTGTTCATTTAAAAAAGAAAGAAAGGAACCTCTTATTTAAAAAAAAATTTTTTAAACACCTTTTTCTGCTTTCGTTTCTCATTAAAATGCCACTTTTGAGTCATTTGGAAAGGGTCAGGTTGGCTGTTGGCTTTAAAACCTTTGACAGCTACTATAATTGCCTAGAGGTCCAATAACAGTGATTGCTCTTATGAATTTAATTTTGAAGCCTCTGCCAAGCCATTAGCATGTAGCCAGGGTATGGAAATCAAAGAAAATTAGAGGTGAGGAGAAAAACTAATCTCATCTACTTCTAGATTGTCACCTCTTTTCCTGGACAGGGACAAGTTCTCTTCCAAGTTGCTGTTTTCTGCTGAAGTGAGAAGTTCCAGGATCAGATTCCTAAGTTCTGCTACAAGCTAACCACGTGGTCTCAGCCAAGCTCTTAAATGCTGTGGTGTTCTATTTTTATTATTTTTTTAATATGGAACTCTTCGCAAATTCGTGTGTCATCCTTGCAGACGTGCTGTGCTAATGTTCTCGGCATCAGATGTGCTGCAGAAGGGAGCACTCAACACTCTGGTCTATTCTTAACAACAGGGACCTTGTTGTCTCTCCTGTTCTGTTCTCTGCCCAAGCTCCACCTTGAGAAGATTTGTCCGTCGATCATATCTGTAGAGTGAAGGGGGGGCAAAAAGAGGCGTGTGCAGAGGTGAATTTCAGGAATACCCTGAATGGGCAATCATTGAGTTTGAGATTGGGGTGGGAAAGCATTGCACAGAGGTAGAAATGCACTAAATAAATAAATAAATACATAAATACATAAATACATAAATAAATAAACCCACATTGTATCACATCAAGTGGAGTCAGTCACTTCTAGGAAATATAATAGAACACATCGGGAAAAAAAAAAACATTTTTAAACGGCGTTCTAATTAATTGTGGCTCAACCAACATCGTGGCAATGTCAGCTCTTCCATGGTCATTTAATTACATACAGTCCTTTCTTTCAATCCTTACAACAAACCTTCCAGAGGTTATTATGCTCTCCCTTCTACAGATGAGAATACTGAGCCTGCAAAATGAACATAACTTATGCAAATTTCACTTGTCTGGCCAGTGGTAGAGAGGGGCTCTGAACCATAGTTTTCTGACTGTAATGCCCATATTCTCCCTGCCAGACCAGTGGCTCCCAAATGTGATGAAAACCAAGAAGGCCTCAGGTCTTGTGAAGATCAACAGGAACCAGGACCCACTGCTACCTCCCGCTATCCATCCCTTCGATCCTTAAGGGACTGTTTAAAATTTCATTTTTAACAAGGAAGGGCAAGCCTGCAGCCCTGGAGTCCAGAATATTCTCAAGTAACAGTAGAAAAGTAAGTTTGGTGTGAGTTCTAAAAACTGAGAGCTGTGTACAAAAACTTTACAGAAATTAGAAGGATATGTATGTATCTTGGCTATTCTGTTTTCAGAATGGGTACACAAGTTTCAGGTTAACAAATGCTAGGCACCGGCTAAGTGTGCAGTAAATTCCACCTTGCATTGTTCTATCCCATTCTCTTTAGAGGAGAAGGGAAAGAAGTGAAAAGAGACAAAATCCAAATCCATTTAAACATTGTGTCCCTAAAAAGGATGCTAGTCAGGGACAGCTCTTCCATTTGATGTTGTATCTAGAGCTTGACTGTTCTTTCTAGAGATCCAGATGTTTCCTATGAATTTGCCTTCCAATTCAACTTAGAAATGGCAAGATAAAGTTCACGCTGCTTCAAAATCAGAAATCCAAACGTTAATGAAACTCCTGTTCAATCACTATTTAATGATCACCCACTTCTCGCTAGGCACTGAAAGATAAAGAGATAAATAAGCAGGACCCAGTCCTTGCCTTTGAAGAACTCATGGTTCAATAGAGAGGCTTTGATAAGACCATAAATAATCATAAAAGATGCAACAGGAGAAATTCTATAAGAGAACTCTGGGACTTCCAGAGAGGGAGAAGTGACTTCGATTTTGATAAAGATTTCATAGAGGAGGAAAGTTCACATGACTTTGAAAGATAGGTAGGATATCAACAAGTCAAAGGAACATTCCAGGTGGAGGGAGGAATAGCATCAACCAAGGCAGGGAAGTGGAGCACTGAGGTCCTGACTGGGACACATCAAGGAGTCAACGGTGGCCTAGCACTAAAGCAAGAGAGCCTGATGCACAAGTAGGGTGAGAAAAAGCAGGAGAGGTGGGCAGGGGGCCATATCAAGGAAGCTTTCAGTTCTGGGTGTGGAAGAAGGCCAGAGTTTCACTCAGTTTAAATAAAAAGAGCCCTTGAAGCATTTTGAACAGAAGGCAGTATGATTGGAGTTTGATCAGTCACCTCTCGGGAGGTGATGAGGATTAGTTGAGTCAAATTAGTAAAGCCCCTAACGAAAGTTAACAGGTGCAAAATTAATTCCAATGCTCTTCTCCCTTCTCTAAGCACCCAGAAAACCTATTGTTTCTGAATCTGAGTGCCTGTAACCCGAGGAAAAATGGGCCTAGAGTCTCGTCAAGACTCTCTGCTGGCTGTAAATTTCTTCTTCCTTCCCAGAATCCAGTTACAGAAGGGGTGGCCCTGTGCCCCAGGTCTAGAAAATCCCTAGGTAGAGACCATAGAATAAGCTCTTATGACCTCTAGCTCTTTCCCGCAGCCTGAGAAGCGATAGGATTGCACAGCTTAAATGCAGCCAACCTCACACTCCCTGCTAAAAGCCTGTCTGCAGGAAAGCAGGCCCCCTCTCATCTTTTTTAATATCTCTCTTTAGAGGCTCATTTGGACTGACCAGCCAATGTCACTTGGCATTCAGGAAGTGTGCTTCCCTCACATTCTCCCCTGCATTGAGCCTGGAGGATGATTTGGGGGTTTTGTAGCCTTTCATTTTTTTCCCCCTCCCCCCTTCTCCTGCTGCTGGGAGTCTTTTCTTCCTAATAAGAACCTTCTAGCAGCTTCATCAGAGCCATTGTTAAGAGAAGGCGAGTCTTCTCACAATGGATACCTGATGACTTCTCCTTTCTGCAGACAAATCAGTCCTTGAGAAAGGTCTCATTATTGCTCTGTGCCATTAATCTGAATGCTGTGGCTCAGGGCCCCTCCCTCAGCCCCTGTGATGGGGGTGGGGGTGGGAACGGGAGAGGGGGGAGGGAGGAGAAGAGGGCAGAGATTTTTTTAAAAACTCCTGTTTCTTGCCATTCACTTTTTTAAAATGTGCCTGTGAAAATCTCTTTCCCACTAATAGGATTTGAAGGAGACACAACTCCTGCACTTGATATCCTAACCTATTCTTGAAAAGTCCTTTGCAGACTCAAAGGTTAACTGTGCTTTCCTGGGGTTCCTCCTCCCTTACCAACTCAGGGTGTTTCATCTCCTCGGAGATCAAAATGCACTGATCTCTGCCCCACAAGCATTTCACAGGGTCCTAAACTCAAAAAAAAAAAAAAAACAACAAACAAACCATTCTTTCTGCCCTCCGCCTTCCTCTGTAAGTTTCCTTTCCTTCTGCTGGCACACTTGGAGGTTAGCCTCCATCTGCACACTCAGAAAATCATGAATTGGGTGTCCATTGCGGATAAGGCATTAGGATAGGCCCCTCGGGGAATAAATTACATCTCAGTCTTCTGGGTCTCCCATCCCCATGCCCCAGAGATCAAGGACAGTCACTTTCATGATAAAGGCCGAACCCTTTACAAGGTCTACGAGACTTTCGTCTCCCTGATCTGCCTGTGATGCCCTCCAGGTTACAGACACTCACGAGTCATTATTTAAGTAGAGCTACCCATTGGGGAGTATTTACATCTAGATATCTTAATCCACTTCCCCCGAGTTTCAATACTAAACCCTAGTGAATTAGTTTCTTACTCAAACTTTGGCTGCCTCTTGGAAAAGGGTAAATAAAGTAAGCCATTTCAAGTCAAACTGGAAAAGTGAACACACAGACATTCACTGGTAAGGGGGAGTGAAATGTACTGGTCAGCAAAAAACGTAAGATGGCAGTCTCCATTCATAGGTGAGGGTAAGAGCAGAATAAAAAAGAGAGAGATTGAGGGGCCCCTGGGTGTCTCAGTCAGTTAAGCGTCTGACTTTGGTTCAGGTCGTGATCTCACGGTTCATGAATTTGAGTCCTGCATTGGGCTCTGTGCTGACAGCCCAGAACCTGGAGCCTGCTTCGGATCCTATGTCTCCCCCTCTCTGCCCCTCACATGCTCTCACTCTGTCTCTCTCTCTCTTTCAAAAATAAACATTAAAAATTTTTTATTAAAAAACACATCAGTAAACTGATATTTTAATTTTATTTGAGTATAAAAGCTTTATACTCAGTGATGTTTTCCTATATTACTTCCATTGTGATCTTGGTCAACTAACCTGGGAAGCAAAGGAATTAATTTGTATGTTTAAGAAACTAATTTTAGGGGCACCTGGGTGGCTTAGTAAGATAAGTGACCAACTTCAGCTCAGGTCATGACCTTAGGGTTCATGGGTTCAAGCCCCAAGTCTGGCTCTGTGCTGACAGCTCAGAGCCTGGAGCTTGCTTTGGATTCTGTGTCTCCCTCTCTCTGCCCCTTCCCTGTTCACACTCTGTCTCTCTCTCTCTCTGTCTCTCTCTCTGTCTCTCTTTCTCTCTCAAAAATAAGCAAACTTAAAAAAAAATACAGAGAGAGAGAGATTTAGTGTTATAACTGAATCACATGATGGAAAAAAAGCAAATACAGCAGATTTGGCTAACGCTAACCTCAAAAAGTAGGGAATCGGAAGGACAATCAAACAGTTTTGAGCAGAAATGTAAAGGCATTGATTTCAATAAATGAACACAGAAAGACAACATGGTGTTGGTTGTGGAATCACCTCCCTCTTCCTGCCTCCCTTCATCCCTGTCACCCTCAAGAAGTGAGCAGAGCTCTTGACTGCCCGTGGCAAGGGAAGGGGTCCCAAAACCTTTGTGAGACCACAAGGCCTCCTCTGTAGATATTGGTGCTTTCCCTGTATAATCTCTCTTTTCTTTTTTTTTTTAAATAATTTAGTTCTGAGAGAGAGAGCATGAGCAGGGGAGGGTCAAAGAGAGAGGGAGATACAGAGTCTGAAACAGGTTCCGGGCTCTGAGGTAGCCGTCAGCACAGAGCCGATGCGGGGCTTGAACCCACAAACCGTGAGATCATGATCTGAGCCTAAGACTGACACTTAACTGACTGAACCATCACAGAGCCCCTAAACTCTCCTTTCTGACTGTTGAATTCAGTTAGTGATGTCTCTTTTCACACTGAGGGGCTCCTTCACTTGCTTCATTATTCCAGGCTACATTTTAATAAGCTGGGGTCCCTGAGTAAGCGACACTTTGCTTTAGTCCTGTTAAACATTAATATCCAAATGTTAACAGAAGAACAAAGATTGGGGCTTTTCCTTTAATCAGGTGGGCCATTTGACCGGGACTTCACAGAGATCCACACAGAAGTTCCTACAGATTGACGAGACATAAGTAAAACAGGAACAAGCCTTAATGCCACCCCTACCCTTCTAGCCCCTCACATAAGTTGGGAATGAAAAACTAATAATCAGGAAAGATGTCTCCATAGTTTAGAAAGGAAGCCAAGGAGATAAGTTACCTACCCTATTAACACAATCCTTCACGCCGAGGTCCTCTTTCCTGGGCCACATTCTGTACTATAGGGTTGAGGTTGAGTGGGATTCCCAGACTGAGTTTATGGGCCTTCAAGCTTTCTTTTAAGAAGGCTTCTGGGGCGCCTGGGTGGCTTAGTGGGTTGAGTGTCCGACTTTTGCTTAGGTCATGATCTCGCGGTTCGTGGGTTCGAGCCCCGCATCGGGCTCTGTGCTGACTGCCAGCTCAGAGCCTGGAGCCTATTTCAGAGTCTGTGTCTCCCTCTCTCTCTGACCCTCCCCTGCTCTCTCTCTCTCTCTCTCTCCTAGAAATAAAAAAAAAAAAATTAAAAACAAACAAAAAAAAAGGCTTCTGTTTCCTCTTTTCCACGATACCAGTGTTGCCCAGAATGACAAGACTGCCAAGAACCTCATATCTTTGCCCCCATTTCTGTTACAGGATTTTGTTTTTACCTCAGTACCTGAGAATCGTTGTCTTGCTGCCTCAAAGAACGAAGAAGTAGACACAAAGTGCGCAGCAGGCAAAAGTTTATTAGAGTGCAAGATTAGAATGTAGTAGTATGAAAGCGGTTTTTTTTCTTTTTTTTATAGAGGGGGGCCATTTGGAAGTGAATGCCCATGGCATTGGCAATGGTCTTCGTTTTCTAACGTTCTGGTTGGCACCCCCACTTCCTTCTTCCTTCTTCCTTCTCAGGTCCTACCCTCATTGGCTTTAGGTGATGGGTTGTCCATTCCTGATTGGTTCGATTCCCTCATGTGAGGGGTGGTCTATATCTGTGTCATTCTTTGTGAGTCATATCTTTTAGGTCTGCTACTTATTTTTAGTCAGGTCTTTTGTCAAATTCCTGAGGGAAACCTGAGGGGGTGTAGGCGGTGTCTATTACATGAGGTTCAAGCCCCCGTGTCCAGCTCTGCGCAGACAGCATGGAGCCTGCCTGGGATTCTCTCTCTCCCTCTCTCTCTCTCTCTCTCTACCTCTCACCCACTTGTGCTCTCTCTGTCTCTCTCAAAATAAATAAATAAACTTTTAAAACAAGCAAAAAAGCTTGTTCTTGCTAAATGGTCCAAAACCTAAGCTGACGGTACCAGCAGTGATGGGTAAGGTACTGGGTATTTTCATAATGATAACCGTTGCTAAAGCAGTACACACGGTCCCTAACTTTACGATGCTTCACCTGTATGATGGAGCAAAAGTGGTATGAGTTCAGCAGATACCACACTTCAAATTTGAATTTGGATCTTTGCCCCGGGCTAACGATATGTGGTAAGATGCTCTCTCCTGAGCGTAGCAGCCAGCAGCACCCCCAGCCAGCCATGTGGTCGAGAGAATTAACAGCTGATACACCGGCAATCATTCTGTATACTTACCACAGTTCTGTACCCACACAGTCATTTCCGCCTTCAGTAAAGTATTCAATAAATCACATAGGATATTCAACATATTATTATAAAATAGGCTTTGTGTTAGATGATGTTGCCCAACTGCAGGTTAAGTTATGATGTTCAGTAAGTGAGGTGTATGAAGTACATTTTCAACTTAACGACATTTTCAATTTACCATAGGTTTAATGGGATGCAACCCCATCATAAATTGAAAAAGATCTGTCTATGTTTTTCTGAAGAAAAAAATGGCCCCCTATGTGATAAAATCACACGTGCAAGGATATAACAAATCTTTTACGAATCAAGCTTACAAAAGAAAAGTTGAAAAACACATCACAATGATATACTATCGTAAGCCATAGAGAAATCATCAGTAACATTGCTCATGATTCTATATTGCAAAAGAAGTATCTGAATTCTATCAACAGATAAACATTATTCAGTGCCCAGAATGTCTCTGAAACAACCTCATCAGTAAGATTCTGCCCTTTGTCCACTGGTGACAACAAGGAAAAGCTGGTTGACCATCTGGCAGAGACGCCCTGGTGGGCACATCTGCCCTCGGCGGAAAAGCTGCAGGACATCCGAGCTCTCTTTAAACCCTGAGAGTTTGTGTCCTAGGAAAGGAGCCAAATCTCCAAATTCCTTCAGATTTACATAATCATCAAACCTTAAGTTTTACAAATGCTGTTTTGGGCCTTCCTGGAATGGTTTTATGACTTACTCTGTGAACATTCCCTACTCTAAATAAGTAAAGCGAAAACAACAACACACGTTATTTGCATGAAATGAAGTCTTCTTAACTATTTCCGTGATGCTCTTTTGGAAAATCACACTGTACAGACTTGGCATTACCTGGGCTCTTCCAAACTCAGGAATAAAAGCAGAATGGGACAGATGTGGGTTCTTTCATCCTAAAGAGCTGTCAGCATTTCTAAAGCAGGAAGGTCTTTCTAAATCTTCCTGATGTATCTGGGAGGGGAAAAATGAATTTGAAGAAAATGGTTAAGAACTAGTGTTAATTGAGGATCAATCAGAAGTTAACCTACATTACATCTGAAATTATAGTGCTAATTGATGGAAAGCTTGGATTCAATTTAAAAGCAGATGGTTCACATGCAAATTTTCACAACTCAAGTAATATAAAAGATTTAGATACCCTGCCATGTTTGTTTACCCCTTCAGTATCCAGGAATGGACACCCTTCAAAGACACACATGTCAAAGAGGGAAACGTCCTCTTTCATTTTATTGGCTTAATTTCAGTGGGAGCCTCTGTCAGCGGATCAAGATAGGGTAGGGGCAGGCTCTGGGCGGTGAGTAGATACATACATACTATCAAACGTGAATTGCCAGCAAGCTTCCTGTTTAACTGCTGTAGCACACGAAATCTCTGTTCCCAGCAAGGAGAAATTTGCAGGCTGGTCGCATTCATCACCAGGAAAAGCCCTGGATTTTATGCTGTTGCTGTGTTTGGTGGCTTGTTTTAATTAGGGACCGGGAAATTGATCAGTTTTATCCTACCGAGTACGGCTTCCGGCTTAGGCTCTTACTCCTTCTGCCGCCATTTCTCAGAATTAATGTCTACAATTCTTCAGCTGCATCAGCACTCTGACCCTGAGTTCACAGGAATCCAAAACAGCTGGTTGGGTTGGTCAATGCAAAGAAGCCAATTTCTAAAATCAGGTCAAGGAAATGACTGTTTCCATCAACAAGTTTATCTACAAGGGCTTAAAGTCTGCCCCTTCAATGCGAAGCAAACCGCTGTGAGCACAATTCACTCCAAAGGCATCTTATCTACGGCAATATTTAAGAGAAGACAAATGTTTTTAAAATGTCACTATCTCAAACACAAAAAGAGCCTATGGCACTGTTTCCACACACGTTCTTTTAACAGTGACTGAACCTAGTGTTTTGTGAACACTGGCTTGTTTTTCGGCTCTCCTCTCCGCCCCAACACACTGACATACAAAACAAAACAAGCCACTAGTTTTAGATGCAAACACCGCCCTCCTTCCTTAACAGACACATTCACCCTGTAATGGAACCCATTATTTCGGAAGCAAATAAATCCTTTAGTTCTTAAGATGGTATCAAGTGTAAGGCTGACTCACACTTCAGAAAATACTGGTACACCTGTGGCCTGGAATTGAAAACAAGGAAAAAGAGGAAGAAAAGGAAAAGAAGGCTTTAAAAGGAAAAGGTCCACGGTGAGCCTGGGTGGCTCAGTTGGTGAAGCATTTGACTTTGGCTCGGGTCATGATCTCCTGGTTTGTAAGGTTGAGCTCTGCGTAGGGCTCTGTGCTGACAACTCAGAGACTGGAATCTGCTTCAGATTCTGCATCTCCCTCTCTCTCTGCCCCTCCCCTGCTCGTGCTCTGTCTCTCTCTTAAAAATATATAAATATTTAAAAAAAATTTTTTTATTTGAAAGGAAAGGTCTTGGGGTGCCTGGGTGGCTCAGTTGGTTAAGCGTCCGACTTTGGTTCAGGTCATGATCTCTCAGTCCGTGGATTTGAGCCCCACGTTGGGCTCCGTGCTGACAGCTCAGAGTCTGGAACCTGTTTCAGATTCTGTGTCTCCCTCTCTCTCTGCCCCTCCCCAGCTTGTGCTCTGTCTCTCTCTGTCTCAAAAATAAATAAACGTTAAAATTTTTTTTAAATAATTAAAAAATAAAGGGAAAGGTCTTACCATGTGGGGAAGGGAATGCTCTGTACTGATTGGCCAATAAGAAATAAAACCCATGACACCTATAAAGTACCATGTGGCTTGTTGCGAAAGTCTCTCTGATGGCTGCAACATGTGAATGAACGTGGAATAAGTTGGCAGTGCCTCGGTTAGTCCTGGCATATTAGAGAGAGCAATGGAAGAAGACAAAGAGACACGGGTGTGTTCTTAGCACCAGCCAGCCCCATGAGACATTGGCCAAGCTTCTCTCCCTCTCTGGGCCTGTCTCCTCCTCTATAGAATAAGGACATTCATCCAGAGAGGAGTTGCCCAAAATGGGTTTGCCAGGACTCAATTTCCACAGGGGAGAGAATAAGGTAAAAAACAAAAATAAAAATAGGAAATTAAATCCAATGATTCTTTGGTCAGAGAAATTAGGGAAACACGGGGTCACACAAAGTCAAGCAGGTGTCTTTACTCCAGAGACTTTCCATCTTCCTAGCACTCTTTGTTACACCTCATAGCAATTTTATTCCTGCCATATAGTGATGTCCTATTTATTTATTATGTATCCCCCACTCACATCCTCCATTTGAAACATTTTCGGTTTCATGAACTTAAATTCAGAGTCCACGCTCAGAACCATTTTGTTATGCTGCCTATATCTGATCTTGTCGTGTTTGACATCCTAATAGGTCTCCTGCAAGTGCATCTTACTCTCGCAGAGAAGGTATCTTCTTATCCCCGTTTTGCAGATGAGAAAAATGAGGTTCCGAGTGGATAAGTAACTAGCCATACAGTGAATACATGGCAGAGTTAAGATTTAAACCCAAGACCTTTGATTAGAATCTTTTCTTTTAGCGTCTTTTCCATGTCATCCCCTCAAATAGCTGTGAGAGCCACTGAGAGCTGAACTTGCCTTCATTCCTGTTCTCAGGGTTGCTAACGTAGGACTAGGCACACAGATGTTCACTGACTGAGGGACTGTTCTCCTTTACCTCTCCTATCTCTCTCTCTCTCTCTCTCTCTCTCTCTCTCTCTCAATGCAGCTCTTACGGGGAGCTCGTGTGAACTTCCTTTCAGTACTCTTATATTGATTTTTTAAGAAATCCACAAAGTCCCCAGATAAGAGAGAATGCACAGGAAGACAAACATCAGACACAAAATAGCTAAAGGACATTTGCTTTTCGAATAGTCTAGGGTGGCTTCATTTGGCCAGATAAATGTTTTCTCTTTAATGGGAAGCAAAGACTCTAGCTACATACAGACACCCAACTCTTCAAATAATCACCAGTTCACCTCCAGAAAGCCAAAGGCCAAATAGGGAGCTGGAGTCAGTTCACAGCGGCCATGAGGGACATCTGGGAATCACTGGGCTGCGGCCGCCACTCACGTACCATGGGATTAGTGACCCCCGGCCCTAAGGCACCCCATCGCTGCTGGCCATTCCTGGGGCAGCAAGATTGCGGGCTCCCATCCGCACCTCCCGGAGCCGTTCCCAGCATGGCGATTTCCCGCAGCTGCCTGTATTTTTCTAACACTCTCTCCAAGGGGCAGCAGCAATCCGCGGGGGCCCGGAGGCCCGCCAGTGAGACAGGGCGCATGGAGCGTGCCTGCGTCTGCAGCTGTTCCCTGTCACCAATTAAAAATGGAAGCACAAATCCCGGATCTGTCAAGGTTTTACTGAACTTCGGCCCGTTTGCTTAGGCAGCACGTGGGAGAGAAGCAAGGCGCTGGCTCCGGAAGCATCTCTGCTTGATATTTCATTTAAAAAAGAAAATGATGCTAATGTTCTTCACTCCCTTTGAAAAAATGGACCTGACAGTCCCTGAAAGCCAGTCTGTCATACAGCCTTGTGCTCTCCTACCTCCCCTCCTCCGTGCCTCTAGATCACTGAAGCCACCTCCCTGCTCTGCCTGCCTCAAGCCATTTTGTACTGTGTTCCTCCTCCGGGGTGCTGGAGAGGGGCTGCCGGGCACAAGCTTGCACCCCGGCAGGGCTGGAGAAACACTTAATAAGCCTTTTAGTATGAACCTCCAGACTTCAGTGCAAAGCCACTGAGTCAGAATGTGACAGCCAGTGAAGACGCTGGGGGCTGGCCGGGCAGAGGTGGGGGAAGGAGGTGGTCTCTGGAACGTATTTTTTGGTTTTGTTGCTTTGTTTAGGGTTTTTAATGATTTTCATGCAATCAATCAAAAACTGTCAGATTCCCTAAACCACTGCTATAAAGGAAACTTCCATCTTGGGCCAAACAAATTCTTTTCTACACTAAGGTAGTGGGTGGGAATAGGTGCCCAAAGGCCATAAGGTGCAAAGAGTGGGGAGTGTGCAAACAGGTTTTGGGTCTTGGTGCCATGACTTACTATGTGACGGACACAGAACTACTTAATCTCTCTGAGCCTCTATGTCTCCTTAATCTCTCTGAGCCTCTATGTCTCCTTAATCTCTCTGAGCCTCTATGTCTCCTTAATCTCTCTGAGACTCTATGTCTCCATCTGTAAGATGGAGGCAGCTCTGGGGCAAGTAGCTCTACTGACCTTATACGATGACTGGGAGATTTACCTGGCCCTGTGCATGTAGGGCTCCTTGTACATTAAAGTACTCAAGCACGGTAGTTCCTATCAGTGACTTCTAATTCATGAATAAACCGTGTGTGTGTGTGTGTGTGTGCATGTGTGTGGGTTTGATTTAAGCAAGTGCTATATCTAGTCATTTTTGTTGATCTCTTCCAATGATCACCCAGACTGCTTATTTGGAAGTTCCTGTCAGCTGGGCTTGCTGGGTCCATTGCAAAGAAGTGAAGGCAGTGCCCGGCGACGGGGGAGGGGGCGGGGCCGGGAGTCCAGGGCGTCCTGAAATCGAACAACTCGCCTGCATAAATGGAGACACTGGTGATGTGCGTCCCCTGTCTTCAAAAGCTCCAGGTGGCCCGAAGGCCAACTGTTTAATTCAGCAAACTCTCCTGGAGTGAGGAGTTTTACATTTTGTTTGCAGCCCCCCGGGCATCCTCCCGCCCCCGCTTCAGCCTTTTGTAGTTGACTCATCAGAGCCTAGAAAGGAACAGTGGAAGCAATCTGGTGCTATGATTATAATTGTTTATGCTTCTTAATATTATCATCATCATCCGGATCATTTCTGTTGTTATTCTTACTTAATGTCTAAAAGACCCACAGGGCGCTCAAGGTTTACACAGCGGAGAGGCCAGTTAAAGCTGTGGCGGTGCCGGAGGTCAGGCTCCTGGGCTGGCGGAGGCGGCGCAGACAGTCCCTCTCTTTCACTCACCGCGGTCAGCCTCCACCGACAGCTCCTGGTCCATCTGCCAGCCCTTCTCAGAGACAATCTGTAAGCCGTTTCCCAGGGACTTCAGGGAATTGCAAATTTCCCCTTCTGCCACTAGATGGCGTGCAAGACGATGTGCATTTTCCAAGGAAGGTGTTAAAGGCAGTCGTAAAGGATCCCTCTCTGTCTCCAAGCATTTATTCTGTATAATAAAATCAGTAAATCTCAAGCTCATTTCTGATTTCAAGCCCAACTTGCTCCATGTCTGAGAGTACCCCGAATCTGTCTGCTGTACTGCTCTGCCCTTCAGGGATTCATAATCACAACTCTGGTAACAGCAAACCCCGGTGCCTATGGTTTTCACAGTTCACGCAGCACTGTAGGGTTGGCAAGCGCCTTTTGCAGGCTGCATCTTATGTGTCAAGTGAACGTACATACACAGTGAGGCTGGCCAGAATGCAACTTCCTTACAGTGACCAACAACGCACGTGCAGTGGCCCGCTGATCCATTTGCATCCACTTTATAAGGAAACTGTAGCTATACAAGGTCTTAGAACAAAAGACAGTAGTTTAAGGTACTCAGCAAGTGATGGATATCACTTTAGCTCGATCTCTCTGGGACCTGAAGCTGGCCCACCAAGGGAAGGCTAACAGCTGAAAAGCCAAGTTTACCAAGCTAGGTGTCTTGAGTGCCCCACTTCCCGGTTTGTCCTGGTAATGCCAGGCCGGGAGGTGGTGGGGTGGGGGTGGTCTGTTCTCTCCTCACAGAACGGAACCAGCTACAGCTTGTCATTTGCATATCGCCAGCATGAGTTAAGTCACTCTTGCTCTTCAGGAATAAATTAGTTCATTCAAGAAGGAAACAAATCCTCTGTGTGTATGTGTGTGTGTATGTGTGTGTGTGTGTGTTGGGGGTGTTATTCTGAGGGGTTGAGAGTGGGTAAGAGGATGGAAATCTATTTGTACGAGATTATTTTCATCGGCTCAGTTTTATAACTTGGTCTGAAAAGGTCTGATTCCTTTTATTAACAGACGAAGGTGTTTTTCACAGTCTGAAGTTCAGAGTCGCACGGACTCTGCATAGGTAGGTAATGATATACTGCAGAACTCATTGTTTTCTGGTGTGAACTACAAATGCCACACATTTGTTTATTACATCAGCATTAAAAACAAAACCATATCCGCTTGCATCTATCAATGTAATATCCTTATTACTGCAGCTATTTAGCTGTGGGTAAAAAAATCATTGTATTCCAATAATTAAATGCAGCAGGTGACAGCAATGGCTGCCACATTAGAAATGCTGCTATTTACATATTGCATATATTTTATTATAAGGCTGGAGGGAAATGAATTTTGCATAGTTTTCAAAAAACCCTTGTTGCAGGTGGAGGTTACAGAAAGACGTAGCTGTTTCCCTAGACTGATCCTTTATCAAGTTGCTTCCTCTCCGGGCAGCCACTGAGTTGACCCTGTTCGATGTCCCTGGGTCGCCCACTGTCTGGAGGCTCCCAGCGCTGGCCTCCAGTACCTCTGGCAACACAAGCTACTTCTGAAGGCCAGTTGCATAGCAGGTGCAAATTCTGTGATGGAATTTGCAGAATGGACAGCGCAAAATCTCTCAGCTTCATATCATCTGTGCCCCAGGAAGACTTCATAAAGCAATAAAGACCGAATGTCTAAGGACTTAAAAGAAATGTGCTGTGTTATCATCATCAATTTATGAAACTCCCACAAGGTAGTAGACATGATACAAAACATACAAATTGTACAGTTGCCGCCTCCGCAAGTTTAAACAGCAAAGAACAAAATGTTGAAATTGGATATTACTTTCTCTCTCCCCTCCCCTCTCTCTCCTTCCCTCCTTTTCTCTTTTCCTTTTCTCTTCTGCCTTTGAGTTGGAAGGCTCCCTCTGGCAATCAGAGCTTGGAGAAGGCTCTGGATGTAATAGCTGAAAAGATAGTTGGGTGTGAGCCAGTTGTAAACACTGGGTGGGGGCTAGAGCAGCAAGGGACAGTCTTGGGTGTGTGTGTGTGTGTGTGTGTGTGTGTGTGTGTGTGTGTTTTGGAGAAAGGAGTGAGTTCAATGGGGATCAGAAAGAAGGAAAAGGGGGATGCCTGGGTGGTTCAGTCAGTTAAGCGTCTGACTCTTGATTTTGGCTCAGGTCACGATCTTATGGTTTGTGGGATCAAGCCCCCTTGTCAGGCTCTGAGCTGACAGCTGGAAGCCTGCTTGGGATTCTCTCTGCCCCTCTCTCACTGCCCCTCCCTCGCACTCTCTCTCTCCTGAAATAAATAAATAAACTTAAAAAAAAAAAAGAAGAAGAAAGAAGGGGAAAAGGGCAGAGGTCCTTGCTGTACCACTGTGTTTCCTCTATTGGAGTAAACTGTTCTTTCTATCACTGCATCTTCTGTGTGTTACTGGCCACAAGGACCTTTTTAGGACCTCCTTCACTGCTTGTGGGCAGGACCCCAAGCCTCATCATCATTGTATAAACACCCTCAGTATTTCCGATGTGTCAGGGATTATGGAAATGGGGCTGACCGGGGCTGTTCCCACCTTTGAGGAGGTCATAGGCTTATGCAGAACATGATTCTCTAACCATAGTACAGAAGAACACATTCTAAGACGGTTGAACAAAGTACTATGGGAACAAATAAATCTGCCCTGTCTGTTCGGGACAGTTTCAGAGGAAAGGGGACAGTTGTCTTATAAGAGACTGAAGAGCTAAAGGGATTCTGCAGGACTCTAGGCAGAAAGAAGGATGTGTACATAGTACAACAGCAGAAAGTCGTAGTCTCTTTGTGGTGATGATAAATCCTGATGGAAAACATTGGGAACTGATTTTGTGAAGTGGGTTGGGGTCTCACTTTACATAGACCACAATGAGCCAAATCCTTTTGATTTTGGGCAACAATAATCTGATTGGAGGTGGGGCTTGGGGGAAAGGGAGGGTTTTTTTGTTTTATTTTAAGGGAAATTACTATAGAGGTACTAAAACATCATAGGGAACTCAAGAACAAGTATGTAGCTAAGCCTCAGAAATAACAGCAAGTAGAGACTTGGATATCATCAATAATCCAGTTATCTCCACCTGACGAGTTTCTGTCTGTCTCTCTCATTCTGTATGCAGTGTATATATAATATTAGATAGATGATAGATAGATAGATAGATAGATAGATAGATAGATAGATAGATAGACAGATCTCCTCTGCTTTTCTCCTCCATAAGATGAGAAACATGGAGGCAAGAACACCCAGATTTCCATCTTACCATCTAGAAATCTCCAAAAGAGACGAACTTTTAAAAATCTCCTTCAGTGTCAATATTCCCAGGTTAGAATTTGGGTTGACCAAGGTCACATCAGCTATGTACTGTGGAACAATCCGCTAAGGCCACGAGGCATTACCATGTCTGAACCAGGTTGGGTCAGATACCAATCCCTCAACCAATGTCTTGTAACTAGCACATGAGGACAGGGTTGTTTTACCATGGCTGCCTCTGCTGTGGATGGAAAGAGGGAGAAACCCTCAAGGGGGAGAGAGAAGTGGCATTCAGCAGACCGTTCCCTAGGCGCCCAATCCACTGACTCGGCTCCCAAACAACAGAAACAGTGCCACTTTCAAAGAGGCACAACATGGTCTGACCCAATCTGCTCCCAAAGAGATAGACAACTCTGTTTGGAATTCACTACGGCATCTAATAACTTCGTTGCCAGGAAGTGCTTCCTTTTATCTAACTTGCTGTACCCTAAATTGCCTTGAGAGAACAGAAAATATTCACCTCATGACCACAGCCTCAAAGACAGCTACTAAGTGTGCTTATAATCTGTCCCCTATAATCAAGTGACTGCCACTATCAAGCACCCAGCTAGGTTTATAGGGTTTTCATGGAGAATGAGATCCAGTCTGTGCTCGAGGGGAGTTTGAAGTGTGGTATCTAGGAAGACAGCACAAAAAAACAACCCCTGACCAATCAGCATGAGAGCATTTGGGTGCATCCATTTGTCCCCTTCGGAAGACCCAGCTGTGCAGGAGGAATTCACACCCCCTCCCCACTCATCTCCACCTCAACCCCCAGGGGCTCCTGTGCTCGCTGAGGATCTGGACCAATGGAGAGCTCCTCTCCACTCACGGTTGTTTAGGGAAGTTCCCTTTAGCTCGCAGCCTATGGGACCTCCGAGGAGGGGGAAGAAGAGGGCTGCGGGTGAGGCAGGATCCATCAGACTCCATGGATTCTTTGCCCAGAAGAGGATGGTACCTTGAATCTGAATTGCCTTCCACTGACCCTCGGGCACTTCCTGAAAGGACGCACAGCCTGAAAACCCGGACGCTGCGGGAAGGGAAAGAGGCAGGTAATTCCCCCTGGGAATCAGGGGACCAGACTTCGAGCGGCCATGATAGGCCAAATCCACTGAAAGCCAGAGCCACGAGAGAAAATCTCCGGGCACCTGGATGGGACAAGGGTGCGTGTGGGTGGCACACAGCATGAGGGTTTGATGCCCCTAACTGCGACCTGGGGACGACCCAGTTCCGGAGACACAAATCTCAGCATCCTAAACCTCAACTCTAACCCTACCCTCTGACAGGAGTAGAAAGGAAAATCCTCCTCCCGCGGAAGGGGGAGGGGTGCGGGCGGGAGTCGGCATGGCATTCTTTTCCCGCGCTAATTGGAATCTGAAAGCTTTGTTTTAGCGGAGACCCAAGCCACAGGGCCCCAGGCTGGGGCAGGACGCGGGGGACGCCGCGGCTGGCCTGGCCCAAAGCGAGCTCGGCGCGCCCTCTGGTGGCCGCTCCGCTCACCGCACGTCTCGGGAAGCAGCTGACCACCACATACAAATGGACTCCGCGTAGTTAAGCTGTCAGGTCTAATGTATTTATTTGACTCTCTGCTGTTAAAATGATTTCTCTACAGCACTGCGGTTATTTACGACTATTGTCAGTACAAGGCGATGAGAAGGCAGCAGCAGAACAAAACAACAACAGCTGAAGGAAAGGTTCTGTCTGGGAGGGCTAGGGGGCTTGGTCACAGCCTTTCCTGTGGCTGCGGCGGCTGTGTGTTTACTCAGTCTGCAGCGGGGGCTTTTGAGGGCGCTCATCCATAATGCAGAACACACTGCCCTTGGCCCTCAGCCCTCAGCCAGCCCCGGGGGAGAGGCCGGTGGAGGAGCTCTGGCCCCCCAAGGGGAGGACAGCCCCAGCCCCTCTACTGCAGGAAACATTTTCATAGAAACACATTGAATGGGTCCAGACCAACTCTTCTTTATACTCAGATAAGGGCGAGTCCATAGCCAGCTGGACCTGGGATCCGGATGTCCTGCGGTTTCTCATCTTCTACTTTCTAGGTTCTGTGTTTTCTCCAAATGTGGTACCCAAATTGGCAGTGTCCATACCACCTAGGAACTTGTTAGGAATGCAAATTCTTAAGTCCCAGCCCCCAACAAGAGAGTGAAAACTGGGAGAGAGAAGGAGCCCTCTGTGTTTTAAGAGCTTTCGAGGGGCCTTTGGTCCATACTCGAGGTTGAGAACCACTGGTCTGGTTACTAAGCCAAGATAAACCTTGCAGTGTGTTTACAGAGGTCAGCAGTCTCATGCTCCTGAAACCTGGTCCCTCCTCCTCCTCCTTCTTTAAAGGTCCAGTTTATAAATACAGGGGCTCGGAGGCAGGATAAGCTAGTGGTTAATGACGGGCCTTCCAGTTTGTGCCCAGATTCAGCTTTGTGACCTTAGAGAAATTAATCTTTATAAAATAAACATACCAGTAGTAGACTTACAGCATTATTATAAGGATTGAATGAGTTAATGCAGCAAAGCTCTTGGAAGAGTGGCAGGCCCACCATAACTGTGCACAAATGCTAACTGTTGCTGTGTTTTGTAATATTGGCTTTTACGTCCATCTGCCCAAGTGCCAGCCATCACTCAGAGTTGTGCTTTGTGGACAGATCACTTGTCAGAAGAGCTGGGTTTATATACGGCCGTTGCTGCTTATAAGCTACAGCCCTTAGAGCAGCCACTTAGGTTCTCTGTGCCTCAAATTTCTCATCTAAAAATCAATAGCTACCTCAAGTTTTCATATAAATTATCCTATTTACTCTTCGCATAAGCCTTTGTGCTAGGAAGAACAGGTCTGTCACTATGCCCGTTGTACAATTACAAGCAGGACTCAGAGAGGTCAAGCCATGTGCCCAAGGTCACATAGGGGGTGGGAGATGGAATCAAGACAGGAATCTGTTTCCTCTGACTCCAGTCTAATGAATTTGTATGAGATCGTGCATGTGAATGTACTATACATGTGATAGTTATTATTGTTATTTTGGAAGAGCAATCAGAAGAAAAGCATCCTGTTTTCTGAATACGAGTCCAGGACATTAAAAAAACAAACCATAGAATCTTTCTGGGGAGAAAAAGAAGACAGCAAGAAAGAAAAGAAAAAGAAATCAATACGAAAAGAAAAAAAAAAGAAACAAAACAAAAAGCACAATATTCTGGTATCAAGATTGAGGGTAAATCGCAAAATTAAATGGAGAAGCGACACCAACATTCCCCCCTTCTCGGGAGATCTGTCTGTGTTCATGAAAGGTGTAGGATTGACAGCGGGAGCTCGCGGTCTATTTATCCGGGGACAGGCGTGGGCCGTCTGTTTAGCATTTATATAGTGCTTGTCTCCTCTGCAGCATCTAGTGCCAGTGAGGAACGCTGTGGAAGGGTCATCGTGGGGAAGGGAGCCGAGGAGCTGCCAGGGTGCAGGGACAGGAGGGATTCCATGACGACAGGAGGGTCTCAGCGCACCCCCCGTGAGGACGGGACCCAGGCTTCAGAGGCACCTGCTGGTTTGCCAGTGCGGCTCTTAGCAGGGGACCCGGCAGATGGAGCCCAGGAGGGGAGGGCGCTCAGAAGGCTCCCACTAAGAGGAAAGCTGTCTCCCCGAGGGGGGATGCGAAGCAACCTCCTGCAGCCTATCCCTGGTGAACCGCCTTAAACACTGCTTCTCCCCCACGTTCCTTTTTCCTAGAAACCCTCCACCAACCCCCCTTCTCTCCCGGAATCCATCCTGTTTGCCTGGCGTCCAGCCCTGCTCCTCCCTCCCAGTCTCTGGGGATTGCAGTCTCTACTTCAGATGGGCTGGGACGTGATGGCCGGACCCAGACACCTGGAAGTCAAGGCGTAGCCCTCAATTCTCGTTCTGTTCCTAGGAACTCAGAGCCCCGAGCCAGTCGCTTAATTTGGCCATGCCGCAGTCTCACCTGCAAAATGGTGCGGGGCTCCTTTGAAGATGGAAATTTGTGAAACACCTATAATGTGTCTCAATGAGCTCTTCCTTTTTTTTTTTTTTTTTTAACTTTTCTCATGGTCTAAGGAATCTATCTGCCCCAGGGGAAGATGAGGATTTTTTTAATATAAAAAAGGCAAAGAAAGAAAGAGTAAAAGAGTCAGCAGCAGAAGCAGGAATTTGCATCCAGACTAATGGGGTTATGGACTTGGGATACGTTTTTCAAACATTTCTTTCGGTCTCTTTTAGTCTAGCATGAATGCTGCCAGGAGACCCACCTCACGGTCCCACTGGTCCAAGACACCTAAACCATGAGACCTTGCTCAACGGGACCCGGCTTATTTTGCAGCAGGTCCAGGAAATGGTGAGAAGAAGAAGGCAGGGAGAGGTAGAGAGGTCGGAGAAGGAAGCCTTGGCTGGAAAGCAGTACATACAGTACATATTTGCCCTTGTTTTGCTCATTTACCTGTAGGTGCTCCGACTCTGGAAGGCGCCCCCCAGGCTGCCCCGTGGTCACAGCCACATCAGCACAGACCTGCTAATGGAGTGTGGGGAGTCACAAACTCTCCCTTGCCTGGGCACCTGCGTGGCTCAGTCGGGTAAGCATCCGGCTCTTGGTTTTGGCTCAGTTCATGATCAGGAAGCAACGGTTCCTGAATTTGACCGCTGATCCCCTTTCTCAGGCTCCATACTGACAGTGCAGAGTCGGCTTGGGATTCTCTCTCTCCTCCCCTCTGCCCCTCCCCCACAGGCTTTCTCTCTCTCTCTCCCTTGCAGCTTAGCTTTCTTGGGCCTCCTCGACTTCCAGTGATGCAGGCGGGACCCAGAACACCCCACCCTCGACATCACCAGTGTGAGAGGGAAGACAGCTGAATTGAAATCCAATAAGCCTGCTATGGGGCTCACTGTGACAAGGGGAGAGAGGAGGTGGAATATTGTGATTTATAGTATGAGATATGTACTTGGCTCCTGTTTCAGGTACCCAGCTCCTCAAACCATCGAGATTTCCTGTGGTAAGTGATAAAGATATCTTTTATTATGTCCACAAGGTGACTTTGGGGAAGCCTCTGGGTCACCTAACGAAGGGGGCTGGTGGCCCCATGTGATTGGAGGGTTGGAACGTTCAGTCCCACCTCCCCTCCATGCACACACCACCACCAGACTTCCAGGGAAGGGAGAGAGGGGGAGAGAAGCTGGAGGTTGAATCAGTCACCAAGCAATGATTTAATCCATTCTGGCTATGTAATGAAGCCGCCACAAAAACCCAAAAGGACAGAGTTTGGAGAGTTTCCAGGCCGGTGAACATGTGGAGTTACGTGGAGAGTGCAGCTGGAGACAGCACAGAAGTCCCCGCCCTTCCCACACGCCATGCCCCGTGCGTCTCTTCCATCTGGACGTTCCTGAGTCGTATCCTTTTATAATACACAGGTGATCTATAATTCAAATGCTTCTCTGAGTTCTAGGAGCCCCTCTGGCAAATTAACAGAGCCTGCGAAGGAGGTCATGGGGACCGCCAATCTACAGTCACCTGGCCAGGAGCACAAGGGACACCCTGGACGTGCCACTAGCACCTGAGGTTGAGAGGCGAGGGGTGGTCTTGGAGGGCTGAGCCCTTACCCTGTGGAATCTGAGCTGTCTCCAAGTGGAGAGTGTCAGAATCACGGCCAGGAGAGCAACCAGTGGACTCACAGACAATATAAACGCTTCTTCCCCAAAGCCAAGTGAGCCGCCCGCTTTGCACACCACACGTATCACTCACCGGCTTGGAAAAGAGCAGGAGAGAATGGGGAGACTGAGTAATTGTCCCCAAATTCTGAGCTTTACCTTCAGGGGATGTTTAAATTAACAAAATGAAGCATGTTTAAAGCACGGTAGATTTAACAGTAATCTCTCAGTCACCCTTCAGGGCAGGGGCTTGCAAAGAAGAGCAGATATGACAGACCACGGGGCTGAGTCTATGAGTCATGGATAAGGAATCACTATTCCTTCCCCCGATGGAGGCTACAGGCTGTGTTCATCTTCAAGCCTCTGCTGCGTGGTCTTGCTTCAACCTGCCCATCTCGGTCTGCCCATCCGCAGTATTCTAGTCGCCTCATCTTCTCCAGGAGGTGCGTCTGGGTCCTCCAGCTTTCCTTCGTGGCCCCTTCAAGTATTCCTTCCTTCAGCTGCCTGTCCATTTGTGAAGCCCAGGCCAATCTTCTCGTGCTTCAGACACCACAGGATACAGATATGGCTAAGGCACAAGGTGTTTGCAGATGAGGGGAAATGTCCCCCAAGTCTTATAGCACCGAGAGACTTAGATATGTAGAGCTTATGTTCACACGATTGCTCGTGCTTTGCACAAGGCAGATCCTTAACAAACTCGGGTTGAGTGAATGAAGGACAACTTGATCTTGGATTCTTTCTTTCTTTGTTCTCCGAGGCATGCATGGGAGGGGCTTCTGCACCACACCCCCACCCGGGCTGGGAGTGCTAAGCCTCAGGTTTCGGTGGGGACTACCACACACCTGTCTCAGCTTCTCAGGGTCACACAGGATGCTGTGGGACAGGGCACAACAACAGCATAAATTAACAGGTTCCATGGCTTGGGACCTCAGTCAGGGGAATGATGAAGAGAAGACACAGTTTGCATGATCCCTGCTTGGTCTTGGCAAATCAACCCACCAGTGCGCCACTCACACCTGTTGATTCATCCTTTGGGGAAACAGACCTCTCTCCATTTTTCTTCTTCCTCTTTATCTTGTCGTCACCAGCTAGGACCAGTCTTCATCCTCAGAAGCTTCACGCAGGGTTCCCCAGTCCCCTGGGTAGATAAGACTCACCCTACCCGAGGTACATGCTCCCAGTTCGCCGATATTCCTAACCCCCTTCATCCCAATAGACAGAACTGCGCTCCACCCTGAGTGCACATGTAATAAACAGTTATTGAGCAATTAGGCACATGTTACCCTTTATGTAGTATGTCAGGTTTCACTTACCCCACTTGGAAGTCAAGCGCCTCTGAACTCAGCCACCTTGAGCCTCATGGCTTTGGAGTGAATCCCTCTAATCCAGGGCCTTGGACACCTCATTGCCATCTGTCCGAGGCCAGGATGTTTCTGAGCTTGGGCAGAGTGACCTTCACATCATGGTGTCCTCCACATTTGCCCCCCTGCTCCCACCCCTTTCGGTAGACTGTTTCGAAAGATTCTCTTACATCTAATCTAATCCAGCTCTTCTTCCATTTCTGGCAGGGAGGACATAGGGGAGGATGAGGAAGGGACAGGGACCTCTGATCCGCCTACTGACACAGGCAGGACGGTTTCTGGCATTGCCACATCACCACGCATGGGAGGAAGTTCGTGTTCAACAGAAAATGCTATCACTCTGAGGGGCAGCTTGCAGTCAGGGCCCCTTCAGGGCACACGGGCCAGCCAGTGGTGCCACACAGGGAGCTGGATCTGAAAGGAAATGACCCCACCCTGTCAAGCGTGAACGTGACCTTAGGATATTCCTAACAAAAGGCTGAAACTCCATTTATACTGTTGGTATTTGGATGATTTTCACAATTCTAGAGGCTTACAGTTAATATAAAAATGGCATTGTCTTACACCATTCCCAGTCACATGCAGGGGCAAATGCTGTGTACCACATCCCCCCTTGGGGGAAGTTTCTCTGGCAGAGATCATGTCTGATATATCAAAGAAAGGAATCCATGATGGTGGGAGTTCAGACATCAGCCAGGCTGACTGAAGACGCATCGAGTCCTTCTAGGGCCTAAATCTTGGGTCACCTTCCTCCCTGCCTAGCAGCAGCTGTGCCTGTGGCTCGTGGAGCAGGCGACTCCCAGGGCCACGATCTGCACCTTGCTGGATGTTTTTATTGCTCTTATGTGTGCATTCATAAATTATAGCATGCAAACCTGGGCGAGGCACGGAATCCCCAATGAGGGGAAAGCTCTTGATACGAAAAGACGTAGTCGTGGCAAAGACATAGGAATAGCAATCACTGCAGCTAGTGTGTTTGCAGATCAATCTCGTGCTCACTGTATTAGACTCTAAGCATATGTTGCCAACCTCATTCCCATATATCTGGTAAGAGGGATGTGATTGGTCTCTATGGACAGAAGAGGAAGCTGAAGCTCAGAAAGGTCAAGTAACTTTTCCAAAGTCATCTCAACAGTGGAAGAGGGCCCCAAGATTGTGAGCTGCCTGTTGCCTGCAAATCGTGGGGTCCTCTTTGCACCCCGTGGCAGGAAGTGTCCTGCCAGAGGAAAGACTGGGAGAGAACCGAAAGGCATGAGGCTGCTGCTTGCTCTCACAACCTGTGCCTTCTTCCGCATTCCTCTCCTCCAAGCAGGAGGGCTTGGAGCCCACATACAGACTCTTCCCACCAGGGGAAACCAGTTAGGATGCCTTTTTGTGAAAGTGCACGTATATTTTTGGAAATGTTCTAGAGCATAAGTATATAAAAGGCTGGGTCAGACAGTGCCTGGGGCTGTGGGTGGGGGAGGAGACCCGACACTCCAAAGAAAGCTGGAGCAGCGACTTCAAAAAGGGTTTGATATTTTTCCCCTGATTTTGATCTTAAAAATGTCTGGAGCCCCAGACAGCCACCGGCAGCTTTGGCCAATGGGGGCTCCAACCCCCATGACCCCATTGCCTTGCTGCAAAGGCTTCTAGTTAACAGAACTCTTTTGTGCAATGGAAAGCCAGTGAGCATGAGAGACAGAAAAATGCTGGGGTTGACGAAGACAGCTGGTCGCTGTCGCCAGGCTTCAGAATTGTCAACGGAACAACACATTGGAGACGGCGAGAAATGCCGAGGCTCTCTGTGTGATCCGGGAAGCATGCTCCTTTTGCACACCCTGACATCTGAGGGGCTCCGATGTGATGCCTGAGCACGTTTTCTTCCTCCTTGGACCAAGAAAACAGACGGCCCAGCCACTCATCTCCTGATCTCTCAATCGCTCCATCTTTGACCAGTGACAAGATGGCGTTGATGAGTTCCGAGAGGAGTCTGGTTTCTCTGGGGTGACTTTTTTTTTTTTTTTACGTTTCATGCTCCCTCTTTTCTGAGTAGTTTTTCATGAGTGGAGACACAGAAGTAGACATCGCAGTTATCCAGCCACCATTCGATCACATGGTTCACATCTGAGTGACAGTCAAATGACATGAATAATGCTACGTGCGTGATGCCGTTGTGTGCCCATGCCGGGGACAGCACACAGCCCTGGGTCTCTCAAAGAGCTGTGCAGTCACCCGTGCTGTGGGGTTTTCAGAGTGCTGACTTGGGTGCCCAACTTCCCCCAGATCTCACCTTCCATCTGCCCCTCCCACCCCTATATGCAAAATACTTGTTTTTCCCAGGTTCGAGTCTCAATGCCAACATTGACTTCAACATCCACTGTAAAAATTGGCATCCTGCAGCCCCAAAAACATTTGCCCTAGGAATCCTGAACCTGCTACTTAGAGTCTTCTGTCTCTAAACTGTCCACACACACACACACACACACACACACACACACACACACACACACACCAGCCCTCCATCATATCCACTCTTCCCTGGCACAAGGTTGACTAAATATCTAAAGATATGCCCTGACCTTTCACACAGCTAAATGTCTTCAGATGTTGCCACTTTGATTATAATCCTTGCCTTCTCCTCCTATTATCTCAAACGCCAATCCCATGAGACACATTAAATACATAATGCATTTTGACTTGCATCTGGGCTCTGCTGTCTGGTGTGGGGAGGTTACAGCAGAAGCATATGCCTCCTTCTTAAAATTCAATTATTCAAATCCAATTTCTTCTCTTGCTCCCAGTCCTCACCAGCCCGCAGTCTGGGACTTTTCATCAGATCACTCAAACTGCCAGCGCTGGAGCCAGAAGTTACTGGCTTCTGTCCAATTCGATTCAGCTGCCCTCTGTTGTTGTTATTGTTGGTGTTGTTACAGTGCACTGTTCTGGGCACCGGGGGCCAAGAGGTATAGGAGACAGAGTAGAAATTCTTAAGAAGTTCATGTCCCAGCGGGCAGAGGGACTTACATGCATTTAACCCCAATGGCACATGACAAGGGCAATTTTAGCATAAAAGATAAAGCAATATAACTGTGCAGAAAAGAAAGCAATTAATTATTTCTGCAGTGGGAGTGAGGGATCAGTCAGATAAGATCTCTTATCTATAGTATGGGTGATGAAACACTATATGCTCACAGGAAATAGAGATTAGAGTCAACTAAAGCAGTATTAAGGTGCCAAGTGTTGTTCTGAACCTGAGGGCAAGGGTGGGGCTTGGGGGAGGAGATGGGAAGAACAGAAAAAAAGAAACCAGTGCCTACAAACAGCCGCTCCCCTCTCACAGCCCCACTGCTCAGCTCACGCTGTTCCTCTTGCTTGTGTGTCCATGTGCTTCACCCGTCTTTACCCTCCGAGACCCCATTCATCCTTCAAAGTTCCGATCTCTCCTTTGTGGACTCCTCACCCCTCGCAAAACTAATTGCTCCTGCCCTATCCCTTTCGTTTTGTATTTGCTATTTGGTGGCATAGCATTTTTTGGTCCAGTTCTCATGGTGCCCATCAGTGACTGCCTTCTACTGTCACATCTGTATGTCCCGAGAGCAGAAAGCCTATCGTATTCGGATCTGAATCCTTGCAGTAAGTCATGAATACTGAGCACATCATAGACCCTAAATAGGTGTGCTTTGTGTTTGAAAAGTCAGTGGTGAATATAAACCCAGCAGAAAGTATGTATTGAGATACTAAGCATGGTTGGTTTGGGGCAAATGATAATGAGAAGTAGGTACCACTTTTCTGAGCTGTAGAAATCTTTATCCAACTGCCTGCTCAAAATCCTCTTGGATAATCTTAAAGGGACCTCACAATGAACTCATCGGTATATCTCAGAGCACTTTATTTTTGAGACACACACAGAGAGAGAGAGAGAGAGTTGGGGAGGGGCAGAGAGAGAGGGAGACACAGAATCCAAAGCAGGCTCTACGCTCTGAGCTGTCAGCACAGAGCCCAACGTGGGGCTCGAACTCGTCAATCTCAAGACCATGACCTAAGCCAAAGTCGCATGCTCAACCAACTGAGCCACCCAGGCACCCCAAATTACTACAAATTTTCTGAAGAACAGTGTGTCACAATATCTTAAAACCCTTAAAAATATACAGATCATTTGACTTTGCAATCCTACTTCTTGGAATTTACTGAAGGAAATAACCATGGATGTGTATAAATATTTATGTACAAAAATTTTCATCATACCGTGATAATAAACTAATTGTGAACATATTGAAAACCATCTAAATGTCTAAAAAAAATAATAGGAGTTAAGCTGAATAAATTCATCAATGGAAACCACTTACTATGCAGCTGTTAGTAATAATCCTTTAAAATCATATTTAATGACTTGAAAAATGATCACAATATAAGGTGCACTCAGCACTGGCTACACAATGTGCATAGCCAGTAGAAAATGAAAATGCAAGGTCAATAAGCAGAATAAAAGTAACCTTCCTTTCTTCAACGGTCTCTCAATTGACTTGGCATGGCATCTTTTTGCTGTTTAATGTGGCTCTAAGTAAAGAAAAATTAAAAATTTAAATTATTACATGAATTTTACCATTCATCTTTCCAACGTGCAATGAAAGTTTAAAATGCAAATAATAAAACCACTTAGCTCGATAGCAGGATTACCAAAATTATACAATTCATATTCCGAGGTTCGCACACACATGTACTTCTTTCTTGCCAAAAATGTGGAAATGTTGCACAAAATGAACCCAACTGTTTTTATTTCACTTCTTGAGACATGCAGAATCTACCAACACTCTCTCCTTTTAGCTGACTGATGAGTAAGGAAGGACTGAAATAAAAGAGAAGCAGCGGTCCCCTATTTTTTCCCTTTCCTTCAATTTTATCATTTTGGGCGCAAGTGACTGGCTAATGGAGGGAAAGGGCATGAGCGGGGAAGGTTAAACAAGGTTTCTGGGTCACCTGTGTTTCTTAGGACACCACTGTCTTCCTCCCGTAGAAGAAAGTTCTGACTCAAACGGAAAGCATGACTTCTTGCGACTGTCAGCATTCCTACTGGCTCAGTCAAAATGGAACACCCTTACCTGAGGGTACTTGTCCTCAGTATCAAGGAAGACATGTGGATTGTGGGCCCATAGCAACCCTGTGCTCACAGAGCACCGTGGCTGCTACGTGCAAGAGGGGCAACAAGAACTAGAGTCATCTGTACTGCACAGATCTCCTGTGCTCACAGATGTGTCCCGGGGGACTTCACTTAACAAACCTCAAGTTCAAAGCTAAGCTTCTTAAGAATTTCGTGATGGCAACAGCGGAGCATGAAGCCAAACCACAGGCTACACACTCACGAAGTCAACCCTATACTCAACGGAAAAATTAGTTTGATCTCAGTTGTGCATTGAAAGCCACCCCCGACAATACTCCCATACGCTTGCATGTGTGCTCACCACATATACGCGCACATGAATACCCAGAAGTGTTTAGACGATTCAAAAGATGTACACTGAAGTATCAATATTAGCGGCCTCCGGGTTTTGTGAACGGTTTCTATTTTTTGCTTGGTGCTCCGCTGTGTTTTCTACAGTAAACATGCCATATATTTGCAATAATAAAAGAAACTGTACATGTATATGACTGCTGGTTAGGAAGTCAGCCCTTTGTGCAGCCACAGTGAGAAAGATGTCAGATGGGCGAACAGACTCTCCTCAACGTGTATTCTCGAGGCGGCAGCCAATTTCATTTTACCACTTAGACGCGTTCTTTTCTCCATTCCCACCAGGATGGGGAGAGGGTGCCAGATGGCACAAGGCTTTGTAGTCCCTATAAGATAGCTTCATCTATTGTTGGTACAGTTTAAGCACTCAAAATTGTGTCACCTTCTAGTCTTTGCCAATAATGTCATCATTTGATATGGAAACGATGCATACTATTAAAATGGTAATTTGATTTTTAAATATGCTTCCCCAGCCTGCTTGCTCTGACTGAAGTATTTATCTTGCTTTTCCAAACCCTTTCTTCTTGAGCCATAATACGAGAGCAGCAAGAATTAAGTTCAAGTGTGTGCTATCTCTTCTCCATCCTTCTTTTTTTCCATTCTCTCTCTTGATGGATGGGATGGGTTTTGGCAAGCATTCCTAGCCCGGAGGATGTCAGGAAGTGAACTCTGGTTGTTCAAATTTCACTACCTGGAAGACTGCCTTATTCATCATTTCTACCAAACGCACTTCACACAGCCTGGAAGATAGTAAGTGTTCAGGAAGTATCTGTTGAATGAGGGGCACCTGGGTGGCTCCGTTGGTTAAGCCTCTGACTTCAGTTCAGGTCATGATCTCATGATTTGTAAATTTGAGCCCCACATCAGGCTCTCTGCTGTGAGCACAGAGCCCACTTCGGATGCTCTGTACAACCATCCCCTGTCCCTCCCCTGCTGGTTGTTTCTCTCTCTCTCTCTCAAAAACAAACAAACAAACAAAACTTAAAAAAATCTGTTAATTGAATAGATTGTCACGTGGCTGTGCAAATGAATGAAGTAAGTGATTTACTCAGTGAGTCTTTTTAATTAAAAGTTATCCTTTGACCCCAGCTGATAGAACTGACTTTAAGTAGGAAGAAAATAGAAAGCAATATATATGGTGGTATTTGAACAACAGGCCCAGATGCTCAGCTCAAAAATTTTCTATCAAAGTGCCTAGAATTTCACCAAAGAGATTCATCCCTTTGGGTTAAATCACCTATTTTCTAAAGCAAACAAATAGCACTCTGATTTTTTTCCAGCTTTATTGAGATATAATTGACATGCAACATTGTGCCAGTTTAAGGTGTAAAGGGGGTAATATGCTTATTTGATACACTTATATATTGTAAAATGATTACCACTGTAGCATTAGCTAACACCTCCTTCACATCACATAATTACAGTTTCTTTTTTGTGCTGAGAACATTTAAGATCTACTGCCTTGGCAGCTTTTAAGTGTATAACACAGTGTTATTAATGTAGTCACCACGCTGTGCATTAGATACCCAGAACTTATTTGCCTTACATCTGTAAGTTTGTACCTTTTAACCACATCTCCCTATTTCCCCCACCCCTAGCCCTTGACAACCACCAATTTTACTCTCTGTTTCTATGCATTCAGCTTTTTTAGACTCCACGTATACATGAAATCCAATAGTAATTTCTTTCCTTGACTTATTTCACCTAGCCTAATGCCTTGGCAGTTTATCCATAATGTCACAAAAGCAGCATTTCCTTCTTTTATATGGCTGAATAGTATTCCATTGTATTGTATATACAATATCCATTGTATATTGTATATATATATACATGTATATATATATCTTTATTCATTCATCTATTGATGGATACCTAGGCTGTTTCTACATGTTGGCTATTTTAAACAATGATGTATAAACATAGGGATGCATCTATCTTTTCAAATTAGTGTTTTCCTTTTCTTCAGATAAAGAGTCAGGCATGGAATTGTTGGACCATATGGTAGCTCTCTTTATGATCTTTTGAGGAATCTCTGCACTGTTTCCCAAAGAGGTTGTACCAATTTACATTCCACCATTAGTGCACAAGCATTCCCATTTCTTCACATCCTTGTCGTTTGGGTCAAATAGTTTCTGCAGCCTCCTTTTAAAATTGAAAAATCCATAGGAGAGGATAACATATTAACATTTTATTCTTTAGTATAATTTAGCCTGTCCATTAACTAGCATTCCCTAGGGAATTAGAGCTGGGGTTTGGATAGGCATCCAGTAGGGTGCCACAGAGGAGTGTCCAGGATAGCATCAGGGCTCTGGGGCTAGAAAAGAGAAAGGAGAAGTGAATAGGGGCCCCACAGGGGAACAGAAAAGAAAGAAAAGGAGATTGAATAAATTTAAATAGATTTCACCTATTTCAAATTTTCCCTTGGACTGACTCTCCTTTCATTCTTTCTTTTACATTTATTATCACTTTAAAACAATTATTTTTAAGTAATCTCTACACCCAACGTGGGGCTCGAACTTACAATCCCGGGATCAAGAGTCACATGCTCTACTGACTGAGACAGCCAAGTGCTCCTGACTCTCTTTTCTATTAATTGTTTTTCAGTGATCTGGTCACCATCTGGCCACTCACCCAGATCCTAGCCTCTTAAGTTAATGTACACCCGTTTACTCTATTGCTCCATTCCCATGATCAGTGTCTGGCAGGGCTGGGGTAGGGAGCTGGCAATGGGATGGAGAAATTAAACCTTTACAAAGATTCAACCCCACCATTGCAATGGAGCCTTGGTAACTGAACAAGGCATCCAAAAAAGGAGTTAAGTTCCAGATCTGGCTCCAGCGATTTCAAAATGAAACAAGAAGAAGAATGGAACAAGGGTGACAAATGAAGTGCTTGGGGGGCTTAGTCGCTTGAGTGTTTGACTCTTGGTTTTGACTCGGGTCATGGTCTCATGGTTTGTGAGTTAACCCCCACATCAGGCTCTGCGCTGACAGATTCTCTCTCTCTCCCTCCTTCTTTCTCTGCCCCTCCCCTGCTATCACTCACTCTCTCTCTCCCTCCCTCTCTCTTGCTCTCTCTCTCTCCCTTCCTCTCAAAATAAATCAATAAACTTTTAAAAAATAAAATAAAATAAAAGTAGAATGGGACAAAATGGAACAGAACCAAATGAAATGGATTGGAATTGAAATGGGGTGTTGTTGAATTTTTACCCAGAAAATACATCATTTCAGCCATGTAAGAATTAAGTGTCTTTGAGAATAAATCTTAAAGAAGAATCAAACATTTAAAGAAAAGAGATGAATAAGCTGTCTGTAACATTTAAGTTCAGGAAAATCTACGTTATTAATGGGAAATGGCCACCTAGAGATGAAATAATGTTCCTCTCATTCACTTTGTGTTTGTTTAATGCAGAAATTGGCTGGGCAACATTAGTCAGACTTCATGATGAAGAGATGTTCGAATTCCAAGAAACAAGTCACCCAATCTCCTCAAGTCCATGTCCCTGCCAAGCCTAGTTCGGCCTCCAAAGTCACAAGAGATAGAAAAAGAAATGAGAAGAATAAAAACAAGACATAATTTTCTTCCTTGCGGAATCATGAAAAGGTTGCTTTATACTTCTTCCTTCCCACATTGTGAGCCTTCGGGGAGGAGTAAGAAATTTCCAACCTGCTTACCCAAATCATTATCAGAGTAGATTAGAGCTATGCACCTCGCATGCAAATAGACCAGCTTGACAAAAAATAAATTGGAATTTAGATAACAACAAATAAACTGGATGGAAGGCTAATTTTGGTGCCTTGCCCTTGCATCAATGGAGCTGAAATGAAGACAGGGTTATTGAACTGCTGTGCACCACTCTGTCCTGACTTCTTATGCGGGTGGGACTCCTCCACACACAGACGCACGTGCCCCAGCACAAATGCTCCCTCTCGGTCTGCTTCAGGCTAGTGGTCACCATCACCCCACAGATGTCACATCATCCAGTGGCTATGCCTGTGTCTCTAGCATGCAGCCAGGTACCACAGGCTACCTGCCAAAGCAAGCCATCTTCTTACCTGTGTGCCCCTCAGAAAACACCCCCAGGCACTTGCTTGCTGGATGCATTATTCCAGCCATTGTCCCCAACCCCTTTCTACATCTCTCCACCTCTCACCAACTCCTTATCTATATCTCTGAAGACCACTTGTAGCAAAATTTTACAGTCAGGGAAGCTCATCTTTAAGTTGTTCTGCCGATCAGTCTGGCCATTTCCCCACTCTTGTCCTCTTTAGTCTGTTGGTGTCCTCAAGCTTTCCATTCTCTCCCATCAAAACCTTCTAGAAAGGACTCACTTGTCACTTATTTTCTGGTATGACTGCATTTTTATCTAAGGCAGTGGGCTTTAAGCTCAATGGGAAGTCTTCCCTTAGTACCCCCAAGAAAGACCTTTCAAGTGTTAATGAGGACTTGGGAAGGAGAGGTTCTCTGTGACTCTGCAATTATACCTCCCAAAGTAGTGCTTCTCAAAGCATGATCTGAGGACCCTGAGCGTCAGAAGCACCTAACTCACTGATTAAGCATGGAGTCTGCTAGACTGCTTCTTCCCCCTAAAAGCTGCTAAATAAGCTGAAGTGAGTCAGAAATCTATCCTTTAACAAAATTGCCCTGATGATTGTGAAGCCCAACAAAGTATATGAACTTCTGATCCTAGGACAATCAACACGCAGTGCTATGTTTGCCCAGCAATTAGCCTCCTAGGTGATCACCGAGGCCCACTTCCATTTCCCAGATGTGGATTCAACGCAGAGCGGCTGCATGGCTTACAGAACATCACACACTACTGGGCAGGAGAAGAGAGTACGTTCTAACACAAACTTCCTGACCCCAAAACCAGGACACGCCCCCTTCACTTCAGAATGAGTTTAGGAAAGAATGATCTAAATCAGGAGCCCCCTTATCTAAAGCAACTGTTGAAACTTCTGCCTAAAAGCAGAGCAGTATCTTTCAGACATTCTTCAAATTATAGTTCATCACAGGTCCAAGTGCTCAGTCAAATATTCCTTGGACCTGACATGGAGCCTTCAGGGAGAAAGTATAACTGCCCACTCAGTGCAGAGAGACTCTACAGAAGTCTTCCGTCTCCTGGTCCTATGCCCATGGTTCAGTATGTCACATTGGACCTAAATCTCTGAGCCTCCTGAATTCAGAAATTCCTTCACCTTCAACCGCATAAGCATATTTGGCCAAGACAGTGAAAAGTAGCTGCCAGAATAGAATCTTCAAGCCCAAAGAGGCCAGAAAGAACTAGAGAAATAGAAGATTTTGGAAACAAATATCATGGCAGTGATGACTTGACCAAGGCCAAGGTCATGATGACTTATGAAAAAAAGGAACTATTTGTAAATACCAGGATGCTAGTCTTTCATGATAAGAAAGGTTCACTTAAAAATACCTGGTCCAGAGGTGTCTGGAATGTTCAGCCTGTTAAATGTCACCTCCTGATTTCAGCTCAGTCATGACCTCGCAGTTCGTGAGATAAGTCCCATGCCTGGCTTAGCACTGACGGCACAGAGCCTGCTTGGGATCCTCTCTCTCCCTCTCTGTCTCTGCTCCTCCCCTGCTTGTGCTCTGTCTCTCTTTCTCTCAAAATAAATAAATAAACATGGAAAAAATGTTTTAAAAAGACACCTGGGGGGCTCAGTCCGTTAAGCGTCCAACTTTGGCTCAGGTCATGATCTCACTGTGGGTTCGAGCCCTGCGTCAGGCTCTGTGCCGACAGCGAGCTCAGAGCCTGGGGTCTGTTTCAGATTCTGTATCTCCCTCTCTCTCTGACCCTCCCCTGCTCACACTGTCTCTCTCTCTCTCTCTCTCTCTCTCTCAGAAATAAATAAAACATTTATAAATAAATAAATAAATAATAAATAAAAAGACACCTGGTCCAATGCCCCTTCTGAGGCTTGACTTCCTTCACTCAACTCTTCCAACAGCCCACATAGGAATTTCCAGTGACTATGTGACTACTCAAAATGACACACCTTATGTTTGGATCTTCCCACTTCTAGAAAGCTCATCCCCATGCGGAACCAAAATCAGACCTCATCCACCCAAAGAAAATAGAAAACAAGAACAGAGGATCAGAAACCAAATTTCTATAAAACCCACAGGAGAAGAGTTAGGAAAAGGAAAGACCTTTTGTTTACCATTGGGAGATTATATCATGGAGAAGGTTTGGGAGTTGGGCTTTGTTTTCTGTAATGTGTGGAGAGTATTTTTCACCCCAAAAGATTTTGCTCTTTGCTAATTCTAACTATTCCCCAGAGGGCAATTTCCTTCGCCTAAATAAGGTTCCTCAGGTGTAATGAACTATAAAAGAGATGAATAGACTCTTCCCCACTTAGAAAACCATCACAGACAAAGATCAATCGAAGCATCTTGCTTTCTTGTTTCCTTTAGGCCAGAGAAGGTAGAGCAGATGATCTCCAATATACACTAGGCTTTGAGGTCCAACTCAGGAGTCCCAGGGCTTCAAGACAGCAGGAAGGATTGAGCCAGACAGGATGACCGCCTCCCCACTGTTCCTCCTGTGGGCGAGAGTCTTACAAAGCTCAGGAACTCTTGAAAAAAGCCTCTAAATCATTAAAACAATTTCAAGGATCTAACTGTTCTGTGAGATAATATTAACTTTCCTGCTCTGTCGTTTCAGAGAAAGAAACCTGGCCCATTTGTAAATGAGTTAGAAATACCTTGGGGCTCCTGGGTGGTTCAGTCGGTTAAGCGTCTGACTTCAGCTCAGGTATTGATCTTACAGTTCCTGGATTAGAGCCCTGTGCTGGGCTCTGTGCTGACAGCTAGCTCAGAGCCTGGAGCCTGCTTCAGATTCTGTGTCTCCCTCTCTCTCTGACCCTCCCCTGCTCACACTGACCCTCCCCTGCTCACACTCTCTCTCTCTCAGAAATACATAAAAAAACATTAAAAGTTTAAAAAAAAAAAACTGCCTTTAAAAGAAAGAAAGAAAGAAGAAAGAAAGAAAGAAAGAAGAAAGAAAGAAAGAAAGAAAGAAAGAAAGAAAGAAAGACCATGCAGGATGGAGCACCTGGGTGGCTCAGTCGGTTGAGCATCCAGCTTCGGCTTAGGTCATGATCTCACGGTTTGTGGGTTTGAGCCCCACATCAGGCTCTGTGCAGACACCTCAGAGCCTGGAGCCTGTCTCTGGATTCTGTATCTCTCTTTCTGACCCTCCCCTGCTCATGCTGTCTCTCTCTCTCTCTAAAATAAATAAAAACATTTTTTAAAAATGTAAAAAAAAAAAAGAAATATGCAGGATTTGGTAACCTCTAGAAGTTGTCCATCTGAGTGTGGACTCTGCAGATATTTCTTCAAACCTGGAAAAGGCCTGTTTCTCTTAAAAAGTTTGAGTCGATCTCCCCCAGTTAGCCTTGGGGGCATGTACGAGGCTCTGGGCCTTTCATCTGGACGAGGCTAGCACAAGCAGGGAGAACGTTCATCTTTTGTTGGAAGATTACGAGAATAAACCATCTCGCATGGCCCTAACATATCTATATGGGAATAGGTACACAAACACCTGACTTAGAAAGGATTAGGATATTTATAGCAGGTCTTTCTGAGCCTGGGAAAAGGAAAACTACCTCAGAACAAATGGAAACTTAAAAAAAAAAATCATTATTGGGGCGCCTGGGTGGCTTAGTCGGTTAAGCGTCCGACTTTCGCTTAGGTCATGGTCTCGCGGTTCGTGGGTTCGAGCCCCGCGTCGGGCTCTGTGCTGACTGCCAGCTCGGAGCCTGGAGCCTGTTTCGGTCTGCGGCTCCCTCTCTCTCTGACCCTCCCCTGCTCACGCTGTCTCTCTCTCTCCTAGAAATAAATAAAAACATTTAAAAAAATCATTATTAAGCTAAAAATGTATTCAGAGACAGATTTGCCTCTCCATGTTTACATTATTTCATAAAATAAAAACAACACCCACCCCCTACACCACCACCCCATATTGATTCTAATAGACAATTAGCTGTATTTCCACAACACCAAGCATCTAGAAGAAGGGTGAATCATTCAGTCAAACATCTGCATGCCAGTCTACAATGTTGCCAAAAATCTGGATATCTTGAATGATTTGGATAGCCAGCTGTATTTTTCCTTTTTTTCTTTCTCTAAACTCCCTAAAATGACACTAGTGAAAATACATTAAAGACTATCTGCAGGCACCCTACAAACATAAAGTGTCATCATTACTGACGTCTCATTGCTCTAAAAAAATTATATGAAGCCTTTAGAAACATTTCGAGTAAGAAATACCTTCTCGACTATAAATCAATAAAACCATATATTTCTCCGCCACCACCTCTCCCACTCTGAACATTACAGAAGCAGCTCAGGAAAACAAGAGAGAATAACAATAAATGATATTACAATGTTGCTTTGAAATGAGAATTGGTAGTATGGGGCAGGGGGGAAGCAGATGGGAAAGAAATGAACCCAGAGAGGATGATTTTTGTTTAAATAAGTTCATAATATGTGAAATGCACAATGGAAACTGACAGGGGAGGTGGAGGATCATTGTTTGAATAGCATCAATATAAACACAGATGCAAAAGAAATTGGCTTGGGAGATGGAAGAGCCTAGTCTGAATAATGTTGTATACCAATAAAACCCATAAAAAACGGGGGGGAAATATAGAGAGCAGGTGATTATTTCCGTGATGCTTGAAGATGTACATTTCCACAGATATCAAGGGGAAAGGGAAAGATCCCTTAGCTGTCCCTTAGTTGGCTATTTTTGCTACAGTTCATAATTCTTCAGGTTTCGCCAAATCACAGTTTGTCTGTTTGGTTGACTGTATGCTAAGCAGGCTTCTATCTTATAGTGAAAGAGGCTGTATAGGGGTCAGTCCTGGGAAATATAAAATACGGAGATGTGAGGCTCAATCGAACTCCCGGACCTTGCTAACATTCATGCTGGTTAATGAGAATCACAAAATATTTAGGGCAGGCAGAGGACACAGGAGCCTGTCTTTCCTCAAGCTCACCTGACCATCCACTCCTATTGTGCTTCGGGGAGTTTCTCACTTCTCGGTGCCTCTCTTCCTTCATTACTTGCCATGACTACGTTATCCTGGGGAGAGAGAAGGATGTTTGTTGATTATATAGTAATATTTATCAAATATATCAGTAGAAAGAGCAACTACTCCTCACTGGTGCCTCTTAGGACTCTACTAGCCTGTCTGAAAATCTTTTGAATGTATCCGTTAAAAGTCACCATGGATTATAACAATGATAGCCAATTTGTATGAAACCACAATGTGCCTGGTAGGCACTGCGGAAAGTGCATTCCCCACATCATCTCATCTGACTCTCACAATAATCCATGAAGTAGACTGATTATCCCCATTTTACAGGTAGGGAAAATGAGGCTACGAGATATTTAGTAAGTTGGCTGAGGTGACAGAGCTATTAAGGAGAGCCAGGTTCAGGTGTCCTGAAGTTCATAGCTGGCTTCCTTAACTCAAGAGTCATGATTGATCTTACAAGCATGACATTATTTGAGAGATGTGAGCAAAGTTCACCCTGACCCCAGTCTCCCTTTTAGAGGTGCCTGAAATATCATCATTAATAATTCAACACTTTGTATTAAGCATTGCTCTTTTCTAGCTGGGCTCGTTTTGCAATATCTTTTTCTTTTTCTAAAAAAAAAAAAAAAGTGCATTCATCTACTTTCCTCTATGACAATTAAGACCCAGAAAAACCCAGGAGATGGAAAGAGCAAAGGATGCATAAAAAATGCAGGAAGAGGGAAGAGAAGGCACCCAAAACAGCCATTACCTACTTCATCCATTTTTTGTGGGTGAGTCTTCTGAGGAGGAAGGAAAATGAAAAACGGTAAGAAAGATTTTCATTAGACTCAAAGCACTCCTATACATAAGCCATGGGCATGATCAATAGCAAGAAGCCAAAGAGTGTCCTTCCTTGGAGATTTTCAAGGTGAGATTTCTTTTGGTTGAGTCGGAAGCCATCTTGCCAGATGGCAGAAGATGGACAAGATGACCTTCAGATAGAGCCTCCCATGCTGGCCTCCTCTGCACTGGCGCTAAACTGATTGACAGTTCATTTGGAGCTTCTTGAGATAGACTCTTCCTGTTTCATCTTATTTCTGTTACTATGGACAGAAGAGGCATCTCTTTTCTGTGAGAAGGGCCAGTGTGAGAATGCAGTTCCCTTGTGATAAGAGTCAGGAGGAAGAATAAGCAGGAAAAAAAGGGAAAGGCTCTTTGTTGTTGATAACTGAAAGGGGCAGATGCTTCATAAAAAAATGACAAGCAATAGTCTTTTCAATAAGGTGATAATACTTGCACTTGATCTGATGTGTGGCTGCTCTGGCAATGCTGTCTGAAGAGGCAACTGCATTAAGAGGCTCACGATGTGCTCGGGTGAAGGAATTCTCTTCTTCCAAATCAAAACATTATTCTCTTTTACCAATCGCAATTTGTAGTTCAATGAACAATGATGGAATTTTATTTTAAATCCTTTCTTTTTCTTGGTTCTTTGAAAACTCTTAGAATGTGCAACTCTCAGCCCGAAGCCCCCAAGCATATAGTCTTATTTTTAAAGTGAAGCCAGAGATTTGGGGTATAAAAAAATCAGAGGAACATTTTGTCTCTGCTTTATAGGAGACTTGTCTGAGACTGAAAGTCCCTTTGAGGAGTCTCCACGTCCATCCCTCTGACTGTAGGCAAGATGAACTAACTGAAGCCCACCTCATAGAACCCTCGGAAACTTGGCACCACTCCCTTGTCTCTATGTTGTGGGTTCAAGCTGGTCCTCTTTGTAAACACTGGCGACTCTCTACATTCCAACATTCCCATCCTGTCTCTGGCATCATAAATGCATGGCAGAGTAACACATTGTGATGTTACTGGCATAATTTTTTCTCTACTTCCTTGTGATCACTCTTATTCCTGTGGATGACAAGGGGCCACTTTTACTTCCGAGAGCAATGATGCCACATTGTCAGCTTCCTATATAAAATGCTGAGATTTCCTTTTTTTTAAATGTTTATTTATTTTTTTTTTTTTGAGAGAGAGAGAGAGAGCAGAGGAGGGGCCGAGAGAGAGGGAAACACAGAATCTGAAGCAGGCTCCAAACTCTGAACTATCAGCACAGAGCCCAAAGGGGGGCTGGAACCTATAGACTGTGAGATCATGACCTGAGCCAAAGTTGGACACTTAACCAACTGAGCCACCCAGATGCCCCAAAATGCTGAGGTTTCTGGCATAAGCAGAAAGTGTAATAAATGAAGTGCTTGTGGATAGAACTGTTTCTGCCTCACTCTCCTGGCATGTATGGGGAGAGAGAGAAGGACTGGAGAGCCCCTAGAAAGCAGAGATGAGGGTCCGTCTTTGAATCATGCCCACCACCTCCAGATAATTTGGAAGAGGGGAGAAGGACAAAAACCTGATTTTCTGGGGTCAAAGAGAGATCAATGTCTTACTGGTCCCACCTGGGGTTACAGTCTTCGGCATCTTCCAGGGACCCTTCTGCCTTTGTGTGTGTGAAAAATAAGGCGGACGGGCTGTAAGGGGGTAGGTAGGGCAGAATAAAGACTCCTGACAGCCCCGTATTGTTTCTACCATCAAAAAATTACTCACAAGTGATCCCCAAGCTCATGAGAAGGGCTAGGAAGGGCTGAAGTTCATGAGAAGGACTAGGAAGGGCTGAAGCTCATAAGAAGGGCTAGGAAGGGCTAAAGCTCATGAGAAGGGCTAGGAAGGGCTGAAGTTCATGAGAAGGGCTAGGAAAGGCTGAAGCAGGGTAGAAGGATGCACAGGAAGATGGGAACAAGGCAGTGCAGGGAACCCTCGTGAACCTGGATAGTTGGAGGCTACAGTAAAACCAAAATACTTCAGTGAATGAAAGATGGATGATTGAACGCCTACCTGGTAGTGGGAACAGTGTAAAAGGGGCTGCCCCGAGGACCCAGCTTCACATCATGTCTCGTAGGACGTCAGCCAGGGCCCAAACGGGGAGAAGCTGGGAAATGGCCACCCTCTGCCCAGGTGACACTTGACAGTGGACCATGGTAGAACCACCCTCCTCCCCATCAAAAATCAGGGCCAAGGAAGAGGGAGAAGGAAAAAGCTGAAAGGGAGAAGTTTTTGGTTCTTTTCAAATCTAGAATGTGAAAGAATGATAACCCTATATTCCTGAGAAGATACCATGTAGGACTGAGTTTACCTGAAAGTGACTAGATTAAGTTTGTGCATCAGGTGGAATAAGGGCTCGGATTCAGAGAATTAAATGGGCTTTTAGGAAAATGAAGAAATTTATTTTTGTTCACCTGAGCCTGTGTCCTTGAAAATTCATATCCATCAGTTTCCATTCCATGGAGACTCTTACATTACATACTGTTGAGAAACAATGTAAATAAGGACCTGCCAACAGAATCACATGAGCCGCCTGTCATTAGTGCTTATGCACAGTGCTCCTGGCACACTCAAGGAATCCGAGTTGCTCACAGATCTCTTGCAGTCTGAGCAACGATTGCTATAGGAGATGAAGTTTTAGCCTCAGTGTGGCTAGCTGCAAGGCACCATCTCATTAGGTCCCTTTCTCCAATTAATTATGCAAATGGGTTATTGATTATTAATTAGAACATTTAGTGATGTTATTAAGAACTCGGAAGATAAATCTTTTTGACTTGTATTTAACTGGTAGATTATATAAGCAATAAAGAATACATGGGCAAGAGCTGTATAATTACATTTTATGAATAGCAGAAACCTGTAAGGGATGTGGGGAGATTTAATTGACGTTTAACAAGATAACTACAGCAAATTAATTAGGATTTATCTGCTAAAATATGAATTAACTTCTAATAATATTTTAACCAGCTACTTTATGATACTAGTGTCTTCTTATTGTTGCTAAAATATCTAAATAAAGCATCCTGCAGTTAAGATGATAGTGCTAATTTGTCTTCCAAATAATCAATCAGCTTTTATTGATATTTACTGTGTATTCAGGACATATTAGAGAATGAAAGGAAATGTGCGTCTAGTTCCTGCTGTCGCAAAATGCACAGCAGAGTTGGAGGGAAAATACTCAATACAAGGGGACTGGTGGGAAGAAGAACATTAGTGGGATTTCAAATTCGGACTCACTTTACTTCTTTAAACCTCAGTTTTCTCTTCTGTGAAATGGGAAGGTTAATATGAAGCTCAGAGTTTGGTGTGCATATGCCAATATCAGTGCCTAGTACCTAAAATCTCTGTGTAAATATCAGATTCCTTCTCATCTTACTGTGTGATTCTGACCAGAAAACACCATTAGTGAAAGCCATTGATACATGTGCCAAAGGTTGTGTCCTCTAGTTGTTCAGGAGAACAGTGTTTGTAAACATAAACATAATATAATGCTTATAAAAGGGAAAAGGTCAAATAAACAGTGATGGCTTCATACTATAGGGAAATGCCCACCCTTGAGCAGAGTGAGCTTCATTCAGGTGGGCTAACAGGGCTATATTTCCAGGAATTTTACAAAATGTAAATGTGATGCTATTTATAGTAAAAATGGACACAGGCAATATAAATACCACACATTCTCCATGGGCACATATGCATGTACATAAAAACATCGGAAAATAGCTGGAAATATACACCTCAACCACTGTCCTATGCTAACTGTGGACAAGGGGAAAGTTATCAAAGGGGACCTTAGTGTTGTCTACAAAATTTTATCTTTAAAGGCTATGTAGATGATATCACTCATGTAATTAAATTTTAAATTATACAAAAATGGGACCAGAGGGCAGATGAAACATCAGAGTGGTTTGGTGGGCCACAAAGGATGGGAAGAACAAAGCAAAGCATGGGAAAGACAGAAAACATTCGCTGGGTCCCAGGCCTGAGCTTCTGGGAACACTCCTTACACAGCATTACGGGGAGGCTGTGGAGGACAGAGCGAGGCCCTGAGGGACAGAAGCTGGAAAAGAAGGCGAAGTAAGTGAATAAGCGTACAGGGGGAGTCATCCGGAAACCGGGCAGAGGAGTTTGTACCCGGGGAAGAAGCACTGAGAAGCACCTATGAGGTCTGGAGCAGGAGAAGGGCGAGGTCCAAGGGGCGTTTTAACAGAATTTTTTGAGCACACACAAGGAGAAATAGAGAGTCCGCCCCCCCGCGAAGGGTGAAGGCACCCGGGTGTGCAGTGTTAAACACTCAGTCTGCAGAAACCAAGAGGAAAGGGCACATGTGAGGGATGTTTGGAAGCAGGCCATCACGGCAATTGATGAAGGAGGGGAGACGTGTTGAAGGCCATTTCAAACTGTGGAGCCTAGTAGCCTAGAGTTCCCCGGAGCCGCACCCCAGGCGGAATCCTGGTTTGGGAGACAGGCAACAACTTTAATGATTAAAACAAAAGGGTCTGATTTTTTAAATGTAGAAATCAAGATGATGGTTGGACAACTAGATAGAAATGCACGCATGAGTATGATAGTCTAGCTTACTTCTAAGAGCTGTCAGCCAAAGCCCATGGTCCAAATTCCCCAATGACAGGTGTGAAACCAGCATGGAGGCAAAAAACAAGAGAGTCAAGAATGGAAGTTGGGGGTGCGGGTGGGGGTGAATGGTGAGGGGGGAGAGGAGTCTCTAGACAGAAGTTCAATGTTCACATTTGCAAATCCTCAGACAGGTGATATTTACCAGGTTCAGGTGCCTGTAAAAGAATATTCTACCCACGCCAAGAGACCTCTTAATTTCTTCAGAAATAATGTTTTAAACTGAGGGAAGCCCCAAAGGCTGACCCGTCAGTCAAAAAAGCAAAGCTGTACACAGTCCATCCTAAGGATGTCTTTTCCTGGAATTGTACATCCCACTCTGCTCCCCTGTTTGCATAAACTAAGAGCCACGCAGGAGAAATCACTATTTCTCTGGTTAAGCCTCTCCTGAGAGGCTCCTTGTTGCCTCCATCAGAGATGTTATGTTTACTAAATGACTGAATCTTTGCATTGGCCTGCTGTCCATTTGCTCTTACTGATTCAAAATAAAACCAATAGGAGATCTGTAGGTACAGATATTATAGTAAAAGATTCTAATTTAAAATGTAGAATTCTAGGTGATGCTTAGACATCTAAGTGGAAGTGCCCATGTATGTATGTATGTCTGTATGTGGATACAAGTAGTGTCACTCTCTATGTTTTTTATTACCAGGAACTGGCTCACATGATTATGTGATTATAGAAGCTAAGTCCCAAGATCTTGGGTCAGCGAGCTCAAAACCCAGAAGAGTCGACTGTCGATAGCCAATAGTATATAGCTGACCATTAAACAACATAGGTCCACTTATATGTGGATTTTTTTTCAGTAATGTATTTTTTCTTTCTTATGATTTTCTTAGTAACATTTTCTTTTCTCTAGCTTACTTTGTTGTGAGAATATAGTATACAATATATACAACATGCAAAATGTGTATTAATTGACTGTTAAGGCTTCTAGTCAACAGTTGGCTATTAATGAACCTTTGGGGGAGTCCAAAGTTATACACAAATTTTTTACTGTGCCGGGCGACAGCGTCCCTAGCCCCTGCATCATTCAAGGGTCAACTGTAGTTCCAGGTCAAAACCAGCAGGCTTGAGATATAGGAAGACCCCGTGTTTCAGTCTGAAGGGAGTAAAAACCCTATGTCCCAGGTTCACGGCCATCAGGCAGGAGGTGCTCCCCCACACTCGCACACTCTCAGGAGGTCAGCCTTTTTGTTCTATTCAGGTCTTCATCAGATTTCATGAGGTCCATCTGCACTGGGGAGGGCCATCAGTTTCACTCAGTCTCCCGATGCAAAGGTTAATCTCACTCCAGAAACATCTTACCCAGAATAATGTGTGACCACACCCTGTGGCCCAGTCAAGTTGACACATATCATCAACCATCATACCCAACATTGTTCCTTACAATTGCTGATGAACAGGGCTCTGTATTTTCCTTCTGGTTCTGCCCCTCTGAATTTCCCTTCTTGGGGAGGAAGGTGACCATGGGAAGATGGAGAAGGAAACATGCCACCTTCATTTGGCAACCTGGTCTCAGAAGAGATCCAGGAGAGACTGTGGGATTCTCCTTCAGGGATGTGCCAATGAGACTCTATACTGAATGGGAGCCTGGACGAGACGGTCAAGAATTTTCCAGCTCTCAGGTTCTATGATAAGTTCACTCTTTCTGGACTGCTTTTCCTTATTGTATGGTGATGAAGGAAGCTTCAGAGCTTGGTGGGGGCACGATGTAAGTTTTGCCATTCAGCTTCCTCCCAAGTTAATAGGGTATTCCCTTAAGGGTGCAGGAGAGTGCAGTGTGTAAGAACATAGCCTACGTCATTAGTCGGAGCTGAGGTCAAATTTCAGCTCTGCCAGCCAAGTATGGTGGCAAATTAGTTCCTTATATTTTGTAGGACTCACAGGATTGCTGCAAAGATAAAATAAGTCATGTGTAAACAGTATTTCTGATGGTGCCTACCATTTGGATGGCATCCAGTAAGTTGTTGTTATTGATACTGAAAGCAAGCCCATTTCACCAGTTATCAGTCACTGCATCCATCCAATAATCCAGCCAAGAGGTCATTTGTTGCCACCTAGTGGTCATTAATCACACTACGCCACATAGGTCAACCTACCCAAACGCAATTGATAACCAGGGCAGACAAACGTAGGCGCCTAAATATGAAAGAAAAGGCAGAGAAAGGATTACGTACCGGTGAAATTACCACCTTCACCCCCTGAAGGTTGGTTTTTTTAGCCTCCTGCTGCTTGGTGACAGGAACTGGCTCAGCAAGAAAGCATTGATGCATGTGCACTGAGATGTGTTTTGTTATAAATTGGAAAGTTCATTTTGTTATTTTTAAGAGCCTATTTATGAGATTAGTAAAGTGTATGGAAAGGTGGGTAGAGAGATAAGCATGTGTTCTGATTAAATGGAGCTCAGGCCAGTATAGTGTGGAAGAAAAACTTCAGTGACTCTAATTTTTGGGAGCCCCACACAGAGTTTTCAATGAAATCCAGGCTAAACTGCCATAGGCACCGTGTGTTGTTGAAGGTTTTAGCAAACCCAAGCAGAGATCAAGCTTCAAACTCACCTCACTTCCTTTCCTCTCTGGCTCCAAAACTCCACAGAGACATCGTTTTGCTGGGGGGAGGGGAGGGAGGGGGCGGGAGGGGGAGAAAAAGAAAAAAAAAGATGGTTAGGCAGTCTCCTTCCATTTCCCCAAATGTCAAAGTGAAGTCCAACAGAAAGCAATTAACAGATGTCTGCCCAGCAGAGAGTGTGGGAGTTCCAGGCAGAAATGAGCGCAGGCATATCTTAGCATATCACAGGGTGGCCCCATTTACTCCCCATTACCCAGCTAAAAATAACCTCTCCGCTTTTTCTGCTTTCTGTCTTTATTAGCATCAGTCCCAACAGGTTAGCTCTTTCCCCTTGAAAGCTTCCTTAAACAAGTGGCAAGTGAGAAAACTAAATTCGGACTCTGCACAGGTGCAGATTTCCCCGGGGAAATTCTAGCCTCATCCTGGAATTGGAGGTGCACGGGAGCTACTATCAAATATTCCCAACTCTTTACCCCAGACCCCAGCAGCCCCCATCCTGGAGGTATGAAAACAACCAAACTGCCCCGTAGGGGATGAGGTTCTGTGTGGTTTTATAGCAAGATCTTATTTGTGACACTAAATGAGCAAATCATAAAGCATCTAAAATGATTAATTTCTCACCGGGGCTGTCAACGAGCTGTCACCAGCTGACAGTTCTGTCATAAGTGTCATTTATAATGTCACAAGTCTATCCCCCATCAATGTCATTAAACAATTATACTTGGTTTTGAAAAAAGAAAGGGGGAAGGCAGGGGGACTCACGGAAAGCCGTATGCAAAGCTTAAGCAATTATATACTTTGCTGTTCCTGGGTGGCGATCCCTGCCAACAATTAAGTCTTACTTGATTTGTTCATTTAGGCAAATTATCAATAATTTGGAGGCGTCAGCCTGGGTAATCTTTTCCTCTGCTGGCAGCAGCTCCCATGCCCTGCCAGGACTTATAGCAACAGGATCGAGATGCAGCATTGATAATTAGCCTTCTCAGCACCAGGGCCTGCGGCTCTGTTCTCTCTGTGCCCTCATTGGTGTGTGTCCTTTGCCAGCACATGGGTGAGACCACGAATTCTGGGCGCTGTTTAAATGAAGATTGCTCTTCTAAGAAGTATGACTCTTTTCCCCTTTTCCGTGCAAAATTTTGGTAAATGCAATCAAAATTAGGCTTTGCAGCTACAAGATCATGCAGATATTCCCTTCTGTCCTCTGTCCCACTTCTGCATGCTATGTGGACCCCTGTGTTAAACTCCCACTCAGGCCCCTGGGCATCTATGGCATATCTATGGGAGTAAGGTCCGTCTCAATGGCTATGTTCACTAGAACAGCCATACAAATGTCCCTTCTGATTATTGTGTGAAAGCAATAGAAAAACATGAGTAAGTATATGGGGAGGGGGTAGGGGTGGGTGAGTATATAAGACCAGAATTTGTGAGGATGAAAGAGAGAAAGACAGAAGGGCACCCTTGAATTCCATTGAGGGATTCCTTTCTGGAATGGGGAACCCCATTCTGGGGTCTGGCCAGCAAGGGCAATTTCCTTCTAAGAGCAACGGCAAGCAGGCCAGAAAGGCCCTGAACTAGTTATCCAAAAAGAGACACTTGTACCAAATGTGATCTGGGCAGCCGTCCTGTAAACCTTGAGTTCCCATATAGATCTGACCCACTTCTGGTGGATTCTAGCAACAGTGCCTGACTGCTCTTGGTTAAAAGTTTTATGATTTTGGGGGCGCCTGGGTGGCTCAGTTGGTTAAACGTCCGACTTCGGGTCAGGTCATGATCTCACGGTTCGTGGGTTCGAGCCCCGCGTCGGGCTCTGTGCTGACAGCTCAGAGCCTGGAGCCTGCTTCAGATTCTGTGTCTCCCTATCTCTCTGATCCTCCCCTGCTTGCTCTCTGTCTCTCAAAATAAAGACATAAAAAATTAAAAAAAAAAAAAGTTTTACGATTTTGGCTTCTTTTTTTAGCATCTGGGGCAGACCACTGTTTGGTGTTGCTTGTTTATTTGTTTCCCATCACCATTTTCCTCTTAGGTAGAGAAGACCCCTATTTCTTCAGCAGGACCATTCCTTGCCCATTCCCGGACTGTGTATGTTAGGTGGGGCTGATCCAGGCATGATCAATGAGAGCATCCTGTCTCCCTGGCCACAGTAATTAGTCCAGACAGGAAAGATGAGCCAAATTGATCCCATGAAGGCCCTGAACTTTTCCTGGTACTAATGAGATGGAGTTTGAGTCTGGAAATGCTGGAGGACTCTCCTGTCACCATGAGGGGAAAATGTGCCTGACAATGAAGTCAGCTCAGAGAAAGACAGAGAGACAGCATGAGGTGTTGTAGGAGTATCTGGCCCAGTGTGCTAGAAGCTAGTCCACCCTTGGACTTTTTTAGTTGCGTTAACCAATAAACTTCCTTTTCACCTAAGCTTGGGCACAATAGATTTCTATTGCCCTCATCCAGAGGAATCTTAATTGGTCCAGAATCTTCTCTCCTCTCTTCTCCAGTTCTTCCCTTTTGTGTTTACACCCAGTTTGCTTGTGAGCATATTTCTACGTCCTGATTTCTGATGTAAAGATTTCCACTTTGTTCCTTTGTTGTAGCATCATTTGGTTGGGTAAACTGCCCAAACTGTCTTGGCATCTCCATCCATTGACCCAATGGCAGAAAATGGCAGAAGGAGGCGTTAACATGTGGAGCTGACATCCAGCTGGCTGTCTGAAATCCCGTGTCGGCATTTAGAAGCTCTCTCCCTGGCTGGCTGGATTGAAGCCAGTTCTTTGAATGTAACTCTAACTAGGGCTAAGTCATACATAAAGATCACTCCAGTATCCCTTTCCAATCTTAGCAATAACTACATGAGGAAAGGGGGGGGAGGGTGGCATGGAGGAGGAAGGAAGAAAGGAGACCGTGGAGCAGGATGGGATGTGGCCCCTTGTCTCTTGCCCCCGTATCCCACGTGAACACGATGTCATGAAGTCACGCTGACCCCTCCTGGGGACACAGGTCCGTAAGACTTTTTGAGTTGCACTGTTGAGAACAGCAAGAGTCTGGCCTAAGTTGCCTCAAACATTGCTCAGCTTAAATTGCCGGTGCTCTCATGTTCTCACTCTTCCCAAATATTCTCTCCTCGCTTAGCCTCATTCATTGAGTGTCAGCTTCCATTCCTCCACATTTCTCTAGTTCACCTGCCATTTAGCATCACATCACCTCCTATTTCACCACTGCCCCTGCCACTCTGCCTCAGGCTCCAGGGAGTGTCCAGCCCTTAGAAGATGGCATTTATCAAATTACCCACTGCCGTTTAACAGAGGGAGGACCCTTTGTTATACCCTGCATGGGGTAAGTGGAAAGATATCCACCCAGAGGCGGAGAGGGTTATCCATCACACCTGGCATGGCATTTGGACAGGGTCTATTGGCTGTCAAAGAAAAGCCTGGCAAAAAGTGCAAATTGAGTCCATTTGGTGCTTGCTTTGTCCTCAACACCATTCCTGCCAATGATGTTCCGCTGAATTGACAGGCTTTCTGGATGAATCAATCGGTCCTTTTGTCATCTGGTTGACTCAGAAACAGTTCCCCTTGAGCTCTTTGGTTTGCAAAAGATAAATACACACTGACCTGAAAGAACATTAGCATAGAGTAAATGTGTGATATCTAGTTGCATTTTGCAAACAGAAGCAAATTTAAAAGAAGGAGTTACGGACAGAGAGAAAGATGAGGGTGGAAAGAGAGAAAGAAGAGAGGGAGAGAGACATGGCATCTGACAGCAACTCCACCTGGACACCGCCCCCGCCCGCCAGCTGTGCTCTGCTGGAAGCCCAGGTTTGCCCTTCCCCAGCATCTGTGGTTGGGGCCCAGGTGTTTCTGGAACACTGAAGGGATTCTGTGGTTGGTATCAGAACTAATGCCAAGAAAAGAAATCCAAATTACATTTAAAAGAAATCTACCTTTTATCTTTTAACCTTAGGCCTTCCCCAGCCATGCAGAAAAATCAATCTTGACTAATCCACTGACCAAGAAAAAGGGAAAAGAACAGATGAGAACCTTGTATTTAACAGCTGCTTGATGCTTAAAGAGGAATTAAAGGGAAGTTGATTGGAGAGCTCACAAGCAAGAGACATCCAGGCTCAAAAGCCTGAAATTAGGAACTCTTATTGGTATTCCATGACTGGTCATGAGTCATGAAGACAAAGGATGCGGTTATATTACATTTTAGCTTACAAATTTTAAATCAACAACTAAGTGTGGCTTTGCTGAGGTCATGTTTTCTTGATGCTCTTTGCTGAGAGCTGAGAAAAACTCTAGTTCTCTTCTATCTGGGGTAGAATATAGCAAACTCTATGACTATTATATAAGCATTAGCTGGAGAACTCAAGGCAGAATTATTGCCCTCTGTGATATAATAAAGAATATATCTGGTCTTTGTCCCCAGTTCCTGACACCAAACTTCAAAAACCCTTGGAATTTCCAGAGTGATAGGAGTGACTTTTGTTATTCACAAGGAGTCTCTTTAATATATCTGAGTTTATACTAAGGAGGTGACTTCATGGTAGGCCCTTAGGTAGTTTCAGGGGCTGACCCCTCCAGAAAGACAACATATGTGATTAGAGTTGAAGCGTAAAGACCCACCCCCAAACTCCAGGGACAGAGGAGGGACAGGAGGTTGACTTCAACCACATGGTCAGTGATTTGATCAAGTACGCTCACTTAATGAGACCCCACCTTAAACTCTGGACACTGAAACCCAGGTGAGTTTCCTGGTTGGCGAACATATCCGTGTACCAGGAGGGTGGTGCATCCTGGTTCCATGAAAGCAGGATCCCCTGCATCAGGACCCACCTAGACCTTGCTCTATGTATCTCTTCATCTGGCTGTTCATGAGCGTTCTTTATAAGGACATGGGAACTGGAAGCAGAGCACTTTTCTGAGATCTGTGAGTTCCTCCAGAGAATTCCTGAACCTGATTGGGCTATGGGAAAGCCTAAAATTATAGTCAACTGGGCAGAAATGAGAAATGTGGGCAGCCTAGGTACTTAAGGCTGGCATCTGAAGTCAGGACAGTCTTGTGGGGAACCTTGATCATTTTTTTGTGGGGTCTGACCCTAACCTCAGGTAGATTAGTGACATCATTGAATCTAATTTTAGAACACTCAGTTGATGTCAGAAAATTGGTGTCAGAATATACCCATTTTAAGTATCCCCAAGTGAAGGACCCACAAAAGGGTCTGTTTAGGATAAAGACATGTGGTCTTTGAGACTATTATCACCTTACATTGTCATAGCAGTAGGAAATCGGGTGGAACATTCACTTGGGCTCAGAGTCAAAGTTCATAGACTTTGGGGACTGAAAGCACCAGGAGATGGAATCCGTACTGTCATCTGCCAGAAGATGGCTCTCCAAACATCTCAGAAGCATAGTTGCTTTGCAACTATCTTTTTATGGGACACCTAATATACTCCCCTAGCAACCTACCCAACCGTCACCCACCCCCTACTTTGCTTTCAGCCAGATCTCTTACTACCACTTTAGCATGAGATGTATTTCATTTATTTGTCTACATCTTCCAACAGAATGCAAACTCTGAGGACATGAACTTTGTACACTCATTGGTATGCCTCCAATGCCTAGAACAATGGCTCACACATAGTAGGTACTTAATTCATGCTTATTAAATGAAAAAGAGTCCCAGCTTAACAGAATCATATGCTAATGGGAAATTTTAGTGGCTTAGCCCAGGATAGGCAAACCTACTTTGTCTACTCTATCTGGTAATTATGGATGTATTGTTATGCTCTCTTGTTTCCTGGTTTTCATTTTCCACTGACTGAAATTATGCTTATCTCTTAGGGTTCGATTCTGGTCTCACTTCCTCAGTAAATTTGTCCTGACAATCGCAACCCTTACTGATCTATCTTTTCTGCAGTCCCTGCCAAGGCCAAGGATGTGTCCCACACAATTATATGCCGTCCTATCGTCTTTTTGGACTAGTCTGCATATAACTAGAGGTAAGCTCCCTGAGGAACAGAACACAGCCTCACATATACATGATTTGAATCACCCACAAAACTTAGGTCACTTAGTAGATATTCAAAAAATATTCGTTCATTAAACTTGCTGCAAGATCTTGAGGCTTCTAAGTTCAGTAAAGTCAGACCTGAGGAATTCTATGCTCCCTATGTGTACACCTTCAATATCCTGTATAAAAACCTATCTAATTATCAGTATGCAAATCTGACTGTCAAATCCTGAATATCTGAATTTATTTTATTTTTTATCTCTGTGTGCCCAGGGCCCAACACGGTGCTCCAACACAATAGGAATCCAATTTTTATTTTTATGAATTGTATGAACCGAAGTAACAAAATGCATTCACTACATTTCTGTGCCCTCACTTTCCCTAGTACAGTGTGAGGTCCTGAGTAGGTCCTCGATAAATACTTACAGATGCTTGTCTTCCCTCATCTGACTGGACAGAAATACAACATTCTCTTTTGCTGAATTTTTCTACCCATCACTCCACAAGTGCCCGTGCTGAGGTCTCAGGACGGATTATGGAGGTTGCCTCCGAGACAGGATGGAAATGCAGAATGTGAGGGTGGTGGCCAATGGGGATAACAAATCTCTCTTATATTTTTCTTCTTTTCTTTTTTGTAATGGCAACAGCAAATTCACCATTTTCACCTTTTTTTAAGGGCACAGTTCTGTGGCATTAGGCACATTCACATTGTTCTGGAACATCACCACAGTTTATCTCCAGAACTTCTCCGTCTTCCCTAAAAACTTCTGTCCCCGCTCAACTCCCCGTTTCTCCCTTCTCTCAGCCTATACAGCCATCATTCTACTTTTTAGCTTCATGAATTTGGCTTATATAATGTCTTTGAGGTCCATCCATGTTGTAGCATGCATCACAATGTTTTCCTTTCTAAGCCTGTATGATGTTCCATTGTATGTGTATGTCGCATTTCGTCTTCCCTTTCATCCATCCAGGGTAATTTAGGTTGCTTCAACCTTTCAGTTATTTGTGAATAATGCCACTATTGAACGTGGATGTGCAAATACCTGTTTGAATTCCTGCTTTCAATTTTTTTTTAGGTATGTGCCCGGGAGTGGAATTGTGGGATCCTGGGTGAACCTTTGTTAGTTTTTTGAGAAACTGTCATACTGTTTCCTACAATGACTACATCATTCTTCTTACCATTTAAAAAAACTATGTATTCTCTTACTTGTATTTCGAATTGCTGATATATTGACATGGTACAACACACAATGTTCATAACAAAACATCTACTTTTTACTCTTGTCTCCACGCCCTTTATTTCCCCCTCTAACGGCAGCCAGTGTTACTATGTACCACTGCGTGACTGTTAAACACGCAAGTCACCCCTATAACCCAAACAAGTCTAATATCCAGACTGAGGCTAACTTACCTAACAGAAAGGTTTTAAAGCTATCTGCAGTCTGCTCAGAGGTTAATGGAAAACAGAGCTCTGAAATGCACTGTACATAATGAATAACAAATACCCTTTTAAGATTAATATTATTAAAGCACCAACATGGTATTATCCAAAATGTATGAAGTGTCTTCTCTCTCTCTCTCTCTTCTCTCTCTTTCTCTCTCTCTCTCTCTCTGGCCCTTAAAATACATTGAAAGCATTACCTAATGCCCACTCCAAAAGATTAGTTCCCTTTGAAAGAAAAGAGTCAACATGCATACCACATCCCAGCACATCCTGCATCTTTTCCATTTGGGTTCGCAGTCAGACATTTCCCCGTTTAAGAAAAAGAGCATTTGCAAAATGGCTCTTGGGGCTTAATTGGTATTTCTTTCTTTTGCCTGCCAGTATAATCCAGGAGAGGAGACTGCAAAGCAATTTAAGAACATTAGCATTGTTCCTAAATACCCACATCCAAGGTTAGTGAATACAACTGGTAAAGCCCAAAGAGCACCTAGGGAGATTAAAGGAGGTTTTGAAGCAGAACGCATGATTCTAATGAACTTGGGCTCTGCTTCATGGAAGAAGAATCTATCTAAATACATTAGAGCCAACGGAGCAGACAGGAGGCAGGCAGCTACCTAAATGCCAGAGATGCTGTTCTCAGTAAGTTGAGAAGCGCTACAAACAGATTCAGGCCCGTTGCAAGCTCTGAGTCGCTGCAGGGTGCTCATTATGACTTCCATACTATTGGTGAGAGAAGATGCCCCCAGTAGGGTGTACAGAGCCACAACATATGCACTCCAGCTGTCTCGGTGAATGTCCCCCTGGTGTCCCTCACGGCAGAGGCCACTGCTTCATTTCCTCCTCTCGTGGTACAGATGAATTAATTTGTCTGGAGGCTGGAGAAGGGTTTTTGGAAAGAAAAGAGTGTCTGACAGGTAGGTACAAGGTAGAAATAATTGTCCAAGTTTCTTTTTTTTTTACTTCAATAGTATTGTTACCTAAATGATTAGCTGGATAGAGCCAATATGACGACATTTCAATTCTACACACCCAAAATAAACAAGAGATAAAATTATAGATTTTAGGGGCACCTGGGTGGCTTAGCTGGTTGACCAGTCCGACTTGGGCTCAAGTTATGATGTCATGGTTCATGGGTTCAAGTACTGCATCGGGCTCCCTGCTGTCAGCGAGGAGTCTGCTTGGGATTCTCTCTCCCTCTCTCTCTGCCCCTCCCTTGCTGTGTTCTCTCTCTCAAAAGTAAACATTTAGAAAAAATTATAGATTGTAAACAGACCTCATTTTTGAGTCTAAGATTGCAAAATATGTACCTTATGAAACACTAATCTTTCTACTGAGGCTCTGGGTGAAGGGGCGAGCAAGGCTTTTGATACCCAACTACCCAGAGGAGTCAAATTTCACACGGTAAGGGCAAAGTACTCCACACACGTGTCCTCAAGTGAGACACCTGCCACCAATTCTGAGGTCCCCAGATCTCCCTCACTTCTGGCTCACTGGCAACCAATACAGGGATTCTCCCTGTCCCCTCAGGTTCCATAATATGTTATAACAATGCACAGAACTCAGGAAAACACTATTCATAGGATTACAATTGTATTGCAATTTTTTTAAATGCTTATTTATTTCATATTTTGAAAGAGAGAAACATAGTGTGAGCGAGGGAGGGACAGAGAGAGGGAGACACAGAATCCAAAGCAGCTCCAGGCTCTGAGCGGTCAGCATAGAGCCCAATGAGGGCTCAAACGCACAAACTGTAAGATTTGACCTGAACGGAAGTCAGACACTAAACTGACTGAGCCACCCAGGTGCCCCTACAATTGCATTAGAGCAAAAAGCTACAGATCAGAGTCAACCAAAGGGTAGACACACACAGCAATGTCTAGGAGGGTCCTAAAGACCAAACTTCCATTGCTTTCTCCCTGTAGAGTCAAGACACATCATCCTCCTGACACATCAATGTGTGGCAGTGCACAGAGGGTGACCCACCAAGGAAGCCCACCTGAGCTTCTTCTGAAACATAAATTTTATTGGGACTTGATCACGTAAGCATGACTGATTAATTCGCCCGCCATCTGACTCAGTTTCTAGCCTCCTTTCCCCTCCCTGGGGGTTGGTCTGATATCAGGGTGACTCAAAGTTCTAACCCGCTAATCAGTGATTGGTCTTTCTGGTATGGCTGACCCCCATCCTGAATCCTCTCCTTAGCATAAACTACCTATTAAATGTAATCTATCAGGTTCCACCTTGAATAGCAAAGACACCCCTATTACTTGGGAAATTCCAAAGTTTAGAAGCTACCCCCCAGGAAGTGCGGATAAAGGCCAGCCAAATTCTTTGTTATACAGAACTAATAAGGTAGAGATAGGGCAGGTAAGGGGCAGAGGAATGGGGCACAGTGGGAGATGATGAGGTAATCCAGGAAGCAAAAACCCAAGCTGTCGTTAGATTTCATCATACTGTCTGGAGAAACCCACTTAATCATCTTGGGTCTTAAATCCTTTTCTCTTCACTCTCAACAATAATTACTGATACCATTTAATAAGTGCTTACTGCTCATCAGATACTGCGCCAAGAATTTTGCCGATTTAATCTCATCTATTCTTCACAATGAACTTGCAAATTTTGTCATTTTATTATCTCTGTTTTGTAAAAGGTGAAAAGATGCCTGAGATCTCAGGAGGTTAAATCACTTGTTCAAATAAGTGGAGGAGCAGGCCTCAAACACAAGTGGGGGTCCTGGGCCCTCATTCTTAAGTTTCCAATCTAAACACGGTACTGACAACCCTTTCCTTGGCTTACAGGCATATTGGGAAAATAAATGAGACTCATTTGAATTATTATAATCTGAAAGGAAAGAACCTTATAATTCAAGCTTACAAGATTACCATTATTATGAGGTCACTGATTATAACTATTAGTAGTATTATTTTATTTTTATACTTCACATGAATCTACTTATTACAAAAATGGTTTCTACTTACCATACGAGTTTCTATTATAAGGAAAGAACTCTTTCAGAAAGCAAGCAGATCTGGGGCACCCGGGTTGTTCAGCTGGTTAAGTGTCCAACTCTTGATTTCAGCTCAGGTCATGATCTTGTGGTTCATGGGATCGAACCCCAAGTCAGACTCTGCACTGACAGCATTAAGCCTGCTTTGGATTCTCTCTCTCTCTCTCTCTCTCTCTCCCTTGCTCTCCCCTTAGCCCATTCACATATTTTCTCTCTCTCTTTCAAAATAAATAAACTTTAAAATTTTAAAAGAAAAAAGAAAGAAGGCAGGTCTCTCAATTATTTTAAACCAAATTTCCATGTAGCTCCCCTAACATTTGTTAAGTATAATACCTACTATGTGCCCTTGGACTTGTGACATGGAAGGACAAAAAGATGAGTAAGACATAGTCTCTGTGTGTGAGAAAAGAAATGATACAACACAAGATAGAATAGGCCAAATGTCCCCTAAAGACACAGAAATGCCCTGTGCCGGTTCAAAAGAAAGAGCACAGAAGCTTCAAGAAAGGAAGGAAGGAAGAGGGGGGAAGGAAGGAAGGAAGGAAGGAAGGAAGGAAGGAAGGAAGGAAGGAAGGAAGAAAAAACTGAGGAACTCGGAGGAGGTGGGAAAATGGGGTTACATAAGAAGGGAGTCTGGTAGCAAAATCAGGACATTTGATTGCGAATGTTCTCAGGGATTAATGACTACACAGTTAAGTGGTAATATATTATCGTAGGATGAGCACAGAATTCAAAATAAAAAGTCCGGCTTCATCACCTATTCACTTTTTGACATTGGGCAGAGCTCTAGGTCCTCCAGCATGGCTTTATCCATTCAAAAATAAAATGCCGGGGTGGCTCAGTGGGTTAAGTGTCTGACTTTGGTTCAGGTTATGATCTCACGGTTCATGAGTTTGAGCCCTGCGTCAGGCTCAGACTCTGGAACCTCCTTTGGATTCTGTGTCCCCCTCTCTCTCTGATCCTCCCCCATCTGTACTGTCTGTCTCAAAAATAAATAAAATGTTAAAAAAATTTAATAAAAAGATAAAATAAAATGAAGGTAAATAATGCCCAGCTCTTATGGCTTTTGTTGGGATTAAATATATTGAAATACATTGAAAACATTCTGTGAGCTGAACAATATTAAATAAATATTAGGTTTTATGATTTTTTTTGATTTTCTAGATTATAGAGGTTAGCAATGCTATGATGCGTAATAGACACTATCAGTGAAAACTATATATTGGAGCTAAGCCCTGGACAGTGAGGTTGCTGGGGCCAGGATGTCAAGGTGAGGGGGCTAAGCTTTGTTTAATAGGAACTAAGAAGGTAGCTCATGTCTTGCTTTCTGTTGCTTCCTTTTGGCTTGGTTTGTTGAAGGTAATCATAATAGCATTAGTGCCTGTTATTTCAAGAATAAGCAAACATTAATTTCCAGGAAAAGTAAAATTGTTCATCTGGAATTTTCAGACAGGATAAGCATGGAATGTGATCAAGATCTTTTTTATTCTGCAGTTTATTTGAGCAGGCTTGGCATTTCAGGGGTAACACTTCAGAGGAAAATGGGCCTAGACGTTAATCTGAATTTCACATGGTTCCATGTAGAACGCAGAGAACAAGTCAGATGTTCTGGAAGGTCCCACCCAGTCTGAGAACTGCAGGCCCTGTGTTAGCAGCTCTGGTGACCTGGGAAGTTCTCTTTCTGCCTCTCAACTCTCACCCTTATATTGTTTTAGGAAGCTGAAGTAGGAAGAAACGTGACTCCTTAGTTGGTCAAAGCTTGGGAGAGAGTCGAGAGAAAAGCTACCACTTTAAGTATCCAAAATATGCATGTGCAATTAACTTTATATTAAGATTCTAAAGAGATTGAGCTTAACCAAGTTTGACTGGGAAGATTTAATCAAATCATTTTAATTAACTCATATAATTAATCTAGGTGTGCTTTGATAGCATGGAGCTAGAACATAAATACCGCTCTCTCTCTCTCAACAGTAGGATTAACTATTTTAAATTAGCGTATTACAAAATTATCAAAAGTACAAAGAAGTGGAGAGGGTAGTATAGTCAATCTTGATACACACTTCGCTGGTACACAACTGTCAAGGTTTTACCATAGTTACTCTATCATCCTTTTTTATCATTTTTGATGGTATAACTTTCCACTTATTTATATCACTTTTCTACTTTTAAATATGTATAAAAGATTTCTAAATATAAGGTTTGCACATTTTGTTAAGTTCATGCCTAGGTATTTTCTTTCTTTTTTGTTTTTGTTATAAATGGGTGTCTCTTCCATTAAAACTTCTAATAGTTTTTTTTTTTTTTTAGGTTTATTTATTTTGGGGAAGACCGAGCGACTGTGAGCAGGGGAGGGGCAGAGAGAGAGGGAGACTCCCAAGCAGGCTCTGAACTGTCAGTACAAAGCCCAGCGCAGGGCTCAAACCCACAAACCTTGAGCCGAAATCAAGAGTCAGACGCTTATCCAACTGAGCCATTCAGGCTCCCAAAAACTTCTAATAGTTCTTTTTTGTTTATGACACGATTATTATCAGTTGACTTTATATCACATTATTTTCCTAAATCCTATTATTGGTTATAGCAGTCTTTTTCATTGAGTTTTCTTGAGTTTTCCAAATATATAATGTCTGCATTATTATTATGTTTAGAAATTCTAGTTTTGTTTTAGATTTTCCCTTTGACCCAAGAGTCTTTAAGAGAGAACTGTGAGAATTTGTTGATTATTTCTGGTTTTATTGCATATTTTGGTTAAAAGAGTCTGGTTTATTATCTTTATATTCTAAAATTGACTGAAGTTTTCTGTGTTTTAATATATGTTCTATGTATGACATTGACCCAAATGTACTTGAAAAGAAAGTGTATTCTTAAAAAAATTTTTAAATAAATAAAAATAAATAAATAATAAAAAATTTAAAAAAGGGCTCCTGGGTGGCTTAGTCGGTTAAGCGTCCGACTTTCGCTTAGGTCATGATCTCGTGGTTCGTGGGTTCGAGCCCCGCGTCGGGCTCTGTGATGACTGCCAACTCAAAGCCTGAAGCCAGTTTCAGTCTGTGACTCCCTCTCTCTCTGACCCTCCCCTGCTCATGCTGTCTCTCTCTCTCTCCTAGAAATAAATAAAAAACAGTAAAAAAAAGAAAAGAAAGTGTATTCTTTATTATTGGGATACAGAGTTAAATATAAGGCTACATGAACCACCTTACTGATATTTTTTAGGTGTTGTATATTCTTAATAGTTTTTAATGCCCCCATCTTGAAAGACATATGGTAATAATCTCAACTTATTATTGTCTATCCTTTCCTTCCATTATCTTCTGTATGTTTTGCTTATAAAAATTACAATATTACTTTCTGCACAGATATTAGTAATTATTATACCTCTACTATGAATTTTACTATTTAAATTCATAAAATGGCCTTCATATTTTGCAATATTTATTAACATGAAATCTGTATTTTCTGATATTCAAATCACGTCATCTGCTTTCTTTTTATTTTCAATCAACTGGTATATCTTTATCTACTGTTTTATTCTTAACTGAATTCACTTTTTACTCTTTTAGTATTTTTCATAAAGCAGCATGGATTTTAGGCTGGCTGGGTGGCTTAGTCAGTTGAGCATTCAGCTTCAGCTCAGATCATGACCTTGTGGTTCATGAGTTCAAGACCTGCATGGGGCTCTGTGCAGACAACTCAGAGCCTGGACATTCTTTGGATTCTGTGTCTCCCTCTCTCTCTGCTCCTCCCCTGCTTGTGCTCTTTCTTTCTCTCAAAAATAAATATTTAAATTTTTTTAATTTAAAAAAGAACAGCATGGATTTTGCTTTGCTAAGATCAGGAAAAAAATTTTTCTTTTAAGAAGTAAAGCCCCTTAGGGGCGCCTGGGTGGTTTAGTCAGTCGGTTAAGCGGCCGACTTTCGCTTAGGTCATGATCTCGGGGTTCGTGGGTTCGAGCCCCGCATCGGGCTCTGTGCTGACTGCCAGCTCAGAGCCTGGAGCCTGTTTCAGTCTGTGACTCCCTCTCTCTCTGACCCTCCCCTGCTCATGCTGTCTCTCTCTCTCTCTCCCCTCTAGAAATAAATTAAAAAATATATTAAAAAAAAAAAGAAGTAAAGCCCCTTATATATATTGATATCATCAATATTTTTCCTGTTACATTGTTTTACATGCTTGCTCTTTGTTGAATCATGTGAAATTGCTGATAATTTGTCACTTGTGAACTATAAAAATGCCAATTTCATGCTTCAATCAACTATGTGGGCATATACATCTTTGACTTTTCTGTGTCTAAAACACACACTGCACATACAAAGTCTTTACTTTGTGGTATGTTTTATTTTTTTTCTTTTGACATTTACAAAGGTTCTTATTTATGTTTCTAGTAGTTATTATTATTTGCTACTCCTTATATATTAGTCTTATTTTTTATATAATAATCTCAGCTAACAATCATTTCTTCTCCCCTTCCTTCTCTTCCCCCCAGCCATCCAACTTATATCACTGACATTAATTTAATGATCATTTTTATTTTTATTTGTAAGTTCTACATACCCAACATGGGGCTTGCATTCATGACCCCAAGATCATGCTCTACCAACTGAGCCAGCCAAGCACTCCTTAATGATCATTTTACACAGTAAGAAAGCATATCCAAGCTTCAAACACTAGGATTGTCAGCATCATTGGATGTCTTCTTACTCTGTCAAACACATATCAGGCACTCTGTAAAAGTACTCTTTCCAAGGAGTCTCACCTTGACCAAGGAGTCACTAACCAGCTTTGTTAGTTTTACTATTCAACATTGTCCATGCATATGCTGATAGGATACTATTTTTTTTAATTCATCTCCAATTTTTAGTTGTTTCACAGTAAAATATATTCATGCTTACCCTGAGAACTTATAGGAATCTTCTAGAATCATTCACTGATTGCCTGAAGCTCACTCTTTTGTCAGTTTTCAAGATGATCTCAAGAGACTAACAATCCCTAAGACCCTCCATGGATATAGCTCTAGACTTAATTCTCATAGGTAGCTTATACTATCTGTGGCTCCCTCTTTCTTTCCATTTCTAAAGCATTTCTGCTGCTTTCTGCCCCACCCCCCCACAAAAAAATGTTGCTGTTAAGAAGTCTAATTCAGATCTGATCTTCTTATTTCTTAAAATGACTTAGTCTTTTTGTCTGGAGGCCCAAAGGATATTTTTCTTATCTTTAAATTCCAGTCTTTTTATGAGTTCATTTTTCTAGTTACAATAAAAAGGTAAATTTTAAAGCTTCTCTTACTTCAGGAAACTTCTCCTGATTTATAGTTTTAAGTCTAGTCTTCCTCCACTGGGGACTTTTTTTTGTTGGATTTTCTCTCTTGTTTTTCATTATTTGTGTCTTTTCTTTACTTCTTTCATTATTTTCCTATCTTTGCCTGTCTTCTTATTTTTCACTTTCTCCCAAAGCCTTTTTATCTTTCTTTATTTCTGTTTGATTTCCTTCATTTTTCTCTTCTATCTTCTAATTTCATTACTGCATTCTCCACAGTTATTCTCTCTCATGTATTCCTTCTTATTAGTCTTTATTTCTCAATTCCTTTTTTCTTTTTTCTTCTTTCCTGTGTGCTGTGAATTCTTGGTTTATAGCCACTGGTTATTTAACTATTTCTTCTATTTCTGATTTATACTGTTCTTTCAAAGTGTCTATCATTTCTTTAATTTTTTTTCTTTCATTTCAATATCACATGTTATGGTTTCCATCTGTTTTGTGTCTGTATTTCTCTGGGGTTATTCCTGGACGCTCATGTATTTGTTCCATTATAATTTGTTTTCTTATAATAACTTTGTATTAGACTCTATTCCTCCGTGCATGTCACATGTTTCAAGGTGATGGCTCTCCCTAGACTATGAGGGGGGACGTTCCTGGGGCAGGGGGGGAACCAGGAGAGGAGCGAGGGAAGTTCTCTCAGTCTGTCACCCAGGCTTTCTCTTCCCTTGTTAATGTGAAGAACACAAAACACAGCTCATCTATCTCTCAGTCCTAAGCCTGGTCAGTAAGGTTTTCTACCTCCAGGTCTGTGTTTCCCAGAGCTCCTATCTCTTCAAAGCTGTGGTCTCACTTTTAGACGAAAGCTTTGTTGTTATGTTACTTTCTGGGATCTGATCTCTTTGGGGCTACCATCCCCTCCCCTCAATCGTCCAGTGTTATGGGCCTGCTCCATTCACCTGTTGCCAGCAGTTTTCCCCTCAGAGTGAGATGCTATATCTGGAAGAGGATATTGGCTGGGCACTTTGCAGTCCATCAAGGGGTTGCTTGGCTCCAGCACCGTCGGATCCCTTGGCGAGGCAATGTGCAGGTGTTTGCTCTCATTGCAGCTCATAGCACGTAGAAACCTCTAGTTCACAGCTGTTGTCAGGCTTGTTCAGACAAATTTTCTCTCCAGGTGAAGGCCTTTTCCTCTTGAGTGAATATTCATCGGTGATTGGGGATTCCATGATTTGTAGGGCATGCAGCAGCTTGCAATGGAGTCGCTCTTTCCTTTCCCCATCTCGGTCACCTTCCACCTCCGAACCATCCAGGGTTTCTGCCCCAAACAGTGATCACCACCAAAGCACGGCTGATTGCTTTTAGGCACCTTTGTTGGATGCGGTTTGGATCACAGCAGCCAGTACTCGAAGGTGAAGGGGGTTTTTATCACTTAGTATTTTTTTTTTTTACAAATAGTTTATTGTCAATTTAGTTTCCACATAACACCCAGTGCTCATCCCCACAAGTGCCCTCCTCCATGCCCACCCCTCCTCCCCCCCACATCCACCAGTCCTCAGTTTTTGTCAGCATTCAAGAGTCTCTCATGGTTTGCCTCTCCCCCTTTCCCCCACCATTTCCGCCCTTCTTCTCCCCCTTGGTCCTCTGTTAAGCTCCTCCTAATCCTCCTATACGTGCACACATATGATATTTATCTTTCTCTGCCTGACTTATTTCGCTCAGCATAACACCCTCAAGGTCCATCCATGTTGCTACACATGGCCAGATTTCATTGTTTCTCATTGCCATGTAGTATTCCATGGTATAGATAAACCACATCTTCTTGATCCATTCATCTGTTGATGGACACTTAGGCTCTTTCCAGGTTTTAGCTATTGTGGAGAGTGCTGCTATGAACATTGGGGTACATGTGCTCCTATGCCTCAACATTTCTGTATCCCTTGGGTAAATTCCTAGCAGTGCTATTGCTGGGTCATAGGGGAGTTCTATTGTTAGTTTCCTGAGGAACCTCCACACTGTTTTCCAGAGGGGCTGTACCAGTTTACATTCCCACCAACAGTGTAGGAGGGTGCCCGTTTCTCCACATCCTCGCCAGCATCTAGAGTTCTCTGATTGGCTCATTTTAGCCACTCTGACTGGCGTGAGGTGGTATCTCAGTGTGGTTTTGATTTGTATTTCCCTGATGAGGAGCGATGCTGAGCATCGTTTCATGTGTCTGTTGGCCATCTGGATGTCCTCTTTGGAGAAGTGTCTGTTCATATCTTCTGCCCATTTCTTCACTGGGTTGTTTGTTTTTCGGGCGTGTAGTTTGGTGAGTTCCTTGTAGATTCTGAATATCAACCCTTTATCTGATATGTCATTTGCAACTATCTTTTCCCATTCCGTTGGTTGCCTATTCATTTTCTGGGTTGTTTCCTTGGCTGTGTAGAAGCTTTTAATCTTGAGGAGGTCCCAACAGTTTATTTTTGCTTTTAATTCCCTTGCTTTTGGGGATGTGTCAAGTAAGAAGTTGCTGCGGTGGAGGTCAAGGAGGTTGTTTCCTGCTTTCTCCTCTAGGGTGTTGATAGTTTCCTGTCTCACGTTCAGGTCCTTTATCCATTTTGAGTTTATTTTTGTGCATGGTGTGAGAAAATGATCTAGTTTCATTCTTCTGCATGTTGCTGTCCAGTTCTCCCAACACCATCTGTTAAAAAGGCTGTCTTTTTTCCATTGGATATTCTTTCCTGCTTTGTCAAAGATTAGTTGGCTGTATACTTTTGGGTCCACTTCTGAGTTCTCAATTCTGTTCCATTGGTCTATGTGTCTGTTTTTGTGCCAATACCATACTGTCTTGATGATGACAGCTTTGTAGTAGAGGCTAAAGTCTGGGATGGTGATCCCTCCCGTTTTGGTTTTATTTTTCAGGATTACTTTGGCTATTCGGGGTCTTTTGTGGTTCCATACATATTTTTGGATAGTTTGTTCTAGTTTTGAGAAGTATGCTGGTGCAATTTTGATTGGAATTGCATTGAATGTGTAGAGTGCTTTGGGTAGTAATGACATCTTAACTATATTTATTCTTCCTATCCATGAGCATGGAATGTTTTCCCATTTCTTTGTGTCTTCTTCAATTTCCTTCATAAGTTTTCTATAGTTTTCATCATACAGATCTCTTGTATCCTTGGTTAGGTTTATTCCGAGGTATTTTATGGTTTTTTGTGCAATTGTGAATGGGAGCAGTTTCTTGATTTCTCTTTCTGTTGCTTCATTGTTGGTGTATAAAAATGCAACCGATTTCTGTACGTTGATTTTGTACCCTGCAACTTGGCTGAATTCTTGGATCAGTTCTAGTAGGCTTCTGGTGGAGTCTGTCGGGTTTTCTATGTAGAGTATCATGTCATCTGTGAAGAGTGAAAGTTTGACTTCCTCTTTGCCAATATCACTTAGTATTTTTAAATACATAACTCATATGTATTTTCTTATACTATCCTAATTTTCTCTTTGATTTTCAGGGGGAGTCTGGGGAAAGTTCAGAAACTACACTGCTACCATGATCTTACCAGGACCAGAACTTAAGATCAATTATTTTTTTTTATTGAACGCGGAAGAACAAAGCTCTCACAAATCCTTCATAAAATCTTATAATTGCAGAATGTGAATTCTCTTAAAAAAAAAGAAAAAGAAAAGAAAAGATCACTCTAGTCTCCTTTCATAAAAAAGACAAATGAAGCCCAGAGAATGAAAATGGTTTCCTCAAAGCCATTTTAGAAAGTAACAGAGCCACATGTGAAGTATAACTCTCACAGAACCTCGGTGTTAGAGGGAACTGGAGGGTTCTATGGTCTATCTTCCTGCTCAGTGCAGAAATTTCCAGAAGAGAGGCAGTCAGCATTCTCTTGCATGCCCTAAAGCCCAGAAAAAAAAATGCCTAATCAAACTATTTCCCCTATGGTGAACACAGACGTGTACCTTTTCACTTTCTTTCTGTCTTTCTTTTTTTTACTTTGAAAAATATAAGTTGAAACAGACAAGGATGAATTGCTGCAAGTGCTATTGCTTTTGTTCCCTGTTCTTTCTCATTTTGGAAGCTGGCTTGGAAGTACCTCTTGGTTGATTCACAGCCTGTGTTAGAAATAATCTTTACGTCCATCTAGTCTAATGTGACTCATTAGTCTCTGCTTAAACATCCCAGCCACTGATTGAATCACCAGTTGTTCAAGGTTTCTTTCTAATGTGAGACGATGCTCATGAGAATATATGTGGATGGTACAACATCACATCAATTTAAGAGATCATTAGAATTTCTCCTATTGATGGAATTTCCTTCCCTATAACTGCCAAACACTTTTCTTGGTTCTGCACTCTGAAGCTATGCAAAATGTCTCACCACTTCTGTACTTTACAAGCCTTGAAATATTGGAAGAGAGCTATTAGGCTCCTTCCTCATAGCTACGGCTTGTGTTTCTTCACGATTATAAACACACCAGGCACCTCTTTCTTTTGTGGAACAGTCTCTGGTCCTCTGTGCAATCGATTTAACCTTCTCTGACTGAACATACTGAGCATGTCAATGTTTCTCTTGAAATGCCAGAAATAAACAGAGGGAGATTAAACTCTCTTTGTCTGGGCATCACACTCCTATCAGTTCAGCCTAAGATCACATTAGTCATTCTGATATCTCTTGTTATGCCTGATGCATATTCAGCATGCAGTCAACTAATAGCACCTAATCTTTACTCGTGAGCTTCTAGTAAATCAGTGCTCCTCCCTCCAACATGAGGAGTTGATATTTTTAGTCCTAGATACAGAACAGCAGCTTAGTAAGAACCAATACAAGTTCTGTGAGAATGCCAATGGCTTATTGAACCTGAGCACTTTACTTGTTCAGGACATCAAGTTTCTTTGATGCACTCCATACCTTTCTTGGGATTAATTCTTCCTGAGCTGTGTCTCTTCTATTTCTTTCATGTGAAGGTCTTATTTCTAGACAGAGAAGACAACAAACAAACAAACAAACAAAACCCAAAACAAGAGGCTGAGCAATCCTCTTTCGCACTTCTGGCAATGGGTTCCTATCAGTCTCTACCACTCTTTCGGCACCACTGCTGGTTGCTTTTACCACTACCTCTGTCTGTAGCACTATACTACCTAGTGCCCAAGTAGTAGTGCATCGTGCCCTTGTTCTGTTTGCTCCGAAGACAGAGAAGGAAAGAGAGGGAGAGACAGACAGACTGAAGGAGGAAAAGAAGGATACAGAGAGAGAAAGATGGAGAGAAAGGAGTGAAAGAAAAAGAAAGTAATTAGGAAGACACAAATCTTGATAACCTATATTAATCCTATTTAAGGGACAGATAGATACCTCCTGTCGGCATAGCTTGACCTGCATTCTGCTCCCATTCATTATCCAGGACAATACCTTTCTGCTCCTCTAACACCTTACATCTCCTTACCTATGAAATATGGATATTTAGGGATAACCAGTACTTCTTTTGACCTTAAAACATGCAGAATAATATAACCGATTTATTTATCACACCCCTATTATATAGACCTTATCTATTAGGGCCGTACATTTAAAAAGATTCATGCGGTTGTAATGGATCTATCTTGGGGTTAAAGAGGTCAAGAGCCTCAACCCCAATGTGGGTTCTCAGATGCTGACTGACTGGTTATATCAAGGGTCAGCACAGCCACCAGTGAGAGCCTTGAAAACAAACATATCTCAAAATAAACACTTTTTGAGAAAAAGGTTAAGTTACTTTTTAAGTTTTCTCACTTTTCTTTTGATAATGCCTAAGTACTTTGTTATAGGATGTGGTTTTGTGTTGATAAGGGAGAGCATACGTTGTGAGGCAGAAAAGGAAATAAGGCTGAGAGACGGAAAGAAGGACGTAACATACACACCCCTGTTAAACTGTTCCAGGAGCTGGAATTCATCTCCCAGATTTTCCACTTCCAGAATTGTCATGGTGAATGCCATGGGGCCAATACACATTTCCAAGAGTGATGCTTGCATTTTTATTTAGTATTTATATTTTATATTCACATATTTATATTTTACTTACTATTGACAGAATAGAAATATTCTTTCATATATGTGAATACATCCACCCACTGGTATCCCAGTGTAAGAGATAGAACATTTCCATTACTCATGAAGCCACCATTGTACCTGTCATCAATCTCATCCATTTCTCTATTCTCTTATGGGACCACTGTCCTGTATCTTCTATTTGTCGCTCTCTTGCTTTTATTTATTATTTTGTGACATATATCTTTATATAGAAACAATATATCCTTCCGTTTTACATGTTTCTAAACTTTTCTTAAATAGAATCCTGTCGTATGTTTCTGGACCTTGCATTTTTGTTGTTCAATTTCATTTTCCTGAGATTTGTGTATGTTGCTATATATTGCCATAGTTTGCTTATTTTCACTGGTGTATAGTATTCCATGTTTCAACAATATATCCATTCTATTGTTAATAACTATTTGAACTGTTTTTAATACTTTGCCATTACAAAGAATGTTAGTATGAGCATTATTATACCTGGTGGTATGTACCAGAGATTTTCCAGGTATGTGTCAAGAAAGACAGTTACTAAGCTAAAGCCATGTATATTTTCAAGAATGAAGCAACGTTGTTTATTCTTTCCAAAACAGTGCCAATTTTCAGTTCTTCATGCTGTGTATAAGGATTCTGATTGATCCACTTTCTTGTCAGACTTGGTATGGTTGGCCTTTGAACTCTTTTGTCAATCTATTGTGAAATATTTCACCGTGGCTTCAATTAGTATGTTCCTATTAAAGAGGTTGATTTTTTTTTTAATTTGGTGTTTCTGAGAAGTGATTGCCCATTTTTCTATTGGATTATTAATCTTTATCTTCTTATTATTTATTCATTTTTATAGCTTTTGTGTTATTCTGAGATATTCTTTATAGATTCTGGATACCGATCTTTTGGTAATTATATGTGTTACAAGTATCTTCACTAAACTTGTATCTTGTCTTTTTAACATTTTTTATGCTGTGTTTCGAAAGATGAAACTTCTTAATTTTAGTCTAGTTTCACTGGATGGTATGTCTGCATGTAATATATTTGCCCAGTTTGTGGCTTGGCTATTTGCTTACATACAGTTTATTTTGATGAGTAGACATTTTATTTTATTTTATTATGAGTAGATATTTTAAAGTTTGATATCTAATTTATCTGTTACTTGCTTTTACTATTGTTGTTTCAATATCTAAGAAACACTTTTAACCCCAAGTTGCAAAGATATCTTTCTGTATTTCTTTCTCAAAGCTTTACAATCTTAGCTTTTAATTTTAGATCTATGAGTTAATTGTTTTGTACAGTGAGGTAAGGGTTTGAGGTTCATTCTTTTTTTTTCCATATAGGTATTCAGGTGCCTTAGCATAATTACTGAAAAGACTTTTCTTTTCCCATTGAATTGTTTTGATGTCTTCATCAAAAATCAGTTTACTCCAGGAGCACCTGGGCAGCTTTGCCAGTTAAGCATCCGACTCTTGATTTTGGTTCAGCTCATGATCTCACAGTTTGTGAGATGAAGCCCCATGTTGGGCTCTGCACTCTCAATGTGGAGCCTGTAGAATTCTCTTTCTTCCTGCCCCTCTCCAGCTTATATGCTCTTGCTCGCTCACTTGCTCTCTCTCTCAAAATAATAAACAGTAAAAAATCAATTTACTCTGTAACTGTGGGTATATTTTTTAATTTTTCTATTGTTTTGATAGTTTCCACCCAATATGTCTTCAAATACTCTTTTTTCTGCCACATTCTCTAGCTCTTCTTTTGAACTCCCCATTACACATATATTAGATTTCTTACTATCGCCATACAGGTGTGTAAAGCTTTGTTTCATTTTAGTCAATATTTTTCTCTCCACTTCTCAGATTGTGTCATTTCTATTTGTTTAGTTTTTTTTTTAATTGAAGTATAATTGACACACATTACATTAGTTTCAGGTTTATAACATGGTGATTTGAAAACTCTATGCATTTTGCCCACCATGAGTGTAGCTCCCATCGGTCACCAAACGATGCTATTACAGTACTGACTACATTTTCTATGCTGTACCTTTCATCCCTGTGATTTCTTCAGTCCTTAACTGGAGGCTGGTGCCTCTCACCTACTTCGCCTCTGGCAGACCTCTTTTTTTCTAGTTCTGTGTTAACTGGCTTTTCTGCCATCTCCAGTTTGCTGTTAAACTCTTTGAGTAGATTTTTCATTCCAGTAATGGTACTTTTCAGCTCTAGAGTTTCCATGTTGTTCTCTTTTTATAAGTTTTAGTTCTCTGCTTATATTTCCCAACTGTTCATTATGAATGCATCTTTCTCTAAATTCTTGCACATATCCAACACAGCTGCTTTAAAGTCCTTATTTCCTCATTCCAACATCCACATCGTCTTGAACTTGGGCTCTGTTCTCACGTATGGGCCAGATTTTTCTGTTTATTTCACACATCTCTTGATAATTGATTGATACTAGACATTATGAAAATTGTATAAAGTCTGGATTCTGTTATTGTACACTGAAGAATGATTTGTTTTTAATTTAGCTGTTGCTCAAACTCCAAATTTTGTCTCTCCTGAAATGGTTGGAAGTGTACATTTCTCAGTGATTTCAGCTTCCACTCTTTTTACTTGTGGCTTGTTTTTATCACCACTCCTTCTACAGTTTCTCTTGTGAAAGGAAAGCTAATGGCCATCCAAGGATTTGGGTGGATTATACATATGCAGATTTGGGGGTTCATCGTTCTGTGGATCCTTACCATCCAGGATTTCCCACCTAATTTTCTAGGTTTTTATTTATTTTTTACCTTTTATTGTTTTACTTGTCCAAAATTCTGTTCTCTAACACATTAAGCCAGTCGGACTGTGGCTTTCAGCCCAATGAGCATGAGCTTTGCTGCACTGGAGGATGTCTCATATTAAAATATCCAACTCACAGTTCATCTTTCAAGGCTTGACTGCTGCTAGTTTCTTTCTGCTTTTGGTAACTCTCTTGTTTCTCCAAAAAGGTGGACAATTCTAAAAACATTTCTCTAATTGTTATCTGAGAGAAGATTAGTTTGGTCAAGTTACTCTACTGTTATAGAAGCCAAGATAAATGATTCCTTTTAGAATTACATTCTCTTCTTTTTTTAATGTTTATTTTGGGGTGGGGTGGAGAGAGAGAGCAAGTGAGGAAGGGGCAGAGAGAGAGGGAGGGAGAACTCCCTTTCACAAACTGAGAGATCATGACCTGAGCCAAGATAAAGAGTTGGTCACTTAACTGGCTGAGCCACCATGGCACCCCTAAAATTACATTTTCTAAACATTTGTTGCTGAGCATAGGAATGTCATTAATCTTTATACATTGACTTTATAGCCAATATCCTTGCTTAACTCTGTTCTTTGTTCCAATAAATAAGATTAGGTTTTCTACATATGTAATAACATAACTGTTTAAAAAAAATCACACTTTTGTCTCTGACTTCCTAACTCTTCTACCTTTTATCATATTTTCTTATCTTTCTGCTTTGCTAAGACTTTGAGTGCAATGTTAAATCAACTGGTGAGACTAAACACACTTGTCTTGTCTATTTTATTGAAAATGCACTCAACATTTCACCACTAAAATAGCACCATCACTTTAGGTTTCCTGTGAATTACGTTTAATCATTAAAGAAATTTCCTTCTTTGGCTAGTTTTCGAAGAGCATTTATTTAAAATAATAAATATGTGCATAATTCTATAAAACATTTTTCTGCATCTACACGAAATATAATTTTTTCGTTTTTTCCTTTTATTTGGTAATTCACTGAATTCTAGAAATTGCTAGTCTAATGCTGAACTAAGCTCACATTATAGAATTTATTCTAAATTGGTCATCACGTATTTTCTATACTCATCCAGCCACAGAAGTGACCTGCTAATATTTTGTTTAGAAATTTTAAAACTATGTTCTTAGGAGACAGTGACCTAGAGTAATACTTAAACCACTGTTGTTTAGTTATTGGTACTAACCTCATAAATGAATTAAAGAGTGTTTTCTTTTTACTATATTCTGCAGTACAAGTAAACATAGAAATATTTCTTCTTTGAGTGTTACAATTTGACACAAAAGAAAAATGAACTTCCGGGTGATCTTTTTATGGGAAGATTTCACTATAGTTTCAATATTTTTTATTTTAATGAAGTATTTGGCTTTCTAATTCTTCTTGATGCCGATTTGATCACTTATTTGGGGCATTTCATCCATTTCATTCATTTTCAACTTTATTGGCATTAAATTGGCTTTTATTCTTCTTTTTATCTCTGTAGCACTTGCAATTTTGAGTTCTTTCCATTTCTAATATTACTTATTTGGACCTTTTTTCTTTTGAATTGACTAATCTCACCACAGTTGCGTGAATTGAATTAGTCTTTTTGAAGAATAAATGTCTAGTGTTGTTAGTCATCCTTGCTCTTTCTTTGGTTTTTTTTTGTCACACTGATATACACTCTATCTTCATTTCCCTCCTGCTATTTTCTTTGGACTTATTTTGTTGGCTTTTCTTAACATCTTAAGTTAGGTGTTAATCTTACTAATTTCTACTGTTTTTTTTTTTCTTTCCTAACATGGATATTTAAGACTTAAAGTGTTCACCTAAATACTTTTTGGAGTGAATTCTATAAATATTCTCAGACCCCATGCTCTCCTGGTTTCCCCCTTACCTCATTGATCACTTTCTTGCTATCCCCTTTGCGGATTCCTCTTTTATCAGTCTCTGAAAGCGACAGTGCCCCAGGGTTCAGTAAGTGCACTTCTTCTGTTTGCTATCTTCACACACGCCCTCAGCAATTTAATCCTGGGTAATGGCTTTATATGCATCTATATGCATAATTTTTTTACTCTAGCCTACACTTCTTCCTTGAAATCCAAACACGTATATACGTCTAAGTACTCTACTTAGATGTCTAATAAAACTTCCTCAAATAAGTGTACCTATAATAGTTCAGATTAGTGATCAGAAGACATTCACTTCACTCCTTTCCACTGTGGAGGAGATATTAACCCACTCCCTTGTTGCTGGTGGGGCTTGGCCAGGTGACTTGACTTGTCCAATGGAAGGTTACTAAGTGTGGCACTAGAAAAGACACTGGGGCACCTGGGTGGCTCAGTCCATTAAGCGGCCAACTTCAGCTTCAGGTCATGATCTCAATGTTTGTGGGTTCGATCCCCGCATTGGGTTCTGTGCTGACAGCTCAGAGCCTGAAGCCTGCTTCAGATTCTGTGTCTCCCTCTCTCTCTGACCCTCCTCCATTCATGCTCTGTCTCTGTCTGTCTCAAAAATGAATAGATATTAAAAAAAGAAAATGGAAAAGGAAAAGGCATAAGCTGCCATGGGAAGAACAGGTCTTGGGTAACTCATTGCTTCCGAAATAAGAGTCTCCTGTGGGGCAGAGGCCAGCACCCAACAGGCCTGCAGTTTGAAGCAAATATCACAGCCTGTCTGCAGTTACACAGTCTGAAGCAGAGCAGCCAGGCTCACTGCAGGTTTGTGAGCAAACTAATGAGTGGCTCTTACTATATGCTGCTGAATTTGGGGGCGGTCTATTATGCAGCAAAAGCTGACTGATACAGATATTTGGACCTAGAAATAGGAGCTTGTGTTAGCTTGTGTTACAGATGGGCCTGGCTCAAGGAAACTATTAAATAAAGCTGAAGAAATGGGTGTACTGTGAGGTGGTGAAACATGGGTAAAACTGTCTCATGTGATCACCTGGAGGAGGGAAAATGTACCTAATGAACTGGTCAAGTTGAGTGATTGTGAAGCAAAATGTGGAAGTATAAGCTAGCTCCTTCTGACAGTATTTAATAAGATGCTACAAGAGAAGTATGAATTCAGGTAAGAATTGTCTTGGGTATAAACAGAACTAAGAAAAGATATAACAAGTCAAAAAATTCCATAACTCTCAGGGTTGGAAAGTAAAATCAAGGATTTTCTTATCAGCCAAGATTTCAGAAAGAAATAAACATCTCTGTAATTCCCGGTAGGTCAATCCCCCTTGGTTTACCCCCAATCTTACCAGCTTCTCAAGATTAAGAACGGCTACCTGCTTTCTACTGCTTTGGGCCCCATCATTTCTTTTGCTTTAATAAGCCAAAGTTTGTGACAGCCTTGTCTTTTGTCAGCCCTGACCTGCAGGAGAGAGCCACTGCTGAACTTGTTAGTGATGCTATGGCCCGCTCTTCAGCACAGTTTGACAGCCTTCATGAATAGTGTCTTCCTGGCCCTCCCTTGGAACATAATCTTCCACTGGGTATTCTGGCCTCTGATAATCCATCCATTCCAGCATGCTTAACTTCCCTGAGCCTCAACCTCCTAAGTCAATCTGACACCATCTTTTACAGAAACTCAGGCATTTTTGTTCTGCTTACCACAGGCTATCATTTTCTTTGGGCTTCTCAGATTTGCTCTAGGAGTGAGTTGGTCCCAAACCCTAAAATCTTTTCCAGGATGTAAAACTATATCCAAAGTGAGTGCCTCCATGTCAGTGAATGCTTCTTATTCAGTCTGTGGTCCAGCCTCTGAGCAGCTTCATACCCATCTCTGTGGGTGCTTTTCTGGCTTCTGCCAGGAAATGCTGGCGAATTCTTGCATCTCCTCTGAGATACAAGCCTTGTCCTTCCTTATCGGGCTCAACATGTTCCACAGGTGGGAGATGGTGGGGTTCAACTCCGGCAATTGGTCTGACAACTGGGAAAGGAAGTACATCTTCTGATGGGGGTGCCTTTGCCTTGTGGAGGCAAGGTCTTTGTGGTGTCTTTCCAAACAGGAGAAATGCTACCTCCTAATAGTAGGAGTAGTTAATCTCTTCATGCTCTGAGGGTTCAGGGGAGCCTACAGAGGTACAATCCCCATGATATTCACCCAGATGTCCCTATAACCGTATTAGACCTGAGCTTTGGCTAAGAATTTAATATTTGAAATCTGTGACTGTAACTACCAGAACCTGCATTACCTCCTCAGCTGTATCTAATTATCCACCGCAGGAGATAATGAGCTTTTTAAGCTACCAAACAGGCTCTCTGGCTAGCACACTTACGTTTTAGCTATTTGTTAACTACCCTCAGTTTCTCATTAGCCCTCTGTAGGGGGTCAAGGCAAGATAGGAATAACCAGTCAGTTCCCTTGTCCTGTGTGCGCTCTTCCCTATATCTTTCCAATGCCTGAATCATGACACCAGGAAGGGGCTTTCCTTTTAGTGGGACATTTTTCCATAATCACAACTAGTGGAAGTTTTACCGATTGGACAGCCATTTTGTTGCAAGAACCGCCTGTGAATCATGTGCCACTCTGGCTGAGATTCCTTTGGATAGCCAGATGGTGATCAGGGATCCAGTTCCCAAACCCCATACCTCCAGGAATAATTATGTCAGTTTGGGTTCTCAAGGAAGCAGACACCAAGACAGAAATGCAAAAGATATATTGGGGGATAATATCTGTGAAAGCTAGTGGAGGTAGGGAAATGAAATAGATGGGGTGGCCTTAAAGTCATGATGCAGGTCTACCAACACTGAAAGAAGAAAGGGCAGGAAGGAGGGTTGGGTAGGAAGAGTCTCAGGCTGCAGTGCAGCTTGGAGAAAGTGCTGGCCAACCCCCTGGTGGTCATAAAAGTGTAGACCCCATTACCCCACCCACACATACCCCTGTTCTCAGTCATTGGTGAAAGCTGCCAGAACAGTGCATGTCTTCAACTCAAATACCATGACAGAGCCCAAAACACTGCACTGTTGGCTCACTGTGGTCCTTGTAGGAGCTTCTCTCTTGCAGGGAGATCTGAGCAGTGCATGTCCGTGGTTGCTGCAACCCTCTACCAGGAAAGGTCCAGAAGGCTTTCCATTCATTCCAATGGAAGAAAATACATATTGAGCTTGCTATCTTTATTGCAAGCCTACCATATGCTAAGTATCATTAGCTCATGGTGATACAAACATGACTACATCACCTGCATTGTCACTCATGATCTAGAGGACTCAGACACATAAAATGTTAACAACGGCATAATGTTGAGACCAGTACATTGTAGGTGCACATAAGGGTTTCTAGGATCCCAGAGAGACTGATTCCTTCTGCCTAGGCCAGTGAGGGAAGGCTTCACAGAAATGAGCCAGTAAAGGAAGAGCAGGTGTTGATTGTCTGGTGTGGAATCATGCAGTCAGGGCATTTCAGGAAGAGAGAATCATGTCTTCAAAGTGCCTAACAACCATTGGACCATGGTAAGAGCCCAGTGACTCTGCTGAAATAAATGGGTGTTCAAAGCTGGAGTCTTTAAGTCACCAGAAAGTAACTCAAGTAAAAAGAGATTCTATAAAGGATCCAGAAATCTGGTCATATACAAAAAAATTAAAATATAGGAACAGCTGGATCCCATGGGAATGATAACCTAGCCCTGGAAAAGTTTCTGAACTGAAGCAATTTCTCTCTGCATCTCTGTGCCCTACAGTGGTCACAAGCTACTGCTTTTCTCTACCTGTCTGCTCCGTTTCCTTCTCTCTGCACACTGGATCGACCGCTTAGCAGCTGTCCATGACTGAGACCCAGTCACCTCCCCCCAGTCTATGTGACCTTCTAGCTCCAATACTGTCCACCAACCCACGACAGTTTCTCTATCCATGTTTCATAGCGCAGTGATTTCTGCAAGTTACTTGACAGGCATAAAAATACTATGTATTTATGGATCCCTAGAAGAATGGCTAGATGGATAGATATGTGAGAAAACAGAGTGAAATATTAATTATAGAATCTAGTGGTGGGTTTATAGGGAGTCATTGCTTCATTCTTTCAATTTTTCTAAATGTTTGAAATTTTTTATAACAAACTGATGGGGGAAACCCCAAATTCTCAAAAAGAGAAACTGGCCCAGTTTTATATCCACAGCCAGGTAATGGATTTGGCTGGCTACCTTCTCGTCAGGGGCTTAGTCTTGGTCAATTAGCCATGGCCATGGGGGCAGGAAGTCACATGAGACAGAAAGCTGCTCTCCCAAGGGGATGTATGCAAGGCTGATACCGTGAAACATGCTTCCTTATAAGGTATAATAGAAATATGGAAACAATACACACGTGGAACTATACGTTTTTACTATACCCAGGATGAAAACACTGTATCTGTGTATATAAGACTATAAGGGCCAGGGGAAAAGACAAACTATATAGTTACTCTGGGTGCTGGTCAGAAAAGGGAGTGTCTGCCCCTCCTTTTGCTTACCTCCTCTGCCCCTCTCTCCACCACAAATCCCATCACCCAGAGGAAATTCATCCCCCGTCTCAGCAACAGGCAGATTGCTTTTATCTGCCAGCAAGTGGCAAGCCTTGATTTAAGGGATCTCTTACGTAAGGAATAGAATGAGATACAAGCAAGGCCAGGGTGAGGAGAGAGGGTGGCAGGAGGCAGGAGAAACATGTAGGATAAAACAATTTCTATCCACTGACAAAATATAGATGGTGAACTCAGAAGTTTTCTGCCATAATAAACAAGAAGAAGAAGTGCAAGAAGTGGACATATAACTTTATGACCTGTGAAATTGAATTGCCTCTTACGGATTTTTACCTTTTGGTGGACAATGAGGAACTTTGTCATCTCAGGCAAGGATGGGTCATAAAAGCCACTGGAAGGAATGGAATCAGGTCTGTCTGATTAGAATCCAGGAGGCCTTGGTTTCCAGGCCAGCCTTTATATATCTGAGCTTCACCCAGTGGGAGTGGTGAGCTGTGAATTACAGTGCTTCTCAGCCCCAAGAGTCCACGTCTCACCCGTCGTAAACAGTAGTGAAAGGCAAGGCTGCTCTCTTAAATCAGCAGCCTGAGAAAGAAAGCAAGCCCAGACAGAACAGCTTGGTAAGGCCGACAGGTGAAGAGCCCACCTAGCTGTGGCAGCTGAACCGGGGCTGCAGCCAGTTAGAATTTGGGGTCCCCTGGAGTAGTTTCCTCCACTCGCTTCTGACCTGCTACTGGCCTTATGTGGTAACAAAACTTAACAGATAAACACAGTTCATCGTACAGAAATGCACCCTGATGTTCTTCCCCCAACTTCTTTCTCTCCCAACTAGAAAAGAGATGAAGTAGAGCAAGGTGGGCAGGAGAGATGTGGCCCCTGTGTAGACTTGCCAGTGACCGTAACTGTGACTCATGGTGACCTGAACAATACGCTCAAAAGTCAAATGGAGATTCTCTTATCTTTAAATGTAAGTGGGGAATGTCAAGTAGAGGACTGAGGGATCTGAAAGAACTATAGCAGACCAAGCAAGATTTTGGGTGGAGCAAAATATTTAAGGGTCTTGTAATGAGGATGCCACTTTACAAGAAATAAATTTTATCATGAAGTAAGTGGAGTTTAACCTTGTGGGCCCTCACTTGCGTGGATCTCTTTTAAGGCCCGGCATATGAATTTTATTTGTAATTTTAAATTAATTTTCTTGTATTAGCACGAGGGCCCACAAAATCTGGACCACTTCAACCTTTTAGGATTGCCAAGCTAACTAATTTAATACGGTTAGCCAAAGTTTTCAATCTCAAGCATACAAATAGTTACTCTCCATTAGAATAAATCCCAAGGTAGGAGTCAATAAAACCTGAACTGAAACTGCCGAGTACAAAAGAATTTAGCAATGTCTATGCTAAGGAAAGGAAACGGAAGGAACCTTAGGATCCAGGAAGGCCCTCCCAAACCATGAAAATAATTGCCTCCCTGGAGGCAAGAGTCATCAAAGAGTTCATCAAGTGACACCACTTCAGCACCAGTGCTGCAGAACATGGCCGCAGGAATTATTCGTATGAAAACCAAAGAGATCTAACCAAGAAAGTGACTGTGTGTGTGTGTGTGTGTGTGTGTGTGTGTGTGTGTGTGTGAACAAAAACAGAGAGAAAGAGGACAGAGGAAAGAAGAGAAAGGTATGATGAAAATGACAAGGAAGGAAAATGAGAAAGAGAGGGAACATATGTAAATAAGTGCTTCTGAAGGAAGAAGACAAAAAGATAGAGTCAATTTAATTTTAAAACAAAGAACTGCACCTGCCAAATAAATTTCTGCTTTCCTTCAGTGAAGAGCCACATAAAATACAAAAACAATATCTCAAAAGTTCAAAGGAAAGGAAGAACAAAGCTTAATAATCACGCAGTAATAAAACAAGCCCTTGCCAGTCTGGGCCACATGGTATCACTGACAGTCCAGGCAGTATCAGGAAGGCTGGGGAGAGAACCCCAACCACAGCAGGTGCATGTGCCTGTGCCTCTGTGTGTGTGTGTGTGTGTGTGTGTGTGTGTGTGTGTGTGTGTGTAAAATCAAGCTGAAATACACTTAGAGTGACATGGCTACCTTACACGTGTGATTTGAAATTTGACCAACACCAGAGACACACTTCCAGGGCAAATACATCTCCCTCAATCTGTTAGTAGATTGCTTGAAGTTGTATCATTAGCAAAACATATTGGAGGTTAAACACCCTTTTCACGTGGCCCTCATTCAAATGGTTAATGCCCTCAATAGGGTCAACACAACCAATTATTAGCATCTTTCCATAGGTTAGGACCTCTGATTCTCCCAGTGATCAGAAAGTTAAATTATCTTGAAACCACAGGGAAGCCCAGGAGGAGCTGGAAACTTAAACTGACTTCTGAAGTCCTTCCCTGCCCCATATATGTGCACACGATGCCCACATGTGCTATTTAGAATACTCCAGCTCCCACACTGCCTCACAGACGTCACCGTCGTATGAGATAGTTAGTCAAACTAGTCCTGGGGCATTAGCAAAACTGGCACTGAGGGAACGCCCAGGCTGCCCGTCTGCCTGGTGACAGAACTGCCACCATCACGTTCTCGCCCCCGAGGAGTCGCTGAAGCTTGTCCCCACAGCTCTTGGGTTGGCAGCCATTGGAAAATTGACAAAGGACTGAAAATCAAGAGGCAAAGTCTCGTTTTCATTTGAGCATTAGGAGAGCAAATGGAAAAGATGAGAATCAAAGGGGTTTTTATTTGAGATGCTTGATTTTGAGGAGGAGGGAAATATGGGATATCTTAGTCCCCTTTCCAGCTCAGTGATGGTGAAAATAAAGCTCCGGGATGATCTATAATGTAAAAGTTTAGAGATGACTTTGTTTCAGAGGGAAAAACAGCTCCGGAACTTATGAATGTCAGGCGGTCTCGGGGATTGCTCACAGGAGAGGAAGGCTCGGCAACACCATTGCTCAGCACTTGACAGGATTAATGGCCACGGACAAGGGAATGTACACTCATAGACCTGACAGGCTCTTTTATCAAACACAGGACCATCCTGTGAAGAAGTGAGTGGCAAGAGAGGGAAGGTCCTATGCTCTGGGGAAGAGAGAAGTCGGCACAGCAGACCCCATGTCAGTCAGCCTTGTGGTTGGGGAAAATGGAGTGGTCCCTGAGTATATGGAAGAAGAAAATGAAATAGATGCCACTATGGAAAAAATGTTGTGTGACTCATGGGCTCTCAAAGGTGGAAAAGAGCTCCTATCTTTGCCCAATCTCCTCATTCTACAAATAAGAAAACTAATAGCAGCATCTAACAGGGAGTGAGCACCTTCCATTGCACCAGGTGATCTGCCACATAATATCCAACTATTCTCTTTAATCCTCACCAGACTTCTATAAAGTAGGCACTCTTACCAAATTTCACAAAAGGCATAACTGAAAACCGAGTTTAAGGGATCACAGTAACTTGTACAAGGTCATTTGGTTACTAAGCGGTAGATCCAGTTAGACTTGAGCACCTGCACTCCCATCTTCTAGGGAAGAGTTCTAAGTGGTCACAGAAACTTGTGGCACAGGTAGTCAGGGGCTGAGCCCGTCGCAGCTGCCAGTCTCCCAAGCCCTAACCTGCAGAGCCTTTACAACACCAGTGCATATTGCCTCTTCCTGGGCCAGAATGAGCAATCTCCTGATATACCATGTGTTCATGATACTCTGCCACCCAGCCAGACAATTAGCACTAAACCTTTTGACTCTCTCCAAGTTGCCTGGGAGTCACTCAGATGTCTGAGACAAGTGGATTTGCTTGTATCGGTAACAGAAGATTCCAGCATCTCAGAGACAGTGCCGGGGTTCATAATGAGGAGCAGCAATATATCACTGAAATTTGGACACTTTCAGAGAAACAGCATCTTCACGTTCTTACTTGGAGAAGTACAGCTAGCTGATTTTTACTCAAGGAGCACATTTCCCAGGTGAGTGGTTATAAAAATCCTTGGGTTAAGGAAGACCTTGAGAAGCCATTTAGCCCACTGCCTTTCCTCCGGGCAGGATGACATTTAAACCCTCTTAAGAAAGTCATTTGTTTTCTTTTATTTAAAAAATAAAAATATCAACAAGGACTGCCAAAATTCCCTTGCATTAGAAGGTTTCGTTCCTCCTCAGGGTCAAAGAGTTCTAAATATCTAATTCAAGTTTTTCAAAGGAAACACAAACTTATTTCCTATTCTCAGTTTCATGGAGTTCTTTCACAGGATGAATGTTCATTATATACATAGCACAGTCTCTGGATTGGAAGTCCACTTGGCCTAGGTAGGCTCTTCTTCAGGTAATAAAGACATTCAGGCACCTCTGAATAAGTGTAATTTATGTGGGTGAGATAAATAACCTAATGAGTGGGCCACAGGAGTCTGAAGTGTGATATACAAAAGTGAAAATAATCTTCAACTAGAAGCTTCTCATGAACCCAAAACTAAGACAGAATAAATCTAGGCCTCCCACAGGAACAAGCTGTAGGGAGAATCCCAAAAATTCTAAATGTGGAATTGAGGTAGGGCTTGGCAGTGTTAAGAAAGAAAGAGCAAAGTTTGAGGAAGTACTCCCTAAGGAAGAGCAGATAAGCAAGTCTCTGGCTTGATTATAAATAAGCTGTGATCTAAAATCTGTATTTCTAAATGCATTCATGTCTATGTTTTGGGGTTTTCCATATTTTGGTTTCCCAGAATAATTGAACCATGGTAAATTCCAATCCTTCCCAGGTTCAATCAGAAAGAAGTGGAATGCTTCCTTAGGTCAGGGAAAGGTTCACAGAACAATGAACAAGGATGTTGTGGGGAAGAACAATGCATGAAATAGACCCCTAGTGGGTGAAGGGATGGTTGTGGAGTCATTAAGTCAGACTCGGGACCTAAACACAGCATAGAAGATGGGCACCCAAGAGAACATTCTTCTTCTTCCCTTGAGTGAGTAGAAGCAGAGCCCTGAACAGAGATAAGAACTCTTAAGACAAGACAAGATCAACAGAAGGATACCAAGAGACAATTCTATGATTAGGTTTTTCTGTAATAACATGAAGAACAGCTGACAGAGGCAAGCAATAATGTAAACATGTGGGGTCCAGAGTAGTGTGGGATGTTAGAAGCAGACCATGTCTAGGCCATAATTCTAGTCAGATTACCTCTCCCTCTCTATTGGCATTCCCATCTACCTGCATAGCTTCCAAGACCATTCATATATCAGTGACCCCTAAATCTCTATTTTTTAAATATTTTTATTTATATCTAGGAGAAAGAGAGAGAGAGAGACAGCATGAGCAGGGGAGGGTCAGAGAGAGAGGGAGACACAGACTCTGAAATAGGCTTCAGGCTCTGAGCCGGCAGTCAGCACAGAGCCCGACGTGGGGCTCGAACCCACGAACCACGAGATCATGACCTAAGCAAAAGTCGGACGCTTAATCGACTAAGCCACCCAGGCGCCCCTCAATCTCTATTTTTGTCTGAGACATTTCAGATGAACTTCAGACTCCTAGAGCCAAATCCCTACTAAATATCTCTACTGGGGCAGCACACTTCAACACAACTAACCCACAAAGGAGTATAACCTTGGCAATCAAAGAAAATCAGATTTTGAGTTATAACGCTCTCATTACAGTCATCTGTTTCCTTAAGAAAGCCACCCAGTTTCCCCCAGTGTAAACCTAGTGTTCTTTTAAGGATCAACTTAGATAGTACTATAAAGTGTAATGCTGGCTGATGTCTATCATATGTAAGCCACATACTCACACATACTGGATGCTTATTGATTAATGAATAAATTAATAAATGAATGGAAATGGAGATGCAGTGAGGTGTAATTATTCTGCTAGGGTCACACATAATCATATCAGACCAATGCTGGTATGCAATGAAAGAACATGGAACACAACATGCACTTTTCATTTTCTTGACGAAAGAAGGGCTGGACTATCGAATGGAATGATAGACCCTGGGAAGAACTGGAGAGAGCATAGCACCTCTGGATAGCACAGTTTTCCAAAGCTGCTAAGGCCTGTGACACTCTGTTCAGTACATCGGCAAGGGAAAGATGAGACATTCGCAGATGAATTGTGAGGCCGACCAAGGACCGTTAAAATAGTAGCTGGCAGGAATGGAGAGGGGATGAGGCCAGTGGGTTAATCTTCACCCAAGACACCTGACATCTGTGAAAATATTCCACATTGACAGCAGATGTAGATGACAAATGTGGTCTTTAACTGGGAGAAAAAGCTCAGAAATACAACTGGAACTTCAGACCTGGGAGTGTCCCTAAGTCAGAACTTTGAACATGTCACCCAGATTAAAGCTTTTAAATAAAATTTCCCCTAAAATGTTTCCCTGTAAAGGATCTTTAAGTGTGAGGTATATGGTGTTTTCAAGGATGTTTAGCCAACTTTAAAAAGCAGCAGGGGGGGAAGTTTAGATGGTTCAGTTGGTTGAGCATCTAATTCTTGATTTTGGCTCAGGTCATGATCTCTCAGTTTGTGAGATCAAGCCCTACATTGGGCTCCACACTGAGCATGGAACCTGTCTAGGATTCTCTCTTTCTCCTTCTGTCCCTCCCCTGCTCATGCTCAGTCTCTCTCGAAAAATAAAAGTTAAAAATTAATTAAAAATAAAAGGTAGCAGAAAAAAAGAAACATGGTAGGGTAAAGAAAGTGCCCTATCTAGACTGTGGTGACAGTTTACACAATTGTATGTGTTAATAAAAATTCACCAAACTGTGTGACTACATGGGTAAATTTTACGATGAGTAAATAGTATCTCAACAGCATCACAGCAGTGGAGGAAAAAACAAAAGGAGATAAAATACTGTAACCTACCCTGAAGAGTGGCCAAAAAACAATGAGAACACACATCTGGGGTCCAAGATAGTGGAAGGCTGAATGTGATAAAAAAAAACAATCATGAGGAGGCCTGGGTGGCTCAATTGGTTAAGCATCTGACTTCAGCTCAGGTCATGATCTCACCATTCTCAAGTTTGACCCTAGTGTCGGGCTCTGTGCAGACAGCTCACAGCCTGAAGCCTGTTTCAGATTCTGTGTCTCCCTCTCTCTGCTTCTTCCCCCACTCATGTTCTGTCTCTCTTTCTCAAAAATAAATAAACATTGGGGCACCTGAGTGGCTCAGTCGGTTAAGCGTCCGACTTCAGCTCAGGTCATGATCTCACAGTTTGTGGGTTTGAGCCCTGCATCAGGCTCTGTGCTGACAGCTAGCTCAGAGCCTGGAGCCTGTTTCAGATTCTGTGTCTCCCTCTCTCTCTGATCCTTCCGTGCTCACGCTGTCTCTCTCTCTCTCAGAAATAAATAAAACATATTTTTAAAAATTATAAAAAAATAAATAAACATTGAAAAATTTTTAAAAAGAAAAAAGAGAAAAGAAAAGCAATCATGGAAGAAGCTGACTTACCCTGGAAAAAAATATATATGTTAGAAAAATGAAATTCCAGTAAGGTTTAACAGAACTAACTAGCTGGAGACAGGGGATGATGGCCAATACCTCAGCAAAGCTAGGAGATTTCTTATTCTCTAGATAGTTGAACTAGACCTTCTGGAAGAATCACACTCATTCACTAAGAAATTTTGGGAAATTTTGGTAGCACTAACAGCTCTGAGTCTGAGAGAAAGACAGAGAGAGAGAGAGAGAGAGAGAGAGAGACCTTTCAGAGGGCCAGACGTAGGAACTGTATCTTCTTTCTAATATGAGGAAAACTACAACAATTCCAGAAGAAATTGACGCATTAAGACAAATAGGTATGAACACATCTGCAAAATGTGTTTGTTTTCTGGGAACACCAGATATCAGACATATTTGGGCTCAGTGCTCTCTTTGAATCATGGATTCCCCGCAGCCAAAGGAGCTGTGAAAACAGCTGCTGCCCTGGTATCAATAAAGGACATGGTACAGAGCAGGGGCTCCAGACACCTGAGAGGCTGACTGGCAACAAAATGGGCCAGGATAAACAGTGAGAGAATCTACAGAGAGAAACCAATGTCATGTGGCTATAGATCATTCCCAGAGAGGGCAGGTAGAAGAAGAAATGGAGACATTGTGGAAAAAAAATTATGACTACACAGGTCTCACTTGAGTTCACCTCCAGACAGGATGGAGATTAGATGGTGACTCATGTGAACTAAACTCACAAGAGACTAATGTATAAATCAAAATGAACGCTCATGCATTTAGAATGAAAACACCCCTTGCTAAGTTACCAGAATACTGGAGGCCAGTACTTAGGGCTCCCTCTTTCAGACACCAGCAAACCTGGAAGCTACATTATTTACCACAGTGTTGTTTTGAGGAGTATATAGAGTGGGAAATGAGCAGCCTTGAAGGACGGCTCCCAGAAGCCATAGAAAATCCTAAGAAACTGCACTCTTCCCTAAAGAGTTCAACTCTCTGGGGACCTGAATGCTCATTTCCTTCACATTCAGTGTCTCAGTCCTCCGGAGGCGTCAGATGAATGACAACAAATTTCAGTCCTTTGGTGTCCTTCTTTTTCCAGCTTCATGCAGGATCACTTGTTAAATGCAATAGACATCGTGATAAACACTTTACAGATATCACCTCATTAATCAGCGCACAAGCCCAGAGACATATCAATTATCTTCATTTGACTGATGAAAACATGGATTCCCATAGAGGAGAAGCAGTTACAGAAAGTCACCTGAGGTTGGCAGGGATTGGAATTTAGGTGGGTATCCCTGAGGTCATGGTCTTAAGCACCATGCTGTGGTCTCTTCAGGAAGGAACTCAATCATTTCATCAGGCCTTGCAAGGCCAGCCCACCAAATCTCCCTTCCATTTTTACCCCTAGACCACTTAGCTGCTTATAGATAGAATATCTTTCCAGTTTCTTTTACAAAAGGACGATCGTAAGCATTGTGTATGGGTTTTACTAGTTTAACTCTCAAGGAAGAATCATATTTTTAAGATTTTTGGAGGGAGGGGTGCCTGGGTGACTCAGTCGGTTAAGCATCTGACTTCAGCTCAGGTCATGATCTCACGGTTTGTGAGTTCCAGCCCCACATCCGGCTCTGGTGCTGATGGCTCAGAGCCTGGAGCCTGCTTCAGATTCTATGTGTGTGTGTGTCTCTCTCTCTGCCCTTTCTGCACTCATGCTCTGTCTCTCTCTGTCCCAAAAATAAATAAACATTTAAAAAATAAATAAATACAATAAAAAGAGTTTGGAGGGAAATAATGAGGAATAATAAGGAACATGTTGTCCGGAGTGACCAGCAACTATTTTAGTCAATTCGAGGACACAGAAGCAGAAGGTAAGGGGGTTTCTTACAGTCAGCAAAGCCCATGGGGCAAGCTCCAAGCTCCCAAGTTTTGAAACACTTCATGCTCTTTGTGGCTGAGACCAAACATGAAGCCTTTACTGGATCCAATGGATTCTTCTTGGGCAGGAATGACAGTATCTAACTGAGCAGAGCAGATAGCCACGCAAGGACACAGCATGCTTGTTTCTGGATCTAAGGAGCATGCTGAATTGGATAAGAGTGAACTGCAACAAGATTAACAACTGCAACAGGATTACATACTCCAGCCCTAGAGAGGGAGCAAGAAGTAAAGAAAGAACAGGATCTTTCCTAGTATCAGTATTTCCCCTCTACGGGTTCACAGCCTACACCCACCTCCTCTCTGCCATGTCTGGTTATCACTCCTTCATCAGCTCTTCATCTTGCAAAAGATTTTACCTAATTCTTTTTTTCCCACCTCTTCATTAATTCAAAAGTCATTTGCCTACTGTGTACCAGATTCTAGGAAAACATAAGTGAACAACAACGGAACTTACAGTCCGTCCACTGGTGTCGCTTTCCTCAATCGCTTGGTTCTTTTGCTCCTTGTGGTTGTTTCACGAGACTTCAAGTCAGTAGAAGAGATAAAGGTGTTGTCAAGCCACCGTATTTGCCAGAAGTCCTCTGGCGTGGCTAAGGGTTTACTTTTCTGTCTCCGGTATCTCTGAGAGCACTTTGGAGTCACAGGATTAAGCATGTCAGCTTTAACGTCCCCAAACTAATTGACTAAAAGTAAGACTTAATGAAACTTTAAAACTTATTATGATTTATAAGAACTCCTCCCAGTAGAGGGAGGATATAGTGCTCTCACCCTTTCCTTTATTTATAAGAAAACTTTCCAACCTTACCGAGGATTTTCTCCTATTGATTTGATATTTGAGGGGTTGCTCAAAAGTTCTCTCTCCTTTGTGAAAGAACATCATTGCCGCCTACAGCTAACAGCCTAAATGCCCCAGCCTGGTATTCTAAGTCCTCCATGACTTGACTGCAAACATTTGAGCCAATCTCCCTGAAACATCCTTCCAAACATTCCTAGTCACAACTCACTGCTCCTCCCACACCAAACATTGTACTACCTTCATTCCTGCTCAGGCTGCTTCCCCAGCCTGAAATATACTCCACTTCCTTAACCTATAAAACTCCATTTATCGTCTTGTTACTCCCTGTTTGTAAGCTTCCATTATCCTTGGTCAGAACCTACTCGTCATTCCTACACGTGATTGTAACACATCTTCATATCTCTGTTTAATGTTTTTTTAATAGCTTATTTATTTATTTATTTATTTATTTATTTATTTATTTATTTATTTTTGAGAGACAGAGAGAGTGAGAAGAAGAAGAGAGAAAGAATCTCAAGCAGCCTCTGCACTATCAACACAGAGCCCAATGCAGGGCTCAAACTCACAAACTGCAAGATCATGACCTGAGCAGAAATCAAGAGTCGGACATTGAACCAAATGAGTCACCCAGAAGCCCCAGTTTGATATTTTTATCTTGGCTTGCCTTATTGATGACTGCTAACATCTACTTTTCATTCCATTGTTAGAAGCTCTTGAAGGCAGGTAGGAATCTAGTGCATAATGTAGGCACCAAATAAATGTTTGTTTAAATCTGTTTTTAAAAAAGGCAAATATTAGCTATGGAAAATGAGCCACGGATGAGTTCAGCATTGGCAAATATAGGAAGTTTGTGGTGGAAAATTTCATTCCATCCAGGAAACAATAACACCAAACTGTACAACAAATTTGTTAGACCTCAGTAATTTGACAAATGTCCTCCTCAGCCTTGTCTGCCTGGTGAGGACCCATCTATTCTTCTCCTCCCTTTGAAGAATTGCTTTTTCTGGTGATAGCCCTGGATAGTAGCAGCTCTGTCCCTCTCACACTCCCAAAATGTTTCGTACCAAATTGCTTTTGAAAAAAAAAATCACACTGTTTTGTAATTGTCTCCTTACCTGCTTGCCTCTACCCCATACTAGACCATGACCTTTATTATCTTCAGATAGAATCTCACATGCACAGAATTAAATGGAGCAGAATCTTTGGTTCATCATTGAACTCTGCATGGTCCCTCCATGCTATCTTTTTAGTTAAGCAAAGTCTTATGTGGCTGATATTGTGCTAATTTCTGGGAATCCAAAGAAAATAATACACATTTCCTGTCCTCAAAGAACTTAACTCTAATGTCTTTCCTTCTTTGTAACTCTACCACTTAGCCTAAGGCCCGGCACATGGTAAGTGCCTCTTCTGATAAATTTGTTTCCCCTGTCTGATTACTGAGTGGCGGAGAGCCCCAAAATTAGTTTTTGGAATGCTTATGGTCTCCACCAACACACTTCTGAGATTCTCATCGAGTCCCAAAGCCTTCACTATCATCCTAAATACATATTATCAGTCTCAATCCACATGCCGAACTCCAGACTTATCCATCCAACTCCTGCCATAAAATCTTTACCAAAGCATCTAACAGACAAGTCTCAGACTTAATGTACCCAAAACAGAATTCTTGATCTAAATCCCCGTCAGCCTGTCACCAGACCTGCATCTCCCTCAGGATTCTCCTTTGCTTTAAACTTACCCAGTTTCTTGGGGTGCCTGGGTGGCTCAGTTGGTTAAGTATCTGACTTTTGATTTCAGCTCAGGTCATGATCTCATGGTTTGTGAGTTCAAGCCCCATATCAGGCTCTGTGTTGATAGTGTGGAGCCTGCTTGGGATTCTCTCTCACCCTCTCTGTCTCTCTGCCCCTTCCCTGCTCATACTTTGTCTCAAAATAAATAAATAAATATTATATATTTTTCTACTTTACCCAGTTTCTTAAGCTACATTCCCTGCACTCATCCCTGATTCCTCTTTTTCTAACATCCCCACAGCTAATCCATCAGAAATACTGTTGGTTTTACCTGACTATATACTTATTTGTTTGTTCATTGTCTGCATCTCCCACCAGGAATAAGTTCAATGAGGGTAGAAATTTTGTTCATTTTGTTTACTGGAGAATTCCTGGCACTCAGCATACAACAGGTGCTCAATAAACATTTGTTGGATCAAATTTAAACAAATATTTGCAGAAGAGAGAGCAAATAAGAGCATAGTATCTCAAGCCTGCCCTCTAGACAAATAATTTTAGAGAGCAGCACTAGGCTTTCATTCAGAATGAGCCAAAAAGTTGTTTTCTGCTAACATTTTAAAACCAAGAAATCAGACATGCAATACTTCTTTAATAATAAGAAAACAAAACAAAAGCTGTTTTTAAATCCTTCCGTCTTGTAAAGAAGTAAACTAAGTCAGAAGTATTTTGCTCCAAAGAATGGAAGAAGTCATGAATGGATAAAACTTCTCTGATTGAATATTCTGGTTAATATCGGCTTCTGCTACAACATAAAATACTACCTGTCCCCATAGAATCGGACTTTATTTTTTTTTCCAGGAAAAGGAAGGGGAAGAAAACACAGAGATTGGAACCACAGTACTATCTACATGTCTGTTGTTTCACTTAATGAGAATAAATGCTACCAGTAACTCCGGGGCTTCTCTTGTGGGATTTGAAGCAAATTGGGGGTCACGTGTGGTAGGCAAAGGTTAAATTATAGCATTAAAACTGGTGCATTCTCAAATGTATCAGATGGAATACCTACCACAGTTCCTGGAATCTGTCCAGATGATTTCAACTCCTGATCTAGGCAAGTGTTCCTGATAAATAAGGTTGGTCCCAGAAGCTGGACCAGAATAATATTTTCATGACCCTATAGTGTTTGTATGAATTTACTGTGCCCCCCGCCTCACCAATGAAGAAGATTGTAGCCTCTTTCCAACACTTGTAATCTTTTGAAAGGAATAGAAGAATCATAATTGCACATATAGATAACATTGCCATTTTAAGTCTCTATACGGAATCACATTGGAGACATTTATGGTCTCCTTCAGAGTGATTCAAGAGGCAGGTTTAACAATAAATGTCAACTCCTGTTACCTAGAGTGCCGTACATGGATCACATGGTGAGGAGTCGAAAGGCAACACATTTCTGGAATAAAGTGAATTCTGCACTCAAATAGAAGGTTCCAAAACTCAGGGAAAAATCTAGGAGCTAAACAGGTTCTTTGGGCCCTGTTTCATATTTCAGTTGCACCTTTAAATGCAGAATGAATAATATTATCTGAACTTCTGAGGCCAAATAGAACTTTAATCAATTGAATTTTCATCTCCTGGAGATAGGACTCCCTAGTCCCTGTGACTATGTCTGTAAGTCCAGGGCCTCAGAAGAGCAGACGTCAATGTGACATTAAATGTGGTAAAGGAATTTTGTTAGAGAGAAAATAGGAAGGGACCCAGGGAGCCATCAGATCCTGTAGCAAATCTAAGATTTCCAAAGGAAGCAGAGAGGAAAGAAGTGTCCTAGACAACCAGGCAGTATCAGGAAGGTTCAATGGAGTCATCAGGGAATCACCAAGCCAAATCACACCAGTCCAGTACCTCCCAGGGCTCAGTCTTCATTGACATCCCTGCTAACGTTAGTCACTGGCTGGGAACCACCTGTGGCAGATGTGGCCTTGGCATAAACGGAGTGAAGGAACTCTGAGGCCAGCAGTTGGGGCTTTTGGTCAAGTACACTCTCTGGAGTTGGAGGTTTGCAAGGGACTTTCTCATCGTTGCTGCACGAGAATTCTCATGATGCAGGAATAGTACTAATGCAGGATAGGAAAGAGAGTATTTCCCAGGTTTATGACAAATATTAATTTTCTTTTTCTGAGAAAGAAATGATAATCAGCTAATTAGGGAAAGTTCGAAAGAAACTACCTCTAACTGCTAGCTCTAAGAGATCTCTGCTTCTGGGGTGCCCGGATGGCTCAGTCCATTAAGCGGCCGACTTCAGCTCAGGTCATGATCTCAAGTCATGGTGCTGACAGCTCAGAGCCTGGAGCCGGCTTTGAATTCGATGTCTTCCTCTCTCTCTGCCCTTCCTCCCTCTCTTTCCCTCTGTCAAAATAAAATTTAAAATCTTAAAATTAAAAAAAAAAAAAAGATCTGTGCTTCTTTCTAGAAGCAACTCATCCCAGAGCACCAGATACAAGAGAGTTAAATATCACACAACCTTTGAACTCTAATCGCCATCATAAGCCTTGGAGCTGAATCTCCAAGCACAATACCTCCAAATCCTCGGAGAATTTCTGGATTAATCCATAAACTTTAACATTAAAAGGAATGAAATGTCACCGTATTTCCAAAGGCTGAAAGAACTTGTAAGGTTCTGGCTGTTTGAATCCCCCTGCCAATGAAATCACTGGGGCTCTAGAGAAGCGACAGGAAACATGGGAAGAGGAAATCTAGAAGGGACTCTTTCACAGTGGGATTCCCCAGACAAAGGTGGACAGAAGGGAAGAAAGTGGCCTCATGTTCCATAAACCCAGCTAGTTTACTCGACTTCTGGCAAGATGGCGGACGAGGGATCAGAAATCTGCAAGGCATCATTTGATCCCAAATGGGAATTTGAAGAAGAGAGAGAGAAGGAGGGAGAACATTTCAGTAGAGCAGAGTACTTGCCCTTTGATTTCCTAGGACAAGTTTTAAGAGGAAAGGGAACAGCCAGGTTCATCTAGGAGGGGCATTAATGTGCCTCTAGGGGCCAGTTTCAAGCCGCCAAGCCTGACCAGCCTCAAGCCCAGGGGAGACCTAAGGAAACTCAGAAATTGAGAAACTGAATGGAGGCCGAGTGCCAACTTTGGATTCCTTTTTTTTTTTTTTTTTTTAATGTTTAATCTATTTCTGAGAGCGAGAAAAACAACGTGAGCAAGGGAGGGTCAGAGAGAGAGGGAGAATCCAAAACAGGTTCCAGGGTCTGAGCTAGCTGTCAGCACAGAGCCCGACGTGGGGCTCGAACCCACGAACCATGAGATCATGACCTGAGCCAAAGTCGGACGCTCAACTGACTGAGCCACCCAGGCACCCCTGGATTCCATTTTCCTGGACGCTTCTTCACACACCTGTTTGGGAGGAAGAGCCGGGCTGGGAGTCTGAGCTTGGAGACAGAGAGAAGACATCACAGCCTCTGGGCAACCAATCCATGGCCCGGCTGTTCTTGCTCCTCCTCCTTGGGGGTCTGGGACCCCATCCAGAGAGCCAGCCAGTCTAGTGGCAGTTTCCTCTATCAGCACCAAAGGGCTCTGGCCAGCAGAGCCAGGGCAGAACCTAAAAATAGTAAACAACACAGACTCAACAGTCATCTAGGATGACAGCAAAGGATAAAGGAAGGCAAAGTGGTCCCTGCTCACAGGGGAGAGGAAGGATGGAGACGGCTAATACATCACCTGCTACTGCTGAAAGGTTTACAAAAATCCGGTTATATTTTTTAATCATCTTGCATTTTAGACCTTTAAAGTACAAATATGGATTTCAAACATATCAAGGGAACAAATTAACTTAGAAAAATGGTAATGCTTTCCAAGGTTGCACCTGCCATGGAATTGCTCCACGTTTGCATTTTCCCCAGGTCTCTGGTGTGTCATTAGGCCAGATTGATTGTCCTCCTCCCCTGAACAGCTCCCCCATTAGAGGGTTATTGTATGGAAATTAATGGAAGGTTGGGAACATTTTTTTGCAGCTGCAGTAGTTGGAGTCAGTTTTGATTAAGCGATAGAAGCCCGCCAGACGAGGGAGATCTCTGTGCTTTAGCTGCCTCCTTTATTATCACTGAGTCAGGCTTACCGCTCTCCGTGGCTCCCTGTGTCGATGTTCGGCCGCCTCTTGGACAGTGCTGTATACATGGACTCCTCTCTGTTTTTTAAATGGTTCTCCACTTGATTTCCCCATCAGTATTTTGCTCTGATGTGAAACTTAAAACCAGTCTGTTCGTTGTTCATTTTCGGGCTCCCGCCTACGGTCCCTCCCCACCCCTATCCCATCACCGCCTTTATGGGGAAATGCAGGAAGAAGCTAGGAATATGCCCTACCCTCCACCTTTCTATTCTACTTATCCCCAAAGAGAGGTTATTTGAAGGGGCCTAAACCAGCAATCAGAGCCCCATGGCCTCGGGGGATTTCAAGGTGCAAATTAAGCCTTGGACAGGCTGCTCAGAGAGCTGACAAGTGAGAGCTGACAGTTTGCCTCCACTCCGGTTCTGTCAGGAGCTTTCAAACATCCCAGAAAAACTGGGGCTCTGGCAGATTAGGAGTTGATCTGCTTGTCATGTGGGGTCAACGTCAGACTAAAGCAATTGAGGGCAACAAGACATGATGGACCAGAAGAGTAAAGGGCTAGGTGCACATTGTCTGCAGAGGGGTGGGAGAGGGACCCTGCGGGGTGTGGGATGACGTGACCTTCTCTAGACCTTTTCTTTCTAAAAATGCAAAGCCTTGGAGTCCGTGCCCCACTTTCTACACTCTTGCGAGCCTTCACTCATTCTCTCTTCCAATGAGTGTTTACTGTGTATCTTTCTGTCAAGTGTTGTGCTAGGTGCTGAAGCTGGAAAAACACATAGACGAGGCTGGGCTGCTGGTGGCCTTAGAAAACACCCACTCCTGAAGACCCAGACCACCACTGTGGAGAAGACAGAGATGCAAGCGCGAAATTACAATAGAGTTTGTATAGCTCCGGTAAACGTTCTAGCAGAAATCCATAAAAAAAAAAAAAAAAAAAAAAAAAAAAAAAACGCCTTTGGAGAACAGCAGAGGAGAGCGTGATACCTGCCCGAATGGGGAAAGGCAGAGGAAAGGGAGGGACAGAAGAGATTCTGCAGACGAGGTAACAGGGGCACCGGTCCCTGAGAAAAGGCAGAGAAGATGCGATTCTGATTAGAGCAGCAAGAACAAATGTTGGAAAGAGAGGCCCACGTGTGAGGAAAACCAGGCGGTTTTCTCAGAGAACGTGCTGGGCAAAACGTAATCGGAGATAAGCCTGGACAGGAAAGCTGGAATTGGATTATAAGTGAGATAATAGATATGCTAAGGAATGAGGACTGTTGCAAAGGGAGAAAGTGAGACTCGGGGGGGGTTTAAGCAAAGGCATTTATTTCAGCACTATTCTGCTGGAGGAAGTACAGAATGAGGGCCACGTGCAGGAGCACTGGTGTGGGGGCACCTTGGAAGACAAGCCAGGCTGGGTGAGATGGGTAGTGTGATAGCCCTGGTGAGAGCCAGTGAGGTCTTCCCCCCATGTATCCCGCCGAAGGCCTGTGTGAGGGCTCCCACCTGTCAGAAAGCCATCCTAAGATCCTCTCAGACCGCACATGTCCAAGGACGTGTTTTTTTTTTAAGGTAACTCAAATAATTGCCATCTAGTAGTTTAATAAGTTCCCTGACATACTGAATAACATCTCCAGCCTCCAGCAAGTGAGGACGGGGTCAACCTAAAATAGATATTTGCCAATGGTAAAGACTGGACAGCTGGCCTCCGGCTTGATGGATGCTTCCGGGACAGCCTCTGAGTGGGCTGCACAGCCCACACCATTGACCTCATGAATCTTCTCCTTAATCCAGGGAGAAAATTAGCTCCTGCCTCAGAAGAGTGCTGTCCGCCTGGAAGCTATTGTCCCTGCGTGGAACAAAAGCAGGCCTGAGTTGTCTTCCCAGAATTTAGTCACAGAGAAGCAGAGGACACTTGCGTTCCCCAAACCTGTCCCGGCCCCCACCCCTGCCTGATACCCCTCACTTCACTCCTTTATCATCTTGCGTACCTCTCCTGTTCTCGGTACCTGGGTTAAGCAGTCTGTTGTGAGAGCACCAGCTGTTATCACGAAGAAGCAATAGCCAATTGGCCATTACTATCTCCAATTCCTCCTGCTTAAATCAGTCTGGGGATTAACGTTGGACAACTCCAAAACGATATACTAGAAGGCAATTTCTCTTTCCCCTTTGGGCAACCACCTTCCACCTGGTCCAGTAATCCTCTAAACTCATTTGGGAATCCGGCTTATCTCGGTCCCTTTAATAGCCTTAAAGGGACAAGCTGATTCCCTGGGGTTGGTAATTTATAATCCCGATAGCATCCTCTTGGAAGAAAAGGAGGGAGGCTCCATCTAAGGGCTGCCTCCTGCTGAGAGCTGGGACTACAATCCCTGCCTCTCTCTTTTCTTGTTTTCTTTCTATCTATCCCTCCTACAAACTGTTGAAATACAAAGGTGGTAAAAAGTCTTGTGAATGTCTAGCCCATTGGAGGTATTCTTACAGGATGGAAGTTATAGTATTTTAGATCCTGAAGTGCTTGGGGGTCCTTATACCGGTTTTAGTTGCTCTAAAAGTAAACCATTGCCTGCTGCTTCGAGAGCATAGGGTAATGGTGGGGCATGATACTGCATACACTGGAGAAGCTAGTTCCCATGGGAAAGCACTCTAATTACAACAGTTTGATGGAACTCTTCACACCTGAAGATCCCCATCCCCATTCCCACTTTGAAAAGTTTACTTCTACAGTATCTTAATCTAATAAATGCATCATGGATTCAGGGTAGGCTGATTTTAGGCTTGTAAGACATCTAAAGGATAACCTCAAGTACGGTTTCAACCCAAGATGTCATTCACACTACTCATCTTTCTTTGTTCAATGCCCCCCTCTGAGCATGACTCTGAAGGAAAAGACTCAGGCATATGTCTGGGGAGCCTTCAAATGATTCCCCAAAATAGATGATCTAAACAGCTTATTTGAAAACTGCGTGGTGACATTGATAACAAGGACACAGATAGACCAGGCAATGAGCATGACTTGCTAGACTGCCTGGCTGACAAGGGACAGCGGTCACAAAGAAGGTTCTACGTCAGTAAAACCCAGGCCATGAGACAGTGCCAGATCTGACCAGTAAGTAAGCAAAGCATTGAGTCCTTTCTTCTAAGACAGAATGACCTGGAGAGCTGTATGTTTTTACCTAGGCACCCATTTCCGCATCCTTCTAGACTCAGTCAGACTTTGAGACACTAAGAATCATGACTTCTTATCTGAGTAAGATAACACCCTTGAATATTCCTAAAACCTACTTACCTTAAAGGTAGAAGGGCATAGACTTGTATGAAAATCCTCAGGGAAAAGAGCTATAGGCTTCCCTTTCAAAAAAACCCAAAACAAACAAACAAACAAACAAACAAACACACAAAAAACACATACACAGAACCTTCACTTATAATTTTCAAAGGCTCATGAGATCTCTGAAGCCTTAGGACACACAGCACAATAGGAAGCCCCTGGTGTCATAAGCTCTGATGATGTCCATCAGAGAAATGAATGTATCCCCTCATTCACTGAATGAAGTTTTATTAAATGTCTATGAGATGCCTAGTCTTATGTTGGATGATATGAAAGAAGAAAGAAAGAAGTCATATGTTGGATGATAAAGGTGGGTGGGAGCAGGGGGGAGAATCCACCCTGCCCCCAATAAAGTGACAATTAGGTATGAGAATGCCAAGAGGAGACCCTGGCTGAATCTAAACAGAAATTTCTGATGGGAGGCTGATGCCTTTCCTTCCCCAGTGTTCGTTTTTACAGGGTGATTCATGTAGGAACCATCTGGGGGAGCGGGGGGGTGGGGGGTTGGGGTGGAACCTCACTTCTCAGTGTTGGTGTTCAAAGAAGAATAGACTTTTCTGAAATTTTGGGATGGGTTTGAGGAAGCACTTAATGAAGACCAATCCATACTGGAGGACTGTGGGATCCACACCTAAAAGGCATTCTACTCTGAGGGAAGGAAAAAATGGCTGTCTGGCATGATGAGATGAGATGGTTGTAGCAACATGGCCCGGGGGATCTGGTTCTACTAGAGCACGGTCAGTGCAGCCTCCCGGGTACACAGGTGTATTCCAAGAAAACAAAAGCTTGCGTACAACATTAACAAATCTCTAATCCTAAGGGTCCAAACAACACTGCTGCGTGCGTGTAACCTCTGAAATCTTGCCGGAAGTGAGAGACGACATCTGGGGACCTGGAACAGGACAGAATGCCAGGGAGCAGCATGGGGGTGGGGGGTGGGAAAGCAGCCATGAGTGAGCCGCCTAGTGCATGAGCACTGCCGGCTCAGATAGAACAACGGTGTGCAGCCACTGAGGAAACGTCAGTGGTTGAGGAATGGAACACATTAGCTTTGTGAGCAGCGTCCCAAGAAGAATGACAAGATGGCGGCTGGAGGTGCTTGGTGGCAGCAGCAGAGGCAGGTAACACTGCTCCTGACGAGCGAAGGGAGGAGCATGGAGACTGGGGAAGATACTAGCAGTAATAGTAATGCAGACACTCATGCAGCTGTGGCCAGGAGGAGAGTGAGGGCCACGGCAGAGGCAGTGTGCAAGAAGACTGGCTCACGTGCTCTTAAAGGGGCAAGAGAAATCGAAACAGATACTGCTGAAATCCAGTAACTTTGCAAGTGAAAGTCCCAAGCAGGTATACATATTGGTACCATTTCACTGGCCATGCAAGCTGATGAGCTTTGCAGCTATTTCCATGAGAAGCACACAGCATCATGACTGCTGTTCAAAATATCTACCAACCCTAGGCACCTGGGTGGCTCAGCCAGTTAAGTGTCCAACTTAGGCTCAGGTCATGATCTCCCAGTTTGTGAGTTCAAGCCCCACATCGGGGTCTGTGCTGACAGCTCAGAACGTGGAGCTTGCTGTGTCTCCCTCTCTCTCTGTCCCTCCCCTGCTCACACTCATCTCCGTCTCTCAAAAATGAATAAACGTTAAAAGAAAAAAGATTAAAACAACAACAACAACAAAATATCTACCAATCCAAATGGTATGGCATCAACCAGGAAGAATAAGGTCCCCTTACTGAGCCAGGTTTATGCCTAATAGCAAGATCACAAGGAGATCTGAGAAAGGTCCCAGAGTGGGGGCCCGCAGTATCGGGGGATGATGGTGGGGGCAGTTTCCTTAGGGATTCAGAGTAACAGCTATTTACGTACCACCACAGAAGTCTTTTGATATTTTAACAACCTGTATAACCACACTGGAACATACCAGCTAAATATCAACTCTGAACAAAGTTAACCAGGAATTCAGGGCACTGTTTGATTAAATGTCACTTGAGAATCGAAAAGAGCTGAATGCACAGAAACAGAGTCAAACAGTGGTTACCAGGGGCTGGGGGTGGTGAACTGGGGCGATGTTGCTCAAAGGGTACAAACTTGAACTTAGAAGATAAATAAGTTCTGGGAATCTGACACACAGCATTGTGATTATAGTTAACCACGCTGCAGTATATACTTGAAAGCTGTCAGGAGACTAGATCCGAAATGTTCTCACCACAAAAAAGAAATGACACTTACATGATGTGATGTGGTAATGTGATGGTAGTATTCACATTGCAATACATAAGTATGCTGTATCAAGGCATTTTATACCTTCCTCTTATACAATGTTATATATCAATTATCTCAATTAAAAAGAGATAACAAAGGATTTTAGGGGGTGCTAGAACTCTTTCGTGTCCTGTGTATGATATCATTACACAAATCTATATACATGTTAAAATTCTTGGAACTGTAACTGAAAGAAAAAAGGTCAATTTTACTGTATGACCACTGAAAAAATAAAATCCAATTACCATCCCCCTCAAAAAAGTCACTTGAGAAGCCTAGGCAATACATGCTATAGGATCTCATCAGGAAGAGATGTCCCCATCAGCTGCAGAGGAAAACTGCAGGCAGACTGGATGGTGGAAAGAAACTCACATTGGACTAAAAATCAGAGACGGGTTCTGGTTCCAAACCAGCCCCTTAGCTAAGCCCTGCGACTTAGACATCCCCATCAAACATGAGAAGGCGCCCAAGGAGGAAGTACCTTGGCAAAGTAGACACAGATCTGGCCGTGAAGGTTGTAAGTGCCAGGTTAGGAAGTGTGAACTTCAGAGCCATGCTATCGAGTCAATGTCACCCAGGGGTGTGGGATAAGAATGACGGAGAGAAGAAAGGCTTCAAGTTTCTCAGCAACATATTTCCTGAGCAGGTGTTTGGCCAGAGATCTGAATGTTGTTATTGTCATGAGGCCAACAAGAAAATGTCAACGGCAACATTTAATAGCTTTTGGTAGAAGTAATATAGGAAATCTATGCAGAAGGAGACATAGCTATGGTTTGAGTCCTGTCCAAGTGACTGCCACCTGCCATTAGGCAGAAAAGGAAAACAAGGATGAAAAAATAAGAAGGCATCATAGGAATACAAATCAAAGGGATGACAATAGAGAGTCTTGTCTGTAGCCTGGGAAAGGAACAGAGAGCAGGAGGGGTGAAAGGGTGGCCACAGCCCCACAAAGCTGCCGCTGCCCCAGGTCGAAAGACTGCTGGGCAGATGATCACACTCATCTTCATAATGGATCCAGGCAGGAAGTGGCAAAGCATATTTCCTGCCCTTGGTCACGCCTCCTCTTCTCTATAGGCTGGGAGGAAGACACACGATGTAACTAGCGCTGCGTGAATGCCAATGACCAGGAAGGGACAGGTCCACATAGCTCTTGTCTGTGAAGCTTTGCTGCTGGTGCCCCGTGATAGGAATGGCCCCTTCAAAGGGCTCAGCCTTCCCGAAGCCCGCCCCAGACCTTCCATCTGGCAACATCTCCCTTCTGTGTACTTCATCTGAAGTCTGCATTCCGCCGTGTCTTATCTGAACACTGTCTTGTATCATTCTGCAGTTTCGCTCCTTGTGCTGGCTGAATTCCTCTACTAAATTATAAGCTCCACAATAATATTGGCTGTGACTTTTTTGTTGGTGGTGTTTTTGTGTTTAACGACATACAACACTTTGTATTCTGTTGGTTACATGAATAAGAGGTATTCAGTAAGCAATTATTAAAATCCATTTAAATAAAATCATATATTCTATAAGCATTTATTGAATGCACACCATGATCCAGACGCTGGGTCAAAGCAAAGAAGAAAGGAGAGACTCTAGCACATAGTAGCCACTCAGTAAATATATGCTCTGATACTGGGAAGCTCAGGATGCCAAGAAGGTATGTGAGACTTCTGAGCCAAGATGTCCAGAAAGAAATGAAGCATAAGAAGCCAGCAAGTTTTCAAGCTGCCATCATGAGATGTGTTACCCCAAGAAGTAGCGATGCCTGAAATCAATACACTGCCAGGCAAACACTCAGAACCACATCAGTCCACCGTACCAGCTCTATTTTGCTTTACATCTTTGACTTCCTCCAGTCTGCCAAAGTCTCCAGAGAGGTTCCAGAAAATACTGCATCTGGAAAACAAGAGTAAGAAGCTATGAAAAAAGAAATAATAAGAAAACTGTTGGAGGGAGTGCCTGGCTGGCTCAGTCAGTAGAGCATGTGACTCTTGATCTCAGGGTAGTGAGTGTAAGCATGGAACCTATTTGAAAAGAGATGAGGAGAGGAGAGAAAAAGAGGGGAGGAAAGGAGAGAAGAGGAGAGGAGAGGAGGGGAGGGGAGGGAAGGGAAGGGAAGGGAAGGGAGGAGAAAACTATTGGAAATGAAGAGTGGGGTGACAGTCTTAAAAAATGGAAAAATGGAAAAGATAAGAGACATGGGCATTCAGTCCAGAAGACCCAGCATTGACTAAGAAGAATTCCAGAAACTTAGTAGAGGAGAGGAGATTGTCAAATGAGTAACAGTCCATTTCCCAGAAATGAACAGACACATTAATTTCAAAATTTAAGTGCTAACAAAATCCTAAGCAGTTTAAGTGAAAAAATAAAGACCCATTTTGAAATTTCAAGATACTAAGGCAAAGAGAAAATAAATCTTCTAAACAGGACGGGGGAGCAAAATAAAATAGAAAATGGTAAAACGACAAGAATCAGACTGACATCAAACTTCTCATCAATAACACTGAATGCTAGTAAGACAGTTGAGCAGTATTTAAAATACCCATTTTATTACACTTTCACACAAAAACCTATGAGGCACTTTTTGCCACTTCTGTGATCTTTTCTTCCACATGGAGACAATTCTGTGCGCATAACACTCCTAAACTCTCTCTACCCCCCTCACAGAGAAAGAGTGATTTTGTGAGTTTGGAAGAAGGAATTAGATGTATAATCTAGCTCCTTCTTCTACTTCTCTTTTCTGGGGAAGAAGCTTCTCACACGAAGCATAATCCTGTGCTGCCTCTATAGACTATAACACATGGGGCTCTGATCCTCATGAATAAAGTGGCTCAACTCTATGGTTCAGCATTTGGAAACCCACTTGCCTGCAGGTACATTGTATTTCATTTCCGGGAAGACACCATCAAGTGGAAGGCTGCCCCATTACTTTATGTACCACAAAGAAAGTAAAACACTAAAAATTAAGCAATGCAATCCTATCACTTTGAATTTTTAAATACTTGTTGAATAAGACTGTTTCTTCTAGACATATTGTAGTGTTTGTGACATACCACTCTTTTGTATACATAAAAAAGGAAAATAAGTTGGTTATCATTTTTCTAAAAAAACAAAAATACAAAGCCTAACTGGGTTTTTGTTTTTTAAAGTTTATTTTGAGAGAAAGAGAGAGAGAAAGAGAGCACATGTGCACAAGCAGGGGAGGGGCAGAGAGAGAGGATCCCAAGCAGGCTCTGTGTTATCAGCACAGAGCCAGACATAAGGATCGATCCCCTGAACCATGAGATCATGTCCTGAACAGAAACCAAGAATCAGCCATTAACTGACTAAGCCACGCATCCCCCTTCCCCTCCTCGCCCCCCCTTCCACCCAGGGTCTAACACATTTTGACTCAGATGCTGGGAGCTGCACCGGCCTCGCTGGATGACAGTCACAGCGAGGAAATGGCAGAGTTTGCACAGCTCCTGCCATGAGAAATGAAAATTGGTATCTCCTTCTGCTACTACTGGCTCATGTTAGAAATGAGCCTGCTGGTATTGACCAGGCCTCACAATATTTCACATCAGACCGATATTCCGCCACAGATGCCTCATAAGGAAAAGCATATTCCTGCCTTTTCAAAAGAGATTTTAGGTGAAAGCACAGTGGATGATTGTCAAAAGGCTCTTCCTACGGGCCTTGCAGACCCAAGACTTAGATAATAAAGGGGGTTAAGAACACAAGACTTACAACTGAGCCTGGCCCCGAGACAAAGAGCCTAATTTAGAGTTAAGGAACAGATAAGGGCAGAACTTAAGTTAATACTTATACCTTTTCTAACTGGTGATGTATGGCAGTCCCTTCCCTAAGGCCTACTTTCCACAAACACCCTCCCTTACACTGGCGGCTGGGATGAGAATAGGTTAAGAGTAGCTAAAACATAACCCAAATACAAAGGCCGACACATTTAGGGCCTCCATGGTGTTTACACATTCAGCATCAAGTCAAAACAGTTTCCACAAACAATGTATTAACCAGCTCAAAAACATTTTGTTCTCTTGTGAGCCAGACAGAATGACTCCTAGCCTATCTATATACAACTTAACCTATGTGTTGGTAGCTATTTCTGAGTTCATAGGTGAAGAAAGAACTCCCTATAAGGTTAAGGTGAGTTGCACGGATTCTTACAGGTCTGATGGCGACAGATATCCACCCCCACACAATTGTTTCTGCTTGGAGCACCGACCCCCAAGGCATCTTTTGATCAGTATTTGGAGTGACTTATTCTGGCCTTCAATATGCTGATTGCACCCTGTGAAAGAACCTATTGTAGGAACTTCTTCTTTTGTGATTATGGGAGCAGACACTGTGTTTCCTGAAAGACCTGTTTTTCTTAATATTTCTCCTTAAACAAACAAGCTATTGACCCCTGCTCACAAAGAACTAACATTACCCTTTTTATGCTAAAAACATTGTCTTGTATGCTAAAGATACCTTCCTTCCCCATAGGATAAGCAACTAAATCACCTACCTCAATCACTATTGATAAAGGTTATGCATGAGTCTTCTACAAATCTATGTTCTGGGAAATTCTTACATATCAAGGAAATTTATCATCAAAAATCATTGTCTAAGGCAAATGCCACTTCTGTGCCATCCCCCAAACACTTAATTATAAAAAAAAAATTGAGCCCCAGTCAGAGTAGAGATGCCTGCCTGGTGTCCAGAAAGATTCTGGTGGCTCTCTCATTCTTCCCTCGCTGACACCATCCATCCTTCAGGGACCTCTGGACCTGCTGGAGCCGGCCTCTGGCACTCAGAATTATCTACATCTTTAATTTACAGTATTATGTTTTCCTTTTTGCCAGCAAGATGTCTTAGAGGACTCAATCCGCTCTAGGATTTTCTTCTACAGACTTCCATTCTGCAGATCGTAATGCTGGCACTTTACCTTTTAGAAGGTGTCAGTAGAAGGTTTTTAGGTAACAACCAGGACTTTCATTCCTTCCTTAAATGATCTTTAGTAGTTTATTGACAGAAATATCAAGAGGTTCAGTGGCCTGGTCTTGCCAGCAAGAATAACTCAAGTTCATGTGTGTACAGGTACCAATAATGTCATGATGGCCACCTGGCCAGAAGCAATGGTAAGATGCTATTGATTGTGAAATGTACTTCAATCCAAAGATGTTCAATGTGAGGGGCGCCTGAGTGGCTCAGTTGGTTGGGCGTCCAACTTCAGCTCAGGTCATGATCTCACGGTTTGTGAATTCAAACCCCACATCAGGCTCTGCGCTTACAGCACAGATTCTGTGTCTCCCTCTCTCTCTGATCCTTCCCAGCTCACATTGTCTCTCTCTCTCTCTCTCAAAAATATATAAACATTAAAAAAATTTTTTTGAAGAAACAAAGATGTTCATTGTGAACAGAAAGGACGTCGTCCTACAATCAATAAAAAATAGAGTAACAACCATTTTCTTGAGTAGCAGCTTAATCACTAAAAACGTGGATGTTTAGTTTGTCATCTGCTTTATTATTTTGTCATTTATTCCAATTTATCCAAAACATGGATGGAAAGAAGGGCCACCATTTATTAGGTCCTTTCAAATCCCAGTAGGAAGTACTTTTATTACCCCCAATTTGCAAACTAAAACATGAGGCCCAGCAAAGTGAAATGACTGGCCCAAGGATTCACAACTCAAGGGCGGAATCAGACTGAATCCTGGTCTGCTAGGTGACAGCAATCACTGCCATGCAAGCTGGCTTTTGTAAATTTCCTGATGAAAAGAGTTGTAAAGGATAGAAGGGAATTGACGTGTGAGAAAGACACACGAGAATAAAAAGCTCAAAGATAGGAAAGAGCGTGGCCCTTTCCAGAGCCTCTAAGGATTTCCTCAAGGCTGGAGGGCAAGAGGCAAAGGGAAGGGGTAGGGGGTGAAGAGCTAGCATCGCCCTTTCAAAGGATGATGAGCAATTTTTTGAAATAGTTCCCCTTTTTTTTCTTTTCCAGCTTTGACACTGATGCCCTGGGAAGCCTTTCTCTCTCTTGTAGTCTAGATGAGGAGTCACTATCTCTGCCCTTTGCTCCCGTGGTAACTTGTATTTCTTCTCTCTTAGAACTGATCACACTTCACTGTAATTGTTGATCCAACTCTCTCTACCCCTAGCTATAAATAAGCCCCATGAGCAGAAGATGGAGCCTGTCTAGGCCACCACCCTCTTCCTAGAGCTCAGCATGGAGCCTGGCACAGAGCAGACTGTTTGACATAAATACACAACTTGGTGAGTGGTAGACCTCCAGCCGTCACCCTGGTTAAGGCCACTGGAGTAGACTAACAGAAAAGTCTGGTGCCAGGAACTTTCAGAGACTTGTCAGAGCTTGACGGTAGAGTGGTTGTCAGAGGGCAAGCGCCACTCCATCACTTGATGGCTGGAGAGAGTATCTCCATTTTGAATGTGTGGGCCTGAAAGCAAACCCAGTGGGTCCTATCAAGATTCAAGATCAATACTCATAAGCCATCCACAGGCTGTATACATAAGGCCTGATCACTGAGTAATTTCACATCCCAAACCCACGAAACGTTGGTGATTTCGTTGCGCATTTTTGCAAACCATTTGGTTTCATTTGGAACAGATTGCTATCAGGAGGAACATTTTCCAGGTGGGGAGTTCCCCTTTGTTTCACCCTTGGCAGCCCTTCATGACATTCCCTGGCACATATCTGCATCCTTATGCTGTGAACCTTTTCCCTCTAACCTCTTTCCTGGGCTAATGGAGCCCTTTTCAGCAGCAAATCATTCCTTGTGCCTGTAATACATCTCTTCTTCTCCGGATTTGCTCCATGGGTATAATTGGCTGCATCTACCTCCCCTCTGTCCATAACACCATAGATCATACAGGCAGAGACAGATCCCCAGTGAACCAGAACAGGCTTATGGCTTCAGGAAGGCATTAAGATATGCATATTTTATTTTAACATCCTTTGGTTATAGATAGGACTGCCAAGGCTTGTGTCTTCCTAAACAACTTCCCTGGCTAAAAAGTCAATGGCTAAAATAATGCATCGTACTGGTTACATCTAATAAAAATGAAAGGCCACTTATAGGGGCAGATGAGGCCAAAATCTTCCCTTCCTATATGACCCTCTTCTTTGAATGATGGATGAAGTCTGTGCTTCTGCTGCAGTACATGAACTCAATTAAAATAGTTCTTATACATTGCTGCCGGCATCACTTTTGAGTGTTCCCATCCTATAAACATTTCATATTATAATATTAATGTGGAACCTGCTCACTTTATTGTCTCAGTCCCTTCACAGTTCATTGATTAACCAGATGCCAGGCATACATCCCTTTTACTATGCATGTGTATGTGTGTGTGTGTTTTATTGTGGAGGATGCATTATCAATCCCATCCAAAGTTCCTCGCTAAGGTTTTCCTATCAATTGTTTCCTTATGGTTCACAGCATATGGACAGTTTATTCTCTCATCAATCCTCAATGGGCCATTCGTGTCCTTGATAATAATAACAGCATTAATGGATGTGTTCCCATTTCAGGATTTACCATTATCTTGAACTAATTTAATTAAGCTGCACTACACCATGGTATCCCTGCTTCCCATTGTCCATCATGCTGTTTTTCCACACCCCAGACAAATGTGTTCCCGAGCCAATGAGGCTCATTTATTCTCCTGTGAGGCTCATTTGTTCTCCCTGTGAGGGAGTCCTTGGGTAATAGTTCAAGGACAATAGAATTGGTGAATGCGAAAGGGGTGACAAGGGGGACACAGGAAAAGGACTAAAGATTGCTCCCATTGGGTTTGCCCGGGTGGCTCAGTCGGTTAAGTGTCCAGCTCTTAGTTTCTGTTCAGGTCATGATCTCACAGTCTGTGAGTTTGAGCCTCGAGTTGGGCTCTGCGCTGACATTCGGAGCCTACTTGGGATTCTCTCTCTCTCTCTCTCTCTCTCTCTCGCACACACACACACACACACACACACACACACACACACACACATATTCTTTTTCTCTCTCTCTCAAAATAAATAAGTAAACTTTAAAAAAAGATTGCTCTTGTCAAGAGTTCCATGGTCCAATAGAATGAACGTTGACAGCTCTGACATCTACCAGCTTCCTGACCTTGGAAAATCTTACTACTTTTACATCTATAAAAGAGACACAAGACACTGTACATGACTCTTTAGAAGAATTAATAAAATAATGTATGTTTCCCTAGCACATGATTGGTACTTCATTAATATTAGATCCTTCACTTTCTGCCCATCTCTTAACTTGAGTTTTTGCAGTAAATGCTGTTAATATACACTGCAGGTGTGTGCTGCTCTAACAAAAGGTGTGTTTCTAAATAAAGGGTGTAAATTAGGTTGGAGAAATGAGTCATATTTTAAATGTAGTGGAGGGTATGTTGCTTAAAATTCTCCTGTGCTGCATTTTGTTCTGAGGCAAAATCATTCTCCTCCCAATAACAAGTGTCCATAAAGCAGTAGATTGCTGTATAGGATCATTTCTCTGGCTGAGTTATAGCCCTCCTCTTCTATGTGGTCATTGACATAATAATAATGTCACTGAATAACTTTTACTGAGAGCTTACTGTGTATGCTGCACTAGATCTTAACATACATTCTTCACATCCCCTGTGAAATCGATACCATATTATCCCCCTCTCACAGATGAACAAATTGAGACATAGAAAGGTCATACAACATGTTCAAGGTCACACAGCAAGTGGCAAGGCTAGATTTAAACACAGGCAGTTGGACTCTTCTGAGTCAATTCAGGGGAGAGGCTCACTCTAATGGGAAGCAATGAGATGAAAAACCTACATTCCCTAATCCAAGACTTCTTAAGGACCTAAACTGTACTGACAACATTTCCTTTATTTATTTATTTTTATATATATATATATTTTTATTTCTAGGAAAGAGAGAGACAGCGTGAGCAGGGGAGGGTCAGAAAGAGAGGGAGACACAGACTCTGAAATAGGCTCAGAGTCCGACGAGGGGCTCGAGCCCACGAACCACGAGATCGTGACCTAAGCGAAAGTCGGACGCTTAACCGACTAAGCCACCCAGGTGCCCCTGTCAACATTTCCTTTAAAACTGTAGTTGCCCTTGGTGCCAGAGATGAGCTCTACTACTTGGCTCCTCATCCTGCCAGAGGTGCAAGCTAGCTGGCATTCATCTTAAAATTGTGCAATTGCTTGGGTTCTTCCCAAAGACTCAAAATTTCACTCCCTCCATCCACACATGGGCTTATGCTGGCTGGGACCCTGGCTGGGCATCAGACTGGGACACCTAGAGATGAATGGAAGACACTGATGGGCCCAGGGTGGAATATAGAGGTTAGGGTGTAAATCACCTAACCAACTCCATCAACTAACATTGAAGGAGAAGTTGGGACTCTGAATATCCAGTTCTGTACCAAACCTCATGCAGGGTATTTTTAACAGGACTGAGTAAAAGAGGTACTTGGTGCAAAATTTAAAGAGGCTCTTAATTCCAGTATTGTATAAGTGCCAACCATGGTTTTCATATTCTCATTTCACTTAACTATTATGAAAACCTTGATAGGGCAGTGTTAATACCTCAACATACTTGCATTCCATCTTGAAAGAGAGATAAAAACTCAACTCCAAAGTCAACATATCTTATCAAGCTGAGAAATTTATCTTTTTAGGTACACCCCATGTTACTCCAAATTTAACCACCCCTAAAAAGTGAATGATTCTTAGCTTTATAAACTCATTAATATCAGAATCCATCTAAACAGTAAAAGTATCTCTATTGTACCTGTCACTCAAAGTGACTCATCCCAACTCTCCACTTTACTGGACATGCCCTTATTTTCAAAGAGGAGAATGCAGTGAGAACAGGTAAGAGTATTATGGGTTCGATGAGTTGCAAAGGTTTACTAGGTTGCACGGCATTATAAATGCTTAGAGAATCCAACTTAGTGTAAGGAGTCCCTATCCTCAAAACAACTTTTAGTTTCAGTCCTTAAACAACTTTCAGCTTTCTGGTCTATAAGGAAATTAAGTCACCCACGTGAGCAAATAAATGACCTATAGGAAATCTGAGACTCGTAGGGGGTGCAGGTATCACAAGACTGTTCTTTTCATTTGGGGCCCAGAAGGAAGACCTCCTCTCAATCTGATAGCCTTACACCCTCCATCTATACCTGTTTGTCTTCCTGGAGAAAGACCAGTGTCAAAGGCAGGATGTGAATACATAGCTGGAAATGCATAACCCAAGCTTGAGTCATTCTTCAATCTTTTTTTTTCTTTTCTTTTCTTTTTTTTTAAATATTTTTATTTATTTCTAGGAGAGAGAGAGACAGCGTGAGCAGGGGAGGGTCAGAGAGAGAGGGAGTCACAGACCGAAATAGGCTCCAGGCTCCGAGCTGGCTGTCAGCACAGAGCCCGACGCGGGGCTCGAACCCACAAACCGCGAGATCATGACCTAAGCGAAAGTCGGACGCTTAATCGACTAAGCCACCCAGGTGCCCCAAGTCATTCTCCAATCTTGAAAAAACCTTCCCATCACTCTACCCTTCTGCTTTTGATGACCCCTTAAAAGAATCAGTTCAATTCCCTACAGAAAGTTGATATATTTTATTTTATCCAAATGGTTTTGAACAAGAAGGAGTTACCCATAATTCCTGAAGACCCCAGTGGTTGGGATCATGCCTCTTATGTGACTGGCACCTCATTTCTCTCTGAAGAAGCTCCATGTTCACTTCAATGTCAGCTCTAGTCAGGCATCATTTTCAGTGACAAGCTGTGTTTTAGGCAGTGCTGGCGGGTCTCGTGATGACTGTTCTCCTTGTCACTTGCAATAGCTCCCTAAAACCATAGAAGCTCACCATGCTGAATGTCCTGAGCTGGCTGGGGTTGGAGGCCCAGTTTTACAGACAGCTTGAAATTCACATTATATGGTCCTCAGCAGGCAGGACCAGAGCTCAGGAGGCATGCCTGAAGAAAGAAAAAGAAGTATTTTTCCTGAAGCAAGTTGGAGAGAAGAACATGAAGGGCAAGGAAGACCTGAGTTGAAAGAAAGCCCTTGCTCTGCAGAGGCTGCTGTTATGGGAGTGCCACCAGTGTGCATTTCACTCAGACTCTTTTCAATGGGGAAAATAGTCCAGTGGGCCTGGTCATCAACGTCAGACACTGCCATCAGAAGTGGGCAATTGTTGGGGTGCTTGTGTGGCTTAGTCAGTTAAGTGTCCGACTTTCGCTTAGGTCATGATCTCACGGTTCGTGGGTTTGAGCCCCGCGTCGGGCTCTGTGCTGACTGTCAGCTCAGAGCCTGGAGCCTATTTCAGAGTCTGTGTCTCCCTCTCTTTCGGACCCTCCCCTGCTCATGCTGTCTCTCTCTCTCTCTCTCTCTGCTAGAAATAAATAAAAATATTAATAAAAAAAAGAAGTGGGCAATTGTCTGTAACAGCTTGGGAAGATGTTAGCAAAGTGACAATAGCTATCATGTCCTGCTTAATAACCTGTATATTCTTATGACAAACCTAGTCATAAGCCATAAAAAGCTATCAGGAAAAGAGGCCATCCCTAAGTGTAGACACATATCCCTTGGCCAGGTCTCCTGATGTAAAATATGTTGAAAGGCAAATTAGGTCTTTAGCTCTAAGAAATCAGGTCTTAGAAGGTCTACCAGTAGATTATTAATCCCTCTGAGATCTATCCAGAATCTGGAGACAAGAGAATTTCAGTGTTAAAATACACGTACCTCTTGGCTGGCTGGAACCCAGCAATGCTTATTATGAATAGTGCTAATCCAGGACCAAGAATTTTGGGTCAACCAATTCTACCTGCCCCATTCATGAGGCAAGACTTGGTGCCCTCTAGATGAGAAGAATGGGCAACACAACAATATTTATTACTCATCCTTTACCTGCCCCTTTGAAATATGCCTGGCATTACCTTGCAGATGGCTTGGGAATGAGTCAAATGGCTGCCAAGGGAGCCTGCATTCAGCCTTAGGTATTCATCTGGGAGAACAGGAGGCAGCCACCTGTATCCCTGGCCTCTTGGCACCAACTGAACTAAATACCTTGGCTCTTGGTTAAAGCACTTAGCCAAGACGGCAGCTCAGTTTGGACCTGGCTGTCATTACTTGCAACATGATTTCCCAGGCGACACTTATCCACTGATCTCACATACTGTAACTAAAGATAAGAATGAACTTCATATTAGCAGACAGACATAAATCTCATACATCCCAGGCTGACTGAGGAAGAAACATTTACTGAGCAACTACTATGTGCTAGTTCTGGATTAAGACCTATGTAGCAGCTATGGTCTGTAGTTTTGAAGATCTTGATGCTTAACAGGGAAACAAGACATGTGATGCACATAATGTTCATAATACAAGCAAGAATATATTTAAATCCTAAGTCGGGGGGAGGGGGAGGTCCTGGGTGGCTCAGTCAGTTGAGCATCCAACTTTGGCTCATATCATGATATCACAGTTTGTGGGTTCAAGCCCTGCATCAGGCTGTGCTGACAGCTCAGAGCCTGGAGTCTGCTTCAGATTTTCTCTCTCTCTCTGTCTTTCTCTCTCTCCCCACCCCCACTGTGCTCGCTCGCTCTCTCTCTCTCTCTCTCTCTCAAAAATAATGTTTTTTAAAAAGGCTAAATTGTGAGGTAAAGGCTGCATGCTTTAGAAATGTTGAATGAGAAAGGCAGTAATAGCTAAAGAACTCTAAGAAAATGTCTCAGTTTGTTAGGGCTGTTCTAACAAAGTACCAGAAATTGGGTGGCTTCAATAACAGAAATTTATTGTCTCACAGTTCCGGAGGTTAAAAGTCCCAAGTCTAAGTGTTGGCATATTAGCTCCTTCTGAGGGCCATGAGGAGAATCTGTTCCGTCTCCCCTAGCTTCTGGGGGCCGTGGGGAGGCTTGCTGGAGTCTTTGACGTTCCCTGGCTTAGAGACACATGATGCTGATCCCTGCTTTCATGTTCACATGGCAGTCTCCTTGAGTGCACATCTGTCTCCCAATTTCCTCATATCATGAAAACAGAGGTCTTACTGGATTGGGGTCTGCTCTAATGATCACCTTTCAACTTGACCTTCCTCAAAGAACCATTTCCAAATAAGATCATATTCACAGGTATTGGGTTAGGACTTGAACATCTTTTAGAGGGGTACAATTCAACACATAACAGGTAGATGTCTGGTGAATATGAAACTTGAGATGCACACTGAAAGATACAAAGGATCTGTACAGGTGGAGATCAGGAGAAAGCCTTCTGGATTCTAGATAGGAAATGGTATTTTTAGAAAGGACATGATGTTTAGAGTGAACAAAAGCATGTAGGTGATACAAAGAAGCCATCCCGTTAAAAAGGACATCCTTAAAAATCAAGTTGAATAGAGAGTGTGGGTCTATGCTGAAGGGTCTTGGATGACAGGCAGAGGTTTTTAAATTGATATAATATGATAAGGGACCAAAGGACTGACATGGTGAAAGCACTGTTCTAGAAAGATCAAGAGGTAGAAGGATGAAAGGGAGAGAAAAGATGGAGGAAGTGAGACCATTTTAGGAAGGTCTTGGGTGATTAGGGTAGAAGAGATAAGAGCCCGTTAGGATGGTAATGCTGGGAATGAGTAATTCTTGCCCTTAATCCCTCTCAGAATGGGTATTTGGGCATTATCTCTGTATCTATGAATTCTCTATAAAGCTCTCTACCTGGCACCATGTGGACGTAATGAAGCATTTGTCGTCATAGTCATGACATCAGCAGCAGCAGCATTATCACCATCCTAATGGTTACCATCCTCATCTTCTCACCAATATTGACCCTGGATAGTTCACTTGCCTACTCAACGAGCCTGCAGCAGGGATGCGGGATAAATCCATCTATTCACCCAGGTCCACACCTTGCCTCCTTTGGCAGCCGATGTAGCCACAGCAACCGCTTGTGCTGTACCAACAGTCACAAAGCCCAGCTGCTGTTGCTGCTGCCACCATAGCAACACACTAAGAATCCCTTTCCGCGTCAGTGACCACCTGCCCCTGTGGTCTAGACCCACCACCAAGACACCACCAAGAAGTGCAGGGAAGTTCATTCTTCATGAGTTGCACTTTGACCAATGGGAGGCCACCAAGTCCCCGACCCTGCTCCCCTAGACACAGTTAATTCACTGCGCCTTTCAGAAAGCCTAGCGAAGACCATCAGTTGCACTTGTTACAAAGCTGTAGCTGGTTCAGCATTGCTTCCCTTGTGCTTATTCCTGCTGCTTTTACTGTCTTAGCTTTCTTATATCCTAACAGTTCTTTCCACTGGAATGCACTCCCTAATAAAGAGCTATTAAGTTCCTCAGTCGTTCCTAATGTCTAGGGAACCCAGGCCAAGACAAACAATAAAAATTACATACATTGTTAATCACCAAACCATGTTCTGGTCGGTTTTAGGTGCTGGAGAGGCACTGGCGTTCCATAAAACAAATATAGTCTTTGCTTCGTGTTTATGGAATCTCGCCTTCTAAGAATATAATTACGAATTGAGAGAAGTGCTCTGAAGGAAGAGAACTCAGCTCTCTAGGTTGCATAACAAAGGAGCAGACAAGGTAAGGGAAGGCACACTGAGGAGGAGATGCGCGCCCAGGAGCTGTGTTGAGGAGGCGTTAAGCAGGTGCAGCCTCACAGGAAGGAGGGGAATGCAGGGTGTGTAAAGGAAGAGCCGTGTGGGCTGCGTGTCCACACAGACCCTGAGGCTGAGTGCTTAGTAGATGTCACCCAGAAAGATGTTTAAAATGTATAAATACCCAGGCCCTGCCACAAGCTTACTAAATCAGAGCCTGGCGGAGTGCCTGGGAAGGTTCTTAAGTCTTCTTTCTAAACCTCAGCCAGGTTTGGAAACCCCTGAATTGGATACATGGGCACTGGCCTGAATAGGGAATGAAGAATGCAAAAGGAAAAGTTTGTTTCTCAGTGTTGGCTTTTCCTTTTGTCAGAGGCCACCACCATTCCTCAGCTTATCTGCTCTATTCCCTGTATTTCCCACAATGTATGCCCGTCCTGCACACGAGTCAGTGTGCTCACACACCTGCGCGTGTACCTCGTGCCCTTTCTTTGTTTGCCCAGAGTGCCCTCTGCAGGGCCTCTCTCCAGCCTACTTCCCAGCAGTGCCCTGAGCCAAGGGCCTTTCTTTCTCTCTCTCGCCAGCCACACTGACCACCCTACTTTGTAACCCTTCAGGACCCTGCTCTCTGCCAATGAATGAAGTTCTCTGAAGCCACGGGCTGATTGGTGAACACCCTTCTGGGTAATCACAATACTAACTCACATAGAAGGATATGGCCCTGTTTGGTACCATAGCTCTAAAAGACATTTTCAATGCCATATCTCATTTAGTATTTCCAGAAGAACTGAATTATTGTGTAGTATTACACCCATTCCTCCTAAACAAATGACACATCATTGCTGACAAAAGTTGGCCACAAACTTACCACCCTATAACCAGGAATATGTTTTTATTTTACAAAGGGACATTCAGCCTCCTCCTTAAAGCAAAGGAGTATCTAATATTGGGTTCATCTTAAGGAGAGCCTTAATGGAATGAGGGTGGGGATCCTGCATGGCAGGAGAAAACTTCTGGCATCACCATGCATGGGAGGCAGTACAGTATAGCCCTTAGAAGCAGTATGTTTGGGCTTCTGAGTGAAAAGGCTTGAATTCAAGGCCCAGTGCTGCAAGGTATGAACTATGTGGTCTTCACTTAGCTACCTGATCTCTCTGACTCCAGCTTCCTCCCTCAGAAGTAGAGCTCTAAGCTACATCTCAGAAGTAGGCACAAGGCTTCATTGAGATAACACATTGAAAGCACTGAACAAAGTGCCTGGCACAAGGTAAGCCCACTCTTGGGCTGTTATTATTATAACAGAGGCAGCTCCCTCTCCTTTGGGGAGACTGGCCTTAGAAACAGAAAATGAAGGTGACTATGTTTGTGCTGATGGGGTGGGGAGGGAAGAGAGAAGAAGGGAGGGGACAAAGGAAAGAAGAGCGGAGAGTCGTCGGCTCACCCACGTGGGCCTTTTCTGACTCTCCCGGCCCAGCCAGGCCATTTTCCCGGCCCCGCCAGAAGGAGTGGAAATTGAACTGTGATCTGGAGAGCTATCTGTTCTGACCATTAGTCAAACACCGGGAGCCAGTTAGACCTAATTGTCTTTGAAACATCTGAAGTCCAAACACTTTTTTGGAGGTCAGGCTGCATGGCTAAAAAGGAGGTAGAAATACCAAGGATGAAAATAAAGGCATAATAGGCTCATACAGTTGGTCTGAAAATTAGCTTTAGGGGTCTCCTTACGTCGGCTTCTTAATGATGTGAAACGTAATAATGGCTCTGGCCATAATAAAGATAAATTACTTTTTTTCCCTGAAAAATAATGAAACTTTGGTAAACATCCCAGGTTTATCACTTAATTTATCCCCAGCTCATGGGGAGAGAGAGAGACAGAGAGAGAGAGAGAGAGAGAGACCTCCCCTCAACCCAGCCCCCATTTTTAATATTCCAAGCTATTAGATTTCAATAACCCACTCTCAGCAACGTGTGCCTCATTTCCCTGGACAGACCAAATAGGCAATAACAGCCTCTCGGTTAGAACACTAATGTTGTAATTTAGAACTTCTGTCAAGATGAAAGATCTTTGCTGGGATCCTCAGAGGGCCCATAGCAACACTTCAACCCAGGCCTGGATAATGAAGTTTTCATTATTAAATAAAGATATTTTAGGAATGTCATAAACCATAAATCCACTCTCCTCTACTGCCCTGCCACCTTATTGTGTTTATTTCTAGCAAAACCCCATCCTCTCTCTACCACCCCTAACTCCTCCAAGCTTGGCATTCCTTGCTTTTCAAAACCCTGATCCCAGGGTGATGCACTGAAGTTGCTATGGTGACAGAAAAGCAGCTTCTCCCACTTTAGACCCCCAGGCTATGAAAGCAGAAGGTGAGTACGAAAAAGCTGAGTCTCTGTTCTCTCCCCTCCGCCGCTCCTTCCTCCGCACCTCATCCCACCAACGGGCAGAGAGACCGACTCCAGGCAGCTTTCTTTCACCTCATGGAAACATTAGCTTGTACCAGCAGGCCTGGCTGTTCTTAAAAATTACAGGGCAATCAATTTTTAATGTGAATTTAATGCTGGTTGGAAGCATTCGATTCTGAGCCCCAAGGAAATGACTCATCTATATGTCCATTTACCGAATGTTGGGGTGCATTTCCTCAAACCCCATCTGCCTTAAGCTGGCTCTGGTACCAACCTCAAGAAGACAGCCTTAATGGATGGCTCGTGACCCGCTGCTGATCACCTTAACGGAGGGAAAGAAAGATTGGAACTCCTAGTCTCCAAGGCCACATGATATAAGAAGTCTCTGAAGGCAAAGGGAACTCAGACACATCGCAGCAGATCCTACAAATAAAGAGTATCAGGACGTCTAAAATTGGGATTGCATTTAGCCATCCCTAGCCTGCTGTGGGACCACACTGAACAAGCCAGCTGTCTTACAAATTTAGAGACAAGCTTCTAGTTTATTGCAGTGAAGGGAAGGGACACTCTTTTGCACGTAACTAAATATCTCTTTGCTGTGAGCTAGACCCATATTCAAAGGAGATAAAGACTTACTTGTAATAATACACAATATCATGTTCTCAGAAGGGGGTATCAATACAGAGGAGATTCATGTGTTCTTTTATTTTCCTTTATATCCACAATCCAAACAGAAGCAAGAAAAATGATTAGATTAATCAAAGAATTATTTGTAGATATATATGAGGACAAAGATCACAACGCTGTGGCTCCCAGCCATCTCTCTGTGTAGCGTCTTACATCACAGTGCAATTTGAAGTTGAACAGATTTAGCTCTGAGACTATCGAAAACAAACAAGCAAAAAGAAATCACCTTTTTGTCTTCACTGTTCGATGGGCTCCAGGAACAGTTGGTCACAGCAAAAAACACCCTTCTCTGAAAATATCTGAGAATCCAAAATATGAATTATATATATATATAACTTTAACTTATACATACGCCTTAATACACACACACACACACACACACACACATATAATGTTAAAGTCCATCTAAAGAACACATCAGTTTACGATATTTATTGGGGCAGAGGGCACACAAACCTTAGAACCCTATCAGCACTTGAATTAATTAAAAATAAATTTCCCCTCCCAGCACTAAACAAATGAGGAGCTTTTTCTGTGATAACACTCACACCCTCCTGTAATAGGTTGCTAAGATTCCTCTAATTAAAAAAAATCTCACTTGAAGATAGTTAATGGTTTCTGCATTTCTACAAAGCACTAGTCGGACTACATTTCCCTGAACTTCAGGGTCTGTACTGATTACTACTCAATTAGTTTTGATTCAATTCACTGAAGAAAAATGTCCATTTCATTAGTGTGGAGAAATAACCATCGGACACAAAATGTATTTCCTGGCATTGCCATGGCAACTGGGATGACACAGCTGAGCTCAGAATGTTAATGCTTTCCCCGGGACCGTGTTTTTAAGTCAGAGCGCGGCCATTAAGCCTCGCTGGGTGAGGTAGGCTGATGCGGCTCGCTGCTGGGATTGGCAGGCAGAGGAGTCCAGAGGACCCCCAAGAAGGCTTCCTTCCTGCCATTCACCTTCGCTGCCACTCCTCTGGGGGCTGAGCATATCAGCAGCCCCATTGACTGCTGCTTTGCAAGTCCTGAAAGCCCTCATTCTATGTGACACGCAAAAGTCCAGGTGGAAAGCGGGAACAGCAGTCCATCATCCAGATGTGTTTTGCTACGTGTCACCTGCTTTGCAGATCTGTGTGACTATGAGGAGATGGCCTGACTTCTGAGCTCTTCATTAATGCATTCCAGCCAGCCTGGGTTGGCCCACAGGGACACAGTGAGGTGAGGAGCTGAAAGCATTGCCAGCAATTCAGTAAATACGGCAGTCAACTTGGAGAACTCTGCCCCCTTAAGGGGAACATGGTTCTTACCCACACTCCCCAGGCCTCTATAAGCAAAGGATGAAAAAAGGCAGATTCTAGATTACTGAATTAAAGCAAATGGATCTACTTTTTTGGGATGGGGACAAAAGCGCCAACACCAGTCTTCAGGAATGATAGATGTGACCATTATTTAAGGGCTCATTAGGCAGATAACCAAATTAGACCACAACAAAAATTCCATGTGGGGGACTGAATTTTCCAGGTTAAATGGATAATTGCCCATATTGTCCCTGAAGCTATGCCAGCATAATCTTGGACTATCAACTAACGATTAACTGCTGTGTATGATGTTCAAAGGTCCAAGGCTTACGATACAACGATTAAAGATGAGAGTCCATACCCTCAAAGACCAGTTTTGTCGGGAGATAGTAGATGAACTACTAACAAAAAGCAACTCTTTCCTGAGTACTTACTATGTGCCTGGTAGTGCACTAAGTGCTTTATATGCATCGTTTTATTTAATCCTCATACAGTGGCACTATGGGGAGGATGTTAGCCCCAATTTATAACCAAGTACACTTGGGCTCAAAAAGGTACGTGACTAATAAATTATTAGCTTAATTACAGCAAGCAATTAGTGGAACTAGATTCAAACACAAGTCTGTCCGTGTTGGAACCACCACACACCCTGCCTTTCACATACACATGAATAACCAAGTGCTCAGTGAATGTTACAGCGGTAAATAATCCAGTTTGAAAGGAAAGCAGCAAAATCCTATTGCATTTAATTAATTTAACTTCCCTTTTAAAATTTTGCTTCAAAGGAATGAGCAAAACCAGAGCATCCCATCCCCTCCATTAAGCAGATGTTCTACACACGGCCTTCCGACCCTTCTGCAGACCAGAGGGAGCCGCACACAGATCCTCTCACAGGAGAGACGCCAGAAGGCAAGGACCGGGCACTCATTCCATCACAAGAGCAAGCTCACAGTCAATTATCTGACTGTCAGAGTCTCAGTGCCCCCTGCCCCACTCCACCCCCTTGGGATTCTGTGCATCTGAGCTTCTTTATTTTGAATCATCATGATGTCACCATCAAAAATATTTATTAAGCTTCTGCATACATATTGTTCTGGTCACCCCATTTATTTTTTGCTCTCATGGCATGTATGTAATTTCCACTTTATCTTTTTGAAGTTGCTTGACATGATTGTATGTCATCTTTATACATCACCAGGTATGGTTTTCAAGAGCCCCAGAGCTCAGAATGGGTCCCTAGCCTTCTCTTTGCTTGGCTGTAGCAATAACACTAGGTATTGGTGCAGGGAATCTTGGATCAGTGATTGACAGAATGGCTGCCTCTTCCAAATACAATCCAGAACAGAATGAAATGACACATGTAGTAGTTTATAATCTAAAATCATACCACAGATAAAACAAGCAATGGGTATGCATACCACTCTACAGATTATCATTGTTGCTGGAACAACATTGGTCCAAATGTGTTCAAACAAAACCTAGTCCCTTGAGATGTTAAAGTATGTTAATAGAAAAAAAAAAAAGGAAGGCAAGGTTCTGTGGTCAATATGTTTTAGAGACACTGCATTAAACAAAGTTAATCAGGTTTCTTCACTACAAGGGTTCTGAGTTGTTAATATGCTAATGCACTGTATGACTCTCCAAGAGAGAATAGGAAGCAGCATTATCCATAGAACCATTTTTATCCTGGAGAATTGAGAGACTAGTGCTTTGCAAGCTCTGGAAAACACAGAGTAGGGGTCAATCTAGAAGTCTAATCTGCATACCTACCTGACAAAGTCTGGAAAATGGCACAGTTCACTGGGACTTTTTGCATGAAGCTTCATGGAAGAAATGTTAAGGACTTTGGGATTGATATTTGAGCCGAGGAAACAGTAAATCAAGGATACCAAGAAAGACATAGTGGAAAATATCGGGTCCCAAATTCTAGATGGTGTGGACCAAATGGTCTAGAACTGGTCAACCCAAAGTAAGAAAGGACTGTAGTGGTCAGACTTACCTTAGTGCAGTCATTTCTAATTTCTAGAGAATTCCACCATACATAATTAGACACTTCAAGATACAAATGACAGAAAATCCTAGTTTAACAGTCTTAAACAATACACATATAAGAGGTAGATTAACCATCTCTGCTAATAAGAGGACCCCTTGCTCAGATCTTTAGATTCTCTGTGATTTTCTTAGCTCCCATCACATCCACTGTTTCCTGGCCCCTACATTGCCTCCTTCCTGATATTTCTCTCACTTTGTTGGAATAAATAACTTATGAAGGGTATATAAGAGGTAGATTTTCTAAGTTCTTGAATGTCCAGACAGATCTTTGTTTTATCCTCACAGTTGATTAAGCATTGACTAGGTTCTGATTGAAACCTAGGTTGAAAAATGTTCTTCCTTAAAATATTGAAGTCATTTCTCTATTGCCTGTTAGCATATAGTGAATCTGCTGAGAAACCCTAAGCCAGTTTAATTCTTTTCTCTTATGTATAATCTGTTTTTTTCATGCATTGACTTTAAAGCCTTCCTTTTAACCTTAATCTTCTGAAATTTTGCATGTACATACCTTAGGGTAGAGCTTAGCCAGGCCTCATTGATCCCCTTCAGTCTGAAAACTCAGGCTTTAGCTCTGTGAACTTTTTTTCTAGTACATCTTTGATCATTTTCTCTCTTCAATTTTCTATATTATCTCTTCTTGAAACTCTTCTTAATGCTTAGAGCTTCCAGATCAATTCCTCATGTCTCCTATACCTTTCAAGTTTTCTTTTTCTCTTCCTAATTGTTCTAGATTCTAGGAGATTTCTTCAACTACTGATCACATACTGATTTTTTAAAATTAAATCTTATCAGTTGTATTAGTTGGGACAACATTATCTGCTGTTGTAATAAATAGCCCCCCAAATTTGAATGGCTTTCCACAATTTACTTCATGTCCATGGAACGCTTTAAACACAGATGTCCCTGTTCATCAGGCAACTCTTCCCATAGGAAGACTCAGGGATCCTGAATCCTTCCATACTCAGGCCTTTCCATCACCCAGGGCCTCACAATCCCCTGATTACAGAAGGGGGAAAGGAAGCAAAGTTGATCCTCAACAACTTTGACATGCAGATGGCACACAGCACTTCTGCTCACAATCCATTGGTGAAAACAGTCATTTGGCCTCACCTAGATGCAATTTGGGGGTTGGTGGGGGTGGCACTATAAAACCTAGCTCTGCATTCAACTGCTTCCCACAGTAACTATTTATTTTAGAAGAAGGAACACAAATGCTGTGCTCAGTTGATGACCACTAACAGTCTTGGTTGTAGCAGTCATGGTTTTTATGTCCATGAGATCAATCATATCCCCTAATTGTGCCTTTCACAGAGCACACTTTTCTCTTTTTGTCCATGAATAATCACTCTTTTCTTCGGGATCAGCTGTTCTTTATTATCTTGGCCATTGTCATTCATGCTCTTGTTCCCTTCATTTCTGGCGATCCCTCTGTGTTTCTCATAAGGAGAAATTGAGTAGTAGCCTGGTTATTTTGAGGCGATAGACGGGATTGCACTTACTGTGAGTTTGTAGGTATATTCTCCCAACAGGCCTCTTTCTTGATGGGAAGGCAGATGTCTTCGTACATGGTTGGGCTCCTCCAGCAGTCTCTCTCCAGGCTATGAGGAATGAGAATGGGAGAGTCGGCAACTTCTTAGCCTGTGAGCTCTGCAGGTGTCAGTGTAAGAAAATCTTTACTCTGGGCCCCCACTCTCAACCAAGAACAGTCAGTTGCCCCAGAAAGTTCAGTCTTACAAGAAGAAGAGCATCTAGATGTTTCCCTAGAGAGTAATACCAATTTGCCTCCCACTCTGTGAACAGGAAAGGAAAGGGGAGAATGAATGCACCTGGCAGAGCTTTCCACAGGTGCATCTGGATGAATCTTCCTATTTGCAATTACTCTGCCCCCTCTTACCCTCCTTACTTACCAACACCAAGCTGTGAGCACACCCAGGTTCTAGTCAGCAGGCCAATCTTACTTGCACTGCAACCTCGTCTGGCAAATGATGGAGTCTGAACAACTTCCCCTACTGTTTCATTTGTCAATATTGATCCATCCATTCTGTCTGACGGGCTGAAATCTCTCAGCCAGTGAACCTACCCCTCTTTACTTTTGCTATTAGGTATTCATTGTTTTGTAGACTGTCAAGCTGTAATTTTGATGCAACCTTATGAGGGGAAAGATCTCAGTTTGCGGTCTCAAGCAAGATTAGAAAAATACTCGTAAATGTCCTTTGGAGAACACACACCAAGTTTTATGAGAAAGGAGAACTATAAAAAAATTAAAGCAGTGGCTGACTGGGTTCTAAGAGAATCTTTATCAGCATTTGGAGAAAACTACCTCTCAATTTACATGGCCTGACTTGATAGTTTATTTATTCATTCTTTTATTTTTCAAAATATGGAGAGCTTTCTATATGCCACACATTGTGCCATGTAGTAGGGCAATCCATGAACATTGTGGTCTTCAGCCCCTGTCTTCAAGGAATTTAGAATTTATAGGTGGAACTAGCTTTTGAAACTTGAAATTTGAATTTATTTTTTACTGTTAGAAGAAGTTCAGGACACTATGGAATCACATTTTTTAAGAAAGCACTAAAACCAGACTTTTGTATGTCATGGAAGGACCACTGGATGGAGTCACCTGAGAAATAAGATTGAACTAGCCAGGTCAAGGGACCGGGTGCAGTGAGATGAGTGTTCCAAATAAAGGAAATAGCATGCCAGAGTCTCAGCAGTGGGTCCCACTGCTTAAATAAATAGTTTCATAAATGACTATTGACTTTGCTTGGAATAACCTTCCATCCACCACTCCCAACCCACCTAGTGTGGCAGAATTCTCAACTCAGGCATTCATTTACTCTTAGAAGAGCTCATGAAAACTTCCCCACAGATCTAGGCACTTTCTTCCATTTGTACATTATAGTTTATATGTTCCACAATTATGGCGATGAGCACACTCTATAAAAGGTTTGCTTCCCTTCCTGTATCTACCAGCAGTCTAGAATCCCAGAGGTCAGGGATTGTATTTTGTAGTACTCGCACTTTACACTGGCAAGTGTTAGCTGTGCAGCTAATGTTGGGGCGCTGGGTGGCTCCGTCAGTTGAATATCTGACTCTTGATTTCAGCTCAGGTCATGGTCTCACAAGTTGAGAGATCAAGCCCTGCATCAGGCTCCAAGCTCATAGCATAGAGCCTGCTTAGGATTCTCTCCTTCCTCTCTCTCTGCCCCTCCCCTGCTTGCTTGCTTTCTCTCTCTCTCAAAATAAATAAGTGTTCAAAAAAATATGTACTGACTGTTGAACAGTGAATGAATGAGTGAGTGAATGAATGAACGAATGAAGTGGCAGAATCGTGACAACGTATTGGTTGCCTCTGGTTGTACACAAGTTTGATGTGACTTAGTAAACAAAGGTTGGAAGTTGAATGAAGAATTTACATACTCACTTTTATAGGACTTTGGTACAGCATTTATAATAGCTGAGGGTAGGTAGAACTCCCCCTTATTTGCTACTACAATAATATAAGCAAACTATGTTCTGAGATTATGAATTACCAGGAATCAGGCAAGTCTTTATTGGGATAACTATCATAGTACCAGTTTTATTTTTTTTTATTTTTTTTCTTTAAAAATTTTTTTAATGTTTTATTTATTTCTAGGAGAGAGAGAGAGACAGCGTGAGCAGGGGAGGGTCAGAGAGAGAGGGAGTCACAGACTGAAACAGGCTCCAGGCTCCGAGCTGGCAGTCAGCACAGAGCCCGACGCGGGCTCGAACCCACGAACCGCGAGATCATGACCTGAGCGAAAGTCGGACGCTTAACCGACTAAGCCACCCGGGCGCCCCTCATAGTACCAGTTTTAAATCACCTTTTATCTTACCCCTGCCAGTTAATCGGACATCTGAGAAAGGATAAATTCCCTCTGGATGTTTAGAAGTCCCATGCTGATTATGTCAATTTGCTTTAGATGGGACCACAGAAGCAAGAGAATAAGAATTGGGATTGCTCCAATCAACTGAGACTCAATTATAGGATCTTCTCACTGTATACCAGTGAGTTCATAAAAAATCGTTTTGTTCATAAAAATTGCTTTTGCTATAATGGGTATACGTGATGTTATGACAATGCACGTCAGATGGAGCCTTGGCAAAAGTACAGCAAGATATAAGATCAACTGCAGAAGAGCAATGCGTGAGAGGAGAGCCCCAGCTCATATCACGCAGGCACCAAAGGAACACTGTGTATTTACTGGAAAGCACAAGAACATTGCCTTCTGGGTATTTAAGAAAGCGCAAGTGTAGCCAAAGCAATAAACAACTGAGCTCAAAAAGTAGCACAGAGCTGAAGGGCAGCCAGGTGAATACGGCTGTAACTATAAATGACTTAATAGACTCCAGGAGACCCCATAGTCCTGAAGCAATCCTTGGTCTGTAATTATTGCTCACTTGTTTTAGTATTCAAACCTGTATCTTAAACACACAAAAAATCTGAGAACTGCTAAATTCAACTGTAACTAGTCTAACATTTGCTCCTTTCTGCTAATTATTCGTTTGGGTAAACAGAATGAATCTTTACATTTCTAACCCTTTACTTACACTCCAACACTGAATAATTGTTAAACTTCTACAGTTGAAAAGAATCCCTACCATTCGGGTGACCATGCATCACAGTTTGCCTGCAATATTCTCAGTTTATATCATCCCAGACCCTGCACAGTTTAACATGTATCCCAGATTTTTCATTTTTTAGCAAAGCATCGAAATAAACTAAAATGAGTTTGCTCATTTCTACTTTGTACCTGTAGCTTCTGCCAGGGTCTTGTCTAACAGTATGTGGTTTACAGAATTCTCATTAACAGATCGTGAAATCTGAAAGATGACAGGCAACTTTTCATTTCCCTTTCAAGACATATTCTATGAACATCTTCCCTTCAAGGACAACATGCACTCACTGATAACAAGAAGTGGGTTCCGGTGAGGTAGCTAGGGACAGCCACCTCTCGTCTGGCCACAGTGGGACAAATGTTCAGTGTTGCTGCCCTGCTGGCCATTCAGTGTGCCAGCAGCCATTTGTGCTCTGCCCAGGAGAATGCTCAGTGCCACAGCTTGTGAATCTTGTGAATCTGTGAGGTTACTACCAGTCAGGGGGTCGGAGGGAATCATTGGGACTTATAGGTTGGGAATATGTAAAATATATGTAGGATATATAGACTTGACAGTCCCACCATAGATCATAGAGAGAAGAGTCTGAATACATCTGTTCAGTGGTTTTTATCATTTATTGGATAATATATTTTATTATGTATTTATTTATATTATTTATTATCTATATATTTTATATTACTGATTTATGATGTATTTATTTTATTGTTTGGTAAGGCTCTGTTTCATTGGACTTTTTAAGGCAATGACCTCAAAAAAGTGCACATTTAGTGAAATAGTGAATACTGTATTTCCATTCTTAATAAACTTGGTGACGAAGATGTAAATTGCACAGAATTTTGGTTTGCTTTTGTCATCTACCTAATATCATCAGAAAACATAAGTATCCTGAAGACACAATATCTTGAGGAAGCAGCGACATCTACTTCAAAAAAGACATTGGTGTCACACAAGTAGAACAGAAAGTTCATTTACGACACTGGAATGCATGACTTTTCATTTGGATCAAATGTATATTTTTCTAAATTAATCTCACTCTTGACTCCAAGTTTTACTTGTCTCTGTGGGAAAGTGGAACGACGGCTATTAGAAGTATTGGCTCCATTAGCTGGAGAACTTCACAGAGAGATGATGTCAGTTTTATATTAGTGTCATGAGATTCTTCAAATAGAAAATCAGCTTATTCCAATACTGCCTTTCAAATCCAATTCATGATACCAAAGTAAAACTTTTAGAAGTTCATTCTGTCTTGGTAAAATAACTTAACATCATTGTAAACACTATCATAAAGGTGGATAAAACGCTCAACCTTGGAGACAAAGTTACTTGAATTTATAGTGATAATACATTATAAATTTTGGAAGAGCCCAATATCATAGTAAAAAAAAACCCTCCAATTTTCTAATTAAATCGAGAACCCTGTGGAGCAGAACTTTAGTTGGAATTGGTTGTAGTGCACAGATTACTCATGAGTGTGTCCAAAGAAGCTTTGATAGTCCACTGTCAAAATAGAAGCTGTATTCAAAGCCAGCTAAATTATAAACTTTTGTGGGAAAAAATCATGTTGAATTCATTTAAAAAATGTTTCAAAATGGCAAGGCATGCTTTTTTCTTTGCCGTCTGTCATCATCAGAATTTAGAAATGTTTAAGTTTTTGGGGCGCCTGGGTGGCTCAGTCGGTTAAGCTCTGACTTAGGCTCAAGTCATGATCTCACGGTTCGTGGGTTCGAGCCCTGCGTCGGGCTCTGTGCTGACAGCCAGCTCAGAGCCTGGAGCCTGTTTCGATTTCTGTGTCTCCCCCTCTCTCTAACCCACCCTTGCTCATGCTGTCTCTCTCTCTCTCTCTCAGAAATAAATTTTTAAAAAAACATAAGAAATAAAAAATTTGTGTTGCAAATCTTTGTTTGAAAGATGTGCAAATCGCTAATCAAAATGTTCAGCTGGTGCAACACCAAACGTCAGCTTTTGGAATGCATAGCAAATGACAATTATTGAAAAAAAAATCTCCAAACCAGAAAGATGACAAAATGTCAAAAGCAAAAGAAAAAATAAACAAACTAAATGATAGGACATGAAAAGCATAAAATATTTAATTTTGAAAATCTATAGTAATAGATTGGATTACCCTCACCTCTGGGGAAAATCTTCTAATTGAGACCCCTCGGATTTTGTTTTGCTTTTGTTTCCTTTTAATAAAGTTATAGTCTGTACTGGAAAGGAACTCTAGGAAGACAGCCCTCAAATGTTGCAGATAATCTATTGATAGGTTTGTAAAAAGATTTTGAAGAAATGGAGGCAAAAAGACAGTATATATTAAAATATCTGACATAAAATATTTATAAATTTGCATATTAAAAATGGAATTAAGAATATCTTCCTTTCTAAGAAAAAGTCTAACAATCTGATTTTTTTTAAAAAATTTAGTTTTTATTTAATCTTGAGAGAGACAGAGAGAGACAAAGCAACAGTGGGGGAGGGACAAAGAGAGAGGGAGACACAGAATGAAGCAGGCTCCGGGCTCTGAGCTGTCAGCACAGAGTCTGATGCGGGGCTCGAACCCACAAACTTTGAGATCAAGGCCTGAGCCAAAGCTGGCTGCTTAACCAACCAGCCACCCAGGTGCCCATAACAATTTGATTTTAAAAAGATGTAGAAGGTATGAACAGAATGATCACAGAAATAGAGATATATGTTACCCTTAAATATATGAAATGGTCCTTAAGGTTATTCACAATAGAAATGCAAAGTAAGACTACATTAAGATACCTTTTCTTTAACCTAACAAATTAGCAAAGATCAAAAAGTTTACTCACGTACTGTGTTGGCAATGGTCTCTGTAAACCTACAGAGCTGCTCATAAGAATGATTTGGCAGCATTTTTCAAACTTAAAAAAGAAAAATCCTCCATCTTGCAGAATTTACTCAGAGCTTACCAAATACCTCAATACCTAAAGTGTTTTCTCCACTAAGAATAGTACTGTCTACAGAGAAGTCAATTGAAACTATCAACAATTCTAAATTTATCAACCATAAAATGTAGCTTTTAAGGAGATTGCAATCAATCTTATGAAAAAATTGATTAGTAAGTCATTCAAAATTCTATTCTTCAGAAAAATATCCTTGTCATAGTATTAGAGAATAATACAACCAAGAACTATTTTACATAAAGATCTACCAAGAATAACTATTTACTTGTTATTTCTATTGTTTTTATAACCATTATGAAGAAATTTTCCTTTACTTCAATGTATATGATATATATTACTCTTATTCTTTTAGAAACACTTCTAGTTTTGAAGGTAATCATTGAATAGGATTCATTCATATATTCATCCACATAAAAACACATTTACAATATAATAAATACATATTTACAAAAGTGATATAATCCTAGGTATTTTTGTACTCCTCTTCACTCTTCTATTGTTTTTAATTTTCTGTAATGTTTATTTTTGAGAGAGAGTGCACAGGGGAAGGGCAGAGAGAGAGAAACACAGAATCCAAAGCAGGCTCCAGGCTCTGAGCTGTAAGCATAGAACCTGATGTGGGGCTCAAACTCACCAAACTCCAGATCATGACCTAAGCCGAAGTCTGACCCCTCTACTAACTGAACCACCCAAGTTCCTCTCCCTTTCACACCTCTGATTATACACTTATCTCAGGGACAAGTCTTGCTTCCCAGGGACTGATCAGTAGACAATTTCTTTCTCAACATAGCAGAGAAAGCCTTAATCCCAGAGCTCCCGTTCCCACTGGCTGTACCATCCTGACATATTCTTGATTTAGGGACTGCCCAGGAAATAAGGGACACTAGCTACAGCCTCATCCTAGATTTCAGAACATGAACACACAGAAACATATATGTAGCAAGCTGGAAAGAACCTTAAAAGATAATATAATTCAGACTCATCGTATGTGCACCTCTCGTTCTTTTATCTGTATAGCTTGCTAGAAAAATAATCCTCAACTCTCTTTCCAAAGAGCAGATCTTAGAAACTAGAGGGAGAGTACTTTCTTCACCAAGAGATCTCAGTAGCGTATGTAATTTTATGGAGACTATAGGTCTTCACCCCAAGAGTAAGTGCCCACCTCATAAAATGTACAGTCTGTAAGCATGCAGATTTTTGCCAAAGTGAATTTTTTGTTTTTTTTTTTAACTTTAATTTTAATTCCAGAGTAGTGAATCTATACTACAGTATTAGTTTCAGGCATACAATACAGTGATTCAACAGTTCCATATATCACTCAGTGCTCATGAACGTAAGTGTACTCTTAATCCCCTTCACCTATCAGTGGAGTCATTTGTAAACTATAGACATGTTTTTAAGTATCTCTAAATATGGTCTTTGAATCAAATATGTTGATAAGAAAAATTGGTATCCAGGGGCACCTGGGTGGCTTAGTCGGTTAAGCGTCGGACTTCAGCTCAAGTCATGATCTCATAGCTCGTGGGTTCGAGCCCCGCATTGGGCTCTGTGCTGACAGCTCAGAGCCTGGAGCCTCCTTCTGATTCTGTGTCTCCCTCCCTATCTCACTCTGTTCTTCTCCCATTCATGATCTCTGTCTCTCTCAAAAATAAATAAAACATTAAACAAATTTTTTTAGAAAAATTGGTATCCATCAGCATGATAAATTTTTAGGAAGATCTTCCTTTTTCTGCAGATGGGCAAGGAAACAGGTTGGATTGAATGTGTGGGATTGGCCCAAGTGAGGAGAAAATCTTGACTGGGAGCTTTAAAATGATACCCAAAAGACACGTTTAAAATTTCAATCAAATTTGGAAATAATAGCTTTTTAAACATGTTGGTAAAACTTAGCAGTGAATATGAAAATAATGGACTTACCATTTTCAACTCCTTTTATATGGGATCTTAAACAGTGAGATTGCCGGGTTTTTTTTTTAATGTTTTATTTATTTCTAGGAGAGAGAGAGAGAGACAGGGTGAGCAGGGGAGGGTCAAAGAGAGAGGGAGTCACAGACTGAAACAGGCTCCAGGCTCTGAGCTGGCAGTCAGCACAGAGCCCGACTCAGGGCCCGAACCCACGAACCGCGAGATCATGACCTAAGCGAAAGTCGGACGCTTAACCGACTAAGCCACCCAGGGGCCCCAAGATTGCCATTTTTAAACATACTGTTTTAGATTTTTCTCTTCATTGTGTTATATCCCACCTGTCGATTCCTAACTGCTTTCTCGCAAATGCGTGGGTTTCTGAATCTGGGCTCGATTGAATATTAACAAACCACCAGAAAAGACAAGCCCTGTTAAGGGCTATTAGAGGGTCTGCAAGTTTATTCTTCCACTTTCTGAATAAAGTTGAGTTAATTCTCTTCTCTGACACCTGGGTAGACAGGAGACACAACCTATAAATATCAAAGCTTTACATCCTTTGGAAAACAGTGGCTTTTCCATAGCTATCAGTTCTGTCTACAAGGCAATCTCTTCGTAAGGGAAAGAAAATACTAAGAGCCAACTGCACCGAATGACTTGCATACATAATTTTACTAATTCTTACTGAAAGTACTCCTTTTAAAGATGAGGATATTTCAGCTTAGCGAGGCTGAGTAGCTAGCCTAAACTCTCACGTCTAGTAAGTGATATAGTCAAAAGACAAAACCAAATGCATGTGAGTCCAGGACACATCTTCCTTTATTTCATGACGGTGCCTTCTACCTAGTGTCTTTGATATCCAACATTGACACCTCAACTGGAATGATACTGGGGTGCAGTGCAAAAGGGGGTAAAGAGCCTACACATTTGACAGCCTTCAGGAGATTCAACTGCCCACATTCACTAGACTGTAACGTAAGCTCACAGGGAAGCCATGTCTAGATGACTCACCACTGTATACCACACCACTCACTCTACACACGAGGTAAATAGAGGCCGAGGGTATGTACAGGGACTCAATAATTTTAATTAAATGTTGAATTCATGAGTAAAATTTGAGTTGGTGAGGAGACTGGAGGGAAAGACTGAAACCGGATATTTTGACCCTATTGACTAGTAATCAGATTAATGTTTCCATGCTTTTTTGCAATCATTCATAGAATTTATCCATTTGTTAAATAGACCTTTATTTTTTGAGCATTAGGGATGTATCAGTGCACATCAGTGTCCTCATGAAGCTGACATTCTGGCAGGCAAGGAATCTCACGATCAATTTTGAGTGCTCACAGCTGCCTGTGAGATGGGTAACATGGGTGTTACTTGCAATTGACCGGCTCTCTAAAATATTGCAAAAATGTCTAATCTGTGCAATCACATTCAGCAAAGTATATCAATGACAGAAATAATATATCCATCTGAGCATGTATTTTTAAATTCCAGACTCCCTTATATTTTCAACGTACTATGATAATGTAGCATTGTTTTATCAACTTTTGTAACACTAAGACACACACCCTATACCAACACATCCCACCACCCTACCCCATCTCCAAGCACACCTCCAGAAGTCTTAATGGAGACTTATCACTAAAGTATGTCTTGTGTGCTTATCATGTGCCAGACACTGGGCCTCGTTTTATATTATTTCAGATCTTTCTTCCACTAACCCCCAGGAAGTAGATATTGTTATCTTCAATTTACAGATGAGAACATTGTGATCCCAGAGATGATTGTGCTCAAGATCACAGGGCTAGTTAGTAGCTACGTTCAGATGCAAGTGCATACCTGGCTGTATTTTCTCACTGTATCAGGCTGTAGCAGAATCTCCCTGCCTCATTTCTCTTCTGCTCTTAACCCATTCTCCACAGCTCACCCAACTTATGGTTGCAAAACACAGGTCAGATCTTCTAGCTACTCTTGCAAAGTATTAATGGACAGTTCTGACTTTTAGGAAAAAATGTGCAGCCGCCCATGTGGAATACAGGCTCCTTCTTGACTGTCCCCAGGCTCCTTTGCTGGGCTCTTCCAGGCTGCCTTCACCTCCAGGCATTTCTTCCTATAACACAGCAGGGTCTTTCATGGCTGTTGGTACATACACTTCATCTCTGTCCTATTCTCTTTCTTTCTGTGGCAAAACTCCGAGTCTCCCTTTCACACTTACCCCAGGAGCTCCATCCCTGGGAACCTTCTCTTGCGTCTCCAGAGAGTTATTTCACCTTCCAGGATCCATGGTGTCCTGTATTAACCAGAGTCACTTGTCACATGGCTTTATTGACTTGTCATCACCATCGTTTACTTGTCTTCTCTCCTCCTTGCCACCCCCCTCCCCATACTATGGGCTCCCTGAGGCCAGAGCCAAGTTCTCAATCACCTGTATCCCCAAAGCACAACACCGTCACCTAGTAGTGTTCAAAAATTCTCAGGGCGCCTGGGTGGTTCAGGTGGTTGAGCGTATGACTCTTGGTTTGGGCTCAGGTCATGATCTCACAGTTTGTGGGTTCAGGCCCACATCCCCTCAGCACTGGCAACACAAAGCCTGCTTGGGATTCTCTCTCTCTCTCTCTCTCTCTCTCTCTCCAGTTCTTTCTAAGTAAATAAATAAACTTAAAAAGGAATTCTCAGTGAAGAATAATTGGCTGCCTTCTCCTTCCTGTGCCTTCCCTCACGAATGCAAACCCAACCAGGCAGGAAGATAACCCAGCTGAAGCTCAGCCAGAAGGGCTCCCTTCAACTCAGAACTCCAAGGTGGCAGCCACAGCCAACCCATTGTGATATTATCCAGTGGAAATGTCATTTTTCAGATTGTCTTGATGCGGCTTGATAATGCAGTAATTGACGAACTGATTATATAATGTAAAACAGTCTAGCTATGAATAGGCCACTCTCAGAGATGAAACAAAATGAGAGTCTCTGCATAATCGATGTGTAAATGCAAGCAGGGTATTAAATATTCCTTTTTATTCTTAAAGAGCTGAAATGAGGAGAGCTTTCCTCCCGAAAGCAATCTCTCTCTCCCTCTCCCTCCCTCTCCCTTTATTTCCTTCCCCGACTCCCTCCTTCTCCCTCTCTCTCTGTCTCTCTCTGTCTCTGTCTCTGTCTCTCTCTCTCTCTCTCTCCCCCATAGGCTTTGAGCAATTTGGAGGAAAGGTGTGATATTGTTCTCACAGATAAATAATAACTTAAAAAAATCGTAATGTTGCTATGATTATACCTCGCCGACTAAAGGGAATTAAAGGTAGATTCTTTTTTATTAGTTTACTGATCCTGGGCACCCGACTCCTCATAACTGCTCAATATATCATGCTAGTTAATCATTCTTGTCATTATTTTAATGTCTTATTAGAGGGCTTCATTCATCTGGTTTTTAATCTGTTTCATTGGAAGCAGTTTTAATCTCATTTCAGCAGCGCTGATAAGCCTGTTAGTTTGCACAAATTGGTTTTGGTGACAATGTGTAGATAGCAATAATGCGTGATTTCCAAATGGAAAAGAGAAATCTATACTGGTCCAAAAAGGCAGCCGGTGAGAGCAAAGGAGTTGGGGACAGGTGGTCTCGGCCTCCTAAAGGAAAAGTGGAGAAGATAGAAAATAGAGTGGGAGGAAGAGAGGAAATGAAACCATTAACTCAAGATAAATTGTTACAGGCCGCCCCTGCCTACACACACAACACATCCCCACCCAGCCCCACAAGGCTGGAAAGCTATCGGTCATGGCTCTGTCCCACCGCTAGATGGCCTAATTGAGTCAACACTGTCCCAGAGCAGCGGTGGAAGACCTCGCAACACGCGTTTGCTCCTGATACTGGGGCACCCGGTTCTCATAATCCACTGAGTCTGTTCCCAGTACAACCAGAAATCTTCCCTGGCTGACCTTCCCCGAGTGTCCTACCTGCCTTAGAGTACTTGATATGAGCCTGTGTTTGTGCGATCTATCCAGCTAAGGCAGCAGCACTGATCACTGCCACCCAGCCTTAGATTGGCCTGACTCTGGGCTTCTTGGAATAAAGGAGACAATAAGCCCATCGGGCTCAGTGACTCAAAACTGCATTAAGTGTAGATGTTAAAGTAAATACAGTTTCCACAGGCTCCCAGTTTGCCTCCCGTGGGGGAAGAGGGAGGAGGGGGACAATCAATAATTTACCGATCTGAGCAGCAAAACTGGGAATGGATGTATGATTTAAGAAGGCAGCCTCTTTAATTTCCTGACTCCTTAGCTCCTTGGGGTCCTGGTACCAAAGCCGGGAAATGAGGCTTCTCTATTACAGCCGCGGCCCCTTTCTTGGGAGCGTGGATCTGAAGGCAGTTGTCTGGAAACATTTAAAACCAAAATCACTCTTTTTTTTTCCCCCCCAAACTTTGTTAAAGAGAAGAGAGAGCACAAGCCGAGGGAGGAGCAGAGGGAAAGGAGGACAAGTATCCAAAGCAGGCTCCGTGCTGACAAGCTGAGAGCAGTGAGGCCGATAGGGGGCTCGAACTCACAAACCGGTGAGATGGTGACCTGAGCTGAAGTAAGGGAGGCTCCATCAACTGAGCCACCTGGAGCCCCCAAAATCACCCTCTTAATGGACTTGACTCTATCTGATTTATATTTCACACACAAAAATAATAAGGAAAAGAAGCTTTTCAAGAGAAATGTCTCATAATAGGCTTCAAAATCACTTGTCTCAGAGGCAAACAAATACCAGCCGAACACAGGCAGTCGATTATCTGGTGGTGTTTGGAGTGGGAGGGTGCTAATAATATTCCCAAATCCCAAACTGCCAAAACACTTCACAGTTCCATTTTCAGCCCCTCTGCTTTTCTAGGAACGTTTGGTTGGTGTGTGTCTGATTCTTTCTCACAACTCCAAATGTTGATATAAAGTCTGTTGGTGGAATTCTGAGACTGTCTCTCTCTCTCTCTCTCTTTTTTTTTAGAAACACAAGAGGCTACATACACTTCCCCCAAACCTCACCAAAGAAGAACCCTCTTGTATTTCAGAATTGAAAACCTCCACCAGACATCTCAAGCAGTCTAAGCTGAAAAGTTCTTACAATCCTTCTTCATCCCACGTTCTGGTTTTCCTGGTTTAAAAGCATATCCATCTTGTAAGTACTCCGTGGAGCAAAGAGTTGAGGATGAAGTGTAATGCCTCGCTTCTGAGCTGAGCCTCAGGGGTAGAAATGGAATCCCAAGGCCACAGCACAGAGAAACCCGTTTCCTGCAACTGCCTTCTGCAGACACTGCAGAGAGCTGAACTGTCCCTCTCGAATTAAGTTGCCATCGGCCATTGTTGCCGCCGATAAGGCAAAGAACCCACGAGACCAACTGGCTCTGGTTCACATTTCTGTTCAACCCTGTGCTGTTCTTCCACGGGGAAAGGATAGCATAGGGCAAACGGGTCCTTGCCTAGGATCCTGTAAGCACAGTCTCCATATTACCCGGTCCCAGTCAGGCACATGTTCACTGTCCACATCTGACAAGACAATGGCTTGTGAGGTCAGGTTTGCCGGGGACAATCCAAGACCTCTTACCACCACGAGGTAACCAAAGAGAGCTGTGGAGCCTCATGTCGGGGTCATCTGTTCAGGAAGTTTGTCTTTGTGTCTCTTCTAAGCCACGCCCCCATCTCTTTGGGACACCATACACTTCGCACTAGTGACGCATCCCTAAAACAGCCGGTATATGCACCACCTGTATGTGGCTTTGCTGCCTTGTGGTTTGGGAGATGAACTCAAAGCCTTTCAGTGACCATACTCTCCTCTATCCCACCCCCAGCAACTCCCACTGTGATGTCCGCTCCTGCAAGTCAGGGTGTGGGTCTTTGATTTACGTCCGGCTCCCCACACTGCCACAGAATGCACTACTAAGGGCCCACACAGCATCAAGAGTCTGTGAAGGGTCCTTTCCACCAGTTCCAATGCAGCACCCTGCCTGCTTGACGTGGGCAGAAAGGAGCCATACGAGGCTAGAGTAAGGACCTTGTCCCTCTACTCATTCGTGTCCTTACACTGATAACCAGAAAACTGTGTGAGGGCGCATATGTGTGCAAAGTGCCGGGTGCATAGGAGTCAGATCCGTGAATAGCCTGATCCAAGTTAGCAAGGGCTGTTGGAAAACAGGAGCCAGGAAAAGCAGACACGTGGCAAATGGTCCATCTGCCTCGGCCTAGAATCCAAATATTACAGACCTGATGTCAGGAACGCAGATGTAACTGCCGGCTGGGGTTCCTGCCAAACTTCTTCAAAACTTTTCCCAGTGCAGCTGACACCTATTTGAAAGTTTCTCCTTTCCTTCTACCCATGGAGATAATGTCAGGCTTCTCTGGCCCAGGTGGAGAGGGAGAATAAAAATAAAAGTAAGCTCTGTTTCCCAGACTCCACTAGCCTATTCTAAGACACTTATAGAAGAGCATTTCTGTGCCCTTTCCCCATGTAATCACAAACAGCTCTCAGACTCAGGCTAACTCTCCCAGCCTCTCCAGTAATAGCTGTGCTGAGACCACAGATGTTTGAGACCAGGGTATCTGCAAAGTGGCCTCAGACCTCCCATCACCTCTGCTGTCAAAGCTGGCTGCAATGCTCAAGAATTCCCTGGTGTCGCCCGATGCTGGTGACATCCAGTAAAGTCTATGGTTCTGTCTTACCTTCCTTTATCGCAGCCCCCTCATGCCAGAGTTTGGGTTTACTGTGGGGTCTGGCTCCTGAAGGACAGATGTCCAAACTTCCCCTTCCCTCCTTCCTGCTGCATGTCTTTGACCCAACTTATACCCCTCAATCTTTTTTTTCCTAAGACACACTCTCCACATATTCTTGGACTCTCAAACAAGTAGACACTGGGGGTAGGGAGGGCAATGAGGAGGTCTCCTCAGGTGGCCAGCTTTAGTATAAAACAGCGTGGGCTCCATGTGGGACCTCCCTGAGCCCCTGAACAGATACACAGACAGATATCCACATCTATACATCCCAGGGCTTAGGATACTTAGAGGTATTTTCTTTTTCATTTCCATTTGATAACATCTACTGAGTCCAATTAAATACTTGGGGAGACATATGTAACCCAGTCACATCTGAGGCCAGGTCACAGCCCATTCAACAAAGAAAGTCACATTCAAAGAAATCTGATCACCCCAAGTTTTTACAGAGTTTTACTATTTACCAGTGTCGCCCTCAACAAAAATGTCAAGGGAACTCAATTCATCATTCCCAGTAAAAACTTCTTAAGATTATCTGTCCCCATTCCTCTGATTCTCGGTATCCTCACATTCCCGCACGGATCTGAATCTTTCCCCTTGAAGAGTCTCATGGCCATTTGTGTGAGTTCTTGGTTTTCCTTCTGCTGCTCCCATCCATCCATCTCTGTTCTTTCTTCCTTTCCACGAGTGACTCTCTGCTCATTTGATCTGCAACGCGCCCATTCTTGCTCCCCTTTTCTGCCTCCCCTCGCACCTTGTTGGAGTTCTGCATCACCTAAGTGCGAGAACTAAACCACAGGGAGATTCAGTAATGTGCCTCTCAAGCTAGATTTTCTTCATAGAGAATGGGAGACAGAAAGAAGGTGAGCATGCTAATGCCAGACTGTGCTCCCTAAGTGCTTGGGGCTGGAGGTAGGGAGATGACCATGACTCTCACATTAATACTTTTTGTCTCCAACACATCAAGATCAAGGAAAAAGACCTTACATTACACACCTCTTCCCATGGCTTCTAAGCCAATGAGAACTAAGCACTACAGGCTTAGGGAAATCCAAATACAAATTTATCTGTTGGAGAAACTGGATTGCAGGATCTTAGATTCATGGTCAAGATCAGGCTTCGTACTGCTTTCTGATGAACTTCATCCCCAGAGCTCAGATGAGGGAGATGGGGTCTGAAGAGCAGACTTTACTCTGTCAGCCTCCAGAAAGAGCCTGGTCTGCTGCCTGCCTTACTGGGCCCAGGGTGTTCAAGAGCCCAAGGGTCAAATGGATGTTTAGACCTTCTTACAAGGAAGCAGAGTCAGAAGGAAAGGTAGGCCTTGGTGGGAAGAAGTCTTCACAAAGGTTGAGCCACACCTATCCCTGCCTTTGACTCGGTCTTGACTGCATCTTACTCTCATCTGTGGATGCAAATAGAAGAGTGCAAAACTCCTTCCCAATACTTACAAAGCTCAAAAGAGCCTGCTACTAGCTAAACCAAGGCATAGAATAGAAACAGGAAGAAAATAATCTGCCATAATTAATATGCCCAACAAAGACTCATTCTATACATCAATCGTTTTTTTAAAAAATTCATTATCTCTCCTTATGAAAAAAGATTTTATGTGTCTTTTCCCATAAAGTAGTAGAAAGAAAAGTAAGAGTAGGAGAGAGTCAGAAAACAGTGTTCTAATTTTGACTCTGCCACATACTGGCTCTCATGCTAGGGTTTGTCTGCTAAATTCCATCTCCCACATACCAGCAGCCCACCAGCCGGGCAGCCCCCCTTGTCCCTGCATCCAGCCGGACTGCCAAGAGCCCGCCTGTGTCCAGCAGCCCAAGGTCTCACTTGTAAGGAAAAGAGGACATGTCTTTATAGCAGTTTTATTTTTTAAAAGAAGAAAGAGAAGGAAAGGGAGAGTTAAGGGGAGGAGAAAGAAGAGGGGAAGAGGGAAGAGGATGAGAAGGGGAAGGGGGAGAAGGAAGAGGAAAAGAAGCAGCAGCAGAAGGAGGAGAAGGAGGAAGAGGGGGAGGGGGAGGAGGAGATGGTGATGATGAAGAAGAGGAAGGAAGAGGAGGAAGAGAAGAAGTTAGGAGGGAAAGAAGGGGATAAAGAAGGGGAGAAGATGGAGAAGGAGGAAGAGGAGGTAGGAGAGAAGGGTTATAATGTAACATGAGGGCCAACAGTAGTCGAGTGGCTGAATGGTAGAGGAGCTACAATGAGGCCCTCGAACACTGACTGCTTCTGTTCCAATCATGGCCCCATCGCTCATCGACTGAGGGACCTCAGCCCAGTTCCTTCACCTCTCATCGTCTTCATCTGTAAAATGGGTGATCTTAAATGTAAGTCTTATAATGCTGTTTTGGGAATTAAATGAGTTAGTGTACGTAAAACACTTGGAACAGTATCTGGTGCATGGGTAGTGACAGGAAGTGTTTACCAGCATTGTTACGGCTTAGTAAATTCCAAACAGAACATTATAACCTCATCACAATCGTTTTATGAACCTTTCTAATAATATGGGAGTGCTTATGCCTAATTGTTAGATTTAAAACCTAGAATTAAAATGTGTGTGTACCATTTTGCACCATGTAAAGATTACAGACAATATATAGAATTATAACAAAATGCTAACTGGCTCTCTTCGATAGTCAGATTATGAAAGATTTTAATTTTTCCAAGCATACATTTTCTACAATAGCCTGTACTCATTTTAAAGAAAAATGTTTATTTTGATTTTTTAAATAGTTCTGGTGTCTGGGGCGGATGTACTAGGCAAAGCATCTCTAACAAAATGTTGCTTTTCCAGTCTGGATGTACCACCCATCATATAGACAATAAATTCTATTTTTGATGGAAGAAAAACATTCTTCTGTCAGCAGTAAATTACTCTATCCCAACCCCACCCCACGAAAGCTGTAAATGCTTCTCTCCTTGGTAGGTGTTTCTCCTGGGGGCTGCATTCCACAGCTCCACAGTAGGTGTCTAGCTCTGCTATTCCTTTGACGGTCCATCCATCCTGAAGACAGTTTTTGCTTGAAGCAAGAAGCTTTGTCAACCCCACCTGCGTCCATCACCCAGCCCTGCATATCCTATTTACCAAAGTATTAAGTATTTGATGACAGAACGAGCTAAGGGCCAAAAAAATGACAGCTAAGCCCGCTCCTCTATTGCTGGTCCATAACCCCCCTGCCCCAAGGTAGAAAACTGCTTGGAATAACAAAATCTGAACAATTCTGGCCCCACGTTGAAGCCTCAGCCTCCAGATCTGCAACTCTCTAGAACATTTCTGGGATGGAAGCTCCCACCTTGATTCTCATCTTTGAGGTTCACTGCCAGTTTCAAGGAGTGGGAATTTGTCCCAATGTGTATGAAGTTACATTTCTGTGAGCCAGAAGAGCTTATCTGCTAAGTGTGTCACAGGACTCCATCTAATAGCTTCAGCATCCAACGCAGGAGAAAAGCAAACATGGGGCAAGTGTTGCCCTCAAAGTCGTGGGTGATGACACCATCCGGATCTCATGTACATTCAGAGCCCAGAGCCACAGAAGACAGGCTCAGCTAGAGGCCACTTGCATATAAGTTCTGCCTTATCTTGCTTTTCTTGCCTCCCCTCATCCTATTTTCTGCCCTTAATCTCTCTGAACTTGCCAAAGTCACAGAATATTAGAGCTGTTAAGAGTTGAGCCCTCTTGCAAACCATGAGAGACTCTTGAATGCTGACAAAAACTGAGGACTGATGGATGTGGGGGGGAGGGAGGGATGGGCATGGAGGAGGACACTTGTGGGGATGAGCACTGAGTGTTATGTGGAAACTAATTTGACAATAAACTATTTGTAAAAAATATATATATATATCAAACATTAAAAAAAAAAAGAGTTGAGCCCTCTTAACATCACACAGCTGACATAGCTGGTTAGAAGTAGTAGTCGTGGTGGTGGTGGTGGTGGTGGTGGTGGTGGTGGTGGTGGTGGTATGAGCAACAAGCACAGACAGCATTCATGATGGGCCAGGCACTAATCTAAGGTTTTAAATAGTGTCTCATATAATCTGCACAACAACCTTATTAGGTAAACACTATTATTATCACCATTTCTTGGAGGAGGACACCATGGCTCAGAGAGGTTAAGTAACTAACAGGGTTCAGAACAAGTCTCCTCAAAATATGCCACTGGCATGTTGATTATGTTGAAGTTAATCAAGTCCCAAAAGTCTCAGGAAGAGATTTTTACCTCCTGCTTCACTGCCTAAAAGAATTTAGAAAGAAGACCTGCTCCCAGAGAAGAGAGCTATAGCCAAAGTAACCACAAAGATACAGAGATAGGTGTGGGAAGCTAGGGGAGATCAAATTCCCCTGTGTGTCCCATTGTTTCTATGTCATGGCAAACACTCCCTGACCAAGCTTTTGTTCTTCCCAAATTCCCGTGAATTCTTTTCCTCCCCTTTGAAGTCCCAGACCCCTACACTTACCCTTCTCCTTAGCAGAACAACCTGAATTGCATGACTTCCTGTAGGCCATATATTCTCATGTAAATTTGTAAATTGTTTTTCTCCTATTAATTGGTCCTATGCTAATTTAATTTAATTTTTTTTTATTTTAGAAAGAGAGTGCAAGTAGAGGAGAGGGCAAAGGGAGAGAGAGAATCTCAAGCAGGCTTCATGCCGAGCGCTGAGAATGGGCCTCTATCCCACAACCCTGGGATCATGACCTGCACGGAAATCAAGAGTTGGACCCTCAACCAACTGAGCCACCCAGGTGCCCCAGTCCTGTGTTAATTTGATTATTGGATGAGCCAAAGAATCAGGAAGAGTAAAGGAAAACATTTCCTCTCCAACACATCTATCGCAAGGTCACACAGAACCAGAGCTCAAGCCCACTCAGGTGAGGCCAGACCCTTGGTCTCTTAGTTCACCACCCAGTGTTCTTTCCAAAACACCAAGCTGTTGCCTGGAACACAAAAGCTAATATCAGCAGCCAACATCCTCAGAATCTTCCTCCTGAGTCTTCTGAGCCAGACAAGAACTAAACAAAATAATTACAGAGGTGCAAAAAAAGAGTCCACTTGACTTTATCTCGATAACAGTTTCTGACCAGGTGTTCTGTGTGCTAGGTGCTGGGGGAAAATCAGAAATGAATAAAAATAGGGGCACTGCTTTGATGCAACTGAAAAAGCAATAGAAAAAGATGGAAGAATGTATGTGTTGAACATCATACCACAAGGAAACAAAGGTTCCTGGACCTCCCACCAAGCTCTCCTTCATCAACACCAACTCTCAAGGTTAAGACCTTCAGGCAAGGCTGTAATTAGCAAAAGGAATGGGAAGCGAATTCACATGGGTCAAGAATCTTATCAGGGTTTACAAGAATGCTAGGAGAGAGCTAGTATTAATCCCATTTTAGAGATATTTGAGGCTCAGGATGGTCACGGATTTGCCTCTAAGCTCGTCTGTTGCAAGCATAGAATTTGAAAACTTCTTCGGCCCCAAAGAAAATGTGCTACCTACTCTACAGCTCTCCCTTCTTCCAGCCACTTCCCTTCCCTAGACTCACCTCCCAGCAAAGGCTTTACCTGTGGGTCCCATTTGATGAGTGATTGATGAGGATTTCTGAGCAATGTCAGCCCCTCCTCCAGGCCCGGCCTGGCTGCCTCGCCATTCCAGAACAAACACACGTTTGATCTACGAGGCTACTTTCTTGCCATGAAAGGATGTGTCTCCCAAGTGACCTCTTCCTTGGTAGTTGGAGAGAAAGTGTGATAAAAAGCAAAAGCCGTGTCCTTTGAAGATACTTCATACATTGGCCAATAGATGTGATAAAGTAGCTAGAAACCCAGCGCAGGCTACAAACAACTCCACATTAAAAGCATCTATATTTAATAAAACTAATAAATCAAATGCTTTTAGGTGGCACCTCCTGGCTATGTTTTAGGCCTATAATTGGTGCACATGGATAATACAAGAATAAAAGGCATTGAGTCAGCAGAGGGATGCTAACCTCTGATGTGCTCCTCAAGTATTTCTAGGATTATCTCCATGACATGTTAGGGGAAGTTTATCGAAAGTAGAGTCCCTTTCTTAGAAAAGCACCCAGCTATCAATGTATGCCCATAAATGGGGAGTACACCCTCTCTCCAGGGATCTCCAAGGGCAATGAAAAGGCCAGAGAAGAAGATAAAGGAAAGGTAGGAAAGGGGGACAAAAATTAATTTAAATATATTGATTTGTTGTGCAATTCCTGTGTGCACTTTCTGTGTATTTTCTGAGTTAATCTTCACCATAACCCTGTGTTATATGTGACATTATCCCCTTATTACAGATGAGGAAATATATGTCACTTCAATGACTTCTCCAATGACAGAACTTGTTGACACCCAAGCCAGTGAAAGAAGATGCTGAAGAAGCTTGGCATCTTCAGCCTTGGGAAGATGGACTACATGAGCAGCTGTTAGAAATTTTAGGTCTGTCTAAGATTATTCGTTGAAGGATAGAACCCCACTTGCAATAGATCCAAAGAGAACAAAGGATAAGGGCTTGGGCACAGGAGAAATCAGTAGTAGCCAGCCATGAAAGCTGTTGGACCTACAAGGAAGGGGTAGAAGTTTCCTTGCCTGGGGAAAACCAAAATCTGCCAGAGAGCTTGTTGCAGTAATGTTGTAGAAAGGACATTTGACAAGGTCCATGCCCAGGAGCTGGCACTTACAAGCAGTGTGACTTTCAACTTGTCACAACCTCCCTGACCTTCAATTTGCTTTGTACAACAGAGACAGTAATAACTAATTTGAAGTATTTGGGAAAAGCAGTAAATGAAATGATGTATATAAAATGCTTGGTAAACACTAAAGTGCTATCAAGCATAAGGATTGTTATGATTCCACCTTTCTGGAACTTTTAATACATAATCCAGCCCAGAGACAGTGGGATGGACTACATGACTTACTATAGCTCCTTTTTACCACCAGAAGTGGATTATTCAAAGCTCCAGAGTGAAGTCAAGCTGCTTCTAGGGATCATTAGCTTTACAGCTTTTAGAAAACCTCAGCCTAAAACAGAGATTGCTTATTCCTCCCCCTCCCCAGTGAAAGGTTTCAATAACATATTCAGCTCCATCTCTGTTGCAGAGTTGAGAGCTATGGAGCAGGTCAAGGTCACCCTCCTTCTACAGGGAAGAGAGGCAGTTTGAATGAAGAGTTAGAGGGTTGTAATGCTGAAGTGAATTCATGATTTGGGGCTAGAAGAAATTGGCCTTTTGCCTCAGAGTCCATTTAATGCCATGGGATCCTAGATCCCCTTTCAGACCAACTTAAAAAAAAAAATAAAAGACTGTAGGACTGTGGCCTTCATTATACCAGATCAATTAGTCAGGGACAGATGGCTTGAGGTCTATTCCCTACTCTTCCTGTAACTTACCAGATACACACCCAGTTCATCTCTTAATCAATATTGTAAATAGTTATCTCCTTTCATTAAATGAGAGATAGTATCAATCCGTAATGATGAGTAATTACAATGCCAGTTTCATTCCTTGTATGAGGTCTATAGAAAGGGCTATGCAAGCCTATGGGGAGGGATAGGCTGAAAAACTTTAAGAACTACACAGATGTCGAAGTATATAGAAAGGGAAATTGGTATAGATATGCTTGGCATGATTAATTTTAATGACAAAGCAGTCTGAGATCATATCTGTCATTTGCTTTACCAGTGAGAAACCACAGGTACTTTATATCTCCATCCTTTATATCTCCAACGGTCACCCTCCTACACTGTTGGTGGGAATGTAAACTGGTTCAGCCCTTCTGGAAAACAGTGTGGAGATTCCTCAAAAAATTAACAATAGAACTCCCCTATGACCCAGCAATAGCAGTGCTAGGAATTTACCTAAGGGATACAGGAGTGCTGATGCATAGGGGCACATGGACCCCAATGTTCATAGCAGCACTCTCAACAATAGCCAAAACATGGAAAGAGCCTAAGTGTCCATCGACAGACGAATGGATCAAGAAGATGTGGTTTATCTATATGATAGAATACTTCATGGCAATGAGAAAGAATGAAATCTGGCCATGTGTAGCAACATGGATGGACCTTGAGGGCGTTATGCTTAGCGAAATAAGTCAGGCGGAGAGGGACAGATACCATATGTTGGCACGTATAGGAGGATTAGGAGGAACTTAATGGAGGACCATAGGTGAGAAGAAGGGGGAAAATAGTGGGGGGAGAGGGAGGGAGGCAAACCATGAGAGACTCTTGAATGCTGAGAACAAACTGAGGGCAGATGGGGTGGGGGGAGGGAAAGGGGGAGAGGGGCATGGAGGACGGCACTTGTGGGGATGAGCACTGGGTGTTATATGGAAACCAACTTGACAATAAACTATTTTAAAAAACTTAGATGAAGGAGAAATCACTCTGACATACGGATGATCAAGGAAATTCTGGAAAGGCCCAGTGAGAACCTAGTGAGCCTCTGGTGTCTGCACAGTATTTTTTAGCTATGGGCAATGGACTCCACAGAGAACAGTATTATAAAGTTAATTTTCTCAGTGTTCTAAGGGATTTCCCATCTGTTTCCTGGACATCTGACCCCAGTATTAGCAGCAGGAAATTTCAATGCCTACAAAAGTATATTATTTGGCATAGCACTGAATTTTAAACTTGAACGTAACTGTCCAGATGTAATACTGCCATTCCTTGCGTTGTGAGCTGATTCCTACTTTTTAAAGTGTGTTTCCGATGTGGGACTATTTCCTCTTCCTAGGATTTCGGAGATCAAACAAATGATTAACTCGAAGTAACTGAAGTCCAAAAACTCATTTAAGACCACACAAAAGTCCTGAGCAGAGGCAGGCCCAGAACCCAAGGCCTTCCAGCTCCCATCCTGGTGGGGAAACAAATGTGTCAATGCAGTTATCTGACATCGAGGCAGGAGAGTGATTAATGGTTGTTGGCCAAGCATCCACAGATCCTTGGAATAAAAGACACCATCAAAGTACAACATGTTAAGCTAATTAGTACAGAAGCAGTTCCTTGAAGATGGCATTTCATCAGGTCACTTTAGAGGCTCTCCAAACAGTAGGTGACTCTGTAAAGCCAGCTTTTCCCGTGGTGCGGAAATAGTATCCATAGGTTGGCCATGCATCTCTTTCTCAGAACGGAGGCCCGAACACAACAAGAAACTGCTTTCAGCTCACAGGGAGGTGGGTTGAGGACTGGACCCTTGCTGTAAACTTGCTTCCCTGACTATTTGAAACCAAGCATTTCACTGGACCTGGCTACTCGAAGGCAAGGAAGGTGATGTGGAAGGAATCAATGCAGATTATCAGCAGTGACAGGGACAAGGAGGGAGACAATATTTAGTGAATGTCTACAGGGTGCCAGGCCATTGTGCATGTATTCTAGCCTTTAATATTCAACTCACTTTATGGGGTAAGGACACTTCAACAGATGAGGAAGACAACCAATGTGCTCCAGGTCACATGGGCAGTAAGTGACAGGCTCCCACCTAGCATGCAAGTATGTCTGACCAAAAGCCCATGCTTGTGCATTCTCAATCTTAAGTCAAGCCAGTCCCTGAAATGAGGCTGAGAGAGTGGAGTCAAGCCTTTGAGAGAAATCTACCTCTGGCCACACTTCTTGGCAGGTGAAGAAGGACAGGCCACTTGGTATATGGGGCCCACTACAAAGCGAAAATGCAGGAGCCCTTGTTCAAAAATTATTAAGAATATTTTTTAATTTTTTAAATTTTTTAAATGATTATTTATTTTTGAGAGAGAGAGAAAGATAGAGCACAAGCAGGGGAGTGGCAGAGAGACAGGGAGACACAGAATCCAAAGCAGGCTCCAGGCTCTGAGCTGTCAGCACAGAGACCACTACTGGGCTCAAACTCATGAACCATGAGATCTTCACCTGAGCTGAAGTCGGACGCTTAACCTACTGAGCCACCCAGGTGTCCCTTTAATTTTTTTAATGTTTATTCATTTATGAGAGAGAGAGAGACAGAGAGCATGGGCACATGAAGGACAGAGAGAGGGAGACACAGAACTTGAAGCTGTTCCAGGCTCTGAGCTGTCAGCACAGAACCCAACATGGGGTCGAACACATGAACTGTGAGATCATGACCTGAGCCAAGGTCAGATGCTTAACCGACTAAGCCACCCAGGTGCCCCAAAACTTATTAAGAATTTTAAGACAGCAATAACAGAGGATTACCCAAAGACAGGAAACTTCTGAGCGTGGGGCCCTTGTTTAGCTGAACATGTTGGATGTCCATGAAGTTGGTCCTGCTCTACCAAGTTCAAGGCCTAACAAAGGAAAGAGTCTTGGAGCTGGGGACAAATTTGTAAAGATAGTCCAGTGGTAGAAAAAATGGACCATGTGGTCCTTGGGAGCCTTACATCTCATCTCATCATGGGCCAGTTCATCACACACACACACACACACACACACACACACACGTGTGTGTGTGCACTGCCCCCATGCACTGCCAGGGGGAACTCACAGATCAAGACTGATAAAAAATTACACGGCAAGGCCCTGGGGGCAACTGTAATCCTTTTTCTAATCTCAGGAAGATTTGAAATAGCATCCTGGTGACACAGCCAATGCGAGAACATCACCCCTATTGCAGCTGTCACTTGTATCTGCAATCGGGTGAATTATAGAGATTAGCCACATCCAAGAATTACTGCACTTTTTGCATGGTTCTGTGCATGGCCCTCTTAAGGTGGAATTGCTCAGGTTTGCATTCAGACTCTGGAGGAAGCTTAGGAAGTTCTGTGCTGCCACCCAGTGTTCAGAGCGCAGGCCCAGGAGAAACTGCAGAAGGCCCCACCAACATCCTGCCTCTGTAAGGGACCTGGAGCCTTCAGAAGCTACAGAGAAGAGAAGTGAGCTGTAAATGTCTCCCAGGCCCAGGTGAGCTTAGTTTAGCGGTCACATTCCACATCCCACCAAAGATATGAAAACGTACCCACATCCCACACTAAATAAATTGACTGGAAGTCTTAGATCTAAGACTTGAGTTGGTTTTGAGCTGGTGGCCATGCTGCTATGTTTTGCAGGAATTAATTTATTTTGGTTTTGCAGTTTTGTTTTGAATGATGGCTCCAATGTGGGGGCTTGAGGGGAAAGATGAGCTCTTGACCTAAGTCAGAAGCCTCTGGAAACTCCTAGAGCCTGGGCTCAATGCCTTCAGTGCCAGCTACTGTGGAAAGGCATGGAAACAGGAATAGGGCAAAGGAAGAGGAAACCCGAGGAGTATCAGATCCGATTACCTCTGACAACCTGTGCACTCTAGGTACTAGTCGTTTCGTTATTTCCATGTCAAGTAGCAGCCTCGGTTTGCTGAATTTATCTAGAAGAGTCATAGAAGAGTCACAGCCAGGATCCACTATACTCTAGTGCCAGGATTTCACTGTTAAAATAACAACAACACAAAATCTTGATCAGGTGTGCTGTCCAGTACAATTCCCAAATAAGGCCCCTCCCACAGCGATGGGTCTAGTTGCTAAAAGGCAAGCAGCCAACACCAAGCTTCATGCTCTTGAGTCCCTAAATCCCTCCTGAGGTATGGGCAAGTGACTTTTCTTTACACAAGGTAGCAGGTAGCGAATAGTAAAGACCCCATAAGAGAAACCCGACATGCAAGTATCAGTCCTCTGCACCTCCCACCTGGACTCTGATTCGCAGGGTCGGCCCCCTGGTGTGAGAGTATGGTGGCCAGGCCAGAAGAGGCAGAAATAATCAGCTTTGAATAATTGAGGACAAAATGAACCAGGAATGGAAGTGACAAATCCAGTTTGGAAGAGGCCATAGTTCTGCTCTACAGCAGAACTGAAGTGAAGCCATTTTGGTCACCTCATGGACTGAATTCCTCAATCTTGCATATTCGTGGCTTTAGGATTTCTATGGAATTAGCACGCAGGGGGTTTTAGTCTGTGAAATAATCTTTCTTCTTTTTTACCCCCTTTTATTACCTATTCTTTAAGCTCTTAAATTGTATCTCCAAACTCACTGGTCAAGACCCTATTCGCCACATTAACTATATGTGACTGCATTTTGCTACAAGCTTGTATGAAGCAGCCTATATGGAAGGCTTACTGAATCACATGATTGAGAGTTGGCAGAACCATCATGAAACGAATCTAGCTCCATTCAGATCTGGCACCTTCTTTATAGTCTTCCCAGTAAGTCTTTTTTCAGATTCTGCTTCAATACTTATCCACTCAGCAAGGAATTTGTATCTTTCTGAAGCGGTCTGCTTCCTATAAGTAAGGAAGAAGAAGTATACCTGAAAAATCGTTCTTCCTTTTATTATCCCTTTAAGACTTAAACCAAGTGATTCAATGATGCCGAGCCTGAGAATTAGCATTTGATAATTCTCTGCTACAGGACACCAATGGGAGCCCTGGATGGCTTCCAGGGTCCCTACAGTGAAGTGGTGACATTTTACGGAGGGCCAACACACGCAACGAGCCCCACTCCTCCCCTCCAAAGGCCTCCAAGGATCCCAGACTTTGGTGAAAGAAGTTGGTCTGTTCACTCAAGGAGCAATCAAGCAGAGAAGACCGCTTTCTGACACTTGTGTCATGATCCTAGCCCGTTCTGAGAGCCTGGAACTCTTCTCTGTAGAAGTCACCCAACAGCATTCTTAAAACCAGAATCCTCCAGAGAGAGGATCCACACACGGGGTATGTAACCACCACTCCAGGTCCACAGTCGTTGCTTGTAGTTTGAAATGTGGGTGAATGTTTGTCCAAATGCTGGAATCCAGAAGGAAACCCCATCTAGACATGAAGGAAAGACCACTGTTGGCTTTAAGTTCTACACCACCAGCATAAATAAATAAATAAATAAATAAATAAATAAATAAATAAATAAATAGGAAGAAAGTCAGCTCTGAGTGGCCGTGTCATTCGGAAGATGTGCTTCAGACGGTAGATAGCAGTTTTTGGAATTCATCCATTTATGCATCCATCTGAGAGCTGGTGATGGTGGCCCACAAACCCCTCGGTTGGTGCTAATGTGAGGGACACAAGGATGAATGAAGCAAGCCCAGTTTCCTGACTTGTCAGAGTTTAAAGGGAAGGTAAAGGATAAAACAATTAAAAATATTCCTGAAGCCAAGTTTAAGGAGGAAGGAATCATGTGTAGAATAGCTCTGTCTACCTGTATTTACATACTTTACCCCACTTTATTGACTACAGCCTGCGAAAGACTATCCCTAAACCAAAAGCTCCCCCACAGACCATCTTACTATGCTTCACCCAGCAGGGTCTGATGGCAGGCAGTGCTTTTATGGATTATATGAATTTCCCATTGCTGCTGTAACAAACTATCACAAACTTAGTGGCTTCGTACAACAAAAATTTATTTTCTTATGGTTCTGGAAGTCAGAAGTCCCACTGGGCTAAAGTCAAAGTGCTGGCAAGGCAGCATCCCTCCTAGAAGTTCTAAGGGAGAATTTATTTCCTTGCTTTTTGCAGTTTCTAGAAGCCTCCAGCATTCCCTTGGCCCATGGCCTCTTCCTCCATATTCAAAGTCAGCTACATAACATTTTCAAATCTTAATGATTCTGACCATCCTGCCTCCCTCTTACAAGGACCATCGTAATTACCTTGGGCCCACCCAGATAATCCAGAATAATCCTTCCATCTCATGATCCTTAACTGTACCAGCAAAGTCTCTTTTGCCATGTAACCGCACATAAATTCACCAGGTTTGGGAATCAGAACATGGACATTTTGAGGAAGGGTTTTTTATTTTGCCTACTATGTGTATTGTTTCTCATGTCTTTTAACACAAATAATCCATGTTCCTTATAGAAAACTTAGAAAATACAGAGCAGTTTAAAACTAGAATGTCCAGAATGTAGCCAGTTTTAAAATATCTCCATTTTATTCCTCAAAGAAAAACAAAACTCTACTGAATATTCTCCAACATGCTGTTTCACTTCACAGTATAATGTAATCACCCTCCCACATAGACAGTGTTCTAACTGTATGTATCAGCATTTTAATGATGGTACAATGTTCTATTATGATATTATGTTATAAGTTTTGAACATGCAATTTGTTTCCAGTTTTCTGTACATGCCAATGATGATATTGTTACATTCTAGTTCAAATGCATTTGTATGTTTTCCTGATATTTTCTGAGGGTCAGTTTCCAGAAATGCAATTTCTGGGCCAATGGCTGTGGTTACTTCTATTTATTTTTTATTTTTTATTAAAGTTTATTTATTTTTGAGAAACAGAAAGAGACAGAGAGACAGAGAAAGAGAGACAGAGCATGAGCAGGAGAGGGGCAGAGAGAGAGGGAAACACAAAGTCTGAAGCTCCATGCTCCGAGCTGTCAGCACAGAGCCTGATGTGGGGCTCAAACTCACAGTGACATCATGGCCCGAGCTGAAATCAGAGGCTTAATCAACTGAGCCACCCAGGCATCCCTGTGGTTGCTTTTAAAGCCTGAAATACATATGGCCCACGTGCCCTGAAGGAAGTTAGTGCCAATTCACAGAGTACCATGCAGAGCCAACCTTTACTCTACATGCTCAGAATCCTGGCCAGGATCAGACTGTAAATCCCTTACCGAACTGATAGATTGACTGAAGTCCCACAATTGTTTTCATTCATATTCCTTTGATCACCAGGAAGATTGAATGTTTTCCATATATTTTCTGCCTGATGGTTCTTTTTTACTTACTGCCTTATGTCTTTTTTCTATACTAAAGTGCTTAATAAGGTTTTCTTCATAAGTGTTGATAAAGCTGTATATTAACCCTATGTCATTCTGCCACAGATAATTTTCTCAGTTTAGTGCTTTATTTTTTAATTGAGTTGTTAATGCATAGAGCTTTTGACTTATTTGGTAGTTAAATTGATCAGTCTTTTTTTTTTTTTTAATTTTTTTTATTGTGCCTGTCTTTGGTTTCATGCTTAGTACCGTGGTTTTGTAGTGTCATGGACCTCGCCTATCCTTATATTACATAAATATTCTCTAGTGGGGTTATTAATCCATCTTGATTGTTTGCTTAAAATATATGCTAGTGCCTTTTGCTGAAAGAATTCTGTGAAGGCAGCCACTTGAAACACAAGGATGCAACTCCCTGCAGGGCTGACATCAGGCTTTAAATAACAGGCATGTTCTGTGGCTGTATCCAAAGGCTTGGCAGCAGTGTTTTTAACTGGGGTTGTACTTGAGGTCCTAATTCACTGTGATTTTTAAACCAACTAAAGAACCTTCAAGAGAGAAAACCTACCGCCTCTTTCTATTCAGTTGAGAAAAATATGACTCATCTCTTGCTTTTTCATGGTGGAGCAGTTTCATTTAATTTTCCTTGTTTATCTCCCCTGCTCCATGGGATCACTGAGGTGTGAGCAGAGATTTTCTGATTTGGGGTCCAAGCCTGTGGAGTTCTCAACTCAGGCTGTCCTGCTTTAGGCTACAGCCAAGGGGAATCAGGGAGTGAAGGGCCTAAGAGAATAGAACTTGAAGAGGTTACTGCAAAAGACCCTATAGATGACTGCCCACCGCTCCGTGGAAGACACTTCTTTGTTCTTACTTCACCTGGAGGGGTAGCTGTGGACTCATTGAGCAAGTGTTTCCTGCTGAGTCTGAGCTGCTGCCCGATGGAAGTGGGACACCCAAGCTGGCATGGAGGGGATTCTACTTAGCAGGTAGGTCTCGTTGTATTCTACAAGCTTAAAGACCTAGATGAAAGTACCTTCATTTTCCTGAAGAGCAAATGAGTACCAGAACTTTCCACCGAACAGCTTCCCCTCTCCCTAGGTCTGTAGAAGTATGTGGGAGTATAGCACCTGCTAAGGATGTCCCATTAAAGTAGGAAAGTGGACCACACCTGCTTTTCTAGTCCATTTACTCAACAAGAGGTTGGAGGCCAACTTCCACACCTTTGTTTACGCTCCTCCCCCTTGCCTCGCATGCCTTTGCCTGCACCCACCTACTGAAATCATAATGACCAAGGCCCAACTCAGAATCTGCCTCTGAGTTAGAGACTTTCTCGATATCTCTAGAACCCTCTCTCCCTCCTTTCCCTTCTTCCCCCTCCCCACCAACCCAGCTGTATTGTGTGGCAGCTTTGGGACCAAATGAATGTGGGTTTAGAATGAATCTCCTATTTGATCACTTTGCACATTTAGAAACTTTGGAATATTGACTTAACAGTTCTGAGCTTTAGCTTCTTCACCTGGAGGATGAAAAATACCAACCTTCTCAAGGGTGTTGTTTTGCAAATTAAATGAGGTCACACATAAGATGACTAAGAGATGGTCCCTGACCCCTAGGTACCTCTATCAATTGATTAAAACCATAACACAAGATAATACCACTATCATAAAAGGGACACAGAATGCTTCAGCAGTACAGAGGGGAAAAAAGGGGTTTTGTCATCCTGAATGATCAGGAAAAGTAAATGGAAGAGCGGGCATTAAGCCTCTTGAAGAAGGGGTCAAGTCCACCAGGGAAAGCCGGGAGCCAAGTATGAAGGAGAAAAGTCAGCTGTGTTCAGAGAATCAAAACTAGCAGGATCCAACAGAGATATTTTTTGAAAATAGATTTATTAATAATACTGGAATTAAAATAAAATAAAAATAATGGATTTTTTTTTCTTTAGTTTTAAAATTTCAGAAATCAAGTTTTTCTGAGCATGGACTGATAGCATTAGGATTATCTTTAGAAAGGTCAACTTGGTGATTATGTACAGTATCGAAGATACCCATCGGCCACGTAAGAAGAAAGTGCAATCGCCTGTATTGATAAGCACAGTCTTAATTCTGGAGCCAATGAAGTTGACCTGAATTGTGACTTGATTGGATGGGAGACAGGAGATAGACATGACAAAGAGGACTTGTTCTTGGTGATGTAGAGTATGGTGGAGCCATTAAGGGAAAGAGAGACACTTAGAGAACTACTTGTGACATGCTGGGATGGAGACACCAGGAAGAAGAACCATTCCATAGGAATTGGAAACAAGAGAATGGATGCTAAGGAAAAAATGGCACCCAAGATAAAGCTTAAGGGTCTATCCATATAAATGAGATCATGAGAACTGTGTGAATGGATGAGATGCCCAAAGACACAATGTAGAGGACAGAAGCTTAAGTAATGTTGACATTTAGGGAGTAGAAACGTGAAACAAGATCAGGATTAAAGAATATTATGTCTAACTGTGACATTTTCCCTTCATCTGCAATGTTCTCTAATGTTCCCATCAGTGAAATTGCCATCATTTTTCAAGGTTTAACAAAATTCTTACAAAGCAACTATTAATAGCTTGAATTTACTGAGCACGTACTGGATGTCAGTCACTATATTAACCACTTTATGCGTATTATCTCTTTCCCATAACTATATGATGCAGGTACATCAATTATGCCCATTTCACAGATGAGGAATTCAGATTCAGTAAGGCTTACTGATCTGCCAGGGTTTAACAGGTAGTAAACAAACTCAGGTTGTCTGGCTCCCAGAATCAAACTTTAACTTCTTTGATGTACTGTCATTAATTAGTCTCCAGTGTATTTGGAGTAAAAGCCAAACATCTTAACTGTTGAAGCTCTACAGTGCTTCTGGGAGCACCCCACTTGAGAACCCTGCCGGACTCTGCAATGGGTAATAGCAAATCTGGCTTCCATATTGACAACACGTAGACTAACTGCTTTACCTCTTAGGTCTTAGTTACCTATTCTTCAGAATGGAGATAACATTTTCCTTGCAGGGTTGGTGTAAAGGTTAAATAGGTGAAGCATGAGTAAAGTATCTATGTGCTATTACCATTACAGGTACTGTTGCTGTTTTTGTCGGTACTCCCCTTGAGCTCTGGTCTCTCCCTCAACCTATTTCCAGTTTCCCTCTGCAAGTCCAAGGTCACTGGCATCACTCAGCTGTGGTGTTCTTTATTTGAGGTAGTGGCCATCCCAGGAAAGTATTACTTTACAGGGGACTTGCTGGTGATGGAATGCCCCAGGGGATCACATACTGAGAGATGCCTGAGGAGATAAGCCGTGTAGCAGCTCCAGGAAATGGGTCTGAGCCTCTACTCCTTTCCTGCTAACAATGCCAATACCTTGAGTTCTGGGGAGAGGGGGCACTCAGTTCAGCTGAGTGCTGGGCATCATGCTTCCAATCCGGCTTAAAGAAGACAGTGCAGAAGGTTCCCACACATTAGCCAGCTCCTTCCCTTCTTCACCCAGAGCTGATGCATCCGCTGTGGTCCTATTTATGCCTATCGCAAGCAAGAGGCTAGATTCCCTAAAGCATGGCCTCTACCAAGACCTTCCCTTGGAATTGACAATCATCTACTCCTGCCAAATCTCACTCCCGTGCTCCACTTCCAGGAGGGGAAAGCATATGGACCGCTATTTGTTGCCAACACTGATCAGAGAACAAAACTCTGTTCTCATAAAAATTGCACAGTACCTGCTTCCTTCTCCTTGCTGACAATAAAAATGAAGCTTATGCTCAGGGAGTTATCTTTCTTGAAGGAAATATTTTTCATTCAGATCTAACTCCTACCTCAGTCATTTCTCACCTGCTCAAACACTCTGATCACTGGGGGAAAGGACTATAAATAACTAAAATGATAATTTTCTTAAGAATTGTGTTTTATACACAGTAATATCCAGACCTTTCCACTGAAATCCACTGATAATTTTAGAACTTTCCTTGCAGAGGTGGCAAAGTATCCACAGTATTTTTAAAATTTTAATTACTCACTGAATGAAATCTGAAAGTATTTAATTATTAGATTTATGCCTCAAGATAAGTTCAGTAGTAATTACAGGATGTCTTTTATTTTAACTCTAATTCCAAATAATTAAATCCCAAACACATTGAATCGCTATGATTATAATTAGAATAAAGGTGTCTTCTACTTGAAACCAAAGTTTGGCTTTTTGTTTAACCTTTTTTGCACCTCAATAAAAGGGGGATGCTTTGGAAAGAAATCTGTCTCAATCTCTCTAATGCTCCTTTAAAAAAAAAGAAGAAGAAGAAGAATTGTCTGCAGGAAGGTTTTTCCACTGCAATACCAGCAGGGAGAAGGCAGGCCCCAAGCTTTCAGCTGACTTGAGGTTCCCAAAGTATGCTGACTTCTCTTTTGACATTCGGCATCCTTGGACACAGGGAGCACCCAGAAACCAGGCAAAAAGTTGAAGTAGATATGAGATTGTCCAGGCAATCAAGGAAGAGAGTCTGAGAAATGCTCCACCTGCCCGACCTCCATTTTGTCAATCAACTTTGGGGTCACTTTCCTGAGCTCCCCTTCAATTAAAGGTGAATGAATGAATAGGTGTGCAATTGGGTAGACACCTTACAGGGAGGCACACACAGTCTAGAAAACCAAAAGCAAGATCCATAGAATAAGATCTAAGGAAGGCTTGGAAAGCACTTAACACTTGGGACCAGGTAACAGTAATTAACTGAGAACAAATGTGCCTATCTTTTCCCAGTGTTGATGAGGCTGCCAAAAAACACTTGTTCGAGTGGTTCAAACAGCAGAGGAATGGAGCTTAGCATCCTGCACACATCTCCGCGTTGTGCTTGGGGATTTGGGAAGTGGGAAGATGGTGGTTTGTGGTTTCAAGGAGGAGGTGCAGAATGGGGGCTCAGGAAAGGGAGGAGACGCGCATCTTTAAAAAGTAAATAAACCAAGCCCAGACGTCCTCCCCTGGCTGGTAGGCAGAAAGGGGAGCATTTACTCACTGGGAAGCATTTAGAGGCCAGGGGGGCTGAGAGCCTGCAAGGAAGGAAGCAAAAAGCCTATAAAGAGAAGGCCAGAGAGCAATCATAATACTTAGAAAAATGTCACATTAAAACCTCCAGCTGCCGGCGGCTGGAGGGAAAAAGAGTTCCAGACAATAGCTGAGGAAACAAGTTGAATCTTGTGTTCATTCCTGTGGTTAAAACAAGTCTGTACGACCACAAGGAAAATTCCATTCTCCTCCAAACTTAACTCCCTGCTTACCTGAGCTGTAGACACTTTTGTTGAATGGCCCCTTGAAGTCAGAACGGGCATCACGCGAAGGCCCAGCGTCTCTCCGTCCCAGAAATTTCTCTCCTCTTACACCCTCACATCTTGCAAATTGCCTCCTCTCTTCAGAGGGTCCCAGTCACCACTCTGACCAAGGCAAGAGGACTGAAGCAAGTTCAGGACAAGGGCGAACTCCCCAGCCACCCTCCCTGCCCCCACCATAAGTTGTATTCATTTTCTAAGCCTTGAGAACCATGGATAGTCAATGAAATTATTCACTAATTGAATTAATGCTCATTGAATGCCTGCTCGGTTTCAGGCTCCAAATGAGGCATTTAGGGAGGATGGCCAAGGTCAGGGTCACAAGAAACACGAATGTCCTGTGCCTCTGTTTCACAAACCAAGTGAAGCTTGTTCCTTGCAAACATTGAACTTCGCGTTTTCCCTTCCTTCTTTGGGGTTTTTGTGGGTCCAACTGACAAGTGACCTACTTGCTGGAGTCAGTCAGGCCAGGTACGCCTGTCCCTCACCAATAATTCCATCATCTCCTTTTCATCCCTCTGAGGCAAGCCTAGGTCACCTTGCTCTGGTAACTCTCCTACTGGAAGAAGGATAGTATCAATAATTGTCCTGGGTCCAGAGGCAGATAGGAGACAATTTCTAATTCAGGGAGGTCTATTTAGCATCCCCAGGAGAGGGAGGATCCACTTCAGAGAAACATAGGTGATAGGATCCAACATGTCTCCCCAGTGAGAAAATATAGCAAATCATCTAATACTAGAGGAAGGAAGCAAGGTTGGTAGACTGTGGTACTTGATGGAGATTATAACTCATTTATAGTCAAACTGAGAAACATCTGTGGCTTGACATGCCTTCTGTTGCTCATCTTCACAAACCATTTAGTAAACTCCAGTATGTGTTTAGTAATATATAGAGAGCTGTGGGTACTGGTCAGTGTGCTCAGGAAGCTTACAGTAGTGTTAGGATTACAATTTTAAGAACCAGTTCTCAGGAGGGAAGAAAAAGCCCTATTTTCTAGCTTTTGCCAATTTCTATGGTGTAAATACTCCCACAGTAGTTGATTTTAAGGTACCAGCATGAGGAGTCTGGAGGAAATGCCTACAGTCAGCTCGTGCTGGTTACTATACACTAACTCTGGAACCCCAAAGGCTTATTCTCTAATACTCTGATACAGAGAAACACAGGGCACCTTAGCAAAATCTCCTAGTCAGTTGACTAATTGGCATCAGATGGAAAATCTTTAACCATGACCCAGAGGAGAGCATGAGTTAGGGATAGCAGGAAAAATGGCCACACATCTAAAATGGAGACTGAGGGGCACTTAGGTAGCTCAGTCAGTTAAGCGTCTGACTTCGGCTCAGGTCATGATCTTACAGTTCGTGGGTTCAAGCCCCGCGTTGGGCTCTGTGCTGACAGCTCAGAGCCTGGAGCCTGCTTCTAATTCTGTGTCTCCCTCTCTCTCTGACCCTCCCCTGCTGACACTGTCTCTATCTCTCTCTCAAAAATAAATAAAACATTTTTTAAAAAGTTTTAAATGGAGACTGATAACAGTATCTAAATTTCCTTTTCTGGCCCCTTGGAAGAACAGAGAACTGCAGGATGTTAGAGCTGGCAAAGGCTGTTAAGATAATCAAGACCAATCCCCTCATCCAGACCTTTCCAGGAGGGAAATTTGATCATTTAGGCATAGGGTGATCTAGATAGCCTCTGCTTCGGACACACTTTAATGGACAGGTTAGGTTTCCCTGCCTTTACACTGAGGTGTTGAGCAGGAATCTAATAAACTAGATTATTAAAGAAGAGAAACAGTCAGAATTCTCTGCCCTCCCCCCCACCCCGAGCACCCAAAGAGGACAAGTAACAGCCTCTACAGCTGACAGAATGTGGATGAAGGTGCCACCAGCATGAAATCACAGACTCTGTCTGAATTGGTTATTCAGCAGCTTGCTCTGGACAACCTTTTCTTGCACCCCAGAAACAACCCCACATGTCTGCCAGGCTCTGGCCGCCTCAGCTTTTGAATCATTGGTGAGGAAAAAGCTCTATCTAGGAAGGAAAAAAAAAATACATTCCCATGTGAAGAACCCCAGCAGCAATTTTCTGGGTTGCATCTCTTGGGCAAATGTAATGGGATGGCAAAGTCTTTGGTGCTGAGCTTTCCAGCTCCTTCCTGCCTGTAATTCATGATCCCTGAGACAATTATGAGCAATGAAAAGGCGTAAGTCAAAGGAACATCGAGTAAAGCTAGATTTAGGAAAATAACACATTACATTTAAATATCCATATATATTTAATCTGTGTTTAATAATGCAAAGAATACATTAGTCAAGGCTTAGGCAGATTCCACGTTGACGTTAGCTACAGAACAGCCTGGGCCTCTGAAGTTTCCCAGCCTTGGTGCCACGGGAATGAAAACTTCTGGAGGAATGGAGCGTGTCATTGCAAACCCGGGGCGCTGCAGAAATGCAAATGGAGGGATTGCAGAGGTCACCACAAAGTCAGGCTTGCTGCAAAGAACAGAACTTAGGGGGAGCTAAAGAAAGCCAAGCTCCAGTCTGTAGGCAGACTGACTTCATTTGCCACCCTCTGCAAGGCAAGGCAGGGAGCAGAAGGTAGCATCGTGGAGGCAGAGGGACCGAGAATACTATTTGCGTTGTTACTTTAGCTCTGCCCCCTTCTCTTGTCCTCGGGCTTTCATTCTAGATGGGGAATGGCTGCCTGGGCCCCAGGGGAAAGTCAGAACATGTCCCCAGGGGGCAATTTCCCGGGCTCCAGGGCTCTTGCTGTCATCTGGAGGGGTGACCCCGGTGAGTGTACTCAAAGATGAAGGAGAAGTCACAAGCATGCCCAGCCGTTAGTGTAATCAAGCCTCTCCAAAAGCTGGAAAGAGAATGGAAAGAGAACCAGCGGAGACACAATGCAGTATATGACAAGTGGCATCTAGGACCTGGAGAGAATTAAGAGTCTGGACAGCCGGACTCTTGAGTTACCATCACACAATACAACAATCATAAAGCCCCATGTACTTTGAGCTTCTTACACTTTGGGCAGCTCATTCCCCAGACTCTAGAATCTCTCTCAAGGCTCTAATTCACTCACAATCCCAACTAAGGCAGTCTCAAGAACAAAGTTGCAGCAAGAAAGGATCTCAAAAGCTATCTAACCCAATCTTCTAATTTTACAGAGAAGAAGACTGAAGCCCAGAGAGGTGATGCAGATCATCCAAGGTTGACCAAGCAGTAACCGATCTCTTACTCCATGAATCTGTCCACATACAACACTGCTCCTATGAAGCACTGTTTTCAGATTTGATGGTCTGTAGTAAAGGAAGACAAACTTTCATTAAATGCCAGGCATGGTGCTAAGAGCTTGAATATATATTATCTCCAAAAACTAGCCTACCTCAATAAAAGTTTACAGTCAAATAGAAAACTTGGCTGTAATTCTGGTTCTGCTATTTTTCAACTGTATGATTTGGATTGGTCATGGCCCATCTCCAGGTGTCATTCTGCCTCTTGCACCTAGTGTGATCATCTCCTAGTCTATAGAACCTCCATATGTCACCCGCTGCATCACAGACTCAGTGCTAGTCTAGTCCAAAGCACAAAGGAAAAGATGAGGGAAAAGATACCTAGATCGGGAAGTGAATGAATGTGTCTCTCACAAATTCACAAATGCCTGAGGGAAGCAGAACTGTTATCAGGGTCAGATAGGACCCAAGGTATATTCTTGAGTGAGCACTGAAGCACCCCAATTTCCCCACTTGCACTTGATAGCTACTCATCCCAACTCCATTCACTATGGGAGTCATTCCATGAGTAGAAACAGTCCCCAAGCTATTCCCAGAAAAAGATAGTGGGGAATGCAAGGACCACTTCCCTACTTTGTTATATCAACCTTCCTTCCAAGAACCGAGCTCCTAAAGATTCAAATTATCTGAAATTTCCTCATCCCACACAGGACTCCTCCCTTGAAGGGAAAGCCAAATTACCTCTTAGTGTCTTTTCAGGTTAAGCCCAACGTTGAGGAACATGCTCATTCTGGCAGTTGGCACCTGGAGAAAAACATGAGCTGTGACTCACCAGTCATTTTGAGCCAAGTATTTTGAATTTGCTCAGGGCAGGAAAACGGCCAGGGGGGTGGGTAAGGGAGAGGAGGGGAGGACCCACGTAGATGATGGCTAACAACTATCCAACTCTGTTCCAAAAAGGCAAGTACAGGGGAGACTCTCAGAACATATGCTTCTGTTCTTGTTGTTTCGTTGCCAGGAGCCTCCTCAATCATTGTGAAATGGCTGCTTCCTGCCTGCCTCGATCATGCATTATGGGGCATTAATAAATAATGGGAGGTTGGAAGACCAAAAGGCGGGAAAACCCAAAGGGAAGGTGATGGAGAGGCATAATTTAACAAGTAAATGAAAGAAGCTATTAAATCATAGTTAAATTATGCTGGCACTGGCAAAAAAAAGGTGGGGGCAGATTTCTCACTGCAAAATGCTTTCAGTAAAATATTGAAATTTCTCTCCTGGCTGACAGAGGCATCTTCCAATCATAAGGATAGAAGTCTGTGGCCGGTGGCTCCTGTTAGATACTGAGCTCAGGCAAAGGGCCTTGAGGAAGGAGAGTTTCAAGATGTTTCTCAGTCCATACTTTCCCTAGGATGTGTCCACATTCACCATTCAATGGCCCATCTAGGATCCATCACTTGCTGGTGGCCTCCATAGCCAGTACATTAATTTTATGCCCATCTCTCCACTGACTCCTTCTGGTATACTTTGGGGTTCCCACCCGGAAGGAGGAAAAATGCCAAAATTGTGACCTAAAAATTACTTGTGTTATGTACAGTTTTATACTTCTTAGGTACCATCGTATCCATTAACACCTTGACATTTATGATAACACTGTCAGATAGGCGATCACTTCTTTCAGTGGGAAAGTCATGTTTTATTCCTCTTGGTATGGCCAGAACCCATAAAAGCACACATTTAATAAACACTGAATTGGATGGATGCATGCATGCATTGATGCATACTTGGGGAGGTAAATGAATGAATGAACTCCCATCTTGGAACTGAGAGGCTCAGAGAGGTTAAGTGACTTGCCCAAGACTGAACTAGATAGCGTGGGAGTTAGAACTACAGCAAGGCTTTCAGAATCTCAACTGCGCTCTTTCAACACAACATGTTGTCTCTCTTCAAGGTCACACAGTAAACTAGATCAAAGCCAGTATATGGGACCCCTGTAAGTTCACACAAGCAAAAAGCAGACACATTTTCCTCTGTTGTGATTGTGTTTTCAACTGTGGCACAGACTGTTGTTGAGCAGCTGAAGGACTTTGAGAGTCTCTGTATCTAAAGGAAGTTTCTGGAATCCTCTGGTGGAAGAACCACACAAAAGCCAGGACACTTCACGGTAAGTTTGCCCCTTTCCTTGTTTCCAGGGATGTGTGCTGTGGTCTTGGCAGCAAAACTTGCTGCCATTCAATTTCTCAGACATGCTTGGGCCCCAAGCCCCAGTGGGAGAAGCATGTGTATGGACATGCCAGGAGAATAAAGTCACAGCAGAGTAGATTTGTTTGGACAGGCAGGCTTAGTGGTCTGACAGGATGTGCAGGATACCCACACGACTCTGCATTTTAAGAAGGAGCTACCTGGCAAACATATCAAAAAGCTAGGAGATAAATCTATCTGGGCTCCCTGAATGCTCAGGAGTACAGAGGTTTTTCAAACATCTTTCAGGACAGTGAGGCACCTCTGAACGTCTTTACAGACAGCGGCAGCTCAAGCAGACTGTGTGCTTAGAAGAATCGGCAGACCAGGAGAGATCAGAAGTTCACTTTAGTGGCCTGTATTCACTAGCAGGAAGAGATTCCATGGTAGGCTTTGGAATCAGAGAGTACCGGGATCTACTTCTTACAATTTGCTACCCACGCAATTTTAACCAAATTACCTAACCTCTTTGAGCCTCAATTTCTTCCTCCTTTAAATGGGAATATTTGGGGGCACCTGGGTGGCTCAGTCAGTTAAGCATCTGACTTCGGCTCAGGTCATGATCTCATGATTCATGGGTTCGAGCCCTGCATCGGGCTCTGTGCTGACAGCTAGCTTGGAGCCTGGAGCCTGCTTCAGATTCTGCGTCTCCCTCTCCCTCTAACACTCCCCTGCTCACGCTGTCTCTCTCTCTCTCTCTCTCAGAAATAAGTAAAACATTTTTTTAAATGGGAATATTTGAACCCACCAGATCAATTATACTGTATTCAGTGACAAGTGATACCCTAAAACCCCAAGTGCCTTAAACTTAAGATGTGAAAGAGAGAAAATAATTTAGATGCATGCAATTTTCAACTAGTATGACAGTTCCACAACCCATCGGGAATCTAGGCTCCTCTCATCATCTTTCCTGTAACACATACTCACACTGCACGCTTCAAGATGGATTTGCAAGCTCCAGCGACTTTGTCTCAAGTCCAGCCATTAGGCAGAAGGAGAATGTGTTATGCCTCTTTTAAGGATATTTCTTAGGGGGCCCCTGGATGGCTCAGTTGGTTGAGCATCCAGTTCTTGATTTCGGCTCAGGTAATGATCTCACAGTTCATGACTTCAAACCCCCCGTCAGGTTCTGCATGGACAGTGTAGAGCCTGCTTGGGATTCTCTCTCTCTGCCTCTCCCCTTCTCTCTCTCTTTCTCTCTCTCTCTCAAAATAAACTTTAAAAATGATATTTCTTGGAAGGTCTACATAACCCTTCCTCTCACAGTCTGTTGGCCAGAACTTAGTCACCTGGCCACTTCCACATGCAAAGGGGACTGGAAGCTCTTATTTTCATTCCTAGTGTCTATACACCCAGCTGAAACTCACTGCTTATTCCACTGCTTATTAAAATTTGGAGATGAGTACTGGGGGACTGTCAATATAGCCTCTCAGGTCTCATTTGCAGGATAAAATGAGATGATAGTTGTAAGTTATCTACTGCAAGGCCCAGCATGTAGGTAGTGCTTAGTAAATGCTAATGACTGCTATGGTTAAGGGTGACGTACCTCTACCCAGGAACAGATTTCTGTGGGAAATCTCGGCAATGCCTGACACTTGACTTCATCCCAGAGACACCGTGTAATCCCATCAGTTTTCTCACTGAGATCAAAATGAAGGTCCCAATAAAGTCAAATAGTGAATTTGGAGGGGATTTGGAGGGAGAAATGAGGATGAGTAAAGTGCTGTTAATTAGGACCCATGCGGGTGAGGCACAGAAATGGTGAAATTTTCAACTAGAAGGCAGGTGACTTCTACGTTGCCATATCTGTTTTCTTGGTCATGGTGGCCAAAGTGTTTCCCTCCACTGACTGCAGGAGCAAAGAAGAAGATAGGAAGCAAAGTGAAGTGCGGTGATACCTGGAGTTCTCATGTATATAGGTTTCCAAGCAGGGGAAAGAGATGGAAGAGGTGGAAAGGGTATCATCAGTTTAAAGATCTGTCTTATTGGCACTTTGTGGGTAGCCTATAAGCATTTCTGGAATAAAAGAAGAAATGGTGATCTTGAGGGATGAATATGGATATAAAGACTATATCAGTCAGGGTTCTCAAGAGAAAACAGCCAATAGGAGATATATATATGAAATATATATGAAATGTATATATTCTTTCTATGTACTCTCTGTATATATTCCATATATATTCTCTCTATATTATATGTATATATACATATATATATATATATTCTATATAGAGAGAGAGGAAATATATCTATGGAACACACACAAAGAAGGAGGGGGGGAGAGAGAGAGAGAGAGAGAGAGATTATGGTAAGGAATTGGCCCATGAAGTTATGGAGGCTGGGAAGTACAAATACCATAGGATAGGTCTGCAGGGTGGAGATCCAGGGAAGTGTTGTGTTTTACTTTGAGTCCAAAGGCCATCTGCCACTGCCTGGAGAATTCTCTCTTCCTCAGGAGAAGTCAGCCTTTTTCTTAAGATATTCAACTGATGAGATGAGACCCACCCACATTATGGAGTATGATCTGCTTTACTCAAAGTCTACTGACTATAATGTTGCTCTACCTCGTGTGCTTGGGTGGCTCAGTCCGTTAAGCACCTGACTTTAGCTCAGGTCATGATATCACGGTTCATGAGTTTGAACCCCGTGTCAGGCTCTCTGCTGTCAGTGCAGATCCCTCTTCAGATCCTCTCTCTCTCTCTCCCTCACTCAAAAATAAATAAGCATTAAAAAAAATGTTGATGTCTTCTAGAAAATACCTTCATAGCAACATCCAAACATGTTTAAGCAACTATCTGGCTATCATGGTTTGGCCAAACTGACGAATAAAATTTACAAAGATCTGCAGAGTTTTGTCCAACAATAGAATGATATACATGAGAGGACCTCTTTTTGCCATCAAGTTTTCTTTGCTTAAAAAGTCTCTATTGGGGGCGCCTGGGTGGCTCAGTTGGTTAAGTGTCCAAATTCGGCTCAGGTCATGATCTCATGGTTTGTGGGTTCGAGCCCCATGCCGGGCTCTGTGCTGACAGCCAGCTCAGAGCCTGGAGCCTGCTTCAGATTCTGTACCTCCCTCTCTCTGTGACCCTCCCCTGCTCACACTGTCTGTCTCTATCTCTCATAAATAAATTAAAATTAATATATAACTTTTTTTTTAAAGTCTCTATTGGACAAACAAACAGATTACTCAAACAAATACCTGGAAATATTTTGAACACTAAAAGAAGTGCATCACTGAAGGACTTAGAGCTTTCCAAACTTAGAGCTTTCCAAACTCAGCCCCCTGTTGCCTTCATCAAGAACTCCTTCCTTTTTAATTACATTGCAAGAAAAATGAATTTATTGTAAAAATATTTCTTCATGGCAGGAAAATACAAAGTAGGATATTTCTCCATACCGTACCTCCCACCACCACTATCAAGAACAACAACCTGGCACCTTCCCACTGCCAGACGTAAGAGTTGTGATTAGTTTGATGGCCAACTAAAGCTCCCTCATACCCCCATTTAGATAAGTGGAGAAGGTCTCTCCAATCTCCCTGGTACTTGCTATCCCTCTTAAGATACTTTGTCTTGTCCTGCACTGTGTTATGTGTAAATTTATCTTTTTTTAATGTTCGTTTATTGTTTGAGAGATAGAGACAGCGAGGCCTTGTGGGTGAGAGTGGGGAAGGGGCAGAGAGAGAGAGGAGATGGAGAATCCCAAGCTGGCTCCACACTGTCAGCGCAGAGCGCAACATGGGGCTCAAACTTACCCACCGTGAGATCATAACCTGAGCCAAAATCAAGGGTCAGATGCTTAACTGGCTGAGCCACACAGGCACCCAATATGTAAACTTATATTAATTGAGCTCCACGCTTGCTTTTCTTCACTAAAATGTAACTTATTTGAGGGTCATCTATAGATATATTAATCACTATTTCCTCAGCACAGAGATTAAGACAGTTACCTCCATATTTGGTTTAGCTCAAACTTCTATGAGCACCCACTGAAAAACAAAACAAAACAAAACAAAACCAAAAAAATGTTTGCAGAATTGTTAGATACTAACTACCCAGAAGCAATAGATCCTGGCTCTGTGGAGGTGACACTCATCCCGGCAAAAATTGCTTACCAAAAATATTTAAGAGCACTTCAAAACAATCATCAAATATGAACATATTAGAGTGAGCTCACAATGAGGGAGGGGCAGGGGGTGAGGAAGGAGTCCCAGTAGAGAGGGGGTTAACACTGAAGGCTTTTGCAAAGCTCTCCAGAGGAGTGTGACTGAAGCTGGTAGTTGGAGCACCTGGGATGTTATTTATGATGCATTGAAGGCTGTCAACAGCATTCTTCCAGAGAATTCCGCCTGCAAGGGGGAAGTCATTAAAGAAGAGACACTGCCACACCGGAATGGATAAAGCCTTCCAGCTTCTAGTTAAATCCCTCTGACACTGGAGATGAATTTCTTTTTCTGTTGATCTTTCCTGGTCTGCAGTCATCGGCTATTATTTATATTTTCAGCCAGTGTAGCATACATAGTGAAGAGGCTCTGACATCAAAAAGACCAGGGATCAAATGCCAACACTGACACACCCTCACTGTGGGCTAGAGCACCAAGAGCCCAAATTTCCTCATCTGCAAAATGGGAATAACAGTACCCAACGAATACATCAGGCTTTTGTGAGGATGGAATTTCACTGCATCTGTGAAATGATCTAGTGCCAATGATTTGGCACAGAACAAGTGTTCAATGAACAGGAACTGTTTCTATAGTTAGGCCCATTACCTCTCACTAGGGCATAATTTTTTTCAGAAGGGGGCATCTTCTGCTCCTCCGTGCTCTCAGAGCTTAGCCAGCTACCCATACGTTAAAAGCATTCATTAACCTCTGCCCAGTTTCCTGCCTGGGCTTGAGGAACTCTGCTCCCAGGAGAGATGCAAATACACAGGGTCCTACACCAGCTCATCACCAATGAAGCCAACAAGCGAGAGGGATGGGCAGATGGTATGCTACACAGATCTACAAGATGGTTAAAAAGCCCAGGTAGGGATGAAAATAGAGTACCCATATAAACAAGATTGTGAATGACCAAAGGACCTTCCCCATTAGGTTGTGTAGGAGTTTGAAATGTCTTGGCCCAAACTCAGCTTTTCTTAGTTGTTTTTCAAGTCAGGGTTAACAATTTTGTAAAGAGAGAGTTTACAATTTGTTCCATGGAAAGAAGATATTCTTGGGGCGCCTGGGTGGCTCAGTCGGTTAAGCGTCCGACTTCTGCTCAGGTCATGATCTCACAGTTCGTGGGTTTGAGCCCCGTGTCGGGCTCTGTGCTGACATCTAGCTCAGAGCCTGGAGCCTATCTTTGGATTTTGTGTCTCCCTCTCTCTCTGACCCTTTCCTGCTCATGCTGTCTCTATCTCTCTCTCAAAAATAAACAAAACATTAAATTTTTTTTTAAAAGAAGAAGAAGATATTCTTGTACCATGTGACATCGTGTGAAAGCAGTCAAAGCCCATAGCTCATGAGAAGATATGGGTGTGGGACAATGATCTGAAATCTTGAGAGAACTAAGCTCAGCTCTTTGCACTGACCCCAAGGAAAGGAAACTTCCCACCAAAGAAGAGATGAATATGGATGATTTGATCCACTTTTATTGGGCCTTACAAATGCATATTTTCATACCAAATCTTACTCTATGTACTGTACACAAGATCAAACTAGGGGAGATAAGATCAATATTGAAGCTCTGTCTGAGATTTCATCCCTTTAATACCTTTCTCATTTCCTTTAGTGGTGGAAATAGAGCTAATCTCTGTCTTTCAAATAGTTGGGTTTGTATTTTTTGATCAGGGAGAATTAAATTGAATTAGATGGGTCTGGAGTGGTTTTTAGAACCATTAAGTTTGGCATAATGGACATACTTAGATAAAATATTTACATAAGGAAATCAAAATCGGACTCATTTTTTTAATCCAGTGCTCTGACCTCTATTGGAGTTCTGACAAGCAGAATTTAGGTGAATATTTCTTAAGATGGTACATATAACAGAAAATGCATCTCTTAAGATACCTGTGTAAATCAACATCTCCTTTTACTTAAAGGAAAAAAAACTATGAGGGGGGAGAGAGAGAGAGAGAGATCTTTTCAAATATTTATAGGCATACTTTGCATTTGGGCCCTTATTTGAATTTTACTCTCATTTAGAATACAATTCTGACAACTCCATCATTTATGCCAGCCCTGGCAATATTCCATGAAAAAACACCAATATAACGCAAAATCTAGATGTGAAGAGGATTATGATGTCATGTTAAAAGAAGGAAAAGGAGCATTAAAATAAGAGACCTATCTGAAATGATCAGAAATGAAATTCTCTTTGGGATAAAATGGTCTTCCAGAAATGCAGCCATTTAAAATAAGATTAAAGTGATATTTTATAAGAACGAAAGCAGAATGCAAATTGTCTTTCCCTGAATGAACTTAAATTTGCATACAATGAAGGGTAAATGAAAAAGAGAGCATTTTTTAAAGCTACAAGACTCCAGCTTCTCCACTTAGCTAAGCAATTTCTCTGCACATGCTCCCACATCAATGGCATCAGGAGTCTGTAGGAATGATGTAAATTCTAGGGCTCCATCACATCAGAATCAGAATATATATAGGGAAGGGGGAGAGTCTGCATTTTATACAACCCTCACTCCCTGAGTAATTCTAAAACCCACTAGTGTTTGAGAACCTCTGGTTTGGCAGGGTCCAGGAAGTATAGGAGGTCCAGGATAGAATTCTGAGCATGCTTTATATCCCAAGGGCCACTATGTCTATTCAATGGTCCTGAGTTTGAATCCTTCCTATCTTAACAACAGAGTGACCTTAAATAAGTCCCTGAATCTCCCTAGGCCTCAATTTCCTCATTGGTAAAATGGAATAATTTGTTTCAAAGGTTGCTTTGAGCATTGGGGAGATGACAATCTTCTATAAAAGTAGTGCATGATAAAAATTCCTCCTTGTTACTATTATTGTTACTAGGTGGCCGAGAGCATGATAATAAAAGACCATTTTGCTTAACTAGCAATACTGACACTGTTAAGATTAGGTATATAAGGACTATAAACTAAAGCGGTCAGAAAATAACTAGCTGGTACAGTTGTGTGTGATCATCAAATACTTGTCAAGATAAGTATGAGTCAGTTGGCTGACACACACAGAGATGAAAAAATATCGATGGGAATGACAAGAGAGGATTAGGTTGAGACAAAGTCACAGTGATGTGTGAATGACCAGACCAAGGTGGCTATGGATAGTGTGTGGTTTTGTTTCTCAGAGGCATCTGGATGATGAGGATTACAGGCAGGTGACTGTCTTTGTAGAAGATCTAGAGACTGAAATCAGAGAGGTTAACAGGAAGTTTCCAAAGACTTGTGTTCGAGATAAAGCTATCTGGATGGAAGAAGGTGAGGCAGAAATGGCATATAGAAATCACAGCAAGGAAACAAGGAAGAATGCTGAGATTAAAGTTGATTTCCAAAACTGCAGCAGATCATCAGAATGCCAAAATGGGTGGAATTTAAAATATTTCCCTGATTATAAATGATGCAAGTTTAGCTACTGAAAACCACAGCCCTGTCTTCCTTGTAGGTTTGTTGTGTGTGTGGTGGGGGAAGGGAGGCAGGGAGGAGAGGAGAAAAGGAGGGTACTGTACTTCTGGAACAGGAACTAGACACACCAGCATCAAAAGTAGATGCATTCCAAACAGGCAGAGCTCTGGCTTCCTTTGGAGTTTAAACTTAAACTTCTGAGGGTCCCTGCCCTCAAAGTCCAGATGAATTGATGGCCTTCCTGGAAGTTCTATACTGTGCTTAGCTTTTATTCATTCTGTTCCCCTGGCTGGGAATACCCTTCCTTGCCCCTTTCTCTGACCTTTAAAGTCATAATTATTCGAAGTGTGTTAAGGACTGAGTCAAAGTATCAACTTGGCCGCCACCACCACCACCCCTTCAGTGTATCCATCACTCCCTTCTCTCTGACCTGTGTGAGTATGAGGTACTTATCTATGGGTCCACCTCCATGTTGAGGAGGTTCTTTGAGGTCAAAGACTACATCTAATACACTATGTGTCTCTCTTCTTCCATATAGTAAGGATGCTCAAAACACCTATGTGAATAATCCTACTTTATCCTATACCTTTGCTGGGCCTTGGGATGTTGTCCACCCTGAACTTATAAAACACCATGCAGCCTACCCAACAGAGGAAAGATAGCCCTGGGATTCTCTGCTCATTACGGCAGGATTTAAAGAAGGCTGCTTCTGTGCCAGTAAGTCAGGGGATCATGGTAAAACGCTGCCTTTAACCAAAGACCTGGGTTAGAAAGGATCATCTATTATTAAAGGCTTGGGCCCTGGGACCCCTATCTGGCCTCTCTCTGCCATCAGACCTGCCCTTTCTCACACAGTAGCATAGGGACGGATGCCGCCTCTCAGTGTGCATTGGGAGATCTGACCTCTCCATAGAACTCTCTCTATTAGTTGCCCGTTGTAGGGGCTCCCTACTAACTGAAGCCATAACACAGATCAAATCAAGAAGACTAAAAGTTGTCAAGTGCCTCAACATGGTTCCTTTGGACTCCAGGAGGAGTCCATCAGGTGTAACTCCAGTTCATATGCTTATTTTTACTGAGGGCTTGGCTTTGAACATCCTAGTGAGTGAGTCTGTATTAATAAGATATTCTCAAGCAGGAAAATACAAGTCCAGCTTCTGTTCTCAAAGGGTTCAGAGGCTGTCTACCTTGGAAGGGAATTTAATATCCTCCAATACACATCATTTCAGGAAGAAACTGGAGTCAGAGAGGGGAAGAGACTTCCCCAAAGGTACCTAATCTGTCACTGGCTACAGCGCTGTAGTTTTTCAACTTTCCCTGCCAGTCCTCCTAGTCCAAGGCAAGCAACACTTCGGTTCCCTTAATACAATATCAGAGATCTTTGTATCCATCTGTACAAGGAGTACCTTCCCACCTGGCATGCAGATGGGTCAAGAAAATCCCCTCAGTGAGAATGTAGTAAGGGTGTCTAACACCCAACTTACTTACAAGTCCAACACTTAACTTGTCCTCCTGAGCTGTTATACCTTCCCTGCTCCTTTTGCACACAGCAGCCCCACCTCGCACCACCTGCCTGTCTTCACACAGCACCTTCTCAGACAGCACTTTGCGGATGTCCCTGTTCAAAATAGCGCTCCACACATACACGTTCATCTACCATCCTGTCTCCCTGGCTTTCAACCTCCATGGTCATTATCGTGACCTGAGATTATGGTACTCATTTATAGATTGTTGTTGTTTATAGATTGTTTTCTCACACCAGAAGGCAAGCCTCAAAAGGTTAGAGACCTTCTCTGTCCTATTCTCTTAGGCACCTTTAGCACCTAGAAGGCTGCCTCTGGAATAGAGCTGGTACTTGGTCGTTCCCTATTGTGTAAGTGAGTGAATGAATGAAACGAAGATCAGTTGAACTCTGACTGTCCTTTGTAGGAAAACAGTAGTCTGCACACAGAGGGAGGAAGAAGATTATCTTTGACATTGGCTGGTGAAGTCTAGAATATTCACACATAAGGGCCACATTCTCTTAGTTAACACAAGTCAAGAGGAGAAAGAAGATAATGTTGGGCCAGCTGTTTGGAGCTGATTGATTTATTCAAAAAGCTGGTGTGGAACTCTCATGCAGGGGTAATACACCATCATCAGCACTACACACATACACACTGGGAGTGTGCATGCCCACATATGCTCACTCACACCTTCCTATCTCCTCCTATTAGGTGCTCCCACAAAATCTCTCAAACTAAAAATGGCATGATCAAGGGAATCTCCGTATCTGTGGAATCCAAGACAGAAGAAAGGCTGGTCTATTAGAAAAAATAAAACAGAGTCCAGAAATAATTATATTTATCAGTTTTCACTGGAAATACTTATTTAGTCCAAGAGTTAGCAAAGAAGTCTTGAAAAAAAAAAAGACTTTTTCACAGCATTAGTTTTTTTCCACACACATATCTGCCCTTTGTGTTAGAGGTACATCTAACATTAAGATGTGAACATCTTCCAGGGCTGCCTGGGTGGCTCAGTCAGTAAGTGTCTGACTTCAGCTCAGGTCATGATCCCCCAGTCTGTGGGTTCAAACCCCGTTTCGGGCTCTGTGCTGACAGCTCAGAACCTGGAGCCTGCTTCAGCTTCTGTGTTTCCCTCTCTCTCTGCCTCTCCCCCACTCATGCTCTCTGTGTGTATCTCTCTCTCAAAAATAAATAAACATTTTTTAAAACTTTATGTGAACATCTTCCAACTTGAAAAAAAATTTTATTAATAAAGAAATTCCCACAATGCAATTCGTGTCTCATTAGGCGCTGTGCTTGTCCAACTATGGCAGAGACTTTAGAAGGAACCAGATTCAAACTCCAGTTCAATTTATTTTTTCCTGCTTAGCTCCAAGCTCAGTAGGTGATCTTATAAGTTGACAGGGGTAACATTGCACCTATTAGCACTCGTCAACCACAAGTAGATTGTTCGCGTCTCAATAAATGTTTTTTGAATTGGTTTAGGTTGGTGAGAAAATAAATTAAGTCAGAAACTCTTTGAGGCAAATTACATATTGAAATGAACAATCTCGATGCAAAACTCCCCATCCCCCTTCTCAATAAAAAAAAAAGGAAAAAAAAAAAAACAGGAAAAAAGCATAAGTTTTGCTTTTCTAAGCTGTGAGAATTTCTACTCCTGTTACATCTGTGAACACTTCATAAGGCAATGTCTACAGTTTGATTTTTATAGCCCATGTTTGATTGGAGCTCACACGACATCTGGGACTGTATTTTTGGAAAAATTTTGAAGCTAGTGATTTCCAGTGTTTAATCACCAGAGTATTTATTTTCTACTATAGCATAATTGCCCATGGATCCACATTTATTTTTTTTTTATAGGAGCAGTGCAAAATGGAAATCAGGGTGAATTAGTAACTTGCTCTTGTATCTGTCAAGGCTCAATGGCTCTTACCTGCTTTAGAGGCTAAAAGCCCATGTACTGACCTCACCGTGTTGGAAAAATTGAACACATGGCTGTTGTCAAGGACAAGGCGCCATCAGTTATAAGAACAAAGGGAGCAGAAAAGGCTAATGAGGGAAGAGGCTATGCACCTAGACAGGTACAGAGCACCCTGCCCCCTCGCCCCGTGCTCAACACCCGAAATCAGGTTGGTGGCCACAGGTGCCCCCTGCAGAAAAGTAGGCTGTGCAGAAATTGATTTCACCCCTGTCCGCTGAGAAGGAAAGCACCTCAGTAAGCACATGAACAAGCACCTGCTTTTCCTTGTGGGTTTAGCCCCGCAGCCTGGTGTGTACGCAGGTAAGGACTGGAAGGAAGGCGGCTCATCTGCACACTCACCAGGGCTCCCCCCGCCCAGCACTGGGCATTTGGGGGGATCTTCTGTTTGGTTGGTGGGTGTTATTATTGGCCTCTTCTCTTCTGCTTTCAATTAAGCTATTGTAAGTCAAGAGACAGCAGCCACTGGACCAAAATCTAAGAAGTGATTTGCCCCGGGTCATGCAGTTATTTAGCGAAAGAGTCAATCTTTACAAGATTTCTTCCCATAAACCAAAGCAGGGAAGGTGGGGTGAACGAGAGAGAGGACGAAGGGAGGGACTGAAATTTATAAGGGCTGCATGAAAAGGGGAGGCTTTGAGAGACAATTGATAGATAGTGTTTCAGTGGCCCAGCCGTCCCCTCCCACTTCTGGCTTCTTTTTCCTCCAAGCCCCTCTTGACTCTGAGTTTCCGTCTGAGCAAGTCCTGAGCTTCTGGAATGTGTCTTTGCCTTCCTTATCTGGGAACTAATCACTAAATAGCAGGTGGTGAAGATTCTGTTTTTCATCTCTCTTGTTCTGTCCTCTCTTTTACTCATTTCCTCAGGGCTGTGAATTTCTGAATCCCAAGCAGGAAACCTCCCTGATGTATTCACACCTGGAACATCACTCTCTCTTTGTTTGGAGAGGACAGAAAGGTGCAGGGAGAATCAAGACAAGAGGCTGTTTTCTAAAGAAGGAAGAGAGATGTCAGCATTTAAATAGTAATGCACACGCTCTATGAAGATGTATGCACGCACATTTTTTAAACCAAGCATTCTTTCTTTCGACTCCTACATTTCCCTACACATCTCCACTCCAGTCACCATCTTATAAGACAAAGAGTGTTTACTGGGTGTCACTTCAGTTATCAACACTCCCCACAAATAGGTTAACAGAGGAAATACGCAAAGTACCTTTGCAAGCCTGTTTGGGGTTGAAATAACAACCAGACTACCTGGAGGCTTGCAGAGATTAGTTTACCTTTTGCTCCTGCAAATGTAAGAAACTGACTCGTGAAAGAATCTGTCATCGATGCCTCTGTCTCCGTGGGTGTTGGGAGGTTCCAGCCTTTCTAAACTGGGCACTCATTCCTCTTCATGGACCTACCATTTTGGAAAGGACTTCGAGAGGTCAACTAGCACAGGCTCCCACCTGTAATCATTTGACCACATGTTTGTGGTCTGCTGACCATTAATCTCCCTGTGGGGAAAATGGAACAAAATATTGGATGCAAAGATATGAATCTGAATCCATAGTTTCCAGTCAGTGGGTTCCCATAGATGGGGTACCATATTTGCATAAATCCGCACCTACAAACTGGCTAAATAGTAGGACCCGTGTACTTATACTCTGACACTTCTATTGTATTTATTCATTCATTCTGCAAATATACAGAAGGTACCTACTTTGTGCCAGGAACTGGGCTGGGTGCTGAAATATACAATAGACGGTGGACAAGTCAAACCAACTCTGTCCCTGCGGTAGGTATTTCTAGTCCAGTGGTGCAGACAGGCGCAGGGAGTTACAGAGTGAAAGCAATAACTCAGCTTTGGGATAGTATATTAAGAAGGTTGTGATTACCAGCATTCAAATTCCTTTAAAGGTGATGGCCCCTAAAAAAAAAAGGTGATGGCCCCTGCCATTAAGCACTTGTTCTATCAATGCACTTCTCAAATATGAGTACCTTTATCTGCAGGTCTATTAATTTTTTTAGATTAAAATGTGCCTCCACACTAAAAATGGTTGGACACCACTGACCTAAATCATCCCCAAGAGATGTCTTTTCTATCCCAGACGAATGAATTAAATAGCAAGAAGTGATATTCCAATATTCCTGCAACTCCCAGCTGGAAAATTCTTTCTGAGATTTGAGCTTGTGTTGCTTCATGGAAAGTTAATCTCCATTTTCTCTGTACCCCCATCATCCAGGAATGCTACCTCTCTGGGGAACCCCAGAGAAGTCAAGAAGGCACATACACATTGGTCATAGATTCTGCCTCCCCAGAGGGCAGAGAGCAGCCCCACCTCTACCCTTGACTTGGGTGAGGTGGGAGGCAAGCTCTTGTGGTTGATTTCAGCATGCTGTGAAGTAGCAGCCCTGGAGCCATGGGACATGACTTGTTGCTCTATTAGACATGCTAGATAATCTACCGAAACAAAGAAATAAAGCAGTGATTCGATGGGAGGATTTTCCTGTCAAGAATTATGAATGCCAAAGTTACCCAGAAAATATAGCTGTGTTTGAACAGGGCCAGGCAAGATAATGGACAGGAAGACCTGTTAAATGTGAGGTCTCATTGAAATTGAAATGATCCACCAAATCTCAGCTCCCAGTGGGGTCTCTGTGCATTCCAGAGTAGAAATATGAGAGGGATGCTTTTGGCGTGTGATGGCCACTGAACCCACAAATAGCAATGAAAGATGATCTTTCAAGTGGCTTCTTTCAGTAAAGAAAAGGTAAATAAACAGCAATACTCATTTAGAAGATAACTAAACAGGGGGTGCCCAGGTGGCTCAGTTGGTTAAGCATCCAACCTCGGCTCAGATCGTGACCTCGTGGCTTGTGAGTTTGAGCCTCGTGTCGGGCTCTGTGCTGACAGCTCAGAGCCTGGAGCCTGCTTCGGATTCTATGTCTTCTTCTCTCTCTACCCCTCCCCCATTCATACTCTGTCTCTCTCTCAAAGATAAATAAACATTTTTTTTAAAAAAGATAACTAAACAGTACTTTAGGCTTTGTGACAGCAGGCAGAACGGTGACATAGGGGGTGGGCAAGCCAGTGTGCAGGGAGCATTAAGCTTAGACTCAAGAGACTGGACGTTACCCAGATTCTATGTCTAGTGTGAGCCTGACTTCTGGAAAAGTAAGACTTAGCTTCAGCTCAGTTTCCTGACGCATAAAATGACAAAGGTCACTTCCAGCTCCTTGTGCCCTCACCCCAGGTGCCACACCAGAAAGGGCTTCTTATAAAGGTCACCGTGACTTGATAGGCCACAACTGTCCTTCCTCAGTACAGCAGGACAGAAGCGCCACCTGTTTGCATGAAGTCTGGGTTGTGGGAGAAGATATTTCCTGACTGAACCCAAAAGTCTGTATCCTCAGGTCCTCTCCAGTGAGCCCATGAGAAAGGGTATCGAAAAGCCACAGGGTGAGAACAGTTTGGGGGCAGCTGTCAGAACAGGATATGTTTATTTAGGGGCTGGAATGTAAATGCATGTATCATATGCCTCCCCCACACCACCACCACACCACTCCTACCGTGGTTACCAAAAAAAAAAAAAAAAAAGGAAAGAAAAAAAGAACACAGCAGATCTTTGGCACAATGAGGCCTTGCCTGCGTTCATTTCTGGTCTTTCTCTGAGATAAAATGTGTCTCTGCCGCCAGCCAGACCTGTTGGTATAGGTACGTTTTGCTTCATTCTGACTCACCACAGCTTGCTCTGTGGCAGCGAACCCAGAAGCCATTGTTTCCTGGTGATCTTTGGCCTACTTCTTCAGAGATGCCATGGGGCGGTCACAGCGCACTGGGCGGTGGACTGACTTTCCCTCGGCTAGTCACAAGCCTTTGGCACAGCCACCTCCTGGCTCCCCTGAAGCCCTGCTGAGAAGTCACAATGGAGACATGCCAGTAAACGCCTCCCACATTCTGTTCATTACATAAGGGACTTTGAAAAGTAAAACCTGGGCATCCAAGCCCCCAGAAAGTACCCCGCATGCCAGGAGCTCCAAAATGAACTAGTTTTAAGGAGATCTTGCGCAGTGGAGGAGTGCTTGCATTTGGAAGTTAGATAAGCCCTGGTGGGACCGACCTTAGTGCAACACAGAACTTGCTAATAGCTCCACATGCCTTACTGTTTTTTAATTCCATGCCTTGATGATGCTGCCTCCTCTTTCTGGAATGCTCTGCTGCACCCCAAGACCTCTCTTCATTGAACTACCTCCTGCTTATCATACTCAGTTCAAATACCACCTCCTCCAGGAAGTCCACCCTGAACATCCTCAGCTGTATTAGATGCCCCTTTTGGTACTTAGCCAAATGCTCCTATCATTGCACTTGCCTTCCTATGTCTTCCTCTCCTACACTGAATTTCTTCTTGGCCAGAACCAACACATTTTATTTATCTTTTATTTTTCTCTCCATAGCCTAATGCATAACTTCGTATGTTCATTAAATGAATAAATCATTCTGGTCCCTCCACTTATTAGCAATGTGTTCTGGTCAATTTAGTTCACTTCTCTGAGCCTCTGGTTTTTCCTCTGTAGATTGGAAAAAACTATCCATGCTGTTGTTCAGCATAGAAGGAGCATATGGAACAGTCTACAGTTGTGCTGGCGCACAGGCATGGAGAGTCAACGTGCACAGGGTTGGGAGTCCACACAGGGAAGGAAAAAGAAAGAAAAAGAAGCAAGCTCCTTTCCCCCTACGATGAAGACGCCTTCAGTCAATCTGAAGCCCCTTCTCCCGGGCGATACTGCCCCAACCTCACTGCCCGAAGCCTGGAAGTCTTTTCCTTTGTTTGTTTGCTATTGTTGTTCATAAGTGAGAAACACAGAGCAGATCTTTCCTAAGAGTTTCCCCAGGACTGAAGCACCTCTAGCTGGATTGACGGAGTAGAAGATTATTTTTCTACTTCTTCCACTGACACAGGCCCCTATGGGTCTAGTACCTCCTCGCCCCACCAACACACACACCTCTCAAGCATGTCTTTTCAAGTGAGCTCAGGTTTATCCAGAGAGATGCTGGTGATCTATCCACACACTCTGGGGAGGAAAAGAAGAGGCAGCAAGGGTCTGAGGCCCTGGACCCTTGACAGGTAGCCTGGCACTCGGAGAGTTCACTCGATGTGTCCAGAAAAGTTTCCAAGTAATGAAGATTATAAAGGGCAGATGTGAAGAAGCCAGGTAATCCCATGGTGTTTAGTGCTGGCTCCAGCCTGCAATATCATGCCACCAGACTGCTACCACCCACTCGGGGTCCCTCCAAAACACACGTGCACAGCAGCTCCACACACACACCAAACTACCTCTCTTCTGGCAATATGCAAGGCTCTCCTTTGCTCAAATCCCCACAAATTCTCTGGTGAATCAGGCTGGAATCAGACCGTGTGAGTCAGCTAGAGTACATACAACCCAGGGTTAATTTATTCACCAGTCATTTATTGAGCCAGTTCCTAGTGCAGGGCTCTGTGCTAAGCAGTGTAGGCCAATGCCTTCTGGAACATGCTCAAGAGTCTCTCTCCCCATGGGGGAGAAACTATTTCAGACAGAAAGTGTGGTAAGGCAAGGGCTTGGTATGGAAGTATTGCAAGGGAGAGATCTGTCCTGAGCCAGGCACAGATGATTAACATTCAATCCATTCTGCAAGGACATGAAAGAGGGCGCCAGACCACTCCCAGGGACCCACAAGACAGCTATCCAAGCAGAGGCTGGGTGCAGTGGTCAGACAATGGGGGAGGGTCACAGGCTAGAGGAAGAGCAAAGTGGCAGAGAGCTTCCCATGGAAGTTCTACTGCTTTCAAATTCAACCATGGCCAAAGAACCAAGAAGCACTTAAGTAACTTTCGCATGATCACTTCCAAAGTATTGTAGGATCTAAGAATTGCAGAGAAAGGAGCTCCTTACAGGGAAAGTGACGGAGAGTGACATGAGACCTAATTTGGACTCAGCTACATAGGCTACTCTGGAGGGTTTTAAACATATCTTAAAAACATACACAATCTTCCTTGGGATATATATCCCTTTCCCTTGAACCTGGGAAGGTTTCTGACTTGTCTGCCATCAACTGAATATGGCAAAAGTGATGTTCCATGACTTCTAAAGCTAAATGGCAAAAAAGCCTTGCAGTTTCTTTTTTCTCTAGAACACTGGCGCTCAGAGCACTGAGTTCTGAGTCACGCATAAGACTGAGGCCGCCATGCTGTGATGCAGCTCAAGCGTGTGGCATAGCCACGTGTGGGTGTTTTGGCTGACCACCCACTGAGGGTGGTCACAACTTACATCGCCTGCCAGACGCGTGAATGGGTGAGCCTCCTAATGACCCCAGTCCCATCCCTTGAATTGCCCCTGGCCCTTGAATCTTCCCAGCTGAGGCTCCAGACATTGTGAAGCAGAGAGAAGCAGCCCCGGCCATCTCCTGTTTAACCCCTGGCCCAAAGAGTCCTGGAGACAAATGTACCAGTTGTGTTACGCCACTGAGTTTGTGTGATTTGTAGTGCATGGCAGGGCATCAGGGATCCCATGATCCTGGAGGTGAGAGTGGATGGTGTTCGGAAAAGGAGAGGGGAACACACAAACTAGACAATAACTCTGTGGGACAATGTGAAAAGGACAATGACTTGAATGAGGCCATTTATACTGTTTTCCTTTCTGACGTGAGAAAGGAAGCAGTGTAATCCCATGTCACACGGGATGCCTAGGTCTGCCTCTGTCGGCCCAGCCTTACAGCCATTACTGGGTACTCACGCCCACTGACTCTGCTCTAGGAAGACAGGAGTCCCCTGCCCTCAGGGGGCCCCCCTTTGGTGGGAAGTCAACTGATGTGACATCAGTACTACAGTAGATATGGTTTGCAAACCTGACTTGCAGTCAGGAATTCATTCTTCACAGCAAGAGAGGGAAGTCACTCAGATCTCACCAGAGAGGTCTGCCCTTTGTCCCTGATCATCTCTCAGGCATGCTTCAGGAGGTGACAAGGATCATGTCTCCCCAAAGGTGCCCTAGAAATCATCCAGTTATCCCTGAGATGGTTTACAGTCCGCGTGCTGAAAGAGAACCTAACCAGCACCGAGCGTATTGATTTTACCCTAGTTTCCGGGAGTTACTTGTGGCAAAGAGCTCTCTCTATTCTTTGAGTTTTTTCCATTTCCATTGTTTGGAAAAGGTCACTTTCAGACTCCCACCTGACTGCCAGGAATATTTACCCTTATTTAAACAGCCCTTTATTAGAGATCAAATACATTTTAAGATGCTGCTTTGACACCCTTGCTCTAGGAGGAAAGGGAGGAGGATTTCAACAGGCCAGGTCAGGGGTTTGGAAGCTGGCCCAGCACTCAGGTCACAGGCTGGGGGGCATCCTCTGGAGTGCCTGAGGATGGTCGGAGCCCTACACATTCAGTGGGGAAGTAGGGGCGGGTTCCCAGATCTGCAAGCTTCACCTGTTGACCTCTATTTAGGTTTTCTGAGCAGCTCCTTTTTCCAAGGGTCCACATGTGTTATCAGAAGGACATTGCATCTGCCTCCGTTTGCTCTGATGTCTTCTAGGCTTTGAACTAGAAGGGACTTTAGAAATCACCTGGGACAACCCCCAGGAAGGGAAAGAACTCATGGTCACACAGCAAGGATTCTTTAGTAGAACTAAAACTAGGAAACTAGGGCTCCTGGCTCCCAAGCCAAGGTTCTTCTCGCTGTACTGTGAGGCTACCCAGGTGGGCTTCTCCCTAGAGAGTATGAATTCAGAGAATCTGCTGGAGCTCAGCCAAGCTCCTGGATATCTAAGGTCCTGTCTGCAAAACCCCACTCCTTCCTCCCCACCTCCAAACTCTAATCCTAGCCTCCCAAACCTCTAGAATATTTTGGAGGTGAGCAGAAAAACAATCTGCCAAGTCAGTGATGTATTCCTTAAGCATCCTTAGATTTAAAGCTACTGATCCTTCTAGAAATTAAGACTTTCCTGACCACCCTTTCTCTCCTCCCTACCCTGGCTCTGACTTCATGTCTGCTTTTTTGTTTCTATGGCTTTATGAGGCATGTCTTCCATATAGACTGTTTCCTATAATGCAGCCACTGTATTTGAACATACTAATAAAATTTAATTTTGGTCACTGTGCTGTTTTGGGGGTTTTTCAATAAACCATATTCCTTGAGCACATTTTTAGACAAAGTAAAATACCAAGAAAGGAAGAACATGGTTATTTGGAGACAATGGAGAAATTGCTTGGACATAAATGTTGTAATAGACTGACAGCTTGTCTCATATTACAATTATTTGTGTAAGCGTCTATTTTTCTCACTGGAAGTGACTCTTAAGGGTTTACATCATGTCTTTTTTCAGTTCTGCATCCCTTAAAACCTCAAACATAGTGCTTTTCATACATGAAGGTCTCTATAAATGTTCGCTAAATTGAATTTTTTTTAATTTAGTGAGAGCCCGCTATGTGATACGCAGAGTGCTAGATGTTTCACAGCTTTTAAAAACTTGATTCTTGTGACCATCCTGTATTAGTTTATTGCCACAGTAATGATGTCATGTAAACCACCCTGAAGTTTAGTAGTTTAAAATAGTAACCTCTTATTTTTTGTGGGTCTCCATGTCAGTTGGCCGATTCTGTTGTTCTAGGCTGGGCTCCGCCCATCTCAGGAGAGCACATGCATGCCCCTGTGGTCAGCTGGAGAGCAGGCAGGGGGAGCTGATCTAGGCCGGGGTGGCAAGAATAAATGGGCCTCTCCTCACATGAATTTTCACGTTCCAGTGGACTCACCTAACCTTAATACTCGTGGTGGGGATATCAGGCTTCCAAGACAGTAAGCAGAAACTTATGAGTGCCTTAGAGATCTGGGCTCAGAAACGACACACGGTCACCTTGACCACCTTTGTTGGTTAACGTGAGTCACAAGGCCAGCCCCTGATTCAAGGGCTGAATAAATCAATTCCACTTCTTGATGGAAAACCAACAAAGTCACGTTGCAGCACATTGAAGGATTGCACTCATTTTTGCAGTCGATCCACCACATAAGTCCAATGTGAAGATTAAGAAAGAAAACGGATAGATTTTAAAGATTTATTTAAAATGTTATACAGTTGCATTGTGGTGACGGTTGCGCAACTCTATAAATTTGCTAAAAATCATTGAACTGTACACTTACAATGGCTGGCTTTTATGGTATGCAAATTACTCTTCAGTAAAGCTATTTTTAAAAAGACTGAAAAAAATTTAAATTTATTGAAGATCATTTAACTCATAATTGTCCAAATCTGCATTTAAACGCAGGTATTCTAGCACAAAACTCAGCAATCTTTTCCAGTGTTCTATATTTATCAGACCTAAAATACCTGATTCGCAGAACTGGGGAATCTAATAAGAGTAAGAAAGATCTTCTATAGGTTATTTTGTCCATCCCTCTTCCCTCAAGCAGCTGAATGTGTAAGCTTGCTGGTGCAGGCGTGTGACCTCTCTTCTTAGGCTGAAAGATAGAAACAGCACTACAGGAAACCCTGCCCAGAAGAAAAATGGGTCCCAACTTCCCAAATGCTTTTGGGACCCAGGGTGATCAGTACTGGGAAGAATTTGACCCATTGTTCCCTTTGGAGCCAGAAGCTGCGGGCAGTTCTTGCCATTTTAGCTCCTCTCATTTTACACTGACCATATCCTTAGTAGCCGGAGCACCTAATGGGTTTAGATTCTGGTATTAAAAAGCCATAGCATTTTTCTTCTTATTTTATTACCCAATATCCAAATCAAAGTGTCCTCTCTGGGGCTGAAAATGGTTGTATTCATTGATTTATTTTTTATTTTTATTTTATTACTTGGGGGAAGAGGGGTAGAGGGAGAGAGACAGAGACTCTCAAGCAAGCTCCATGCAGGGCTCGATTCCACGACCTGGGAATCACGACCTGAACCAAAATCAAGAGTCAAATGCTCAACCTACTAAGGCATCCAGGTGCCCTGAAAGTGGTTGTATTCAAATGAAAGTTCGCCCAACGAACTGTCTTTGTGGATAACAACCTCTAATATAAGGACACTAGGAATAACATTTTTTAAATGGTGGGTTTGTATATCTGTGGTCCTTCCCTTATGTGCATGAAGGGATCTGCGAGAATAATGAACAAATGTGAAGTGCTATGGTTTTGTCTTCTAATCTGAGCTTGTTTCTGGAGATAGAAAGAGTGAAATGTTGAGGAGATACATCCAAGCTCACTATAAACAGCTTTGAAGAGCAAATTGGGCAGCTTTCATCAGTCACACACAGACCACATCAAAAGCTGCCAGAGGAGAATCACTTACCCGATGTCAGGCAGGGTCAGGCCAATGTTATCAAACGCTCTTGCTCCATATTATAAACCAGAGTCACCCGGAGAAAAGGATGTAAAGAAGAGTGCCAGAAGTCAGGCCATGTGAAAGAGGGAAGCAAATAAGGCAGAAAATGAGATGCAGTGGTGGCGAGAAGGAGGGAAGAGAAAGAGAGGGCGAAAAACAGAGAGGAAGGGACAGAGGAGGGTATATAAGTAGACAGCAAGAGACAGACAGCAAAAGACAGCAGAAAGAAAGTGGGGAAACAGGAGAAAAGAAAATCAACAGCTAAATAAAGACAGAGAAAGGAAAGCTCAGAAACAAAGGAGAGAGAAAGAGCCTCCGTCCAGGATAAAGACCGCTGGCAGCCATCTGGCCTGAGGACTCACAGTCCACACAGACTTCTGTCGGAAGTCAGAAACGATTCCATGTCTGCATCTAGAGGAATGCCATCAAATCTCTGGAAAAGGGGGTGGAATGGAAAGCAAAGAAAAAAACACACACTCCAATCCTCTTCCCCTCCAGGTCCCCAGATTATCTCTCATCTCCTATGAAGGGCTATTTGATCATCCTGGCTGGCTTCACTCAGCCTCTGAAAATCAGAGGGAACAGTCATTAGAAAGCCAGCCCGATGTCCACCTAAGCCTCCCACTGGAGTGATTTCAGCTTTTATTACAACAAAGCTAAGGCAGTCATGTATCAGCCAGGCTGTAAATCTGCCTTCTTCATAGATCAAGTTCGATTTTCCGACTAATTGGAGGGAAACAAATCCACTCCTGGGTCAAGCCAAGCAAATTCCCCCTTTTCTGCAAAGCACCTGGCTCTGTCTTCATCAAGAGGTAAGGGCCCAGGTGCTTGGGTGTTCTAGGGTGGGGCTTTAGGGAGCCCAGGGTCAGTGAGAGGTTAGCAGGTACAAGAGAAGGGAGCCACAGGGGGACGATGTGTGAAGCGGGAGATGGAGGGGCTTTCTCCAAGGCAGAATTTGCTCACTATATCTTCCCACCCCATAAAGAGATATTAGAAATAACAGTGCATTAAGAAAAAGCTGGGCCCTGAGACAGCCTGGCTCCTTGCACTCCATGCACATTTGCTGAAACAAAGCAAGATACTAGGAACAGTTTGAGAGAGGGTCCCAACACTTAAATGCAGGGTTTCCATAGGAGCTGAGAGAATAACCCTGATAAAATGTACGAGCCAGTCATTTATATGCATCATCTCATTTCATCCTCCCAGCAAACCTATGAGATAGACATTCTTCTTATTACTATTCCCATTTTACTGATGAGGAAACACTCAGAGAGGTTAATGACGAGCCCAAAATCACAGAGAAAGAACTCCGAGCCGAGGCCCCACCCCCACCCAGGGCTCGTCTTCCACGGCCGCCATTGTTCGGGCAGAAGGTGGCAGTGATGGAAAAGCAATGCGCAGGATGGAGGGAAGGGGACTGGCCATAGCCTCGGTCCCATTGGGCAGGACCAGGGTTCTGACTAAGATGGTAACAGGCCATGTCATGGAGAAGAGACCCGTTTGTGATATGAAATTTCTTTGAGCTTTGGGAAAATGGCGTAGCCATAAGCCAAGACAGAAGGTAACAATAATATGGGCAGCAACAAGTGTAGGGAGCTCTCTAAACTCTCCTATTTCCCTTTATGAAGGCAAAAGACCAGAAAATTATCCATAATTACAGAGCCGTCATCACTGAATTGCAACCCCTCTTGCATGGGCCAACATGGCAAATGACTCCAGAGCATTAATCAGTGTCCCAAAGTCCTCCTCTTGTCCCTGCCCCACCATGGCACACCTTTGCTATAAGCAGCCCACCCCATACAGCAGTGGGTCTGGAGCACGGGCTGTGTGGGCAGGTGGACCTGTGTTCACACACCGTCCCCACCACTTACTATCTGAGTCACTTTAGACACTTTGTTCAACATCTCTGAGCCATTTTCCTCATTTTCCAAATGGGCTACAAAAATACCGTGGACCCAGTGATATTAGGATCAAATAAAAAGATGGCCGCAGAATATCTAGAACAATATCTAGCATGTAATAAGCGCTCTTTACAAAAAGCTATCATTATTATATTTTCTCCACCCCTTCATCTTCTTCATTTGAAGCTAAAAGAGGAAGAGGCCAACCAAGAGCAATGCTTACATAAAAGCCACATAGAGCCCAGCTATTCCACCGGAGGCAATAATTATAAAGCTGCTTCAGAGCACGGAGAGTTCCAAGAACAGAATACACATTTGGAACAAGTTCATTAAAAAATTGCTTACTCATAAAAGCTGCTATCGTTAGAGCCTGACAAATGGAAGACACAGCACCGATAAATAAGAAGCCGGTGGTAAACAAGCCAAGTCTACCGAGAGGTCGCTTGATTTCTCTCTTCCCATCCGTCAACTGTTTCCTAACCTTTTATGGGGTTATAATAACAAGTTCAGGTAGGTTTTATGTGCCTGTTTACTCTGAGTTTTCCCCAAACTCCAAATAGAGGGAAGAAGCTTCCAGACTTCTCTGCCGAGTCCCGGAATGAAAGAACGAGGCAGCCAGAGCCCAGCAGCCCTGCTCCTGCTGCTTTGCTGAGATCAGCTTCAGGCTCCTCCCACCTCTTCAGCCCGTCTGGCGACCTCGGAGCCTCAGCGCCACTGCTCCGATGCGTCCGCATCAGGCCACTCCAAGAATCCTTTCCCAGCCAACCTGTGCCCTGCGGCTTTGCCCTGCATAGGTCACCTCCTTGGTATCGGAAGGAGTCCTAGCTGGAAAGTCAGGAGATTGCGATGATAGCACAGCCCAGCCACTTAGTAGGCAGACATTGTCATTGAACTTCTCTAGGCCTCAGTTTTGTTGTCTATAAAATGGGTGTAACAACTCCCTTGTAGCATTCCTATGAAGCTTTAAAAAATCTATGCTTGTGAACTTTTCCTATGGAGTGTCTGGCATATGTGACAAGCATTGCATGGTGCTTAAGCAGCCCCCCCACCCCCACCCCCGCCCCATCCTAGCTCTGTACTATGAGCTTGGGGGTGGGAATGGCAACAGGAAGTGAAGGAAAGACCCCCAAATATCTGCCCTCAGAGATCTGAGTCTTGATGCAGTAGAGATCACTGAGACTTCACATTACTTGCAAAGAGTTTTTAAGTGCGAATGTGACCTGAGGAAACAGGACAAAGGGGGTTTCGGTGCTGTGACCCCTCCCCTGCCCTACTTCATCCCTGATGGACATGGCTACATCTTGTTCTCTTGCCAAAGGCCAGCACCATCAGAAAGAAGCAGCGTGGTGCTTTTATAGAGCCTGAGGCCAAATAAACTTTTGCCAGCATTTACCAGAAACCATGGCAAATCATAAATTCTTATGTAATGAAAGCCAGTAATTTCCATGTACTCGTTTCTCACCCAAACCCCACCTACTTGACTACTGTTTTCTGGAGGTTAAAACAAAAACATGTGTCACTTAGTTACATAAATCAACAGCCAATTTAGGCTCTGAAAACTTTATTTATTTTGTATAAAGGGGACTAAACACTAAGCAATACCCTTTTGGGAGCCAGGTTCTTCCAGAGCGAAGTTTCCTGGAGAATCGCAGCAGCTTTCTGTGTGTGGGGTGCTTGGAGAAAGGAAATGGCTGGCTTGATTTTGAATATGGAAAAACAAGGCTTTTAGGATCCACTAGATTCTTCTAGATATCTTTATTATAAAATACCCGCTGTGTATAGAGCATTGTGCTAGGCACTCAGATACATAGATGTGTCCTACACGTAATTATTTCCTGCTCACCAGAATCACCTGGAGGGGTTGAAGGGAGAGTTACAAAATGCAGATGTCCGGGTCCCACCACTAGATAACCTAATTCAATTGAAATGGGGTAGGGTCCAGGCTTGTCATTTCTTTTTTCCATGTTCAGTCAAGGTGGACAATGAGGTATACAATGAACAATGCAAGGGGTTAGGGGGAGCTAGGTACAGGGTACAGGAGTCCAGACTAGAATGGGGCAGAGACCCGTCATGGCAAGCTTGGTTCATTCACCCCACAAAGAGCTACAGATCCAGGACTGTGTTCGGTGCTGAGAACACGAAGGAGCCTAAGGCTTGATAACTCCCATTATCAAGGAGTGGGCAGAATAATGAGACAAGGACAATTATTCTGCGTGTAGGTTCTCTGATGAACTTGAGCACAGAGGGAGATCCTGGCCCACTCTGCCAAGACTGAAAAGACTTCTCAGAAGAGATATGCCTAGACCACATCTTCACGGATGAGAAAGAGCTAAGCAAACACAGGAACAAATGGAGAAAACTTTCCTAGCTGAGAAAAACAGCCTTGTAAAGACCCAGAGGCAAGAGAGAGATACATCGAGTTCTGAGAATTCCTACAGTTGTACAGAGCAGATTGGGGGGGGGCACTGAAGTGGGGGAGTGCTAGACAGCCAGTAGGGCAGGAGTAGAGCATGATGGGCTTCTCACACATCAGACCATTCGGTCACTGCTTCCTTGTCTCAATCCCCAGTGCTGTAGCGCAGGATCTGACAGATGATGAACATGTAATAGCTGTTGGTTGGACAAATGAATCCTGTGGAAGGCTGCGAACAGAGCTCTGGGGAAACGCAGACACTTAAAAGTTAGAGAAGAGAGCCTGTGAAGAGAAGGTACAGTCAGAGAGATAGGAGAAAAGGAGGCTAGTAGAGATCAGTGGTCCAGAAACCAAGGGGGCGACAGAATTTCTAAGAACAGGGGGCTAGTGTCAAAGGTTGGAAAGAAGCCAGAAAAACATACAAAAATCTGGCTGTTGAATAGCAATGAGAAGGTCATTAGAAGTTTAGCCAAGAACTATTGCCGATGCTAAAAGAGAAGTATGGTGGTAGTAAGATGGGGGGTGGGGGGTGGGGTATTGGGAAGGAAGAGACCACCCAAATAGATTCCTCTGCCACAAGGCTTGCCCGTGAAAGAGCAAGTGAGAGGTGAGAATGTGGAGAGGGAGGTGTACGAGGCCAAAAGAGAGTTTAATTTTTTTTTCTTTTTGAGATGAATTTTTATAACAGGTTCAACTGAAAGTTCCTCTAAAAGAAAGGTTAGGCACATAGGACAGGGCACTGGCATGAAAAGAGCAGATCTGTCACTTACTGCGTGACCCCAGGACCATTACTTAACCTCCCCAAGCCTCAATTCTCATCAGTAAAACAAGGACAATAACATTCCACTTCAGGGTACGGTAATAAGTCACTTAAAAATGCCAAGTGCCTGATTGGCTCCTATAGATTTTGATGTTCGTTTTTGTTCATTTTTAAATATTTTTATTAATATTTATTTATTTTTGAGAGAGAGAAAGAGAGAGAGGAGAAGGGCAGAGAGAAAGGGAGACACAGAATCCGAAGCAGGCTCCAGGCTCTGAGCTGTCAGCATAGAGTCTGATGCGGGGCTCGAACCCATGAACCACGAGATCATGACCTGAGCTGAAGTCAGATGCTTACCTGACTGAGCCACTCAGGCAACCTTTTTTCATTTTTTAAAAATATTTACTTATTTTTGAGACAGAGAGGGAGAGAGAAAGTGAAGGAGAGGCAGAGAGACAGGAAGACGGAGGATCTGGAGCAGAGTCTGTGCTGACAGTAGAGAGCCCGATGCAGGGCTTGAACTCATGAACTGTGAGCCCAAGGTGGATGCCTAACTGGAAAAGCCACCCAGGTGCCCTTTATATATTTTTTTTTTTCATTTTTAATCTGCAAAAGAGGTCCACTTAAAAGTTGTTGGGGGAGAAAAACTTGTCCTTCTTCTATCTCTCCTCTTAGGAGTTCAGTCGTTAAACATTGTACCTACACTTCACTTTCCCCAATCAAATAAGGACGCTGTTCCCTGCCTCATAAAGCTGGGGCTTTTGATTTACTAAGAACGTAACAGTAGAAGACACTTGCAAAAGTTAAAAGTGTCACTGACATGGTATGATTACTATCCAGGCAATACAAAATGCAGAACCTTGAGAGGGGTGACCAATATTTCCTTAGAGTCAGGTTGAATCATGAGCTCATTCTGAAAAGCTATGAGACCTTTGAGAAGCTGAACACAGAGTTTCTGCATCTTGGTCTCTAAAAGTATCAAAAAAAATTTTTTCAAGTGTTTGAAGTTCTCTGAATATAGTGAATGTCAATGTTACTTTCTTTTCCCCTGATTGGAAATTTTAAAAACGGTATTGTCTTCCACCTACATGGAGTAATAAAAGTGAGATTTGGCTTGGTTACAAAGGAAAGACAAGAAGGCTCAAATTCAACTATATGCAATGTTCATTAGCAGGCTAAGGAAGTAAAAGTAAGTTGTTTCTAAACAAAGCTACTGCTGGGGACCATCCTTGGCAATTTTTTTTAGCTTTAACAATAGGTCGTGTATTTAACAGTAGTCTTGATTCAGACAATTCCTGCACCAAACCCGTGCCTTTATCAGAAGATAGAGGCCAGTTTCTCTTATTTGACTCCAAGTTCCTGGTAGCGATAAGAACAGATCTTAATTATGATTTCCCTCCAGCTTTAGGTTCAATGCCTTCTTCACCCATAAGAGGCACTGTATAGCGGAGCTGGGGAGACCCGGGTTCCTCTCTGTGGCATTCTAAGAATGTGCTGTTGACAAAATGATTCACCTTGTTTAGGCTGCAAGTTTCCTCATCTGTAAAATGGGGACATTTCTGACATGCAAATATTGGAGGAAGGAACAGAGTGAGGGTCTGTAAGGAGCTGGCCCAGGGGCCAGTCACATAGTGGAAGTCAGCGCATCACAGGAGCTTATATTATTGATAAGGATAGAACCAGTCAGCCTCCCATGCAAGCGAGTCCCAAGAAATCAGGGTGCAGACAGGGATAGTAGAATATGAACAGTCAGATTTTATAGCCAAATAAAATAAAATAAAATAAAAGGTTCAAGTGAATTTCCTCCCCATTTCACTAAAATAATATGCTCCAAGCCTGAAACCTTTTTCCTCCTGTCTACTGCCCGAAACTCATTTCTCCAGCAGAGATCTAAGCTACCATAAATCCCATCAGGGGTCAAAATGGCTGACACAATTTTAACTACAAGAGAGCACAGCATAAACGGCATCATTATTATCCCGAAGGGCTGCTCTCTGCCTTTTCTAGGGGAAAAAAGAAAAAGTCATGTTTTTTAACCTGGAAATATACAGTATTCTAGAATTTTTGAGGGACAGATTCGAGAAGTCAGAAGCACAAAGGCTGTTCAAAGAAAGTATGACCAGACCTAAAGTGACCAATCTTTCTGCCTTTATAAAAACTCGTTATGGCTCTCCTACCCAAAAAGCTAGAGATACTGTTTCTAAATAAAGTCAGTTCTGCCTCCAGTGTCCTGTGATTGCACAGTCCTCTCTCTTCCTCTGTGTTCTATAACCACATCTCTTCCAGTGACAGGCACTCACTCCCTCACTGTGTCCACACACTTTCTCCTGGAGAGCTGCAACCGTGCAGAGGGATTCGGACACTAACTACCCAGGGCTAGTTCAAACTTTATGAGTTAGAGGCACAGTCTCTAACAAGAGTGCCCTCGCTTCAGGCAACAGCCACAAGGTCAGTGGTCCCCAGGCCACCTGTACCTCTGGCCAGCCGGCTAAACTTCAGGGGTCCCCGTGGCTCTCTCAAATTCACTAATTCAGAATGACTCACAGAATGCAGGAAAGTGCAGTACTTCTGATGAGACCTTTATCATTAAGGATATACATTCCCACAGAAGTCAAATGAAAATACATGTAACAAAGCCTGGGAGTGTCCTGAATGGGAAGCTTCTGTGTCTCTCCCAGTACGTTTGGGATGCACCACCCTCCTGGCACGTTGATGTGTTCGCCAACCCAGTAGCTAAACCAAGCCTCCGTATGAAAGCTTTCATTGGGTTTCACAAGGTAGGCATCATTAATTGAATCATTGGCCATGTGGTTAAATTCAATTTCCTCTATTCATGAAGATCAGACCACCATCATATGGCTCAAATCCCCAGTACTCTAATCATATGATTGGTCTTTCCAGCATGGCCATCTCCCATGCTGAAACTATCTAGGGACTCACTATGAGTCATTTCATTAGCATAAATTCAAGTGTGGTCCCAAAAGCCCACCAATAAAGACACTCCCATCATTTTGGAAATGTCAGGGGTTTAGAAGCTCCAACCCAGGAACCCAGGACATAGATCAGGCAAATACTTCACAATACAACACAAAGGAAGGTTCAAACTTCTAAAATACTCATTATCTCACTATCAACACTCTAGACCCAATGCTTGTTCACCTGTTGACAAGTTCAGCAAGTCAAAACTTCCTTGCTTTTCATCTTTGGCACCATCATGCCTGGCCAACCACATTTCCCCCGCACAAAATCTGCACCGTACTCCCCCCGCTCTGTCTCAGTTTCCCCAGGTGCATTATGGAAAGCTGAGCAATCTCTGGACCATGGATGAATAAGACCAGAAGAGGATCTGGGACAGAACACACTCTAATATTTAAGAATAAGCAGAAAAAGAGCAGCCTATAAAGGAGCCTAAAAAGGGAGGGGAGGGAATTTGGCTTCTGCATCTGGTCCTGGAGACCCAGAAAATGAGCTTTCCACATGCAGAGAAGGATCAACAGTGTCAGCTACTACAAGGAGGTCAGAAGGATAACGGCTTCAAAGTTTCCAGTGAATTCAGCAATAAAATAGTCATCAATGACCTTGTTGAGAGCAGTTTCAGGAAAGTAATAAGGGGAGAAGCCGGATTGCAGTGGGTAGAGTAGAAGGGGAGGAAAAGCAGAGAAACGTAGATATATCTATCCATCTATCTACATATATATAGAAAGATATATATATTATATATATATATATATAATATATAAAGATATATATATTTTCTTTACACAGAAAGTAGTCACTGAATAGTGCCATGGGGCCTGACAGGAGTTGGATCTTCAGGATGGAAGATGCGCACATATTCAAGTGCAGATGGGATGAAACCAAAAGTGAAAGGGACGGTGACTGTTCAGGGAGCAGAGAGGGATGATTTACCAAGCCAGACTACTAAAGACTGGAAGAGAAGAGCTCCAGAAGACAAGGGAAGGGATCAGCCCAGATGGGGATGCTCTTCTTCCATTACAACAGAGGTCAAGGACGGAGGCACCGAGGTAGTTGTCGCTAACTTGTAGGCTCAGTGACAGTAAGTGAAGTGGTGGAAAAGGAATGTTCCCATCGTTGGCTTCCACTTTCCCTGTGAAGTAGTAAGCAATGCCATATGTTTAACTTGTGAAAGTCAAACATTTGAGGAGAGAAGAAGAGTGAAGAAGGCCCAAAAGAGCCGGGGTAAGGAACTAGACTGAAACGGACTATGGGACCATGGAACAATTACAGGGCAGCACTGGAGGTCCAGGAGAGCCTGAGAACCATGAAGCATCAGTGAAATTAATCTGCAGATCTGGGTGGGTTTCTGCAAAACTGGTAAAGAAGGCTGACAGTTCATTAGAGCCAGGGTTAAGGTTTTGCCAGCCAAGTAGAAAAGAAAGCCAATGGAGCAATGATATCTGCTACATGGAGGTTGAAATAACATGAAGCTGGAGAGGGAGCAAGGGGTCGGCTTATAGAGAGAAGAAAGTATATAGAGGGAGGCCAAGGATCTGAGAGTCCCTAGTTTAAAAGATACAAATAATATGAATAATGGAGTAAAAGTAGAAAGATCAAAGATTATAGTCAGAAATTAGGATATGATCTAGAAGATGACAAGGTCTAGAGTGAGACTATGTATGTGTGTGGCTCAAGCAGAGTGGAAGTGAAGGTCATTGTCCATGAGAAGTCTCAGGGGAAGTCAGAGTGGTATTGGAGCATCCTCAAGACCACTGAGCTAACCCAAGATGAGATAAGGGGTTCAGATACAGGAAAAGGCTGTGATCCATGTGCTGATATCTTTAGTGAAAGGTTGGATGACTAAGAGATTGTTACTGAGGACCAAGAAATACAGCGTGGACATCATGAATCAGAGGCTTCTGGGCCAAATCAGACCAATAGCCAGATTTTATTTGGCTGGTACAAGGTTTTTGCTTATTCGTTTTATGATGAATTACTTCTGACCGTTTAAAAATCAAGAGAGTTCATAGAAAAATCTGGATTATTGAGGAGCCAAGGTGGTGTATTTGTTAAGCGTCCAGCTGTTGATTTCAGATCAGATCACGATCTCGTCATTCGTGAGGTTAAGCCTGGCGTCGGGCTCTGCGCTGACAGTGCAGAGCCTGCTTGGGATTCTCTCTCCCCCCTATGCCTCCTAGGTCCCTCTCTCTCTCAAAATAAATAAATTTAAAAAGGAAGAAAAAAGCTGGATTCTTTGGAAGGCTCTCCTAAAAACTATGAATATCTAGCAACATGGGGCTCATCTCCCTCCACGGTGGCCTCCAGAACCAAGGAAAAAAATGTGCCTTTTTTGAGTATCTTGCTGTCTCTAGCTCACTACAGCCCCCATAGGCACTCATCCAGGGTACTGGCAGACCCCTGTAGGCATTTCATCGGTGACTTCTAGGAGAGGAATGGTATTAAAGAGGGTTCCTGCTTTGGATGATGGGTAGGTACACAGCTAAGATTCTTCTTACTGAGATTCTGTGATCAGCTGGACCGAGTGGAGAAAAAAGAGAATTAGAAAATCAGTCTGATTTTATTCTGCATGATTCGGGATCAGGGTTACTCTTAGGTACTCCTGAACAGTCCTGGTGGATGACCAGGAAATGCCAAAGAGCATGAGCCTTAGAGGGGCAGAAATGTTTACATGAGTCATTTTGGGGAGTCATAGTAAGGAGCAGAGCCACTGTTGCCTGCTGCCCCTGAGGTATAGGAGAATGAGCAGCTCCCCTTGAGAAAAGAGAGGCAGGTTCAAACAAGATGGCAGAGAGAGTGGTCGGTGAGAAGTCAGAGATTATGGATAGATTTCTTGATTTTGGAAATTCCAGAGGGCAGACATAAGTTTTTGGTAAGAGCAGGCCTGGTGAAAGGAAAGACAGAGCAATAATAAAAGACAGGGAGAAAGAAGTGACTGGAAGTCACTTGAGAAAGCAGATATCTGAGATGTGAAGCATCTAGTGTGAAACTTCAGAATTTTCTAATTATTCTTGGGAGCAAGTTGGGGGTCAGGGTGGAGCCACTGAGCTGGACCCCGGGCTCTCCTGTCACCTTGGCAGAGACCCCACCGGGACTGCTCAGAAATACGTAAGAATAACCCTGATCCCAAAGGATGAAGAAGCAAATCAACTGAATTTGTAATCCGTTTTTTTTCTCCACTCCATCCAACTGATCACAGAATCTCAGTCGGAAGAGTTTTAGCTGGGTACATACCCATCATCAAAGAGGATGCCTCTTTAACACCATTCCTAAGCACATTGCATTTAGTCACCTTCGGGGCAACACAGGGCTCTGTCAACCAGGGGAGGAAGAAGTCGTAAGAGCACATGCCAAAAACATGCTGGGTCTATTTCAAAATTTCACCAGAACTTGGCTCAAGGTCCAGGAGAAAAGAGTGAAATCTCTTGTACCTCCTCTTCCCCCACCCCATCAATCCCTGTCTCCATCCCCAGTAAGAGCCTTAACAGTACATTTTAGCCACAATGGTATGCCTTAGATGGACTTCAGTGAGCTGGCCAAGAAACCTGGCCACCCTATTAAAGGACCATTTTCAAGTAAATTGTATTTCGGTTTTTAAACACACAACTTGTAAACCTCTGGCATGCAGCTCACCAGTGTGGGGAAGGCTGTCTGCATATTAAACCAGATTTGAAAACACATGTATGTTTCAACTTGTTTGGTTCAAGGACCCTATCAATCAAAGCATCGTGGCGTATACCTCTGACATTAGCTTCAGAGTCATCAAAAGCCCCCTTCTCTTTTTAAGCAGCAAAAGTTCTTCCCCTGACGTTTTCTCATTCTACAAAGAGTTACTTGCCTCTCCCTTCTGGACTCAGTCCAGGCTCCTCCTAACATAACTTGGGAGGTGTGCAAACCCCATGGACACAGTGGCCCTGTGGGCTTCACTACAAACTTTGGCACCTAACTGTAAGGTTATTCGGGTAAATGGTATGAATTCAAGAGTCAATATGGAGATAATGCAGGTCCCTTTGTTGCTCCGGATGGAGCATTCCATACTCTCTCCAAGGCCTTCCTATTAAATCTTAAACAAACTCAAATTGATCTTTGATCTTGGAACAGCTTTCCAGTCAGACCTCTGATGGTAGATTTTCCACCTCTTTTACCTTTCTGCTGTTCTCTTAAAAAAAAAAAAAAAAAAGGCAATAAAAGGAATCAGAGAAGAACTCATAGGTTCTCACCTTGCCTTGCTTCAGTCTAAACAAGAAAATGTCTTATTAAAAAAAGGGGTGGGCTGGGCGGGAGAAAGGTGATATTTAATTTTACTGGGAAGAGCGAATCATTGCTGGAGAATGCCCATGGCTAAATGAGATCATCAAGCCAAGAGCAGAGCAGTGAACCGCAGGCACAAATATGAAGTAATATCTCTCTACTCTCAGGGAAACTGACACTCAATTTCAGAAGCTTCAGGCAGGCGGCTCTGAGTTCGGAGAAACCCAAGCCACCTCCTTGAAACCATTTACAACTGCTTCTACTCTCTCAACTGAAAGCTTAAAAATGCAAATGAAATGGGGCCATTTAAAGAGAAATATCCCTGCTAACTGTGCTCTGGGAAAGGGAAAAAAAAAGCCTATAGCTCAGAGGGCAATCTTAAAGTCAATGAAACTCAGCAGCTCTAGATGATGCTTCATTCTGATGGATAATGTGCACTGTGCTTCTCTCTCATGAGTTTAGAAGTATTTAAAGAAAAGGGTAAAATCACCCTGTTTAGGAGATTAATTTCTTTTCTGGAAAAAAAAAATGTCTGTTTTTGCTGTCACTTCTGGTTTGATGAAAAGTAAAAACCAGAGCTTATGCTAAATGTTCGTTGCTGAAAATTAGCAAGGAGAAGGGTTGGGGGAAAAAAAAAAGAAAGAAAGAAAGAAAAAAAACTAACCCTGAAGAGGTCAAGTCCTGTCCAACTCCGCAGGCAAATTTGTGCTTATATTATCCAGGAAGCCATTATAAAAGTAGTTCTTCAGGGATACAGATTCTAATGATATGTGCTGCATTTATCGAATACTAAATGTCAGGGACCGAGCTTAGTGCTTTACATGACTTCTGTCATCTTCGCAACAGCCTCTCCCCACGTTGATACAGGCAGTAGATCTTACTTTCTACCCATTTTACAGGTAAGGCAACTGAGGTTGAGATTCAGTGATCTTGCTCCAGGTTACATTGGTGGAAAATGGCTGAGCTAGACTGAGTTTAAGTACAGGCTGTCAGCTCCAAGCCAAAAGCTACAATATACTGTGTGGCCAACGTCCTCTCAAGGCCAGTTCATTTCAATTCGATTCAGTAAGCCTCAGCACACTAGGACATTGACACAATTCAGTAAGTTCTATCTTTCTTCAATGACTGCATTTCGAAAACAAGGTCATCAGTATTTGATGAGCAGACACTGTAAACCCAGAGCTGAGGGGCAAGGTGGGGATGGCCAGCCAGCCAAAAGCTATACAGCACTTCCTGCCCTTCGTGTGCTTAGGATATAATTGCAAGTTTATCTCTATGAAAGCCATTTAATTCAGAAGAAGAACCTACATTGATTTGGAGCCTAAATTCTTGGTACAATTCAAAATCATTTTCCCACTTAATGACAAGATATTTGAGTCAGGCTGCCAACATCACCACCTTCTCTAATTCTCAGGTCAATGATGCAGTCCGAATCTGACCAGTACAGTTGACCCTTGAACAACATGGGGGTTAGGGGTACTGATCCCCCCAACATAGTCAAAAATCCACATATCCTCAGGAAACTAACAATAGAACTCCCTTATGACCCAGCAATAGCACTGCTAGGAATTTACCCAAGGGATCCAGAAATGCTGATGCATAGGAGCACATGTACCCCAATGTTCATAGCAGCACTCTCAACAACAGCCAAAACATGGAAAGAGCCTAAGTGTCCATCAACGGATGAATGGATCAAGAAGATGTGGTTTATCTATACCATGGAATACTACATGGCAATGAGAAACAATGAAATCTGGCCATGTGTAGCAACATGGATGGACCTTGAGGCTGTTATGCTGAGCAAAATAAGTCAGGCAGAGAAAGACAAATATCATATGTGTGCACGTATAGGAGGATTAGGAGGAACTTAACAGAGGACCAAGGGGGAGAAGAAGGGCGGAAATGGTGGGGGAAAGGGAGAGGCAAACCATGAGAGACTCTTGAATGCTGACAAAAACTGAGGACTGATGGATGTGGAGGGGAGGGAGGGATAGGCATGGAGGAGGGCACTTGTGGGGATGAGCACTGAGTGTTATGTGGAAACTAACTTGACAATAAACTGTTCGTAAAAAAAATCCACATATAACTTTGGACTCCCCAAAAGCTTAACTAGTAGCCTACTGTTGACCAGAAGCCTTACCAATAACAAAAACATTGGTTAACATAGATTTTGCATATGTTATATGTGTGTGTGTGTGTGTGTGTGTGTGTGTGTGTGTACACTGTTATATTATTATAATAAAGTAAGCTAGAAAAAATGTCATTAAGAAAATCATAAGGAAGAGAAAATGCATTTACAGTACTTTACCATAAAAAATGCATTACACTGTCACAACATATGTAAATTAATACCGTCATTAGGAAAACAGTTTGGCATTTTGAACATTTAGAGATGTGTGAACCTTACAACCCAAATTTCCACTCCCTGGTACTTTTGCAAAAGAAATTCTTGTACATGAGGACCAGAGGTCATGCACAGGAATGTTCCAAGCTGCAATGCCTATAAAACCTAAACGCTGGAAACAGCCCAAATGTCCAACAGTAGAAACAATAAATTTGTGGCATATACACACAAGGGAACACTCTGATCCATTGAAAATGAATTAATTACAGCTTCATGTATGTACCAATGCCAATGAATCTTGTAAGCATAATGAGCTAAAGAAGGAAGTAACAAATGAAAACATATCATATATACATGCCATTTGCATGTATATGAGAGAGAGAGAGAGAGAGAAAGAGAGTGAACGAGCATGGGAGGGTCAGAGAGAGAGGGAGAGACAGAATCTGAAACAGGCTCCAGGATCTGAGCTAGCCGTCAGCACAGACCCCGACGCAGGGCTCGAACCCACAAACCATGAGATCATGACCTGAGGCGAAGTCAGACACTCAACCGACTGAGCCACCCAGGTGCCCCATAAAACACAGTCTTATGTTTCTATGACATATCATATATGAATACACTCTTGTGTATATAATACAGTATCAAGAAAAGATGCTGCCTGGCTCAGTCTAGAGCATAGAGCACACCTCTGTTTGCGTGCAGAATTATAGAAGTTCTAAAGTCATTGACACAATCCCCTCTAATCCTAGAATTTCCCCCTAGGACATGCCACCATGAAGCTGCCCAGCTCCTGCTTGGATATCTACAGTTACGGGAAATCAGCACCTCTCATAGCAGCTCATTTCTTCTTTTTTAAAAGTTTTTAAACACTTACTTACTTTTTGAGAGACACAGGGAGACAGGGTGTGAGTGGGGGAAGGGTAAAGAGAGAGGGAGACACAGAATCCAAGGCAGGCTCCAGGCTCTGAGTTGTCAGCGCAGAACCCCATGCCAGGCTTGAATCCACAAACCGAGAGGTCCTAAAATGAGCCAAAGTCAGGCACTTAAACTGACTGAGCCACCCAGACACCCCTCTTATTTGTTTTTTTAAGGTTGATTCTGTAGGAAATGGAATCCCTGATTTACTTTTTTTAACTGTGGTAAGATGCATGTAATATGAAATATTGCCATCTTCATGATTTCTGAGTGTACAATCCTATGGCACTAAATATGCTCACACTGTTCTTCAACCATCACCACCATCTAGAATTCTCTAGAACTTTTGCATCTTTCCAAACTGAAATCCTGTCCCGTTTATACAGCTCCCTGTTCTTGCCTTCTATCAGCCCTTGGCAACCACCATTGTACTTTCTGTCTTTATGAATCTGGCTACTCTAAGTGCCTCATGTAAGTGGAATCATACACTCTGTTCTTTTGTGACTGGCTTATTTCACTTAGCCTAATGTCCTCAAGGTTTATCCATGTTGTAGCATGTGTCAGAATTTCTTTTCCTTTTTCAGGCTGAATAGTTTTCCATCGTATATATAGACCCCATGTTGTTTCTCTATTCGTCCACTGAAGAACACTTGGGTTGCTTCTACCTATTAGCCATGTTGTTATGAACATGAGTGTAACCCCATTTCTTCCTGACTACTACTAACTTTTTCCATTTAGTCAACTAAATTTTGTCTCCTTATAATGTCTGCCTGTTTGCCTTCATTCTACTGCCTTAAGTCCTTGAGAGGCAAACTTCTCCTTTTTCCTCACGAGAAAACCTCAACTATTGGAAGACAACCTTGACATTTTAGTTACCTCAACTTTAGCCCAGATATTACAAGGTCTTTCATTGTTTCAATCATTCCTCCTCCAGCCTTTCATTCTCCAGCCTTTCATCAATCTCAGATGCTTTTCTGGATACAGTTCAGATTTCATTAACTTTCATGAAAACCACATCCCACTACCGGTTCATCTTCTGCTTATTGTCCAATAGAAAGCTCTTCCCCTGGAAAGCCCTCTCCTTTTCAATATTAACATCTGCAACACCAGGTCTCCTGATTCTGTAGCTGTGCAATTGATTTTTTGAGTTTCAGTGCAGCAGATGAACATTTTAGATGTGTTAAATCTCATCTTCTTGAATTTGGTCCAGACTTCCAGTCTACTGAGAACACTTTTAATGTTAATCCATATGACTCTCTGTCATACGAGGAAATTGGAAATCATATTTGTTGCCATGTTCTTTTAGAGTATTGATGTATATATTGAACATACCATGGGTGAAGCAAAGATAAATTTTACTGACTTGGTCCTTCCAGATTATCATTTATTAACATTCTTTTAATGCATTAATTCAACCAACAGGAAATCCACTTAACTGCAATATCACTTAATATGCCCAGTGTAGTTTTATACAGTGGGATATCACAGAAGACTTCCTCAAACCTGCTGCAGAAATCAAGACATGCTAGGTTTGCAGTCCTTCCCAGGGCTGCCAGTGTGGCTGATCCATAATGGGTTGGTTTATGGTGGCAGCGTCCATACTGGCTGCTAGATACCACCTCGATCTTTTTTTTATTTTTTTTATTTCTAGGAGAGAGAGAGAGACAGTGTGAGCAGGGGAGGGTCAGAGAGAGAGGGAGATACAGACTCTGAAATAGGCTCCAGGCTCTGAGCTGGCAGTCAGCACAGAGCCCGACGCGGGGCTCGAACCCACGAACCATGAGATCATGACCTAAGTGAAAGTTGGACGCTTAACCACCTAAGCCACCCAGGTGCCCCTCACCTTGATCTTTTCTAAGCATACCTAAAGCACGAGTTTAATGTACTGTTGAAGAGTTTTATCAGATCCGATGACAGGTTTCCTTGAAACTGGCTTCCAAAACTACCTTTTCTCTCTTTTTAAAAATTAGAAGAATATTTTCCCATTTTCAGTATTCTGGAAACCTTTCCATTCTTCATGATTGCTGAAAACAAGAGTTTTGAGATTTCCTCTGCAAATGTATTTAATACATGAGTGTGTAAGCACCTAGATTTGGACACTATGAACTCATTCAAAATGACTACATGTTAATATCTCCCACCCACCCCTAATGCACATATTCCAACCTCTCTTGTTTGACCTCCCTATTCCTGATGAACAATGAACTTAAACCCCCATTGATCTTCCATCTTCTCTCCCTCTCTCTCTCTCTCTCTCTCTCTCTTTTTTCATCTTCTCTTGTTTATCTATTACCATTACAGTTCCTTCAAGTAACTGGCCCATCTATCCTGGGTCATTTTAATTTGCATAGCTCTTCTTGCACTTTTGCTGGCTGGGAAAATAAGATGTGTGGTCCCCACAAAGCGATAAGAAGGAAAAACACAGATATCCAGGTACCAAGATACACAGGCTTTGACTGTCTTCTCACTGCATAATGGAGAAGGTCTCTTCACGCCAACTGTGCAAGCACTATTAAAATCAGCATCATGGAACAAAAGAAACTGGATCATATCAAAAACATGTAAATCAGCCCCACTCACTGCCAGTTTTTTAACCTGGGGAATATTGGCCTCAGTGTTTTTATAACTCAAATGATGAGCTGGATGCCATCTTCTAAAGAAGGGCCCCCTTTGGACAGGGATATTCGCAGCTGTGTGGAACTATATCAAACCATACGGCATGGAAGCATGTAGAATGTCTGCATGCATAATTTCAGAACACTAAATTCAATGGTATCTCTCAGTCATTGTGACATTCCAAAACAACCGTATGCATTTCCAAGTGCCCCTGGTTGAGACCCACTGATAGATGATCTTTAAAGTCCCTTATAGCTTTGAATTTCTGGGTCTATAATTCCTTGCAGACAGAAGCTTTGAAGTTTAAATCATTAATAACTTTATGTTAAGTTTTAGTCAATAATATAATACATTATTGAAAGTCATTTTCTGGATGAAATAGAAGTAGTCTGTTTTTGGGTTTGTCTTTTCTGCAGGCAGGCAACATTTTTCTCCAATGTTTTAAAAATTAGCAAGAGTTCCTAATTACAAATCTAGACATTCAGAAAAACTAGTACAAAAATTAATCATTTAAGTCAATTGGAGGAAGAAACTAGATGAATAAAAAATGTGGACAAATTCTTATCACAGTATCACAATAAAGAAAAACCAGGCTGCTAAATCTATATACCCTTTTCCTTTTGTCTTAAGGGAGTGAAAGCCTAACAAGTTTCTTATTCTCTACTGTACCTGGAAATTCTCCCGCAGATCAATAGAATTTCCCCAAATCCAAGAGAATTGTCATCCTGCTCAGAACTGTATATTTGCCTTGTCTCAGAGCAAATAATTTGGTTCGTTAACACTCTACCTTCCAAAGAGGCTTATTCTTTATCCTTCCCCTTCCCCTTCCCCTGGCCCTGCCTCCCCACACACAAACTAGCCCCTTCCCTCACCTTCATCACCACCACCACCTGCGCTGTCTACACCACCACCCAAGGAGAGCAGAGCCATGGCCGGCTGGCTTCCCCTCTGCAGAGACTGGCACAGCTCCTCTAGCACGATGAGAGGTGTCTGCAGCCAACATAGGCAGAAAGTGTTTTCCTCTCACAGCAGAAGGCCGCCCTCCTACAAAAATATCTGGCCCCTTCCAAGGCTTTGGAGCCAGTCCAGACAGAGAGACAGGCTTGTGAAACTGAGGATGTTTCTTTGTTTTATTTTTTTCTTGGTAGGGGAGTAAAAATGGGGACCTAGTACTTTTAAAACAATGCATTCTGTCAGGCTTCCTTTCCTTTCCCAGCAGCTCTAGGATCTAGCATCAGCAAAACATGTTATGTCATGTTCTGGTGTGGAGACAAAGAGAGAAGAGAATTCAAACACTTTGCAGTGGGCAAGGCTTTAAGGCTTTTGGTTTCTCTCATTGCTCTTTTCTTTTGGCTTTGGGGGAGGGGAAAAGACTTCAAAAGGTTTGGGGGCTGAACAGAAAAGAGAAGGGACAGAGAACACATGGAGTATGTACAGAGAGCTACCTTGAAGATACTGAAGCTGGGCCCAAATCTCAATTCATTTTTGGTTTTCTGCTAATTATCTGGCATAAAAAGCCAGCCCTGGGGTAGCTCTTCTCTCGGCAAATGGATTCACATCTCCGGCCTGCATCAGCACCAGACTTGCCCAAAGGCTGTAGAATCCTTGTAGCTTCCACCACATGCAGAAGAAATGGGACTAGCTACTCTTCCTTAAGGACAGAGCCAGTGCAGATGAGTTTACACTGTGGCGATGGGGATCTAGGGTAGATAAAGAAGCCACTGGCATCGAGTCCCGTAACAAAGGAATGTTATGAAGCATTCCATCCAGAGTTCTTAATGTCTGAGAAGCTTCTCATCTCTCTCCTGTGTCTGGTTCTGGTCTTTCCAAAGGGCAGTTACCGGTAATAGCTTCATTTGTCTGTCCTTCCTTTCTCCACATCTTCACTTAGCAAACATTTCCTCAATACCTATTGTGTCAGTCTCTGCTTGGAACAGGCAGGGGGGAAAGGGAAGCTTTTTTCTTTTTGATTATAATCCAAGGGGTTGATATCTGTGGCTACACCAGTGTAGGAGGAATGGGAATGGACAAAAAATGGTTGCTTTCAAGTCCTATTAAGATGGTAGCATTGATGGAATTTGATGACAAAGAGGATGTGGACAATAAGGGGAAAAAAAGAATCAGGGTGACTTCTAAATTTCTGGCATGAGCAACTGGGTGAAAGTTGATGCCATTTACCAAAAAAAAAAGTGGGGGGGGGGGACACAAGAATGTTTAAGAGGCAAGTTTGGGGGGAAATCTGATTAATACAATTTCAGACAGACTGAGTTTGAAATGCATGTGAGATATCCAAGTGAGGATGTTGAAGAGAAAGTTGGGTAAACGGGTCTTATGCTGAGGACGAAGATCTGGGCTAAAGACATGAATTTTGGAAGCACTGTGTTCAGGGAATTTGTTAGGTGGGAAGAAAGGAAGGGTTGGAGAAGATCTGTATATCTTTCCAGCCCCCAAAGAGATAAGAAGATCCAAATGAAAAACCCATGGTGTGTTGGGAATTGATCATTGGCTTAGATTTCAAAGAAAGATGCTTCATTAATGAGGAAAATTCCATGAAACCACAAATGGCAGCCTTGGTTGGCCCAATGGGTCAGCATCTTTCAGTAACAGGCAAACAGCCTTGGGCAGATGCAGCTGCACAAAGGCTCTCTTTCCATTCTGCGAGGCCTGGCCAGTGATGGCAGGACCTTTCAAATGTCATAAAAGCGTGGTAAAGAAGGCTTTACAAGCAGAGTCACCTGGGCTCAGCTTAACAGCACTGCCCAAACCAGCTTCCCTAGAATGATTTCACAGGGTGGGAAGTTAGCAGCAGATTCAATACTTCTTAAAATTATTTTTTGAAAAGAAGTTGACCTAGCTCCATCCCAAGAGCTTTACCATCTTCCCAATCTGTCTCGGACTTGCCTCCAGTCATATGGCAGTATCACAATAAGCAAAGAGTTCCATCTCCCCACCCCCCAACCCCACCCCCCCGCCAAAGTCTAGCACAGAATTCCCCAAAGCATTTTTTCCTAGAGGCATAGAACTTTCGTGGGCGCCATTCAAAAGAAGGCCATTGGTAAGTGAAGTGGAATGGAAAAGCAGGGGCTGATCTCAGCAATGAGAAGGTAGAAGGGTGGGGTACTCCCATCCCTGCATGATCAGAGCTAGGGCGTGGCTGAGGCTTCCCGCCAAACTATAAACCTACTTAAATTCCAGAAGCTTAGATGTCAAACCAAGCCCACTGCTTTGGGGCTAAATTTGTTTATTCTTGGCTGAGGAAGATTGCACTTTTTCAAAAAGGAGAGAGGAAATGAGAAATCAGAAGAAAATCCTAAAGATCTCATTATTGAATGACACTTAAATTCCTCTGTCAATAAATATAAAAGCACCAGAAACAGAAATCTTCCTGAAACATCCCCACCCAACAGCAAAAATATGCTTCTACGTTGTTACCAGGAAGTTTCTCCACAGAAATAGCCACTAAAACATTAACTAATAAAAGAGAAAAATAGCAAATTTATTTCCAGAGTTCACTCAAAACCCATCTCTCCCTAGCTTCTGGCCAAAAAAAAAAAAAAAAGAAAAATAATAATAATAATAATAATAATAAATCACACCAGGAAGGGGCTCCCAACCTTGTCTTCTCTTTCCTGTTTCCTTTATTTTTGGGTTTTTAATAAATTTTTTGCTTTCCATTTTCAATAAGTTCCAGATTTACTTTTCTTCTCTTTTTCAATTTCCTACGATACTATACAATCAAGTCCTGTTGAAGGGTTTTTAAGAACCACCAACGGGGCTGCCCAACTTTGAAGAAACCTGTCCTCTAGGGAAAAGCTGAGCCCGACACAAGAAACCAGCTGTTAGCCTCCCAAGGGTGTTAGTGGGTCAGCATTGTTGGTAAGGTCAGACTCTGAACATTTTAACAAATCCGAAGTGACATAAAAATACCCCTTCAGTTTTAGCATCTCATAATCAAAATAAAGAGCTTCCACACTTCAGTTCATCCTCACACCTACGCAATGGTGACCATGCTGTATTACAGACAGGCCCAGAGAAGGTAGAGGAGCACAAGGAACGATGCTATAAAAGGCCAGAGCTCTGACTAAAATACAGGTCTCCGAAATCCAAGCCCGTTTGTCCTACCCCAGGTACTAGAGAGAGACGAGGCATCCAATGGGGGAAGAGACAGACATTAGGAAGCATACATGCCTACTACAGTCAAGCTAGCATGTCATGCGCAGTGAGCACTTCCATGCTGGGCACATGAATTCTTCCTAGAAGTGCTGTGTCTCCAGCAATACCTAACATGCGTTCTGCAGGGCCAGGTGGTAAACCCCCTCCGCCCTCTTCCACCAAGCTGAAGAACAAACTTGCTGTTTCCCATGACTGGCTCCCCATCCAGGGGACAGCTAATGCACTGAAGCAAGAAAGAGATGTGGCTCACGCTTCCAACCTCAGTCAGCCAAGCCCACGTACTTCAACAAAAGATGTGATACCCCATTGGTCCCTGTGTTACCCAGCTCTCGGGAGCACAGAACGCTGCTATAGGCCAGTGCTTCTCAAACTTAAATAAATCACCGGGGGATCTTGCTAATCTGGGATCGCAGATTCTGATTCAATAGGTCTCAAGGGGGGCCTGACATGTTGCATTCCTAAGGAGCTCCCTGGTGCTCGCTGCTGGCCTGAGGACCTTTGAGTAGCAAGGATTGGAGACTGATAGAGCCAAAACAGGCCACAGAGGTTATCCTTCTCAGTGCATTTCATACTGGGTCCCTGGGAAGTTCCAATAAGGTATTTCAGGGGATAATTGGAAAGCCCAGGAGGAAACCAAGAGTCCCTCAGCACCCCTGCTTCAAGCATAATGACTCTGCTTTTCCATTCTAGAAATTGAAAAGCTTCAATCTATTTCATTTGATAAAAAGATTCCTTTGTTTTATAAGTTTGAAAGTTATTGCCTTGATGCAACTACCTCAATGTACAGAAAAGGAGGCTGAGAGTGAATGAGTCACACAAGATGACACAGCTAATTGGTGGCCAAGCCAAAGCAGAGCCCAGATCTCTTTTTCCCCACCCTACTCCTGCCCTCTTTGGGGGAAGACTTCAAAAGTACCATGATTCAGTGGTCTCTTCTCTTTCAAAAAGTTTGGGTTTACCAAAGGAAACCCACCAGAATTCCACAATGCCCCAGAAGGCAGATGGCCTGCCTCTCCACACCAACGGCTGGCTGTTCAGAGTTGCCCTGCCATCTACACCTGACAAGTCAGGGCAGCCAGTGGAGGAGGGAAGAAGCTTACTCGAGCAAGCTAAACGTAAGGAGCATTCCCAGAGGCAAGATGAGGGTTAGCCATGGAATGGTTCCACCGGTGGGCAGGCATGTGCTTGCAAGACCTCAGAATTCCTCGTCTCCAAGGAGGGGCCCCGACTGACTCACCAGGGCACTTACAGACAGCTTACTTCAAGCTGATTTGTGGCAGGCATGCTAGGGCAGCTACAGGTTCCCAGCTGAAAAGGAAAGCTTGTCACTGGCAAGAGCTGGGGGAGATGCGTGGAGGCAGGGGGAAGTCTCCAGTGAAGAACATGTCTAGCATAAAGGCTGTGACCATGAGAGGTCAGACTTTCGAAGGCCAGTGAGCTTGGGCCATTGGGTGACACAAGAGAGGCAGAAGACATGGTCCCTGGATCCAGGAAACAGACAGTCTGGAGAGGCTGTGAGGAGGTAAATAGTATACATGAAACAATTACAGGACAATACAAAGCAGCATGTAATTAAGAGCTAGACTGAAGGATCCAAAATGTAACAGCCAAAGCAGGTCAGTGCAAGAGATCACCACGGGCAGAAGCATCTGGGGAAAAAATGTTCTAAAGTCTACACAGCAGCGTAGCGGATGGGTAGAGCAAGACCAGAGGAGAGAAGTAAGTCACAGATGGTGATCCGTGTGATCCGATGACCCACTGGATACTATAAACGGCATTGGGTGGTGTGCAATGTGAATCAAATCTTCAGGAAAGCAAAGGAGGGCATGGCTGGCTTGAAATCAGACTCTTCCTAGCAGAACCACCACTGATCCAATCCAGTCCAGCCCAATTTCAATCTCTCCACCACACTTCCACAGGGCTTTTCTAATTTCCAAAGCTATAGGGCAACTCCAAGAGCTCTGCTAGGATATAGACAACGGAAGAAACTCTGAACTCCACTTCATGGTGGTCCCGAGCCAAGGTCAAGATCTCATGTCAAAAAAAAAAAATCAATATCAGTGCATTATTTCTGGCTCCAGCTGAAGCCTCTCCACCCAAAGACTTAGATATATCCAGAGAATAAAATCAGGTCACCCCCTGGAAGGACATTAACCCCAAAGATTCAGAGAGACTAAATGCTTTGTTGGAAACCACTCAGTCAATTATGAAAGAGAAATCCATCACCACTTCTTTTCTATACCCTCCAATCTCTGGTCTGACCTGAACTGAAGAGCAAGTGTTATTAAAACCTCATCCCTGACTCACACACAATCTTCCCCTGCCTTCCTAGGCAGCTAAGTTTGAGTGAAACCCACTGCCCAAGGTGCAGATGATCTATAAATCTAAGAATGGAATTGCAAAGCCTTCTGCTTCCTGCCTCACCACCACATTACCCACTTCCAAGGCACCATCTTCTGACTCCTGCACTGCATTCAGCCAAAACAACTAGTAGCTTGGAATTCAAGCTCATTGGAATTACCAAGGGATGTAAGTAACAAACCATAGAATCTGGTTCTTTACCCACAGCCTCCCTCTGACCCACTGAGCATCATAACTTCCCTACTGTCCTTCAGCAACCTGATTGTCATCCTTCCCAAAGTCTATCTGTAACATTCCGGGAGTTAAGTTCTCCATTCATAGTCATGTAAGACTGTTTGAGCCGGAGGGACCCTTAGAGTCCATCTTCTCTAGACCCTTCTGTTGACAAATGAAAAACCTAAGATCCACAGATATGAAGTGACTTGTCCAGGGTCACACAGATCCTTGGTAATGGGCGTGGGCTTGAATCCTGGTCTTCTATCTCCCAGACTGTGGAGAGTCTGAATCACCTTATGAGAAGATGACATGATTGCCTAAGACCCCACCTGGCCCCCACGTAACCCTTGGGCCATCTGCAAGTGAAGACACATAGTTGATGATACATGAGGGATCCAGGTGGTGGGAAGGAGAGGAGGCCTGGATCAGCTATATGACATTATTTTACTTCACTTTAAAGAGCCAGCCAGAGATGATTAAGGTGCTGACCTGGATGTCACATCTTTATTACATAGCCACCTCAAAAAGGAAGCCACCTCAATAAGGTGGTATTATATTACCCTTATTGAAGGTAAGCCTGTGCAAACTGCCTCATTAAAGAGTGAAATGGTAAAGCAGAGCTTATTAACACACTGGTTATATCTTGCAACAATTGTGTGATTAGTTCAGGTCACTCCCTGATGCTTCTTTTCAGACATTCAAACCACTCATTGTCTGCAACCGTTTTGTCAAGCCCCAAGCAACAGAAATCCCACGCTCACTCCATCTTCAATTCTACTGGAAAGAATCCGTGTGGGTCTGGCAGGCTGTCCTGAGTGAAATGAGCCCGGGCTGAGAGCCCAGGACACCTGGGTTTATTTGTTATTCACTGAGTAACCGTGAGCAAGTGGGTTTACCTCTCTGTATTTCACCTGTGTGGGAGAATTAAGTCAGAGGCAGAGAAAGAAACAAAAGAAGCTCCCTGGGTAACTTTCTGCATAAGGGGTCTGCGATATTGACTGATACAAACACCCTCTCTCTGCTTCCCTTTAGGGCAGAACGAGAGCATGGGAAACTAATGGTTATTGAATGTGCCAAGAATTGCGCTGAGGCTCACACCAGCCTATTGCGTGGTAGCATGTGAATCTCAGATGTGGAAACAGTGATCGGAAACCTATAGTTGGCATCCAAAGTAACACAGTTCATGAACCATGAAGCCGGGATTTAAACAAGTTTCTGTGATTCAAAAGACCTTTCTCTCTGCACTAGGTCACACTGCCTTCAAGAAAAGATCAGTTCATATTAGAGATTGAGGGATGGTATTGAGAGACAGACAGAAAGAGACTCAAAGACCCAAATAATAACAAATGTCAACAGTCAAGAAGCTTAAGTGAGGGGCGCCTGGGTGGCTTAGTCGGTTAAGCGTCCGACTTTCGCTTAGGTCATGATCTCGCGGTTCGTGGGTTCGAGCCCCGCGTCGGGCTCTGTGCTGACTGCCAGCTCAGAGCCTGGAGCCTGTTTCGGTCTGTGCTCCCTCTCTCTCTGACCCTCCCCTGCTCATGCTGTCTCTCTCTCTGTCTCCTAGAAATAAATAAAACATTAAAAAAAAAAAAAGCTTAAGTGAAGTGAGTGATGAGGGCCAGAAGGTAAAATGGTTGCCTTCTTTAAAGGACCTGAGATTCAAGTCCTACAAAGTATGGTAATGAAGGACCTCAGGCCCTGGATTGACAGATTGTTGTTGTCATTTAAGGGAAAGCTGAAATCCAGAATTTTATGAGAAACTGTCTAATTTATATCTGTTACCCTTACCTCCAAAAACCCTAAACATGCAAGTTGAATAGCATAAGCCCATGCCCAGATTTAACCCACAACCCGTGGTTTGCAAACTCTGGATATTTAGAATAATCTCCTAACCAAAGGAGTGAGAGAGACTGTAACATTTCACACTGGGGCCCTGGGAAAGCTTCATCTCTGGATTTCCTTTTTAGAGAAAGTGCATTCTCTGGAATGCTCAGAGCTAGGATACAACAGTACTGTGATTCAACAAACCCCACAAAATTACTGGGGCTCACACCAGCAAGTCTCTTCTCTCTTGAGGACTTTGGGAGAGCCATTCCTGCATGCCCCTAAAGGCAGTAAGAGTACCCATTTTTTTTCTAATAAGCAACAAATTATTTGAGGGGACTTGGTTGAAAACTAGGTCTACCCCTATAGTTAAATTCAATTATACCATAATTATAGGGAGTTTGCACACATCAGAGCTTAGCTGGAAAGGAATAGGAACACCACAGTTCTTCAAAACGTTGGCCCAAGATAAACCTATAATTTTACCTACTGTCATTCTGGCGGAACCTTCATGGGAAAGAAGGTACACTTAGCTCTGGATTTTCCATCAGAGGACAACCCAGTGAATACCTCTTCGCCGCTACGTGGCGTCGGCCCTCTCTTATGGTTCAGGAAAGACAGGCGTAGGGAAGTGTCTCTTACTTCCTTTCAAACTGGCTGGAAAACAAGGTGGGTTCATATCTCCAAGCCCATATAGAATGAGGCGCAAGGCCTGTGGAAAAATAGGAAATTCTCATTGTTAAATCCTTACCATTCCCTACTTTTCTGGGGGTGGGGGAGTAGAGGGAAGGGAACGCCTACAAGGAAACCCTTCAGGAGGGTTTCTCGTCTGCTGTAAAAGAGCTTATTTACTTGTCCACTTCGCATTTTCATATGGGCTTCCCTCAAATTTGAGGGAAATGTAAATTGCTGTCGCTGCCAGCTGCAAACCCAACGGGAAGAAGAGCTTTACTAAAGCCTGGAAGGTTTGATATGTGTACCATTGTAACTGTAAATTTTGTTAAATAATATTCTTCAGACAAAAGTCCATTGACAACTCCATTCCTCTGTTGAAGCCCTTACAACTGCCCTTCCAGAAACTCAAGGCTTCGCTCTAAAGAGAACGTCTATCCCAGCGCCCTACTGGGGAAGCCTTCACAGGGCTCTCCTGAGGGTAGGGTTGATTTTATAAAAGTCAGATCATGCTACAAGTCCTCCTTGACCCCCATCTCATTTTTGTTACAAAATACATGACTGAAAGAAAAGGAAGTTTTAGTCAACTCATCCATCAGGCATCAAACCCTGACACTGTGCCGGACATTGTGCTAGGTTCCATGGGGAAGAGAAAAATAACCGAGAACATGGAGATGTAAGGAGAAGAGACGCAAGAGCCCTGGCCCGAGGAGTCAGAAAAGGCTTTTCTCAAATAAAAATTCTAACACTTACCAGTTACGTTACCTCATACCAGTTACCTCACCTCAGATTCTTGATCTGTGAAATGTCTGTGCCGTGAGGATTACAGGAGCAAAACATAAGAAACAACCCTGGTCTAATTATTGTAAGAGACACATTCAGAACACCTTAGTGGAATCCGGCCTGCCTCTGATGGAAGTCCCAACCTGCAGCTGGGGCAGCCAGCACAACCGCCCATCACACCAGGAAGAGGCACCATGGAGGGGCCCCCAGTGCAGGAGTGTGGGCCCCAGATCAGGGAATGGGAGAAGGGGTGAAAGACTTTCAGGAAGGAGGTGGTGCTTCAAGATTAAGATATTCAGAATTCAGAAGATTATTCTGGAAGGGGAGGGGGGAAGAGTGTAATCAAAAGCACAGAGTACAAAAACATATAGGCTCCCATCTCCTAGAAACAGAAAGCAGACAGGTGAGATGAGCGTTTGGGTTGCCGGCTGAAAACCAGGCCCCCTCCAGGGTCCCCAGCATCCCTGCCCCAAGGTGCTCTTACTGAAAAGCAAACCAAGCAAGGGAGCTGGGCCTAGGAAAGCAGCATGGAGAGCCAGGGAAGGCACAAAGGTGGGGTCAGAGGTGTGCTCTTAAATGCCCGAAGACTAGCTCTTGAGAGGACCCTGATCTGTAACACGGTGTAAGTACTCCCACTGTGGCTGATTTCAAACAACCAACATGTTCAGCCACCGGCTGGCAAACCATTTTCTGAAATTTGCACAATCGGCTCTCACAGGCAGGTGTGAGCCAGCTGCAGTACATCTCTGGATTGGGTTGAGGAAAACTGGGGAGTCCCCAGCATCAAATATTGAACCCAGAAACTGGATATACCTAGCGACTCCTAAACCCATAAAACTCTGCATTTTAACATTTCCGAATCTTAGTTACGATAATCATTCACAATGATTGTGAAGCTCTTCATAGTTTGGGGTGGGGGGATATTCCCATGCATTATGCAGGCACTACTATTATGCCCATTTTACAGGTGAGGAAACAGAGCGTCAGAGCTGGGGTGATTAAATTGCATAATTAGCAGTTTCTGGAGTCTGGGCTCAAACCTACTTTGCCCCCCCTCCCTCCCCCCATTCCTCACCCCGGAGGTATTTCACTGCTTGACACCCAGTTTATTTCCGTTGAGTGAGAATGGGAATCCTTTCTCCAGCTCCTCCCCATCCTGGGTTTCAAGCAATGCTGAACAGATTTAGGCCGTCAGTTTTCTCAGCCTTCCAAATGAATCTCAGGGTTAAGGCTGAAGATGGGTCCCTCTTCTTCCCCAGCTTCCCCATCCCCCACCCCAGTAACCCCCGAACACCTTCCCACTGCTTCCCTCCTGGCCCAGGAGGCGATGGCAATCTCATCACTACCAACAATTTGCTTCAGTCCTGCTGCATGCTCCTGCTTATTAAATTGCAGGATTATCCCATTCCGCTGCAGTGACAGGGCTCCTCGACTGTTTTATTGCTCTATTGCTCAGAACTGCTGGACTCAGCACCAAAGCTTGCTTCTCCAGGACTCGGGTAAGATGGATGAGCTGGCACCTGCTAGCACGTTCTGAGAGCAGAGCCTGTGCTCCATGCCCCAAAATGATTCCCCAACTAAAGGTCTGGCTTCTCATTGTTTTGTTTAATTTCTCATTGTTTTGTTTAAGGGTTGCAAGTAAGAGAAGAGAGACCCAGACTTGGCTTATTTCCCCATCTAACAGCTCCGTCAGTATAATAAACTTTTCACCGAAAAGTTTTGCAACTATCCAACCCTCCCCCTCTTTTTCTACCTCGTCCATTTGCCCACCTATTCTCCTTCCTGTGACTACTGGGCAAACCAGGCTAAGATACGCTTACGTTATAATTAGCCGGAGGCATGGGCATACGCATGCACACACATAGATACTTGCGCCCGTGCACAGGCACACCATAGCCATCCCTGGTACTGAGCTAAGCAGCCTGGTGGACGCAAGCCTGCTTGGTTCTTTTTACCAGCTCACTGGTTAGTTTCTCCCCATTAAAATGTGCCCCTCTCCTGCCAACCTTCCCTCTTTATTTAGCAAATTCCAACTGGCAGCTCATGAAACATACAAAAAAACATGAGGAGGCAGCCAACAGAGATTGCCAAACTTGATTACCTGCATAGGTCCATCTTGCAAAGATACTAATGTGTAAGAATTCAGCTTAGATTTTTTTCCTCCATGGTAAGGTGGACTTCTTCAATCTCCTGTCTTTTGCTCTAGACCCCCCAGGTGGTAAATCTGCAGGTGTCCAGTGACCCAGGCTGGAGTTTGCACTCTGTTATTTTTTACTTAGGAAAAAGCCAACCTGCTCAGCCCTGCTCAGCCCTAAAGCCCTAAGGAATCCCCACACCAAATCCTCTCTTTTCTCCAGCTGGCATATTTCCTTTTGCATTTCCAAGCTCAGCTGGGTGACACCTCCTCCATGAAGCCTTCCTGATCTACAAAGCAAGGATAGAGGCTCCTCTCTGACACCTACCATGCTAGTACAGGGGCACCCCTTCTTGCCCCTCCCACACGTCACCAGGCTAGTGCCTTCACTGCATCTAAAGTCTTTGTGCTCAGGGGTCAGGTGACCCGTTTATCTCTAGCACCTGATAGAGTATCTGGCACCTAGCAAGTGCACAATAGAGTTTGAGCAAAGATATGAATTAGCAAATGATAACTGTCTTTCCTCTGAATTGTCCATACTCTGTAATTCTCCAAAAGGTGAGAGCCATGAGTTAGACAGAAGAGGCCAGTGTTCTGAAATTCCCCTCTTGCTGTTTAATACCATGAACTGTTTCCATTTATCAAAGCCTCTTCCTATGAAGAATGCCCCTCCCACCCCTTCATTTTCCTAAGGTAGTATTCAGATGTCAATGTAGAGAAGTAAAATTTCACACAACCATTCCCCAAGGAAATGGAAGTTTCCCAAACCCAGAAAGCCTCCAGGCAAGTTGGAGAGATTATCTGGATCAGATAATGGTAGGAATGTCCAGAGCGGCTGAGCTAAAGATAAGAGGACAGTAATGTCATCTGGGGTTTTCCCATTATCTGAGAGACGAAATTAGACCTCGGGAGAGAGGGTCCTGGAAGAAAAGACCCTTCTCGTATCCTTGACAGTCTCCAGAGAAAATGCCTACCTGTGGAACAGGTCCTCCAGCCCCAGCCCAGAAACAAAAGAATGGACGATGAGCTTTCAGATACCCTGGAGCAGTAAAACATCTGGTTGTAGCTTTGGGGATTCTGGACTTGGTTCTGATCAATACTGCAGCAGAACAAGCCAAGAAAGTGAAGGGAAGGAGTATTAGACCCGGATCCCAAGTCTCCTCAGTAACAAAGGGTCAAACTTCCCCACGAAGGCCCCTCTTCACCTTTGCCCATTCAACAAGTATTTCCCGAGCACCTACTACGTGCCAGTAACTTCTAAGTGCGAAGAACATAGGACTTTCTTTTCTTTTAAGAATGTCATGGTCTAGTGAGAGAGAAAGACAAGAAATAACTGTAAGACGATGTGTGATAGAAATGCACACAGATCACAGGATGTTATGGGTAGAGTGGGGCTGTGCCTCAGGAAGCAATGTACAGAGACCTGGCCGGTGCAGACCCAACCGAAATAAACTTCTGGCAGCACAACACTCGCACCAGGCAGGTCAACTAGAGAGATACAAGGATGTGGGAGGGATGATATAGTCAAGATGGGAGGAAAGGACCTCAGTTTGATTTATTGACTTGGGTTTAGGGCTTTGCTCCCACCTGTTCAGACAGGTGTTCAGTATCACCTGGTGGGAGTGTATCTGGTCCTCCCACTTACCCCTTGCGGGTGGGGGCGGGGGAGACTTTGCCCTCTCTCAGGGGCTATGTTGACTCCAGAATCATCAGGTTTTTTGTGCTGTCTGCCTGTGTCCTCTGTTGTCTGCTTCTAAGAAGGTGCTTCTATGGGGAACTGTTAATAGGAAAAGAAATTACTTCTAATTCTATCCCATAGGGCCACTAGGAACCAACACAAAACTCTTTTACGTGGCACATCTTCATATCGTTGAAAATAGCTATCTTTATCTCCCCCTGGATTCCCCTGACATCACTTCTTTAGACTAAAAATCCGGTTTCTTAGTCCTTCCCCAGAGTGACCTATTTTCAAATCCACCTGAAGACTTTTTTCTCACTGAGATTTGTATTCAGCCTTCTTAAAACGTGAAACCCATAACTGAATGTAATAAGCAGGTATAATCTTTTTTTTTTTTTTAGAGAGAGAGACAGCGTGAGCAGGGGAGAGTCAGAGAGAGAGGGAGTCACAGACTGAAATGGGCTCCAGGCTCTGAGCTGGCAGTCAGCACAGAGCCCGACGCGGGGCCCGAACCCACGAACCGCGAGATCATGACCTAAGCGAAAGTCGGACGCTTAACCGACTAAGCCACCCAGGCACCCCTAAGCAGGTATAATCTTATTAGTACAGAGTAGAATAGAATATCACCTCCCTTGTTTTCCATCTCATATTCGTAATAATACAACCAAAGATAGAATTTGTCCTTTTGGTAACCACATCATGGTCATTGAGTCCCATAAAGCTTACCATAAGTTCAAGCCCTAAGGTGGCCTCTTTTTTTTCTATATCTGTTGCTGCTAATCCACATCTTACCCACCCTACATCTGTACAGTCACTTTGTGAGCCAAAGTACTAAACCTAGGCAGTCGCAGAAGAATTAACATGTACACCTGCTGGCTTGGGGCCCTAACTGAGAAACCTCACAGGGAAAGAAAGGTTATCCTGGCTCTTCAAAATGTGGAGCAGACTGAGAAGCTGAGGACCAGTGGGAAGCAGGTGATGAAGGCTCCAAGCTGTAAGCAGCCCAATAGCTACCCCCACTTCAGGCCATGGGCTCTAATGTCCCCATCGGGTTTCTAGGAATAAGTTATCTCCTTGTGTCACACTAACTTCCCTGTTTCACCCGTAAGAGACAAGCCCACTCCAAATGTTGTGCCATGGTGGCTCTTGGAAACTTCTTTTCCAGTGCCCCTTTCCAGTAGAAAGAATTACAATGGATTCTACAGACCTTTATGAAGGACGTCAGGCACAGTGCTGGGCTTGGAGGCAGAGCTGCAAAGTTAGAGGCCCTCGTAACCAGATTGTAGTCCAGAGGGGCTGGTAGGTAAGGCTGATGTTAATCAGGCATCAGAACAGTTGGGAGAGTTTGCAATCTTGTACCTATTTCTTCAAAAGTCATAGATGTGGCAGTAAGATATGGGCTGGAAGTCACAGTGGAGGGAATGGTGGTGTGTTTCCCAGATGCAGGAATGCATGCAGGGATCAAAGATCTGACAGCAGAGAAGCCCAGGCTCAGGCATGTTGGGGGGAAGAAGGAATGAGAAACAAGGATAAAGAGTACACTGATCTGAAACGTGAAGCCCTACCTTAGAGAAAGTGAGTAAACATCCTTATAACGGTGAGCTCTTGAGTGGAGATTGGAGGCAGCCTGTGCTCCTGATCCAACCACCCTGCCCACCCCCAGCCCCCTTCTCTGCCCACAGACACCCTTGAAAGAGTCTGGAAGTGCTTCTTCAAGCCTTGGGACTAGAAAAGTGGAAGAAGGAAGGGCATCTAGGTCTTTTCGACCTAGATCTTCGACCTAGATCTTTCGACCTAGACCAGCATCTTCTTGAGCTGACGTTGGAAGACAGAACCAGACTGAGTGGTGGGGAGACAGGTGTCTTCTGTCAAAGCCACCCAGATGTCCTTCCAATGCCCCTCTAGAGTCACCATACAAACCAGTATCCAAATGGTTCACAGAGCCCTCTCCCAGACCTTGTTGAATCAGGTTGAGGCAAAGAGTAATAACAACAATAATAAAAATATTTATTGTTGTTGTTGTTGTTGTTGTATCATTATTATTATTAGATCAGGCGAGTCCTTCCTGGTTGTATCAACTGGGTTACAGTTTGTTTCCATTTTTCAGAACAAACGTGAAGGTCAAAGATGACCCTTGGAGGGCAAGAATATAACCAGCCGGACTTATGCTTCTTTTCTGCCCCAGCTACCCACATCCCCTCGCTTTCCTCACATTTTAGGGCAATCAGATTCCTCAGCAGCCCATCGCCCTGACTCTAGTCCTACCTTGTGCCAGAGTGAGCTTCTGAACCACAGTGTGAGGGCTCCTTGCTCAGGGCTTTCATTCAAGCTGGGTCCTAACCAACCCGCTGTCCTCTCTCATCTTTTCAGAGTCAGCTCAAATGGTGCCCTCTGTCTGGGACCTTCCCTGCATCTCACAGACAAAAGTTCACATTTCCCTTTTGGGGACTCCTCTAGTATTTTCCTCACTGGCCTGGTTTGATGTCTGTTCAGGCACATGCACATCTAAGTTAGGAGCTCCTAAAGGGTAAACACTGCTTCTCACTCACCTGGGACTGAGCTGATGCTTTTATGGAGTGAGGCAGTGAAGGAGAGAGTGAACGAATGAATCTGTGAATTAATGAATGAAATACAGAAAGGGTGAGACAAGGGCTTAAGGTCTCTAACCCGCAAGTGCGTGCATGTTGGCCAAGGACTCTCTGCTTTTCTCTCTACATTACTAATTGGAAAATGGAAGAGTTAGGGCGCCTGGGTGGCTCAGACAGTTAAGCATCCGACTTCAGCTCAGGTCATGATCTCACTGCTCGTGGGTGGGTTTGAGCCCCGCCTAGAGCCTGCTTCAGATTCTGTGTCTCCCTCTCTCTCTGTCTCTCCGTATCAAAAATAAATAAACATTAAAAAAACTAAAATGAAATGAAAAAGGGAGAGTCGAGGCTGTCTAAGGCAAACTGAGTAGGCTGGCAGGGAAATCATGTGCCCTGACACTTTTGGGAAGGAATCCCTATCCTTAAGAATATTATCATCTGGAAAATCTCCACCTCCTCCCCTTTTCCTTTCTTCCAGAAAGAGTATAGAATACTCTAGACAAATGTGACGGTGTCCAGAAGCAGATGCAGCATGGAGGACTTGCTATAAAGAGCCCTTACATGGAGGTCAGTAGATCCAGATAAATTAGAATCTTGACCCTACACTAGCTGCATAAACCTGAGACAGAAATTCTCTCTCAGAGCCTCGGTTTCTCCATCTGTTTGGTGAGAAATTTGGATTAGGTGATTTCTGAAGAGATTTTGAGCAGGTGGGATTCAGTTTTATGAAAGACTGCATGAAGATACCCTCTAGAGTGGGTTCTTGAGTTCTCCTCTTGACCTGCAGAAGGGAGGGATCGACTCTTGCTGCAGACCAGGAGATCCGCCATGGGAGCAAATGGAAGTCAGGCTAAAATTCCAGGCAAGACGCTTTATCAGTGAGGAAGCTCCAACTTTCCTTACCCTCTCAGTGCGCCCAAGAGGGCACAGCGGGGAGAGGGGAGCAGGAAAGCAGAAGGAGGGAGGACTCGGCGGGGCCCTCAGCAGGGGAAGGTGAAATTAAAATAATCAATAGTTGAGGGGCCAACCTCTGTAATGTTTCCCGATGAGTTTGCTGACTCTTTCTGCAATTCCTTTTGTCTCTCCCCAACCTTCCTCTCACACAGGGTAGTCTTTACCCACCCGCAGGAATAGAAGGGAGGCAGGTCACAAAGACTTCTGGATTATAAAGGCCACTGGCTTCTCACAAAAGAGCAGCAAACATTGTGCGCTGGTTGGGCCTCTGCTCTGACCCTTCGGCCCTTTTCTATGGCTGTCCCTTGATGGGCTGTCAGCTCTCTGCTGCATTCCTGAAGTGAAGGGCTAGGAGGCCGGGGCACAGCTAAAAGCTCAAAGACCATCTATTGCCACCGCCGATTTACATGGGTGTGTAAGCACCTTGCACAGGGCCTCTGCTCACCGAGATAAGATCTGAGCCTTTCCCGTCGTCCTTCCCCACCTCTTTGAGAGACCAGAGCCTTCAGGGCCAGTGCTCAGATAACCAACCTGCAGTGTCCCTCATTTGCCTTTTCTGGTGCTTACAGAACAATAAGAAAGCAAGGTTAGCGTGCAGAAGGGCCTGGCCAGCCCTGGCCCCTGGGGGGGAGGGGGGGTGCAGGTTCCGAGGGGCGGAGCCAGCTGCCCAAGTTCTCCCTCCATTGGTTAGGCTCAGCAGGTAACCCGAAGCTGCGCCAAGAGGTGCATAAATAAAGACTGAACCTAGTACCACCTCCTTGAAAGGGGCTGAGTCCTTCTTCACCTTTGCCTTGGAAAAACCAGTTTCTCTCTCCTCTATTGTCTGTTACCTACTCCTAAAAGTTCAACTGAACCCCGCCGTGCTCCCAGCCCTCTCCTGCAGCTCCCTCGACTCCCTCTGCTCCGGCTCCACTTTCCTCTGCTTCCATATGTTCTTTTTTCTTAAAGGGAGAAGGACTCTTCGGGACTGGCCCCCGCCCTCCCTCAGAAACAGGCCTGCGGGACTGGACGCTACACAGTAAGTGTTTCCTCCTTCTTAGTCCCTGTCCTCCAACCTTAGGACTGAAAGAGCTTTCCGAGTCTCGGAATTCCTGTTCTTCCTCTCACACACATGAGTCCCTAGCCATCTCTTTGTTCCAAATTATCTTAGGAGAAATCTATTATTTCACATCAAGCTCAAAGTAGGCCCTGCTATCTGAAGGTACAGATACTCACACGTACAGGTGAGTCTGAAATCTGTGATGTGGGTGGGGCTCCTTGGAAAACCAGAGCCGAGTGCCTGCTCCCGGAGGATCACTGGACAGTAAGAGTAGAGCATGGACTGTGGGAAAAAAGCCAAACTCACCGGAAGTTGATTATCAGCTTCTTCCAAAGCTAAAATAGGGGTACCTGCTACAACCTAGCCAAATCCCCAGCCAGCTCTATGTTTTGGGGACAATTTCCAGTGATGTCAGGCAATCAGTGTCCCTGATCATGGGAACTGGCGTGGTATGGTGGGTACTGAGCAGTTAAGAACAGTAAGGTTACAGTTCTGTCTGATTTTGTGGAGATTTACCCAACTAGGGGCATGGGGGAGAGAGAGCTGGCTTTTCAGCACTGGGCTGGAGGGTAGAACAGCTATAAAAAGAAATTCAGGACCTAGTTCCATTCTTTGGTTCTCATGTCCAAGTTCGTTTTATTAAGAAGCCATTTGGGGCACAGTTCTGAGGGCACTGGGGAGCAGGAGAGCAGTCACTGGATGAACTTACTGCAAAGCCAACACAAGCACTATTGGCTTCTCTGACCCAGCCCTTCACTGTAGGTGGCCAGGCAGAAAGCACTGGGGCATTATGTTGACAAAGGCATGGCGGGCAGAGAATCTTGAACTCTGGGGTACGGGGTCTAGTGTGGGTCAAGCTCCTATACAGGTTCTAGCTCATCTTTTCTTCTCTCTGCCTGTAACAGCAAGTCTGCAGGGCAAGGGTGGATGATAAGAGCAGGAAGGGCCTACCTTTTCTGGACTCCCTAATGTCAATGCCACCTCCCGTTTGCATGGCCTTTCATGGTTCAAGTGCGTTTACAGACACCGTCATCTCCAGACTATGCACCCTAGAGGCTCAAAACCCCACACGAGGGTGAGACTCTGCACATTCCGACTGAGGACTTGAAGGATCCGGTGGACCACACCTGTTGAGAGGGTAAGAGTGGTGTGATGAGGGTCCGAAGGGAAACAAATGAACCCCTTTGCTGTCCAAGTTGGACTGAAATCCAAAGAGAAAGCCAAGAATCCTCCCATCCCGCTGTCTTCTGCCATCATTTATCAGAGCCAGCCAGGCTGGTCTTTCTTCCCCTGACTGTGAAACGGGCCACAGGCAGTGCAGAGGATTATAAAGTCTAGCTAATTCACAGGCGGGGCACGTTTCTCTCTCATGGTTGAGACTTGGGAGTATTTATGAAGAAGGCTGAGTGGGAAAGAATGGTCCAGGCTTCTTCTCAGTACCGAGATCCCTGCCCCCAGCACCCCTGTGTTCACCCTGACCAAGGAAAGCCACGCTCTTCCTCAGCAATAGAAGGAACACCCAAGCCCTTGTTTAAGAAGAGCCTTTATCAGAGGCCCTACCCCCCAGGGGCCTGGATCTTGGGGAGGAGCCACATTTTAAGTGAGTGTCTCCCTATATCGGGTCAGAACAAGCCCCAGGAAGAAAGTATTCCAAACAACAGGGTGGATCTGCCCAAACTCACCCAGTCTGCATGTTGGTGCTGAGAACAGCCTTTTATGGGGCTCACACTGAGCCACAGGCATGCCTGAACACAGCGAGGAAGAGGCCGGAACAGTGACTGAACAGCAATTGTTGCATGGGCATTGCTTTTAAGAGGTCAGAAAGCCTCAGATAGTCTCCAGCCTCCCTGTTTGGTTCAGCCCCTAAAAGCCAGGGCTACCTCCTCCCTCCCTACATCCCCCATGGTCATGCCCAAAGCATATATACTTGTTTCCAGGCAGATGTGACAAAGGATATGGAGTCACTGGAAAGCAGGCATCCTAGATGTGTTAGTAGGGGCGAGACCAAGGAGTCTCGCCCTCCTCTGCCCACCTCTACCCTCAGGAATGGGCCTGGCTCCAGCCCCGGGCATTCTGGTCTTTCCACAGCTCCTCACCCACCTCCTCCTGGTTTCACACGGCAAACGGGCCCACGAAGTGCTGTTTCTGCTCTTTGGATGGTGCATTCTGGAAAGGAATGCCCCCGCCCCTGCATTCCATCACCTTGGGAAGCAAGCTCATTATAGATGGATTTTTCCCTAGCAGTTTCAGAGCACCTGCTTCCCCCAGCCAGGACCAGCCACGTGGAGCTCAGTTTCGGCACACGCAGGGGGGCCCAGACAAAGGGAGAAGACAACTGGCGGCCCTACTAGGGATATGCAGAGAAGGTCCCCCAGGGGCTTGTCTGGGATGGCTGCTTTGAGGGTGAGAAGGCAGCCCCGTCCCCATCACTCACCCCTTTCTGCCTGTGCTGCAGGCACAGGGGTGCCTTGGTAAGCTGGCTTCCGCAGCCTCCCCTGCTGAATAGGACCCTGGGGAGGGAGGGCTGTGAGTATGCAGGTCCTCGAGGTTCCCAAGACTGTGTATCAAAGATGCCGCAGGCCTACGCACAGAGGCCAGGGTTTCCATGCGGCCCACTCTCTGGGAAAAAGAGCCCCAGACAATCCATGTGTTTCTCTTGTCCTTCATTCCACCGGAGTCTGTCTCATACCCAACCAGATTTCAGTGGAGTGAAGTTCAGGAGGCATGGAGCGGACACCGCAGCGGCAGCGGCTGCAGTAGCAGCAGAGAGTAGCTCTGACTTAGCAAAAGAAAGGCCCAGGGAGGGATGTGAGCCTTGGAGGAGACATCTGGGGCGCACCTCCTCTTGCAGAGGGGGTGGGGGAGGGCCGATGGGCAGATTGCACAAAAACACCACAGATGGGAGCCGCTCATTCCTTCTCGTCTCAAATGGATGCTCTGGAAATATGTGTTTTCTGTAACTTATACAAATTAAAAGTTGTCTGTCTGCTGGAAAGCCTGCCTCTGTGATTCATGCTGTGGGATGCGGACTCCCCGGCCTTCTAGGTCACCTCCCCTTTGGGCTAGATTGGAGACAGGAGCTTGGACAATGGCCACAGGCCCCTCTCTCTGGGGTCCTCCAGGCAGGTGGCTGGAACTCTGTTTGCAAGCTGCTAGGAGCCCCACTACCGCCAGCCTCCCCACAGCGCCGACATGACCTGCTGAACGGGGTAAAAAACTCCATTAAGATTTGTTTAAACCCGTTTATATTGTAATAAAATAAATGTAAATAAGATTTAAGTGAAGGCAGATTGCAGATATTTCAGATGCTATGCAAGATATATCTCATATAGTATGGGTGTAAATTCTGCAAAGGTTAACGCACTTAAACATACTTGACACATAAAAACGTCAGATCCAACATTAATCATTTACCAATTGTAATTGCCTTTATATGGGTCTCTTCTCCCTCAGACATATGCTTAAAACACCAGGCTTGGTAGAAACCTGGGAGGAAAAAAACAAATAATACTTCTCAGCTGTCAGGGTCTATGATTTGCTTTGATAGATTTAGTGCTGATTTCATTGGCTTTACAAGCTTGTGTGATTATTTTTTTTAATTCTACATCTCTCCTTTAAGGAGGGGGAAGGCGGTGGGGAGGAGGCAGAGACCCCAGGTCCCAAGAGAGTCCCTCCCAGGTGTGGAGGAGATGGCCAGCTCTTTGTGTTCATTGTCTCTCCCTCAGGTAAAGGGGGTCTCCCTCAGGGAGCCAGTCGAGCTAAAGAGGCAGACTCGGAACAAAGCCTTGCTCTGACAAGTCTTCAGAAAAACCGGTTTTCACCTCCAGAATGTGCCCCAGGCAGCAAAACTCAATAGATACCCTGGCTGAGTGGTGCTTCATCTTAGGAACCACTTGTAAAGAAGATTCCAGCTTTGCAGACTACCTGTCACTTGGGTCCCTCCCCCAGCCAGTGACCTCAGAGGGGAAGGGCTTCTTAACCCCCTCCATCCCTTCCCTGGAACTCTGCCCCTGAGGAATGAAGAGTTCCCTGACTGATGGCCAGAGCGCAAAGGAATAAGCATTCCAACAAAGTATCGCCTGCTTCGAGTCCGTATGGATTCAAAACGTCGTTCTTGTCACACTCGCCTCCCCATTCAGAGCCCATGAGCAACAGAAGAATGATGAGGCCAAGCCTTGGGCATTTTTAAAAAGGATGTTTACCCACAAAAATTATGCAGTGAACGGGGTTGAGGGTGGGGTAGGGGGGTACTCAGGCGAATTAACCAGCAAATACCTTCCATTCAACTTTCTGAAAGAACAAAAGGGGCGCACAGCAGAAGCGATGTGACATTTCCATTTGCAGCTTGGTTTGAGTCCTATGACCTGAATTCTTTTCAAAGAAAGCGGTGTGTGTACATGTGCGCATGCGTGTGCATGCATGTATGGATGCGCGCGCGTGTGTGTGAGAGAGAGACAGAGACAGAGAGTGAAAGAGAGAGAGATCAAAGTTCAACGGGCCCACGCGGGGACCAGAATTCAAACTGGTGGCCAGAGCCCCTCCTGTCAAGCATCAGCCTGGCCACAATGCCTGCACTACAAAGGACAGGTGCCTTGCTGGACCCCCACGTCCCCCAAATCCCACTCAAATGCAACCTTCACAGCACAGACACAGGGCTCTCTATTTCTAACACCAAGGTCTACACTGTCCCCCTCCTCCTGCCAGCACAGCATGGACTGTCTGTTCTCACTGCAAAGGGAGAAAACCCTGAGCCTGGCCTGGAGCAGCGGGCCAGGAAAGCCAGTGTGTGCCTCGAGCCGGAGCAAACTGCCCCATCCATCTTCCCCGTCCAGCCCAAACTATTTTATGTCTCATATCTTCATTGCAAAGCATGGCTCGTCGAAACACAGCACAGAGAAAGTGATTTAATCAAAATTCCCTTGCAACAACAACAACAGAAAAACAATATTGTCCTGCTTTCTTTATTCATGATCTTTTATTGAGGCGAAAGGCAAGTATCACTGAGCCAAACCTGAATAGACAAATATATACAACCGCTGGTAATTTAATATTTTGTGCTAATGGTATACACTGTAGATACAACCCGAGAGGAGTAAATTACAGTCCTATCAATAATACATCGCATCTGGGCTCCAGTTTCCCAGTTCGCTTGAAAATGTGTATTGGCAAAAGGCTCTCCGAATATTAAAAGCCATGCATATAATGAGGCAGTGGATACAGAAGCTAGACAGTCCCGTAGGACTGTCTCCTGGTCTTTGTTATCAAGGTCCTTTCTGGGGGAAATATCCCACGTTGAAGCTCCTAAAGCCGGTGCTAAATGAAGCTATCCTGCCCACATTCTTGGCAGATTTCTGGGTGAAGTTTCAATCCCAGAATAACCTACAATCAGGACACCCCTTTGCCAGTCTACGCAGAGCACTTGCATCCATTCAGATGCCTCCGGTCTCTGGTCAATGTCTAGAGTCTGCTGGGGTGCTCTACCCTGATGGATAAAGGAGCGCAGGAGACTCCCCCTGCAGACAGCAAGGTCGGAGAGGGAAAAACCACGTGGCTTCAGAGCTCCCTCTCCTCATCTTGACCCCTGCTTCTCCAATTGTGTGTGGTCCTCCAAAAGAAAGGAAGAATGGAGGGAGAACTGATGATGGGCAGGAGCCAACCACCTGGAAAGGATAAGGGATTTATTCAGGAATTTAAAATGCCTCCAAGTTCTTAAAACTCAGTGGACCCAAATTCCCTTTCACCTCCCACCAGGAGAAGCTAATGGTGGTCTTATCTGAGAGTGAGGAGGGAAGTATTTATATCACGGCAATATTAATATCATGGACAAATTAGGTTATGGTTTGCAAGAGGGCTAGTTAGTGCCACAGCCACATGCTGGTCCCTGTCTTTGGCCTCCCCTGATCAAGGAAGTAATGAGGAATCAGATGGCCCAGCAGAGTCAGTACCTTCCTTATCTCTTTTTTGATCAGACCCTGTAAGAAGGAGGAGAGCCCAGGAGAGATAGGAGACTGTCGGGAGCTTTCCGGCAAAAGGGAGGGGATGCAGACTGTAGCCCCAACCTCAAGCTCAGAGATGAAAAGGCCTGGCCCAGACACCAGTTCATTAGTGAAAATAAAAGCTCCCTAAATGATAAGGAACTGACCAGGCTTTCTGGAGAGAGGTACTTTTGCATCAAAGAAAAACAATGAGAAAAATTCCTTTTGTCTGGAGGCAAGAAGCATCTGGAAGTCTTGTCACAGCCTCCCTCCCCGCTACACCCACCTTCAATTCCTTTTTGCCTCTTTGGAGGAAAATCTGGAAGGCTAGATTTCTTTGCTGCAGTCAGATAGCAGGGCTGGGTAGGACACCTGGTGGGCAGCGGAGGAATTGCATCCATATTTAATGTCTCGTGTCGCTATCAGAGTCTGAGGAGGGAAATAACTAGGCAAGCAGCTCCCGAGGGCATGTGGTATTGAAGTGGGCTTTATATATAGTAGCAGTTGGATAGATACATACCAACCTACATTTCCGTTATATCCAACTGAGGTTGGGAAGAATTGGGGGCTAGGAATAAATATAAACAGGTAGAACCCATAGATAAACAAATACACACTATGCTTTGCCATACAAGTCCCTCATTATTTAAACTTAAAGTCATATTGAAAACAAATACCACCCCAGACGAAGCTAAACAACTAGGAGAAGTACCCCGAAGATAACTCGCACCAAAGGTAGCCTCACCGTGACTGCACAAGGCTCATAGTGGTTCCTTATTCTCACCTAAGTGCCTCCCCAGCAAGAGGCAGCACTTTCTGAACCAGTGTGTGAAGTGTTTAAGAAGGGTCAGATTCGATCTGCTGCCAATTTGATCTGACTAGGGGACTTTGGGCCAGCCATTTAACCTTTCTAAGACCCAATTTCCTTATCTGTCAAGGGGAAATAACCAGATACTGCATGCTTTGTGTATATTAAATCACTGAATGCTTCCAATCACCATATAAGGTATATGCTCCCAATACCATACCATATAAGGTATGACTGATATTCCACCTTTATAGATAATAAAACTGAAACAGAGAGAGTCTAAGGGACTTGCCTAAGGTCACTTGGTTTGTGAGGAGCACAGATGAGATCCAAACCTGGGCTCCCTAGCTGTGGAGTTCACACATGAGACTGTCACTCTATCCTATCTCTTAATGTCAGTGTGAGGATTAGATAAAATAGTGCAGGCAAAGGGCTTAGCAAGTGCCTCGTAGAATCTAAGGACTCAGAAATATTATTTATTATTGCAAACTCAGTATTCAGAAAAACTTTCTTTAAGAAGCTTGTGTAATGCCCCCCGACCAGGAATAAGTAGCTATATGCACATCTTTGGCTTCCAGCAACTCAACATTAAAATTTTGGGTCGATCTAGTCACAACTATGATCAAACTTAGCTTCTAGAAGAATTATCTCCTCCTATCACCTTTATTATAGCTGATTTTCGTTTTTTAGCTTTACATTCAGTATATGTATCATACTGTGAGATTTTTTTCTTTTTTTGGGGGGGAAATAGGCGCGGCATAAATCAGAAATAAATAATCATTTTTCCAGAAAAAAATGCCATTTCAAATTTTTAATACATTTTCCCAGATGCAGGTGGAAAGCCTTCATGAAAAAGAAACCGGAGAGGCGCTAAAATAAAGAAAAAAGTTTTGAGCTCCCAAGAGAGTGGGCCAATCAAAGAAATAAATCAAGAAACCGAAAACAGTGCTCAGCGAGGAGGCTGCTGTAAGCTCAGCATCCTAAAGCCCACATTTGAGGCTTTGAGGAGCAGATTCATACTGAAACGATGCCTTGTACGCCCATTAATAACATGTCCAAAGCTGGAGCCGCTGTGATACCGCACATGCTGTCTGCAGGCTGGAGCTCATTTTCTAAGAGTCTTCAGAGGTGAGAATGGGGACAGGAATGCCACTCAGACCCCCCAGGCACTGGACTTTCAGACCACCACTCCCTCTTAGACAGTCAAGCTGATTGAACGAAGTAGGAGGGCTGTGGCTGGAGACTGCTCACCTGGTAGTTGCACCAAGGAAGGCCTTGGCCAAAGCTGGACAAACAGCAGACCACGGGAGAAAAATGTTTACAGAATGCACTCCTTTTGCCTGGTTGCCTTACCCTGTGACCATCTGTCTTCTCTGAAGAAAGCGAGGCCAGGACAAAGCAAGAGTCCTTTTGTATAACATAACCATATCAATTACATTTCATTACTGCACCATTATGGCACATTGTGCTATAATCCAACTGTTAATGGCCTCACCTGAAAAGCCCACATCGCTCCCCTTTGCCCTCCTGAAAGCTTAGCTTTTGGCTAAGTCACTTTACCTACGATAATTATGTCCCGACTCCCTTTCTCAGGAAAGCCCATGCCAGTAGCGGCAGCAATTTCCTTTGCGCCTGCGATGGGGCTCTGTGAAACATTTCTTGCCACTTGGAGGTTAATTTTTAAACGTTTCTATAGATTAATAAACCCGCAGTGCTCCTTTAATGTGCATACAAGTCACCTGGGAATCTTGTACAAACGATTCAGCAGAAGTAGGATAGAGCCTAAGATACTGCGTCTTTAACAAGATCCCAGGTGATGCCATAGTAGTGCCAGGAGCACCCTTGGAATAGAACTCCAGTGTCTGAGATTCACAGCCCAGTTTCCTCACCCCACTCCTCTCATCTCAACAAAAGGCCGAGATCCACATCTCAGCTTGGCTCTGCTCTTTTTCCTCAAGTCATTGGCGTCTTAGCCACTCTGGGGAGACAGGAGAGGCCCAGAGAGCGTGTAATGGCAGCCCCAGGCTCTGACACGTGATGAAGTCAGAGTCTTTTCTGGCCATGAAAATGGTCCAGGTGATCCCTACCCATGAACCCACAGCAGTTTAGAGTACTAATAGTACCCCCAATGTCTAATATAGGAGGTAGTTTATTTAGAAATGAATTTTTGTGACCCAGAAATAAGATGAGACAACTTTTCGTGTCTTAGCTAGTGACCTCTGATCTGGGACAAGTAACCACGAGTATAGACTTTAGCTGCCACAAAAGCCGTAGTTAAACTTAGTGAGCAATTTTCAGGATGAATGAAGAGAGAAGTCAAGTCATTTACTAAATACCAAGATTCTCAGCACACCTTGAACTGACCTATTTCTTCTGCCTCTTAATCTAGTGGAATTTTCTAGCGCCGTGCTAGGAACCTTCTGCTTTCTTGCTGACTTACCATGTGACTTCCCATTGCCCTAAAACTCAATGTCTCAATTCATTTTTTTTTTTTTTTGTAAAATGGGGACTGTGGAGCTGAAAAAATTCAAAAATTAAATATTCAGTACGACCATGAATTACAGAAGTACACTCAAGAAGTTCAGCCCCTTTGTCAGTGTTTCCTAGAGAAATGACTACCACAGATAAATGACTGTTCTGCAGTGACTTTGTTCTGCAGTAACATGGCGGCTCATGTGGTCAGTGACTGGAAAGAACCCAAGCCAAAGCAGGACAGATTTGAGTGCAAACCTAGTCCCTGCTCTTAGGTAAAACAGTGAGCCCATTTGCTCTTCAGTTTACCCAAAGGTATGAAGCAAATCATGATCTCTACCCCTCAAGATTATTATAGGTACAAAAAGTGCTTGGTGAATGATAAATAGAAAAATGAGTGTGTTTATGCATCCCAATGATAGTAGGACATAGAGAAGACAAATGGCAGCAGGATCACAATTGCTGAGGCGAGACTGAGGATTGAGAGCCCTGAGATTATAACACACAAAAGGACCGGAAGCCTCAACAAACTAGAGATCTAAAACCAAATGGCTGGGGGCGTCTTGGTGGCTCAGTCACAGTCATGAGATCAAGCTCTGAGTTGAGCTCTGCACTGGGCATTGAACCTGCCTAAGATTCTCTCCCCACCCCCCACCCCCCGTCTCTACTCCTCTCCCCCTCGCTTGTGCATGTTCTCAGCCTCTCTCCCTTCCTCTCTCTCTCAAAAGGAAAATATACATATATATGAAACCAAATGGACAGGTAGGTATCTGAACATTCAGGACCAAAGGACAGAGTAAGCAAATCATCCATGGGTCCAAATGGATGTTGGAGGTATAGGTTGGCACAGGGCAGGCACACTGTGACCAATAATCAGAATAAAGTAGTGGTTTAGCACATCAAATGCACACAATGTAGAGATTTAGGAAGATGGGTTTCCTGAAGTCTGGGTGAGGAAATGAGTCAGAAAGCCAGGCACGCTGGTGGGTAAGAAAGGCACCTGCTACAAGAAACAAGCAACAATAGGCTAGGAGTTGACCTTGCTAGAGACAAGTGTCTGGCCCAGTCAAGAGTTCCTCACTCTTCCTATCAGGGCAGGGACAGCTCAGAGCCTGTAGATACAAGCAAGGAGTATCGGTGTCTGGCTGGATTGTAAAACTGAACAACAGAGCAGAAACTGACAACAGATTCTGACACAGCACCATTCACGTATTCCTGACCCACATTCATTTTGTCAAAAGATGCTTTTCAAAATTGAGTCTTTATTGAGAAGACATGCACCTAACTCTGATTTGAACAGGAGACATAGCTGCATGCAAAATAAGAGGTTAGAGAGTACCTGCTTTATACCATGATTCTATATCCAGGAGCAAAGCACCCTGTTTTGTATTCATATTCTGTGTTCCAGATAAATTGTCAGGTCCTTCTGCCAGATTTTTATGGATAATTAGAAGGTTGCAAGAAGCAGATGTTATGAAACTATCTGTGACTAGTTCTTAATGGTGGATGACAAGAACCCAGCACCATTTCTTAATTACAAGAGACATAGCAAGGCATATAAAAAAAATCGAGGAAGAATTTGTGGAAGCCTGACAAGCTATCGAATGGTTAATCACCCACATTGAACCTGAACGTTTCCTTGCTATGCAATTCAGAAATATAGATCCCACCAGCCTCTAGCTGAATAATTTCATAAGTTGTGCATTCTCCTGGATCGCTTCATTTCAGGTGTTAATAACTAAAATATGAGTTTCCTGCCTAAAATAGGTGGCCTCCCTGGTTAACACTGTTCTGACAACAACATTGCATTTTATTAAATATAGACGCTGTTTTTGCTACATCAGAGCCTATTCAGTAGGATAAATGTAGGGAAACTGGGTTCTTATCCCATGAAGATGAGGGCAGCAATTAACATTTTGTAAGAACTCACTCTGTGGCAGGCAAAGCATAAACTTATTTGCCATGAATCATACATGATCCTGGCAACTCCAAGTATTTTATTAGCCCCATTTTATAGAAAAGGAAACTAGTAATAATAACAATGATAGCAACAAAAAAACACCATCAGCTACCACTGCTGGGAGCTGTTGCATACTTAACTATGTCCTCACATTCTACATTTGCACACAGCATCTCATTTAATAGGACTAGAGCCAGGACTGCCTGGGTGGCTCAGTCGTTGAGCGTCTGACTTTAGCTCAGGTCATGAACTAATGGTTGATGAGTTTGAGCGTTGCGTTGGGCTCTGTGCTGACAGCTCAGAGCCTGGAGCCGGCTTCGGATTCTGTGTCTCCCTCTCTCTGTTCCTCCCCCACTTACACTCTGTGTCTCCCTCTCAAAAATAAAGATTTAAAAAAAATGTTTTTTAATATCAGATCATGAACTTGTGGTTCATAAGTTCGAGCCCCACATCTACCAGCACAGAGCCTGGAGCCTGCTTAGGATTCTGTGTCTCCCTCTCTCTCTCTGTTCCTCTCCTGCTGTCACTCTGTCTCTCTCTTTCAAAAATAAATAAAGAAAGATTTAAAAAATTTTTAAGTAGGGCCAGAGCCATAATTATTTTTATTCCCATTTAACAGAGGAGGAAGCTAGGGTTCCAAGACATTTTAAATGTAAAGTCAGAATTCTAACCCGTCTTTCTGACTCTGAGTATAGTCTGCTTAACCCCTGGGCTACTGCCTTCATTTGGCTGCACGACTATTATGGGCTGAATTAAGTTCCCCCAAAATTTATCTCTTGAAGGAAGTGCCTGCAACACGTTCTGGCTGAAAAAGGTGAGCTATTCAGAAGTCAGGCATTTCCATGAGGACACTGCATTAGATTTCCAGCACTGCTATAACAAAGTACCATAGAGTGGTTAAATGACAGAAATTTACTATCTCACAATCGTGGAGGTTAGAAGTCCAAAATCAAGGTGTCCACAGGATTGTTTCCGTACCTCAGAATGTGACCGTATATTGAGACAGGGTCTTTAAAGAGGTAATTAATGTAAAAAAAAAAAAAAGCCATATGGATGGGCCCTACTCCAATATGATTATAAGAAAAGAGATTAGGACACAGACTGGCACGGAGGCAAAATCATGTCGGATGCTAAACTGCCTAAGCCACACGAGCATCCCTGTAAAACCTAAGAAAAATTATTTACAGTATATGTACATGGAAATTTAACAGTTGTTTAGGTGGCAAGTTTATGAGTGACTTCTTTCCTTAGGCTTTTTGTGTTTTTTGCCTTTTTAATACAAAAATGAATATACTAACTTTTATAACCAGAAAACAATTATTTGAAAAAAAGAAGCTAGCATTTCTCGGCTAGGAAGCAGAGAAACTGAGTCATTCTACTGTAGGGGCTTTATCATTTTTAACTAGATGATTATTCTCCTTTTAAACAGTTTTCTATAATATTACAAATGGTTCTGCGTTAGAAATGTAGATTATTCCATTTTATCAATTCTTTAAATTGTTAAGATTGTTCTTCTAACTACTTGTGATACCTTTTTAAAGGCTAGTAGAAAAATATATAGTAGACCAGCAATAAAAGTGAACAATAACTCTTGATTTTTTGAATTCTCATGAAAAAATCATACTGTGGAATAAAATAAGTTTGAAAGAGTAAAAATATTTTAGCCAGCACTTAAAAAAATTTTCCCCTCATATTGGAGTCCAGAGGTGGATAATCTTTTTTTGTAATGAAGTCCCACCATCTCCTCTGTATTAAAGCTACAAACCTTCTTCCCAGAAAAAAAAAAAAAAAACAATAATAATCACACAGGGAGATATTGGCCGTCTGCAAACCAGGTAAAGAGGCTTTGAAAGAGCCAAGATGTCAAAGATCCTTACTAAGCATAACACCCCACTTTTGCTGTCTCTTTAACATCCTACACCCCCCTGGACAATTTCATCAGGTGCTTTTTTCCCCGTGGTCCCATGGACTATCAATGCTCCTCATGCCTCAGTTTCTCCTATTCTTCTCATCTTTTCTTTTGTCTTTCCCTGAGCTATTGGCAAAGTGAAAGTCTCAGGTCAGAAATAGTGGGGAGTGGGCTTGGAACAGGTGTGTACATAAGAGCCAGAGACGTAAGCTCAATGGGAAATCACAGGGTGGGGCTTCTTTTATTATTATTATTATTATTATTATTATTATTTAATTTACATCCAAGTTAGCATAGAGTGCAATAATGATTTCAGTAAAAGGCGAAAGATTTATGCGATCTGAAGAGAAACCAGAGTACTGATTTCAGGAATAGAATTCAATGATCCATCCCTCACATATAACATCCAGTGTTCATCCCAACAAGCATCTAGTGGAGCTTCTTCTTATAAGGAAGAAAAACTTTTTCTTTTCTCCCTATCTAAATTCTTCTAGGCAGTTAAGAGAGGAGGTAAAAATCTCTTCTTAAGTGTGTTGGGCCTTGATTCTCTTCAATCTTTAAATAAATCAACTTGCCAGAATGACACATTCTGGGGTGGCCTGCCCTGAACCCCATCAGTTACCTCCTCTGAAACTTCCCTGGGGCTTTCACATATTAAAAGCTGAGCTGGAATCTGGCTCCATTATTTCACTGAATTAATTTCTTAATCTTGAAAACAGGTCAGTTCAGTTAAACAGTTGTACCTCATTTTAGAAGGTGATGATACAGCTGGGCTCCCAAAGTTAGGCCAGCATTGAGTGAGAAATCAGGTATTTAATAAGGCATTTCTGTGGAAACAAACAAAATAATGGTTAATAATTGGAACAAATTATAAACCAATTCCTGAGTTGGAAGCGTAACCAATGGAAAAGATTTCTAGATGTCAGCTTTGAAGCGTCTTTAGATGGACTGAGGGCAGACAGTGGCAATTTGACAGATTTTCCCAGTCTGTAATTTGAAGGCCTCTGGTGACTTCTTAGAGTGGCCCACACAGCCACAGGAGAAAGACTGTCCACTCATGAGTTTTTGTGGTGAATTCTCTGAAGCATCTATCAAGTTGGCCAACGTTAGCCTGCATGGCTTCGTTAAAAGGGCAGTTTTAGCTCTCAGTGATTCTAAGTCAGAAGGGTAGAAAAAAAATTAGAAATGTTAGTTTGTAGAGTTAGAGCCAAATATTGGAGGAAACTAAAAGAATTCAGAATCTAGTCCAATTTACAGAGAGAAAAAAAAAAACCTCGGGGCTCCTGGGTAGCTCAATCGGTTAAGCATCTGACTCTTGATTTTTGGCTCAGGTCATGATTTCACAGTTCATGGGATCAAGCCCCATATGGGGGTGTCTGCACTGACAACAGGGAGCCTGCTTGAGATTCTTTCTCTCCCTCCCTCTCTGCCCCTCCCTTCCTCTCTCTCTCCTCTCTTTAAAAATAAATGAATAAATATCTTTTAAAAGACTCTCAAACCTTAAAAGAAAAGAAAACCTCAAAAACAATGAACAGAACTAGAATTTAATCTCCATAAATGTGTATTATAATTTCTATTGATACATCATTTTGTTCTCTACCATCACCCCCATTTCCATCAAAGATAGCTATAGACTAGCTTGTTTGCAAAAAAGTAGGTGTAATTTTAGTAAACTTGGCTTGATTATTTATATAATAAGAATAGTGATTGACAGTATAGAAGTTGTCCTGTTTTGTTTTTAATTTTTTTTTAACATTTTTTCATTTTTGAGAGTGAGATAGAGTATGAGTGGGGGAGAGGCAGAGAGAGAGGGAGACACAGAATCTAAAGCAGGCTTCAGGCTCTGAGCTGTCAGCACAGAACTCTATGCGAGGCACGAACCCACAAGCAGTGAGGTCATGACCTGAGCCGAAGTCGGACGCTTAACCAACTGAGCCACCCAGGCGCCCTGACAATATAGAATTTTTTAACCTGTTTTGCTGGAACATTTTATTAGGAATGTCAGATTGGACTTTTAAAAGCCTCTCAAGACTAGGAAGCCAAGGCAAGGACTTGCCAGCAGACTTGACTGCAAGATTTAGGTTACTTCCTATCCTTTTAAGGTCCCAAAAAATATACTGAATTTCTGCACTCGCCAAGAAGTCACCTTTCTTTCTCACCTAGTAATGTGCTGGAATCCCTGTAAGTAAGGTACCAAGCCATTTTTTTTCCAAGGGGCATTGTTATTTCCAGTCACCCTTAGTTCCTTCAAGCTGTCTGCTCATATCTGAGTCTTTGTATATCTCTCACAAATATGACATTCCAGTATGTCTTATTACAGTATGTCTTATTACACGAAAAATGGATTTTTAGTGACCTTATGCAAATAACTGTATTGCCATGAAAATCAGAATACTCACTGCGAGTTTATGAATTCTAGAGACATCTAATAAGGAGAAAAAGAGAAAAGTTTTATCTTTGTTCACAAGGGTATATATTCCCAATTGTTCTAAGTCATAGGTAGCTTAAAAGAACAGAGAAGAAAGGTGTCCCTAAATGTGGAAAGCAAAATATTTTTTTGATTGGCCATGTTTTAAAAAAAATTATAAAAAATTATAAGCATACTCCTCAGTTCATTCAGTACAATATAATTAATATTTGTTGTGCTTGAATCTCATTATTCTATTAGTTCTGGAAATTCTTACTCAGTTCAGTTTTCTGATCTTAAAGTTATCAGAAATCTGTATTCTAGAGCAGTTTCCATAAGTCTTCTTGAAGATGAAGTACTTTTGCAGGAACACTTTTGCAAAAGCATCAGAGAAACAATAGCCATCTATAAATGACAAAAGGCTTAAAAATAGCCATTATTAAAGATCTGATAAAAGTCTACTACAATGCACTTGACAAGCAAATCTATTTATATTTGTGACACATAACATTTTAAGATAACTGGAATTATGACTGATAATGTTACACCAGGACATAATAGATTTCTAGAAATTTCATACAATTTGTAGAATACTGGTAACACATACCAAACAATACAAAGAGGGCGTGGGTGGCTCAGTCGGTTAAGCGTCCACTTCAGCTCAGGTCATGATCTTGCAGTTCATGAGTCTGAGCCCCGTGTCTGTGCTGACAGTCAGAGACTGGAGCCTGCTTGGGATTCTGTGTCTCCCTTGCTCTCTGCCCCTCTCCCATTTGCTCTCTGTCTCTCTCAAGCTCGCTCTTGCGTGCTCGCGCTCTCTCTCTCTCTCTCTCTCTCTCTCTCTCAATCACACACACACACACACACACACACACACACACATACACTCTCAAAAATAAATAAACATTTAATAAATACAACATGAAAAATGCTTAATATTACTTTTTTTTCCAGTACTCTCTACATCCAATGTGGATCGAACACATGATCCTGAGGTCTCAAGGGTCACGTGCTCTACCAACTGAAGCACAGCTAGATACCTTATTTGACCATGTTTTAAAAAGTCTCTTTGAGGGGCGCCTGGGTGGCTTAGTCGGTTAAGCGTCCGACTTTCGCTTAGGTCATGATCTCGCGGTTTGTGGGTTCGAGCCCCGCGTCGGGCTCTGTGCTGACTGCCAGCTCAGAGCCTGGAGCCTGTTTCAGAGTCTGTATCTCCCTCTCTCTCTGATCCTCCCCTGTTCACGCTGTCTCTCTCTATCCTAGAAAAAAAAAAAAAGTCTCTTTGATACTTTTGACAAACTTTTCAAGTTCTAAATAAAGTCCTTTTGATTTTGAAATAATTTTGGGAATTTTTTAAAGGGTCCCTGGAATATCTCAAAAGATTTGGTCTCTCTCCTTATAAAATGGAAGATGTTAAACTAATTATACTCATTTGCTATTTAGAACTTGATTTTGAGAAGTTTGTCAAAAGTATCAAAGAGATTTTTTAAAACGTGGTCAAATAAGGTCATAGGTCACTGTGAAAAATACTTGGTTATACGTTTAACCATAGTGTCAGTTAAAGACTTTACAGGGAAATTCGGAAAGCTAAATAGTTACTTTTTTAAAACCTTTGTTCTTTTAATAGAGAATACTCAGCTTTCTTAAGTAATCAAAGATCCGATAATGATAAGAAATTATTTTGACAAAGTACAAAATCTTTGGTTTTTAGGCAGATTAATTTATTTAATTTTGTAATGTTTTTATTTATTTCTGAGAGGGAGAAAGACAGTATGAGCAAAGGAGGGTCAGAGAGACACAGAAATACAGCATCTGAAGCAGGCTCCAGGCTCTGAGCAAGCTGTCAGCACAGAGCCCGACGCGGGGCTCAAACCCACGAACCATGAGATCATGCTGAGCCAAAGTCGGATGCCCAAACAACTGAGCCACCCAGGTGCCCCTAGGCAGATCACTTATAAAGGTAAGGAGAAAGCTTTTACAATCTTTTATCAGGAGAAAACCAAGAAAACTTTTCCCCCCTCTTATCAGAGAAAAAATTAAATTCTAATTTTATACCAGATTATTTTTGATATTAAAATTCATTTAACTTAATTAAATTTATTTTAATCTTAGCTTGTTTGACTAAAATTCCTTTCCCAAGATTCCTTTCCTATAAATCTTCTACAACTTTCTTTTTCACATTCAGATTTTATACTAGGATTTTTCTTTCCCGTTTAAAAATAATTAGGGATGCCTGGGTGGCTCAACTCATGATTTCGGCTCATGTCATGATCCCATGGTCATGAGAGCAAGCCTGACATCAGACTCTGCACTGTGCTCCGAGCCGGCTTGAGATTCTCTCTCTCCTTCTCTCTGTCCCTCAGCGGCTCTCTTTAAACAAACAAACAAACAAACAAACACTTTAAAAACAATTAACCTCTCTTCAGGACAAAGTTTATTTTCCTTAACAACAAAAAAAATGCATTTCCATTTCTCATACTTAATTTTATTACAAATACACATCTTATGTTTTTCTCACATTCAGAGATGTTCCCTTTCTATTTCTAATGGCATTAATTACATATATAAGAGGGTTTTTTTTTACTCTTAAAAGCTTCATTTTTATTTAAAATAGAGAAGAAACAATTACAAACTATCTTGTATATTAGTATTCTGTCGGTTGGCAAATTTAGAAATACTTTTAGAATATCTAGAATCATGTTTTCTTATAGCAGAATTTTCAGCATGATACAGACATGTTTACTAATAGACTGTAACTATCTTTGGCATCTCTGTAAAAGAGAATCTGTGTTGAGTAATTATTGTTCTAGTATATTGTCTTATTTGGAAATAACCTAAATATTTAAGGACTTCCCACCATTAAATTTAACTTAACAAAACTCTAAGGGTGGAGGTATCCAAGGAGATTTAATAAACCATTTTTAAGTAGACATATCGTAAAACAATTATTACTGAAAAGTTCACCTGCAAATTTTTATCCCACTTACATTTATTTACTTGTTCATAACAGTCACACTTAGATTACTCGTGAAAATTTCATGAAACATTACAGCAGTTAACCATCATCTTAGGTTATTTTTCTTGCCAACAAAGTTTATAACAGAGATAACATGAGCTTATTTTATGTTTAGTAAACCGAGGTAGAATAAAAGAATTATACATAATGCTAATAACTCTAAAGAGATGTCTGTATTAATGAAACCAGCAAATTTAAACTTGCTTTATTTACCAAAACTTATCTTAGATCACATGAGCCTGAAAAGTGTTTGGGTTAGTTTTTATTATATTTCTGAAATTTAGAAATAGTTCAAAAGCATTTGTCTTTAAGCCAATTAAACAGAGCTTTTTTATAATTAACTTGGGCACCACCATCTACAGGTAGAAAAACGCCATATCTATCATGTACACATATAGGTATACATAGACAGACGGACACAGAGAACTGGTTGCTTTCATTTTAAAACTTTAGCCATGAATCTGGTACAAAACAAAACCCACTGGTTTATAAATAACTGTCTCTGGCAGACAGAAAAAGCTAAGGTTGCCCACTTAAAAGGTTTTTGCTAGTATTTGTGGAGAAGACTATTAAGATTTGTATTCGTCCTTGACAAATAATCTTAAGGATGCTATGCTCCAGAGCTTAGGCAAGAGAGCCTTTTTAGCAGTTTGTATTTTTGAAAATGCTCCTCCACCACTCCCAGCCCCTTTTCTGAATAGTTTCAGACCATTGCTTTAGTTACCTCCTGGGGTGTTTACATTTCAAAGACATTGTAAAATTTATATCTTCAAGCGATGGCGAAAGAATGCAAGTTTTCTCCTAGGTGTTCTGGGTAGATTTCTCTATTTTTCTCTATTATCAGAAGTCTAGGGTAATTACTATTTAAATTTCTCCTCTTTTTCTTAAGTGCGGGACAATTGTACTTCAATGTTCTGATTTTTCTTTTACAATATCTGTAAATGTCCAGAGGCAAATAGGAAAGGCGCTGAATGGACTTGGACTTGCTCTTGGAGTTATGTTTTTATTTCTCTAAAAATTCAAGTTGTAAATCAAGAATTGATTCTAACTTTTTTTGGTCTGCATTCTTGGAAGTTATCTTCAAAGAATTTGGTAGCCTTTTTCATTAAAACATTTAGGGTTAAGGGATGCCTGGGTGGCTCATTTGGCTAAGCATCTGATCTCAGCTCAGGTCTTGATACCAAGATTGTGAGTTCAAGCCCTGCTGGGGGCCTCATGCTGGCATGAAGTTTACTAAAACAGCAACAACAACAACAACAACAACACACACACACACACACACACACACACACACCACATTTAGAGATTAATGTGCCCACTCAGCCACTTTATTTTAAATCTTGTTTGTTTGTTTGTTTGTTTGTTTGTTTTAGGGAGAAAATCTCCAACTAAGATGGAAATTAAAAGATTTCTATATTTTAGATCTTCCTGGTTTCGTGCAGTATGCCTTTGAAACTCTATATGAATCTTTTAACAAAGATCTTTGGATGATCATCTTCTTTCTGAGTGTGCAGTTTAACCTTGGACTAGTTCACTTTAGGGGGGAAAGCCTCCAATATTGACCCTATCAAATCTTGAATACCAGCCTGCAGTTGAGCTATTTTCTGGTAATTTGTAGAAGGGCCTGGGAGACATTCTGGCCATCTGTTTCCTCTATGATAGGACATTAATTTTTAAATGTTTTTCTTTAAATTTGGTAGGATCTTTGGAAAATGGAGGTAAAAAGACCTTATAATTTAAAAAATCCCCTGTTGTCCAGGGGACATGAGTTCTTTGGGTGGAGTCTAGGGTATATCTGCAAAGAATATGTCACTAGGAAGACCTGAAGCTGGCAGAGCCTGATTACAGAGCCCCCAAAAAAGAAGTTTTATGTCTCAGTTTTATTGTCCATTCCAGATGCTTTTGTTAAATTAAGGGCTCTTAGTATTTACAGGAGTAAACTGTACATTCTGGGCTTGGAGATGAGACCAGAATGCTGTCTGAAACCCTATAGGGAAAGGGAAGCTAAAATAAGCATCTAGATGTTTAAGGGATTTTTCTGGAGAAGTTAGAGGAGTTTGATGAGCTAAGGGAACTTGCTAAGGAGCCAGGCAAGATTTTAAGGAGGTTTTGTGTTGCATGGGGGCTTCAATTTTTGTTCTCTAATTCTGTTGCTTCAACTTGTTAAGGGAAGCTCTAAGCCTAGCAGTTATATTTCTTTGTATTTATCTTTTTTTAAGTTTATTTATTTATGTGTTTTGAGTAGGGAGAAGCAGAGAGAGAGGGAGAGAGAATCCAACAGCACATAGCCTGACATGGGCCTTAACCTCACTCACCATGAGTTCATGACCTGAGCCGAATGTATCTACCTATTGTTTCATTTGATCTTTCCATGGGCACCCATAAGATCATGGTCTAGGATGAGAGCTCTCTAAAGCTTTTTTCTTCAAATCCAGAAGTCTTTCCAGTTCAAAAGATTCATTATTTGGTCATTGATGAGTAGGATCTTATTTTTATCTCAATAATGACTCAGACCAATAAGCCTTTTTATGGCTTACCCAAGGACACAAGACCCATCTCACGATCTAGTACAGAAGATGTAGCCCTCACGAGATCCAGAGAGTTCACTCTCAGAGTCAGCCTTAGAAAGCAAAGGCCTTCTTGTGACAGATCTTAAGAACTGTGTGGTAAAAACGGTGTGCCTGGTATCTCACAGGAATGTGGGATGCCTCCAGCCACAGACCCACCACTTTGTGATTGGGTCGACGCTCCTGGAATGAGGCTTTCCAGCATTAATAAAGCAATGGAAGTTGAGATGGCAAAGGCCTTATGGACAAACTCCCCTAAGAACAAGCACAGCTGGACAAAGCGAACTTTGCTTATGACTTTGTGTCTCAGAACCCCAGTCTATTCAACTAGCTGCCAGATGCACACCTAAATTTGTATCTTCTGGATAGTGGGGACTGGAGAGAACATTCTCAATGGTCACAAGGCCAAGTTCTCAGGACATAGAACAAGATGAAAGGAAAACCCTATCAGATCTATGGTTTTCCTCCTTACGATAAATAATGCAAAAGACAAAAACAATGATTATCTCTGGAGGAACAGAATCAGTAGAAATCGGGAGTATTCATTAAACTCTTTACCAAAATCGCTATGCCCAAGGAACTAGCTCACACAGACATTTTTTCCTGCTAAACTTATACACAGAAAATGTCTCTCACCACTCTTCCAGTAGACCCTGCAGGCAGACATCTCAGACACCGATGTGATACGAATTCTCACCTTCGGTCAGTGCTTGTCAGAGGTGCCAGGCTCTCTCAGCTGCAACATCGCTGTAGTGAGTAGTGTCCAACCAGGACATGGTCCTACTTTGGGCACCAAAACTGCAGGGAAGGAAAGTGTTTCCCTTCTTGTCTTCTAGGTTCTTTGTCTAGTCTAATCAACAAATCGACATACTTCAGATTAACAGAAGTAAACCAATTTAATTATATATGTATAAGGGCCCCATGAAGACAGGAGAGGTTCCCCAACAGTTGGGCAATTGAGGTTTATATACCACCCGGAGCTGAGAAGGAGGGGGAGGAGCCTGGGTCTTCAAAGGAGAAGAAAAGGATCCCCAGGAAGATGGGAAAAGCAAATGTTTGGCAAATGAATATTTGCTGTGCCCTACAAAAAAGTCTTTCTTATGTAAGAAAAAAATTTATCTTTGATAATACTCTTTTCTTGGTATAGGCTGTCTGGCTAAATTCTTTTAGGCAGTTGAGAAGGAGGTAAAAACACTCTTCTTAAGTCTGTTGGACCTTGATTATCCTCAGCTCAAAATTATGCACCTGCCAGAGTGGCAGACTCTGCACTGAACCCCATCATCCTTTTATCCCTAAGACAGTTTCTCAATTATCCAACAATTATTTATAAATTTATACATGTTTTTATAATCATTAATACATTTATATTCAACTTGACTTAAAAATTACACTGAACTAAGTATTATGCTGGATGCTGAGATAGAGTGCTTAAAACAAAAACAGGGTCCCTTGTTGCATATATAGTTATAAGGGGAAAAATAGTAATCAAATAATTAGAGTATTTATTGAACATCTGCTGTGTCAAATGACAAATGACCCTTTAGTAATGAGTTTGCTGTACTTTACTCAAGGGAAAGCATGGATTGGAGCAGTGCTGTTCCTCCTCCGGGGATTTCGGCTAAGAGTGAGCATCACATGGCATTAGAAGAGACAAGGCAAAATGGTGTGATTGGCTAGGAAGTCAGGGATTTCCTTACAAGGCTAATAGGTTCTGTTTGCCTGGGAAGGGAGGCTAGCCAAAGCCAAGGTAGAGGTTGTGATTGGCATTAGCCGTTCTTGAAGCTTCTCCAGAAGAGCAGGCTGACTTGGGTCTAGACCCTGGCATGCACTGGCACTGGGGTGGCGTCCATTTTGTGAGTCTCAAAATACAAGTTAACACTATCAAATTTAAAACAAAAATAGAGACTTTGAAGGGGAGGCACAAAGTTTGTTAGACTTTCTACAATATGTTTTGTTCCCGAGGCAAAAAAAAGAAGGAAATTTTTTTGATGCAAATACTCCAGGAAAAGACAGCAACACTGACTGAAAGCCACACCAAGCTATAAATGATTAAATCAGTCCTTTTCCTAGAGCTGAGTTTTCTGAAGAGCATGAAATCACAGAGGTAACGCAGCGCTGAGAGTAAGGGAAAGAACACAGCAAAGAGATGCTGGAGAACTCAAGACAAATGTTTGCTGCTTCTGTAATTTCGCCTGGGGCCAAGACTGACTGACGGTGCTACACTTGGTTGCAGGAAGTCTGTTAGCGTTTACCATGTTCCTACTGAGGAAAGAAAAGAATCTCAGAGCACCAGGCTCTAGGGAAAGATAAAAAAGCAACTTCCAAATGAAGAGGTCCTTCCTCTGCGACTTCAGAGAGCTTTCTTTTAAATTGGATAAACAGCTACACACCCAAAAATGATTAGCAGTGAAGACAGCTCTACTCAGACTACCTGTCCTTGTTTTCACCGCAGGAAAAACCAAATGCATTTCATTCTGCAACAGAAACGGATTCATAATGGGCAATTCCAGATGCATGATCACCTAATGTCCCATGGTTAAGTGTTCCCTCTGTACTGGGGTCCAGTCCCACTCCATGAGTCATTTCTCAGGTGTTTAAGTCTCTGCTGTAGATGACCTGGCCTTGTCCCAGAATCCCAGGGGTCCGTTTTGCAATTTTCTCACTGGGACTTTCCAAAAGTGCAAGGCTTACCACCACTAACACCTCTAGTACCACTCAGTCTGCTTGACTGTAGGACTCAAGCATCAGGGCCCTCGTACTCTTACCAAGACCTCCATGATGCTCATCCAGTCTGATTAACAGGTTGTCACTGATAGAGCAGGGCCAGTGTGAAACTGTGTGGGATATCTAGGTGACCCAGGTTTCTTTTGATTATAACAGAGGATGGAAAAGGAGGGAGCAAAACTATAAATATATACCAGTGTCCATTCCAAGTGAATATCAATTGTTTCTGATTCTTTTTTGATAGAGACAAAAAGAACGCATTTGCCAGTCAATACCTGGTGCCCACCGTGTCCATTTGTTGTAGCAAAAGGTAGATGCAATTGGACTTACTATTTGCTAGAGTTTTATATAATTCATTGTCATCTTTCAAGATCTGTCTGCTGCTACAGAGGCTAGATTGGCGAATTAAATGGAGATTATGATAAGGACCATGACCCCTGCATCCTTCAACATTTTAAGACCAGAGCTAATTCCTGCCATTCCCACTAGGATGTGATACTCTGATATTGTTTGTGATATACTATCTTGGCCAGCAGTGGAAATGGTGGCACAAGTCAAAGGATTTCACTTAGTCTTTCTCAATATAATAGCTCTTTCCTCTCAGGCCAAGGAACTAATGGATGGTTTTGCCAAATACCAAGTACATATATTCCCTTTACACATGTGGGAACCAGGGAAATGGCCTTTGGGGAAATCTGCAAACCTAATAAACACAACTGTGAGCCAGATCTGGGCCAAACTTCCAATTATTACCTGGCCTCCATGTGCTCCTACTATATCAGTGAGGACATGGTGATACTTCCAGTTCCTAGATATTTACTCGGATCTGGTGCTCAAGAGACCTTAAAATGTTTGAGTATTGCCCTTTCTGCAGTGGAGTAAATGGCTGCAATCTCTTTGGGGGGATAACTGGTAGACCCAATGCTATGCACACTTCTGTGGTGTTTCAGGTCCTTCCTCCTGGGGGCCCAGCCTCTCCTTCAGTGAATGAGTTCCAGACCCAAAAACTGGCTCATATCTGAAAACCTAGCAGGAATCATGATATTTTCTTGGAGTGACTTCTCCTAGCCTCCTAACCATCCATTCTTGGTTATCTATCTATCTATCTATCTATCTATCTATCTATCTATCTATCTATCTATCTATCTATATTGTACAGATTAGGCCATATCCTCGTTGGCTGCCCATATATTTTGCCACTCGGGGTGCTGTGTTCTATTAACATCTCCATAACTCTGCAGGTCAAGCACCCTTTGATGGTAGTCTTGCTGTTATTTATGATAATTGTACCCACCTGGCTTCTGACAGTTAAGCACTGCCACCTAACCACTGCTACAGGGTTTATCATCCCCACTGTCACCAGGAAGCCTATTTCTGCAGCATTATTTCCTATCTGCACACCCCTGCAGAGAACTATCACTTACCTTCTTATTGAGGCTGATGCCCCTCTCAGTACATTCTTTATGGTTCCTCTGGACACTTCCGTGGAACATAGTCATCCAGCCTTATGTATTATATTCATTCTAACACACCCACTTCTACAAGCTTTCTAATTCTCTTCTTCTACTACCTCCCATGTTAATTCTGGCATTTCTACCTAACTAGTGAGTCATCACTTTTGCCATACTTCTGGGAGATATCTTAGGAGTGTGTTTGTATCATCACCTGAGGTCCTTGCTAGGGAATTTTTTTTAAAAATAATGAAATGCTTCCATATCAATAAACTCCCTTTTATCTAAATTTGTGTTCTGCTTCCCCAACTTCTTGATTCAGAACTTCCAGAATATAATCCCATGCACTCTTTCCTGGCTATGTTCTGCAGTTCCTTTGAGAATACCATCTCATTCCTTCCCTGGCAGGCCAAGCATGTCTTTGCTTGAAGAACCTTCTGTGTCACCTTCATGAAAGGAATGAGTCTAATCCTTAATAGGAAAGAAGGGTCCTGTCATTCAGGCTCAGAGTGTTTAGAAAAATAGAGAAATTTAAGATTCTAGGAACATTAACCCAGATGTCCTCATCTCATGTCTCAGAGTCCCACTCTTTCCCAACCAGAACTTTAACTTTGGCATAGCTGACCTGCCTTTGATGGAAATGAAACTTTCTTGGAGCTTGGCTACTCTTCTGATTAAGTCCTGGGATGGGTCTTCAAAATTCTATACCCTTCCCCCTGCAGATGAGTGTCTCTATATGCTACCATGAGGAGATATAGGTGGGAGACGGTGTACATGTCTTCACTGAGACCCAGGTACAAATTTCAAGAGGATGACTGGATGAATAAAAAGAATGAGGCTGCACATCAGAGTCACATGTGGAGCTTATCAACATGAATTCTTGCCCTCCCTCTCCCACACTTCAACAATATGAGTTTATAAATCTTGGAGTGGAGCTTGGGAATCTTTAATATTTAGTAGCCCCTCAGGTGAACTTTATAGGTCTCTACTTGCATTATTTAATAAGACAGCCACTCAGTTTCCTGGCTACCCCCAACACAGCTACTGTTTTCTACTGAAAACAAAAGAAACCCAAACCTGATTGTACCAAAGTCTGGAAATAACTTTATGCATTACCTGCTTTATTTGTTCCTAGGATGCCCCATCCAGGGCTAACTTATACAACACTGGGTCTCCACAGGGGGTGGAGCAGAAGTGTAATGTCCTACCTAGGAAGCTATCAGGTTTGATAGGATGACAGGGACCATATCAGCAACAACATCTCCAAACTGCTTGCCTCAAAAATACAAGCAGTATGAGGCAGAGGGATACCAGGGCAAGAGGAAAATACCCAGGGTAGCCTCAGCGATTCATTACAGTCCCATGTGAAGTGAGCTCCCCATGTGTACCTCTTTGAAATGGGCCCTGTGGGATAATAAAATACAAACATTTGGACTTAGTCATCCCTGTTCCAAATACAGAGCTCCTAAAAACCTTGGAATCTCCTGAATGATGACAATATCTTTTGTATGCTAAAGGCATGACTTTGGGGGCGGGAAGAGGCACTGAATAACTTCAGGATAGGAGCTGGTGGCCAGGAACACCAACCAAGTGATTAGAGAGCTAGAACTTTCAGCCTCATTGACCTCCCTCCAGGGAGAGGAGAGAAGCTGGAGATTGGTTAATCAACAGTGGCTGGATCTATCATGGCTACATAATGAAACCTCCATCAAAAAAACCCCACAAAAACAAACAAAAAAAAAACCAGGGGCGCCTGGGTGGCTCAGTTGGTTTAGTGTCCAACTTTGGCTCAGGTCATGATCTCATGGTTCGTAGGTTCAAGCTCCGCGTCGGGCTCTGCGTTGAACGCTTGCTCAGAGCCTGGAGCCTGCTTCAGATTCCGTGTCTCCTTTGCTCTCTGTCCCTACCCCGCTCACACTCTACCTCACTCTGTCTCTCAAAAAGAAATAAATGTGAAACAAAACAAAAAACAAACAGTGAGGTTTGAGGAGCTTCCAGGGTGAACACATCTCTTTGCTGGGAGAGTGGTGTGTCCACAAAGGGCACAAAAGCTTTCCATTTCTTACCCTTTACGTTGCCCATTGCATCTCTTCACTTTGGCTGCCCCAGAGCTATATCGTTCACAATAACCTGTTAATATTATATAAAGCACTTTCTTGACTCCTGTGAGCTGCTCTAGCTAATTACCAAACCTGAAGAAGGGGTCATGGGACATTGAATTTATAACCAGCTGGGCAGAAGTGTTGGTAGTCTGGGCACCCCATTTATGGCTGGTGTCTGAAGTGGGGGCAGGTTTGTGAGATGGATTATATCCTCACCTGTGGGGTTTGCACTAAATCCCGATCATAAGTGTCTGAATTGAATTGGATTGTTGGACACCCAGCTGGTGTTGGAGGATTGGTTGTTGGTGTTGGAAAAACCCACACAGATCCTTACACTACTGTCATCCTATGGCCGTGTCCCTGTGCCAGAAAGGCCTAGCCGGTGTAGTAAACAAGGTCTTCTACTGACTTCTCTGTCCACTCAGGGCCTGGCACTGAGAAACAGGTGGTTGGTAATGATGGGGCTCAGGACATGCTACCCCACAATATGGCACTTGTCATATTGAATTTCTTAAGCTAAAGAAGTTTAAAAATTGCTGCCAGTTTTTAAATTGGTTACACTGATAACCCTCTTCTCCAGCCCACTTACCCTTCTTCCCTGAAACAGGTCATAAAACTCCCACATGAAAGGTTCCCTCTCTGTACCAAGAGGAAAGAAGACGTTCTTTTTATTTTTTTTCTTTTGAGAGAGAGAGCATGAGTTGGGGAGGAACAGAGAGAGAGGGAGAGAGAGAATCCCAAGCAGACTCTGCATTGTCCGCACAGAGCCCATTACAGGGCTTGATCTCATGACCCTGGGATCATGACCTGAGCCAAAATTGAGAGTTGGTCGCTTAACCAACTGAGCCACCCAAGACCCCAGGAAGATAATCTTATTTTTAGAGACAGGGAGTTTAGAATGAAGAAATCTGTCCAAACAAATCTTGTTACACTAGCCCTTATCTTCACCATTTACTACCCCTCGGCCAAACCCTTTTGTCTTGTCAATTCTTGACAAGTTTGCTGCTTCTTTGTCTAAAAGATGCAAAAGGCTTCTGGCTCTGGTCCCTCGTTCATCTTCATTTTCTTCATTCTCTTGCAAAAGTGTCCATATACATGAAAAATTTAATAAAATGTGTATGCTTTTCTCTGTGTTTGTCAGTTTCACTCTCAGACCCAGCCAAGGAACCTCAGTGGGTGAGGAAACTTTTTGCTCCCCTGCAGTTACAGACAGATCCTCTACCTCGTCCCACAACCCTGCACAATGCACACTTACCCAGGCATAAGCCCTTGGCCTTCTCCACCTTCCTCCATCAGAAACAGGGCCCTGGGGTTCAACCAGCCCTTTTCACAAGAGGTGTCCAACGACAAACCTCGCACTCTGACCTCAAGTGGAACTTGGTCTCCAAAGCGTCTGACCAGACTTAAAACACCTCCACACAGAGGTTCTGTCATCACCACAAACAAATATCCAACCAAATGTGCCCTTTTCCCCGAATGCAATCCCCTCTCCCAACCTGTTTAATCATTTCTGTTTACCCATTAAATATTTACTGATTTTTTTTCATGTTTATTTTTGAAAGAGAGGTAGAGAGAGCATGCAAGAGTTGGGGAAGAGCAGAGAGAGAGGGGGACAAGGGATCTGAAATGGGCTCCGAACTGACAGCAGTGAGCCAGATGCAGGGCTCAAACTCACAAACTGTGATGTCATGACATGAGCCGATGTTGGACACTTAATCAACAGAGCCACTCAGGCATCTCTTAAATATTTACTGAGTTCTTAATATGTGCCAGACACCACACTCGATGTTGGAAACACAAAAAAAGAATAGAATCCGGTCCCTACTACCCAAGAGCTTCAGTGAACTTGAAAATGTGTGTGCTTAATCTAGATGAAGTAGTTGAAAATGAAAGTAGGACCGCCAGAGTCCTGCTGTACATTTCTATGTTTCACAGCACAGAGTACAGAGGAAATGCTTTTCAAACAAGCAAATGAACAACTGTGAAATCAGATGAAGGAATGTGAATCTAAGTTACGGAGACAACAGCACCATGTCCATTAGGCACCTCTGTCCTTGAGGGTACTGCTTTCTCTACTTTCAGATGTGAGCCTTGGGATTCCTTGCAAACACTGTTCCTTTTTGCTGGATTACTTAAGGATAACAATTGACTTTTCCTTTTTAAGTTACCAACACTCTCTACTAATAACATCACTATCAAGCTTTTGGAGACAGAGTAGCTAAAAACTACTCACAGCAAATGGCTACTCATGAGTCAGAAAGTCTTAAAAGCTGTAATCAGGGGCCAGCGTGATGCATACAGTTGCATGGTTAGGCAGGCAGGAGTCACCTCCAGGAAGGATAACGATTATTCCCAACAGCACCGAGACAGTGCACCACCCTCTTCTAAGCACCTGGCTTCTCGTTAATTTACCTGCGACATGTTGCTACACTTAATTGCATTTGACAATTAGTAACATTTCAACACCTCTTTTAATGGGACAATTAAGAGAGTGCTTGTCTAGGTTGCAAGAAAATATATGAGCTGATTTTTCAGAGGAAAAGAAAAAAGACCAAACGTAAACCCCCAGTGGTTATTTCGGTTATAGACAGCTTTGAGGTAAGACCTTTCCCTTTTGCATTTTGCAAGAATTATGTGCGAGCACGCCTTTTCTCCTTGTTTGTTTGTTGCTTGGTTTCTCTGAATGAGTATTTCTCCACCAGACAGCTCCAGGCCGTTCACGCAGCCACATGATATTAATTACAAGGAAAAATAGATGCTAAGCAGTTGCTGTTCCTCATTTCTCACTCGTGTTGTTGCATTGATTGCTTGGGAAAGCAGATGCCCCGAAGGCAGTACTTGCACAATCAATGTGGGGCCCCAGGGAAGCCTGAGCAGAGTCTTGGAGCCTTTGTCCTGGCTTCCAGTTCTCTCGAACTGGTGGAGAGGTGTGGCCCCTAGGGTCTGTGAAAAGACTCAGCTGCTATTTGTATTACCCACCCTTGCCGTACATATTAGTAACAGAAAAGTGACCATGGCTCTGTCACTAAAAAAAAAATGTACCTTTCAACAATAGCTTACAAATCTTTGGACTCACAAACATTAGATTATCACTCTAGACAAGCCAGCAAGGAATCTGCTTGAAGAGTCATCTAATAAGAGCTGTGAGGGGCCAGAATTAAATGTGTCATTAGCAAAGGGTTGATGCATTGCATTTCCCAAAACATTTAGCCGAGCAGATGGAATGGATATGGAAGTGATTTCTGCTTTAGAAGAAGTTCCAAGAACATGGGGGCCCCTGACTGGCTCAGTCGGTAGAACATTCAACTCTTGATCTTGGGTTTATGAGCTAGAGCCCCACGTTGGGTGTAGAGTTTACTTTAAAAATAAATAAATAAATAAAATCTGAAAACGAAAAAGTAAGAAAGACGCAGGCCCAAGATTGTGATGGACACTCAGAGTGGCGCTTCTGTCATTGTCTAGTGCCCACCAAACGTAGGGCAGATTCGACTTTCATGGAGATCCTGGTTTTACATACACTGGATTCCTAGTACCTTGTGAGTGACTACTTCTCTCCCAGCACAGCTTGGCCACTGCTGTTCTTCCTGCTTGATGCAATGCCCTCCTCTGCTTGTTCCAAACTCTCCATCTGCACAGCTCACACCTATGTCCTCAAACCTCTCCCCTCCCCACACGTGGATGCTTCCTGTCACTCATATCTATTGCTTTGTCTTGCAAGCACTTGGACCATTCGCTCCTGCCCCAGCAGATTGTAAACTCCTCTGACACCAAGAATCACATAGTATTCTTTTTTAAATACTTCACAACTCCAGTTGATGCTTATTTAAATTATTAGTAATAATTAGAACTGCCAGGTAGCCTTCGATAAGTATTGGTTGAATTACATTGTATTGAATTTTTAGATTTGGAGGCTCACTTTTAAAACATTATACTGGTTTGATCAACAGTTACCTTGTTTTTACATCCCCCCAACCCCCCCAAAAAAAGTGCCTCTACAGGTGAAAGGCTAGGAAGGGCAAGGGAAGCATATCTGCTCCTCCAACTTCCTTAATCAGCTTGGGTTGGTGCATCATCACGCCAAAGTGGCTGGGCGTTTGTAACCCAAGCGCTGTCACAATGTTCCCCAAGGGAGAGATGCAATCAGAGGAGCAATAATGACTTTCTGTGAACTGGGATGAACAACCACAGCTCCTCGGGCACCAGAGTAGCCAGCTTCTGAAATCCCAACGATGCTTTCTGCCTCTACCCCCACACTGACACAGCGCCTCTTCCCTCACCCCACACACCTCAGCTTGTCCCCAGGGACCCCCGCTGGATTATCTGAGGGTCTAAACAGAACTTCTACAGGCCTGTCACCCTTCTGGGTCTGCAGGGAAGGGGGTCTCTGGTCCCAAAAGACGGCCTTGATTCCTTCTTGTACTGAACATCCTCAACCCTCACACCTCCTCAGTGCCCTCTCTCTCTCTCTCTCTCTCTCTCTCATGCATGCACGCACACACATGCACGGCTAACTGCACACACTAATGCCACATCGTGCTAATTGCATTACCCTTGCTGGTTATTATTAAGGTCTTGCTTTCAGGACGTACAGAGAACCAACCACATAATGATCAAGGAGACAAATGGAGCATATCAGTGCAGCCGCTGTGCAATGATAATGAGTTACATAAATCAAAAGTTCAGTAATTTACCTATCAGATTGAGCAGTGAATAGGGATCTTCAGTTACTGTGATTGTTTTGTGATAGATTTTTTTTAATAACTCTTGTACGCAAATGTTCTGGAAACCAGAGATTTGTTTCCTACAGGGAGGCAGCAGAACCCCATGTGAAGAACATGGCATGAGTCAAGAGACCCTTTAGCTCATTTTAGCTCGGCCACCTCGGGAAGGAAGCCAGCTCCCTGCTCTCTGGGCGTTGGGTTCCCCTGTCAAATAGCGGCATCTTTGCATTCTGTAAGGTCCTTTCCCGTCTGAGACTCCGTTGCCCACAGTGCTCAGAAAAGTACACCGGGGCTTGCCCTGCCTCCCACTCTGCAGACAGCTTTGAGGAGTGCCAGCCAGCCCTTCACCAGCTAGAGAAACGTGAGTTTCCCCCCCACCCTGGGTGTGCTGCCCTGCTCCCCAGACCCTCCACTAAATCAAGGGATGGTATCGCCCTCTGCCTCTTTTTACTCTTGGTGAAGTGGTGAAGTGAAGGTAACTAGGTGGTTACCTGTCATCCACAGTAACTTCCCTCGCGTATAGCCCAGACTGTTGGCATCGTTCCTCATTTTGTCTTGTTGGTGGTTTGTGGGTTAATACTTAGGAACTTTGAGGGGTAAGTTATCTTTTGAACCCATATGATTAATAATTCATTGTACTCTGATTTCCCAGTGGAATAATCCCCAGGAAGTGGGAGGGCCCTTGAGTCATGCTCAGACTCTGGGAGCAGAAAGCCCCGCAAGACTATTAGATTCAGAGGGGAGCCCGGGCATGGGGGGTAGGGGTCCTTTGTGGGGTGGTGACTAGGAGTAGGTGTGTATGTGAATATGTGTGCAGCATAGATGCGTGTGCACGTTATGTGTAAACATGTATATGCATGACTATATGTGGGTATGTATCTCTGTGTATATATGTTTCTCTCCGTGTATGTGTGTGCGTGTGTACCGACACATGTGTACACGTGTGTGCATCTATGTGCCTATGTGTCTATGTGTATGTTTCTCTGTATGCATGTGTGAAAATGTCTGTGCTTGTGTGTGTGTATGAAATACAGCACTGATGTCTCCTGATTTAAGTCCTGGATCAAGTGAGGGTTACAATAAGGAGGGTAAAGATGCTAAACTCTCACCCCTTCTCCAAACCACTGGCCTCTGCCTCCCTTTCCAAACAAGGATCCCGTCCCTTCCACCGCAGGGAGAAAATAATCATCTTCTCGGCACGGAAAGAGACTCACGGAGCATGAAGCAAGTTGGCGTTGGCTCCTTCAGAAACAAGCAGATAAACAAACAAATGGGAGCTTGGAAGGAAGAGATGGTTTATGAATAAAACAATGTTTTATTAAGTTGCTATTAAATTTCAATTGAACAGGGCTTGGGATACATAGGCACAGACATATTCCTGAAACTAATTGGTTTTCCACATCTGCCTTGCTTCCTAATTGGACTAATTACCGCACTGTAGGATCATGTTCATCGTACTACACAAAGCAAGAAACCTTGATTTACAGTGAGAGGAGCGGCAATTAGAGGGAATTAATTCATAAAGCAACATCTAAATAAATCATATTATGAAAAGACAGCAATGTAATTATTGTGACTGGTGGGTCCCTGGTGGGGGAACATCAAACTTAAACCTCAAACCCAGATGCTGGATGCTCCCCGGATCAACGCGGTGTTCTCCTATTTCATCAAGCATGTACCACCTATTCTTTAAGGCCTAATTGAAGTGCCGTGTCAGAAACAATATGGCCCAACACTTCTCCTCACTGGCGGCAGAGGGGAAAACATCAAGTTCTCACCACCTCGTATTTGTCCTTTGTCAGAATTAAATATGAGCTCAGCACGACACGGGTAATGCGTTATGGCTGCAGTTTCAAAATGGGAGGCTTTGCAAACTTAAGTGTCATTATGAATCTTCTCTCGACGTGCAGTGGTATTTTTGGGGGTTGCAGCTAAGAGAGCTTATTAGTAGGAATAGCATGTTAAACTCCGGTGTTTCAATAATTCATCGCTCCCGGTTTTGTAGTCACAGGCGAGGTCCCGCCTGGCTGTAGCAGGTCTGAAATCCTCGCAGTATTTACTGTAGCTTCTTCCCCTTTGACAGGGAGATCCTCTGTGTTTCCCTGTGCTGTTTTTGCTTTTTGTTTGTTTGCTTTCTTACTGTCATTCAGATGGGACCTGAGAAGAGCTTGAAGTTCTTTGAGCTTCAGTTTCCTCATCCATAAAATCCAGTGATTTTTTTTCCAGTGCACCCTGCAAGGTGCTCAAAATAGGGTTTCCCCACTTTTTTTTACAGCAAGACATATGTATAAAGTGATGTTTTATAATTTTAAAATCTATTTTTGAGAGAGAGAGAGAGAGTGTGTGTGTGTGTGTGTGTGTGTGTGTGTGTGTGTGTGTGTGTGCACACGTGCTTGAGCAGGGGTGGTGGAGAGAGAGAGAGAGAGAGAGAGAGAGAGAGAGAGAGAGAATCCCAAGCAGGCTCCATGCTGTCACCATAGAACCCGACATGGGGCTCTATCCCACCATCCTGGGATCATGACCTGAGCCAAGATCAAGAGTCAGATGTTTAACCAACTGAACCACCCAGGTGCCTCGAAAATGATGTTTTTATATGACACTCAGGTACTCAGAAGGGACTGTTTCTGGCCAGAGCCATTAAAATTTCTGGATCCGGGCTCTGGCTATGCCAGCATCTGCCCTGCAGCCTTATTGACTGAGGGAAACGATATTTTGATATCCCTATAATTCATAGGTGCCACAAATACCTATTGGGGAACTCTCCTACAAAGAAGCTACACTCTGTACTTCAAAAGGGCTTCTTGCACACCAAGTGGCCTGGATCAGCCCAGTCCTGCAGCCTCCCCTCACAATACAGCAGGTCATTACTCAGCAGGTAACCTGAGTTCACTATCCACTAGGAAGACTACCTTTACTCATCTCCATCTATTGGTAGAGTGGTGGGGACTGCTCAAAGGAAAATATGGTAGAGAAATAACCTCCAATTCCAGTGCAGGGGCTCTGAACTTCTCTTACAAGGATTTATTCCATGTGTATTAAATCAAGAAGTCAAGAGTTTAGCAGGGGTCAGAGCAAGGCTTTAGAGGAATGTCATTGACTCGCAGGACTAGAAGATATGTTAAGAATCGTGCTTTTAGAATAAAAAAGATCCGGATTTAGAGGCACCTGGTTGGCTCAGGCAGTAAAGCATGTGACTCTTGATCTTAGGGTTGTGAGTTCGAGCCCACATTAAGTGTACAGATTACTTCAAAAAGATCTTTAAAAAAATTTATTTCTGTGATGTATAAGCTCAAACATACCATTCAACCTCATAACCCTGTTCTCATCCTCAGATGGATAATAATACCTGCTTTGTGAGGTTATTATAAGCTGTATCAAGTGATACAGTGTGTGGAAAGTATTTAGGCCCAGATTAAATCTCAAAAAATAAAAGCTACTATGAGTAGTAGTAGTAGCACTGCTCCTATTTAATTTTTTGGTCATTTCAGTTTAATCTCACTAAATGATAGTCCTTCTAAATGCCTCTGAAAAGGGGAATTCACTTCCTCCTGAGGCAGCCCATTCAATGTTCAAGCAGTCCTATTACATCCTGCTTTCAATCTCTGTATCTTTATTATGTCAGTCTGTGTTCACTTGAAATGATTAATTTTGCTTAAGTTTTTAGCTACAGCAGCATCTTTTCCAGGGAGCCACATGAGCTCCCCTTCCCTTCCCTGTCCAGACTTAATCTTAGAACATTCTAGTTGGGGGCTATCTACAAGAGGCTGATTTGGGGGATAGTGATTCAAGCACTTCTCTAAGCAGATTCTTCAAATTCACAGCTATCTCTACTCTGATCTCATGAGCATTATTTTACCTAGATTTATAAAAACAATTGCCAGCAGAGAATAGCTTTGTTTAAAAAAAAAAAAAAAAAAAGCAGTTGATTCCATTTCTATTTATCGCTAGGCACTCCCTTAGGATGCAGATCTGTAAGAACAAATTTTGTTGTGATGTAGAATAGTATCTCATGCCACATTCCAAGAGCCATTTGGATTCTAAGAGATTGTATAGGTCATTCACTAATATAAATTAAAGTTGAATAAATGCAAACAAGTCTACATGAAATGTAATGGCCTCAAACAATGTAAGAGGCAGAGGGTTTGAAGTAGAAAATTTGGATTTGCCTTCGGGAAACAAAGAGCTCCAGCAACACCAGCAAACCTCACTAGGGCGAGGGGACCCTTGATGGGGCTGTAACAGGTACACACGTCTGGCCTCTACACTGGTGGAGAAAAGGCCAGAGGGCAGGGGGAGGCACGATGGGGCTAGACCCCAGCAGTGGCACAGCCTTACCTCCATTTGCTCATTGCTTTTGTGAGATGAGTGTGGGAGTAGTTTTGTACTGTTGCGGGGGGTACACATTTGGGGCTCAAGTGTCTAAGCTCAAGTGCAGGTTTTTAAAGAGATATCAAGAAACATGTTGTCTGATGCCTGGTGAACTTGGGCCCCTGAGGACATGGGGGAAGGTACATTTTGGCAGAGTCCCTCCCTCTGTGTAAGGGGGAGCCTTAATCCCAGCTAGCTCAGGATCAAGCAACCCAAGCTTCCAGATCCATTCACTGTATAGCCCTCTTTGTTTCTCTAGACTTCCAGCTCTACATCCTAACAGCCATGTGTTTTTAGGAAAGTAACTGACAGTCTGAATTGTCTCATTAGTAACATGTGAGCAACAGTCATGCCTATCCCTCAAGACTGAGGGGTGAGAAGTGAAGGAGACACCATGTACAAAGGCATTGAGTCAACAGAGATGATGAATTGGGCTCTCAGGTCATTTAGGACAATCCATTTTGGAGCATCTTCCCTTCCAGGAACACGAGCCTGGGCAGTAAGTGGCCCTCTCCACCGTGTATTTTCCTTTGATGTTCTGTAGTCACATCACATTAAGCTGTGTCAAATCACCTTCGGATGATGGAGAGGAATTAACATAATATGATGTTGGAGGGCATGTTTGCTGCTTGATACACCATAAACTCCTCCATTCAAAAGCAAAGTTCACAACCAATTACCTGCTCTTAACAAAAATTTTCATCCAATATGAGCCAGAAAGATGCGGGACCATTTCAAGCAAGCAGATGGGGATCCATCCCAATTTGTGATGCTTATGCCATGGCACAGAGACCTGGGAATCTGTTCCCAGCTACTCCAGGAAGATGCAATCCAGGGGCAGAGATCTGTTCGATATTGTTCTTCTCCCCTCTCCCTCCCTCCCTGTCCTTCAGCAAAATTATTGTCTTCATGCTCATGTTTCTCTTGGAGATAGTTTCTTATTCACACCTCATAGACACATCTATTTGCCCAACTCAGTCTAGTTCAGTCCCATAAAATCTAAGGATACCCCCATCCAGCAGTCATAAGGACTTCGTCGAGTCACCATCTGTAGCTCTAGTCTTGATAGGCTTTCTTGTCTATGCCACAGGGATGCGACTAGAGAAGGAAATGAGAGAAACCAAAGAAGAAGGAGTTAAAGAATTAAGAAACAGCAGAGATGAGAAAAACTCAATAGAAGGAAATTTTCTGGAGGTCAATAATCAAATTTGTACTTGAAACAAACTCCACAGTAGATTTAGTTCTCCGGTTTCATAAATTATATGCAAAACAAGTACATAAGAATATAAACATTCTACAAATCAACCAGTGGCCTCTTTTGAGTATTTCGGTTTCTTGACTGTAGATATTATAAGAATTTCTGATTATTCAAAACTTGCAGAAACTATCAGGTCACATCCTGGTGGTATAAAGAGAATCAGCGAACTTAGGGAGTTCATTCAAACAACCAGCTGCTTGAATAGAAGAGTTTTGTGGGGTTTTGGTTTTGTTTTGTTTTTGTTTGTTTTTCTTTAGTGATGAGCCAGGTCCATTCAGCAGCCATGGGCCGATGATGCCTTTGCAGAGGCAAAAATGCAAATGCCTAACCCTCTGAAAATTGGATTTGGAACTGTCAGGCACAATTTTGGCTCTTCCCATTCCCTGGGAAATCTGTTGGGTAAGAGGAAAATCCTAGGTAAATTGATGAGAACAGAGAAGTTTGAACAAAAGAAAGATTTTTTGAGTTTCTGCTAGCGTCAGGCACTGTCCTGGGCTGGAAGTGGGAAGGGGGAGGGATATGATGAAGAGAAATAAACCCAGAAGCCTCACTGTTTAGTGCAAGGACACAATCATTGACACAACTGACCATGCATCTGCAGGCTCTTAACGACGAACTACAGTCATGGAGCTTCCACTTTATAAACTGACAGTGGAGTCAAATATTTGAAATCAGATGTGTCCCAGGGTGGCTCTCATTGTCTTAGAGCACTCTGAGTTTAGAAGAGAACAGATGTCACCAAAGGATGGGTGGGATGCCCAATCACTGTAGTGGGGAAAAGCAGCATTCCAAGCAGAGGGTATGTGCACCCAACAGCAAGGAATGCAAATTCCCAGTAGACTTGAGACACTATGGCTCAGCAAGGTGGGCCTGTAGGATAGGAACAGGCTAAGGCAAGAGGAAGCCAGAGCACAGATCACCCGAGGCGCCATGTTCAGGCGTTTGGAGTTAGTCTAAATATTGATTAGAAAGTTCATAATTATCTGGCAGATTGTATTTCCAAAAATTGGCCTCAGCAGTATTTTTCAGTCCCACATGTTCTTCTAGAAGCTTCCCACTCTCCATCAAGAGACATAGTCTACTTTTCTTCTTTCATCTAGGCAGACTGTCCCTCATCTAACCAGTAGAGAATAGCAGAAGTGATACTCTAAGACTTCTGAGGTTAGATTATAAGAACTATACAGCTCCCTCCCTCTCTCTCTCTCTCTCTCTCTCTCTCTTTCCACTAACCTGTGGAACCCAACAACCATGATGGGAAGAGGCTCAGGCATTTGCAGAGGCTTCATGTGTGTGTACCACCTCTCAACCCAGTGGAGATCTTAGCTGACAGCCAGCATCAACCACTGAACATGGGAGAGGGCAAGTCTTCAGATGATTCCATCTCCTAAACTTCAAGTCTTCCAGCTGAGACCCTTTGTGGCGCAAAGGAAATGTCCTGTCAAAACTCCTGACCCATGGAATCTAGGAGCATAACAAATGGTTCTTTAATATCACTAGGTTTTAGGGTAATTTATCATGTATCCATAGTAACTGGGATATCATCTTAATAATAATGGGCTTAATAATAATGGGACTTTATAGCTTTTGATATTCACTACTCACTTAATCCCCAGTGGGATTATTACTCTCCCAATATTATTACTCTCCCAATTTTATTGAAAAGCAAAGTTCCTTGATTAAGAGACAGAGCTAGCAAATGGTTGAGCTAGTAGCGAAACCAGAATCTTCTGGCTCCAAATCTTGTTTTGTTTCCATTGTAACAGCTTCATTTTGGTGTACAGGAGACAGGCTTAATTAGATCTATGAACTAGAGGGTGATTCTAGGGTCAGTGGAGCATGTTATGTGCAGTGGTTCTGAGATCAAATTGCCTAGGTTCAATCCCTGGTGCTGCCTCCTATGAGCTGTATGACTTGGGCAAATTAAGAGATGTGCTTGAAAACAACAACAACAAAAAGATATACTTGATTTTCTTCATCAGTAAAGAATTTAGAACAATGCCTGGCACATCATTTGTGCTCAATAAATGTTGATTATGATTACAGATTACAGAATTGTTCTTACTCAGAAAAAGAGGTCTACTTTATGCTTCCCACTTAAGTAGAATCCACTTTGGTCCATATCTAGTCATGCCCCTATCCCTAGGGTAAAAGCACATGGAATGAAGAGGCCATGAGCATCCAAGCCTGTGTACTTCCCACTTGAGTGTGCTCTGGGTGTCCAGGATCTTGGAAGTCCCCATACATTTGACTGCAGTCAGCCTCCGTGGCACAAATGGTTAGCTTCCCTGGCCCTTAGTCCTATGAATAGACTGTTCTTTTGTATATTCACCCCAGGCTGAGGGATGGCCAAAGCTTGGCAGCTTGCATGGGGTATAGATGTATGCTCAGAATTCTCATGTGCCTGTGTGTAAAAGGCCTCTTCTGTCATGGATAGCAAAGTGAAGGGTGCGTAGATGATGCGCCAGGGTCCACGGTCCAGATCTCCCTGTGTTACCATATTCATCATTCAACTCTGAGGAGTCCAAAAATTTGAAGTTGGGCCTGGGTTTCCGTGTACTTATGAAGGCATATTTGTTAAGTCAGAAAGCCAGAATATATTCTGTGTAGCATATTTTTAATCTTGATTTATAAGTTTTAAATATTTAGACATTTAGTGTTTGGGTCCCCATGCATATCCTTACCCCAGGGCCTGCAAATGTTAGAATTGATGGATTGATCAGGAATGAAACAAAAGGCAGGGAGATAGCTGCCGAGCTCCTGCAGGCATTCGGATGACAAATGGAAAGCCAGATTACTGGTTAGGAGCTTTAAAGAGGGAAAACAGAAGTGAGAGACATTCCAGCAGAAGCCATCAGCCCCTGCCCTCAGTGGGATGAGGGGTTTGAGAACGTCCTCAGTGAAATCTCAGACAAGCCTACACAGTTCCTTGGATATAAGAAGCAATGGTGGGAGAAAGCAGATTTGGGGGAGAGTAGAATAGTGAGTCTGGTTCTCTGCAAGCTCAGGGCGAGGTGACAGAAGCCTATCCGCATGGTGAGATCATCCTTGAGGTACACGGATTTGGCAAATATTAAGGCATAGAGTGGATGCAATCACCAGACTGGGAGGAAAGAGCTATGCAGCACCTCAGGCAAAGAAGAGCCAGCAGATGTACTGTATCCGTCAGAATAAGTGGAGGCAGCAATAACCCCGACATCTCGGGAGCTCACAGCACCCAAGGTTTTTCTCGTTCATACACGTGCCCTGAGGGCCAGCCGCACTTCTGCCGCAGGTTCTCTATCCAGGACCCAGAGCTGGTGGGGATTGTAGAGGGAAAAGAGATCGTGGTTATTCACACACTGGCTCTTTGAAACTCCTTCTTGGAAATGACACATGACCCTGCTGCTCCTGTTTTATTGGGCAAAGCAAGTCACGTGGTCAAGCCTGCCATCAATGAGGTAGGGAAGTACAACCTGTCCCGGAGGGAGGCAATGATTACTTTTGAACAATGACAAAGTCAATGGCATGCCATTCTGGAAAAGCAAGTCTTCTCACCCCTCCTTTCCCTATTCCATACCTGTCTAGCCTGGGAGTGGAGTGCAGGTCTGCATTTCAAATAACACCTATGTGACTTGGGCAGTGGAGGAGGGAGGGATTAAGATGCTGATGTTCCAAACGGGAGCAAAAGCACATACAAATGGAAAGAGATGAAACAGAGCATTAATTCACTTGGGAAGGATTTATTTATCATCTACCAAGTACTAAGTACTGGGCAAAGGTCTTTTACAAACCTGGAAATGTCCCAATACAACTAAGGATGTAAGGCCATAAAAGAAAACAAACATTTTTTATCAAGAAGTTTCTAATTGCTTTATACCCACTAGCAACCCCTTCCAGAGAGCTCAGTAAAGTGATAGTCATTAGTGTTATTCTACAGATGAGGAAGGCGAGACTCAGGGGTTTAATAACCTTCCCAGTTCACACCACTGACTAGGGTCAAAGTCCAGATTCTAATCCAGTCCTAGTTCAAATCTTGCCATTTAATCATCCATATCTAGCATTCACTCAGCTCTTGGCCCAAGGAAGAACTCAGGCACAGAGAGAACAGAACAAGGTCCAGAAAAGAAGCAGGGAGCTAGTTAGTAGGATATACTGATTCTCTTTAGATAGTGTAGGGGCCCAGGTCAGGCTGACCCAAGATGGCCCACTTTGGCAAGAACATTATTTTGAGTTAAAAGCAATCCAAACCTAGTAGATTCAGAAAAAGCTCTTTACATCCTCCTCAACTGCCTGCTTATACCAGGAAGAGCGCTATTAACAGAGATTCTTCTTTACTAAAGAAACTTATCTGTATAATAGGGCAATGTTTGTTTTGCAAACATTTCTTTTCTATTTCCTGCTAATGCTCTTCCTCCCCTGTGTACCCTCAGACCCCTAGCCCTCTCCTTAGCCTTGATAATGTGTTCCTCGCTGTCTTCATAATGTCCGTATCTGTGTGGATTCCCCATAAGTACATTATTATATTTGATTTTCTCCTGTCAATCTGTCTCATGTCACCTTGATTTTTAGCCTAACTAGGAGGACCTTCAAGGGCAGAGGAAATTTTCTTCCCCGACAATAGCAAAGTCACTTCCCTGCAGAATCTTGGAGGGAGCAATGCTTTCACACTACGATGGATCGTCAAATGTGCAAGACCAAGCATTGAGCAGAGCAGCTGGACTGAGATTGTGAGGTGAGTATGGGGCATGGGGGACAATGGAGAAGTGTCCTGGTGGAGAAGTCATCCCAGCCTTCCAAGTCTCCCTGAGTAACCATCTTCTCTCTGCAACTTAACTAATCTCCCAAGCAGTTCAGACTCTACAACACATATTGCTTTTCAGCCCTCTTAAAACACCATATTCCGCCTTTTGCTACATGTGTTGCAGCCTTCTCTCCCTTCAGAGATTGCAAACTTTCTAAGGGTTGTGATAGTGTCTTACTCACCCTGTTTCCCAGTCCCACATAGTAGCATCTCAACATGTCTGCCCAGTTGAGAATTGTTCTTCAGATAAATCTCCCTGTGGGCAAGAAGAGCTGCCCTTGATTTGGAGAAACTTTAACGGCTATATTTTGAAGAGGGGTGAAAAGGGGTTCCTCCTGGGATGAATGTAATTGGAGAGAAGGAGAGATTATTTCCAGAACATTAGGGGTTGCAATTTTTTGAAGAATCAAAGACAGTCTGTTCCGTCAACACTTGGATACTCCTTTGCATTTAAAAGCAATGCCATTTACTTACAAATTATAGTGGTTTTGATGCAAATGAACCACTTCAGGACCGTTTCCTCTCCCCAAGATTAGCTGAGAAACGGGGAAATTGACCAAGGATGCTGAATGCTCAGCCTGACCGGAGGCCTACTAAAATAAAGCTCAGTTTAATTATTTCTATTTCGGAAGTAAAAGGCAATTAGAACCCAGTGAAGCGGCAGAAGGGGGCTGGCCTAGGATTTTGCTTGTATTTACGAGGATTCAGGGTCTGCATGTGGCCCGCAGAGCTTACTTGACCAGACCCTGTGGGGAAATTGCTGAGTGCAGAGGCTTGTCCCCGGCTGGACCTGACCCAGACTTGCAGAATTGTGGTAAATTACTGAATCCCTTTTGCCCTCAGTTCTCTGTTAAGTAGGCAGACCCATCCCTGCCCTCTTCGCAGGAGTGGTGAGATAATATTAAGCCTGTGCCTGGTATTCAACAATTTACAATTTATAAAGTGTTTTTTCATCCGTTATCTTATTTGATCCCCACCAGACCCCGTGAGGTTTGACTTATCATTTGTGTTTCCAGCAGGAAAACTAGGGGTGGTGGAGGTTATATTGCTGAAGTCACACAATCAATTAGTGATGGAGTCATGCTGCTGCTAACTCCAAATCCTTTTTGGCCCTTCTTCCTCCTTCATAGATAGAACGATAATGAGAAGTGCAGGGGAGAATTTGTTTTTCCTTTGCCCATTGAAGGGGAGCAGATTTTACTCTGCCAAACTAGGTCTCTTTGGCATAAGGATTACTCCGAGCTAAAGGCAGTCAAACCCCAGAAGATTCAGGGAAAGCTTTTTACCTCCCCCTCACCTGCCTAAATTTACATTGGAAAGAGAGTCTGTTCTAGGAAGAGAGCTATTACCAGAGATACCTTTTTACTTAAGAAAAGTATCTGTGTAACAGGGCAATAGTTGTTTCCCAAGCATCTCTTCTGCCTTCCTGTGAACGGCTTTCCTTTCCTTTGTATCCTCAGCCTCCTACCCCTTTCTTTGTTCAGGATGTTTTATCAGCCTCAATTATTTGGCTGCCCTTTGGGTCTCATTTTTTTGTGGGGCTCCTGTACATAGAAAATCTGTTTGTTTTTCTCCTCTTAATCTGTGTTATATCAATCTACTTACTAGTCCACCCAAAGAATTTAAAAAGGAAGAGGGGAATTTTTTTCCTTCCCTACACCAACTTAAGTTCTTCAGCCTGTAGATGTGGCTGGCCAAAGACAGATGGACAAAAGAAAACAAAATAGAAGTTGATTTACATGTGCCCTACTCATGGACACACGGAAGCATCCAGCACTGAATGACCAAAAAGGGTTGTTTGCATTTGGACTTATATACCATCTTGAGCTAAACATAGAAAAAGGGTTTGGGGGCTTCTGGGTGAAGGGTGGGGATGCATGGAGGTAAGTTATGGGAAGGTGCTTAGGAAAAGCATGCTACACAAGTACTCTCTAGTAAGATTTATTATACAGATTTAAACTGGTACCTTCTTCATTGCTAAGAGTCCTCCTCTTTTTCATACGGGCAAAAGAGACATCTCCACAGATTAAAATTTCCTCTATGAAAGGAAAAATACTGCCCTCTTTTTAGAGCTTTTCCTGCATCTGCTGGTTCTCAATGTCCTTGTAGCTCAAAATAATCCATAGGCTGGGGTACCTGGGTGGCTCAGTCAGTTGAACATCTGACTTTGGCTCAGGTCATGATCTCACAGTCTGTGGGTTCGAGCCCCACATCAGTCTCTGTGCTGACAGCTCAGAGTCTAGAACTGCTTTGGTTTCTGTGTCTCCCTCTTTCTCTGCCCCTTCCCTGCTCATGTTCTCTCTCTCTCTCTCTCTCTCTCTCTCTCTCTTTCTGTCTCTCTATCTCGAAAATAAACATTAAAAAACTGGTGCAGCCCCTCTGGAAAACAGTGTGGAGGTTCCTAAGGAAACTAACAATAGAACTCCCCTATGACCCAGCAATAGCACTGCTAAGAATTTACCCAAGGGATACAGAAATGCTGATGCATAGGAGCACATGTACATGTTCATAGCAGCACTCTCCACAATAGCTAAAACATGGAAAGAGCCTAAGTGTCCATCAACGGACGAATGGATCAAGAAGATGTGGTTTATCTGTACCATGGAATACTACATGGCAATGAGAAACAATGAAATCTGGCCATGTGTAGCAACATGGATGGACCTTGAGGGTGTTATGCTGAGCGAAATAAGTCAGGCAGAGAAGGACAAATATCATATGTTCGCACATATGGAGGATTAGGAGGAACTTAACTGAGGACCATGGGGGAGAAGAAGGGGAGGAAATGGCAGGGGAGAGGGAGAGAGGCAAACCATGAGAGACTCTTGAATGCTGAGAACAGAGGACTGATGGGTGTGGGGGGAAGGGGGAAGATGGGCATGGAGGAGGGCACTTGTGGGGATGAGCACTGGGTGTTATATGGAAACCGATTTGACAATAAACTATTTGTAAAATAAATAAATAAACAAACAAACAAACATTTAAAAAATGTAAATTCAAAGCAATTCATAGGCCAAAGAGGTATATTTTGGAGAGGTATACTCTGGTACCCTTTGTCACCTGCTAGGCCTCAAGACCTGACCTTTCCCACCTGCTTGTACTCACAGACCTTTGTCCCATGCTTCTCCTTGAGCTTTTCTTCTCAGCTTACCTCTTAACTCAGACAAAAGACCCACTGGGCATAGCATCCCATGATAAAAATTGAAACTGATGAAGTTTTGGGGTGACGGGGGGTTTGTGGGGTTCAGAGCCAACAGCCAAGAAAGAATTCTTGAAGACATCTTTGGTGCAAAAAGGTGATCTTATTAAAGCACTGGGACAGGACCTATGGGCAGGAAGAGCTGCACTGGGGTTGTGAGGGTAACTCATACTCTCAGGTTGAGAGGGGCTCAGGGATAGAGTAAGTCTCTAAGGAATTTTAGAAGCAAGGTTTCCAGGGCCTTGAGGGGCTAGCTGTTGCTAGGGAAATGCCACTTACCACCGTTTAATAAAACCTCAGTCACGAGACCCTTCAGATGTATATGGGGGGTCATAAGCTTGGAGTATGACTACCAGCATATATCTTGGGGCAGGTGAGTTGAAGGAAGTAGACTTACAGGATCCTTGGAATTGGCACAATGTTAAGCCAATAAGCCAAGGTTCTCTTTTGCCTCCTAAGAAAGTGTCATCATTCAGACTGCTGAGCTCCTAGTGGGAGGTCACTCTGCCAGTTTCAAGGACTTGTCAATGGAAAGTAAGGGAATTTAATTTTCCATTTGCCTTAGTTTCCCACATCAACATGGCAAGCAGTTAAACCCCTTTCCTTTGGTCTTGGGTAGCTGGGAGTGTTTGAGGAATAGCACACATTGCCCCTCAGCCTGCCCCAGGCTCCCTTATCAAAACTACCCCTCAAGCAGTAACAACCCCTCTGGAGAAGAGCTCTGTCTGGCCCAGACCACCCGGACCAGACTGAACTCAACCCTCAACACACGCCTGCGCAGACGGACTGTGGAGTGACCCACAGTTACCTTGGGCTCATTGTAATACTAAACTCTCTATCCAAGGAAGAGCACAAGCCTCATTTACGTAACACAGAATGTATATATAGGCATGTTTCCTTACAGCACATGAGTCACCTGATGCCTGCCTCTATGCAAGATGACAAGCCCTTTCTAACTATTCATCATAACCCGAAATAAATTCACCTTGCTCGGGAAGTCACGGCTTTGGAAGTTATTCCCCATAGTCTCCTTATTTGCTGCAAATAAAGTTTACTTTGTGTGACAATTCCCCTCGGTATAGTTTCATTCTGACTCATAAGGGAACAAACTCACATGGGTTTGGTTATACCTTCAGAAGGTAAGACATACCCAATAACATACTTAATAACATACCTAGTACACATGACTGGCTAAATGCCAAGCATGACTCAAAGAGCTATACATATACTATTTCATTTAATCTTCCTAACCACCTAGTAAGGTAGGTATTATTATTATTCTCACTTTACATATGAGGAAACTTGAGATACAGAGAGGCTAAGATAGTAGTAGGGCTAAGATTCAAATTCAGCAAGACTGATTCTAGAATATATATTCTTAAGCCTTGCACAATTCCTTTACCCATTTCTGGTGGCAGAGCAGAAGGAAGAAATGTGGCCACTATTATCTGTGAGTAGTCACAACTGTGGTATCACTTGAAAGATGAAAGGTCAGGGACACCTGGGTGGTTCAGTTGGTTAAGCGTCTGTCTTAGGCTCAGATCATGATCTCATGGTTCCTGAGTTCAAGCCCTGCGTTGTGCTCTGTGCTGACAGCTCAGAGCCTGGAGCCTGCTTCCAGATTCTGTCTCCCTCTCTCTTTGCTCCTCCCCACTCATGTTCTTGCTCTCTCAAAAATAAATAAATATTTAAAAAAAAAAAAAGAAAGATGAAAGGTCATATATTCTTCCTATTCTTCCCCCCACACACAGAAATCTTTTCTGCTAACCACTATGTTGTCAGAAATGCTATTATTATAGATTATTTCTCTGGACACAGTTATTAGCTCTCTTTGTGTAAAGGCTCTTCCCCTACGTGCCTCATTACCCAACCCCAACTGCCATGCACACACACAGAATAAAGTTTCGGTCTCTAGTGGCAATCTCTTCACCATCTTGGTCCCTTCTCGCCTCAGCTCTTGCCCTTCCTTACTTCACACCCTCCCTCCACCCACCATACCCCTGGAAGTCCCCTGAAGGGGCCGCAATCTCTTGCATATCCGTGCGGTTTCACATTTGGTTCTCTCTTCCTCATTACCTATTGTGCATCTATTTTTTAAAGTTCTCTGCTGCTCTCCCAGTTTACTTTCTGAGAACTTCCTCAATGCTCCCACAGCAACCTGAACATTTTGTTTCCATAGGGCATAATTGTTGGAGCAAAGTAACTACATGCTACTTGAAGGAAAACATTATTTTAGTTATCTCTGTATTACCTAGTTCAGTGCCTGATACTTAACAGATATTGGATAAAGTTTCTCTAGGTAAATACTGTTCATCAATATTCTATTATAAATTAGTTTATCAGTACCTTTCTTCCACAATCGAATTAGCTTTATCAGCTTGCTCCCCAGATCATTAAAGTAAGGCATCCTCATTTTAAATGTTTTCTGTTATTATAAGAAAACATAAAGAAAAATATAAACATCACTAATAATATCACTACTGGAGATATCCTGTCTTTTAGCTAATTTTCTACAATAGCAACTAACTGAGAAAGGAGACTGAAGTCTTGTCCAGTCAACGTGAACAATGCCAAAGAAAAAGGAGAGACCTAAATCATAGAGTATTGCCCTGGGGAGGCATCTGCGTGTTGAACACCTTACTGGACATGTTCCAGATCAGCAGGAATAAGCATGAGGTCACCGGCCACTGAAGAAGGAACACCAGGGGAAATCAGACAGAAAAATCTACGGTAGACAATGAAGGAACAGGCTTCTTTGCTGCCTTCAGAGAGCAGAACCAGGACACATGTAGAAAATTAGCACGAAATCAGACTTTGACTCAATTTAAACAGCTTCCTAATAATCGTAGTGATCGACAAACACAATACACTGCCTTCTGAGGTAGTAAGCAGCCCGTTGCCGAATGTGTCCAAGTAGCTGCTGATGTTTAAGAAAAATTATTCATGATGCTTGTCAAAGATGGTAAGGCAGATTTTATGCAAGGGGAGCTACTATAAGGGAGTTTTGTAGTTTAAAAGAGACAGGCCTTCCGTTTCAGGCTCAACTCCAAATATCAGGAAAAGTGGAAACTTAAAGCCAAGGAGCAGGGAGGGAGTCAGTGGATGAAAAATGACTAAGCAGTAACATCAGGGGTCAGAGGGGATTCTGGCTAAATCCATCTAATAGGATTCTTGCTGAAGGATTATCAGAAATCCCCAGGAGAATGATGGAGAATAAGGCATTGGACAAGATATGGAGGGTGATCAGATACTGAGGGGGGGGGGTTCTGCTTAAACTGATTTAGCAGAATTATTGCTAAAATCAGATCATGAAAAGATAAACACAGAAATCCAAAAGTTAGGAGTCTGTAGACAAAAGAGTTCAGAGGAGCCTGACAAGAGTTTTGGTTAAGGAGATCATCTTGGTCACTGAGAGATATGCAATCAGGCAGTAAGTCATTCAATCAACACTTACTGAGCTCCTGCTACTTGTCAAATGATGTTCTAGGTGCTGGGGAACCAAAATCAGATGAGGCCTAATTGTCCTTGTCCTCAAGGGGCTATTCTTCATGAGCAGTTGGAGGTAGACCAGATGACTTCTGAGATCCTTTCTAACTACAGCATCCAGTAAATCTTCTGAGAAATTTGGTCTTAGAAAATCTCATGACTGCATGCCAGCTTGCATGTGGGTAGAGGAGAGAAGATAGGAGAGCTTCTTATGACACACTTCTACCCTTGTCTAAAAGGGCCCATGGCTTATCTAAGGGAGGAGATAAAGTGGCTGCATTTCTAGTTAGGTTGGGAAAAATCCATTTGCCAAACATTTTGCAGTTTTACAGTGTTTTATTCCAGTTAAATCATGTGGCAACCTTGGCTTATGACCAAAGGGTCTTTTATTTTAGGAAATAATCTGCAGTCGGGTTTTTCAAAATTGCTGACTCTCCTTATGCCTCGACAATTAGATCTTATCTCACCACAAAATAATCTGTCAGCTTTGAGGAGGTTGCTTACTTGAGACCTCAGGGCTCACATGCTTACTTCTCTGGACCTTCACTTGTATAACTTGACCCCTTCACACAGTATATCAACTTCTCCCCATCTCCTTGCTCCCTACTTAGGATGGCTTTCCATCATTCTAGTTGGCCTGAGGCCTCTGCAGACCTACAGCCTTGTGGAGCAGCTAGGCGGTAGGAGAGGAAAGACTTGCAGCTTACTACAAGTCACCAGACTTTCGGATGACAAAGTCTTCAGGGGCAGGTGAAACAGCTCCCTCATGTGAATTAAATACCAGGTACTTTGTCCCCTGGCAAAGATCCTAATGTAGCCTACCTTCTAGAAACTCCCTACCCACATACTGATTTTCTCTGCTCAACTGCCTGGCACCCCGGGTCAGCTGTTCCAATCTGACCACACTCCTTGTGCCAGACACCCCAGTTTTATCTTTCTCCTGCCTCCACTCAGTTGCAGAACACACTTGCATTGCCTTTCACCTAAAAATGTTCTTCTATTCTTCTCTTTCATAAGACCACTGAGTGCAATTTTTAATGTCATCCTAACTAATTAGCATGCAGGCACATGGACCTGTAAGCATACACACATAAACACATACACATACAACATAGAGCATTTGCTTTTGCTTTAGGACAGAGAAAGTTGGTCTTTGGAAGCAGTTTCCACTAGGAAAACTATTTCAATTTTATTCAAGAGAAGGTCACCTTCCTGTCTGTAAGAGAAATTGGCTTCTTCCAATGCAGCAAAGAAAAAGCCAAAAACTAAGTTGAGTTGTTGACATTAAAAGAAAAGGGGAAAAAAAGCAGTTGGATATAAATATTCTGCTACGTGTCCAGAGAGGAGCTAGCCAAATACCTTAATGACTGCTGGCTCAGAGAAGGGCTGGGAATGCTCCAAGGCTGGTTGGGAAGAGAGCAGAAAACACTAGAAGAAGTGGGACCTAGGGGTGGACTCCATTTGACTGTCAGTCTCGGTGCATTTCCCCAACCTTTGCTGCTTCTTTCTGTTTCCCTGCTTGGACTGAATGGCCCAGTGCAGCTCTATCAGAAGTCTCAGATCGGAAGCTGGCTAGGCTGTCTGGGTGTTCCCAGCAGATCCTTCCTTGAGGGGGCAGCTTCAAGAAGCAGAAGAAAGAGGAGAAAGGTAAATGGCAACCTTTGTAATGAAGAGACTCCTGAAGCTGAGATCTTGTGAATCCCCATCAGCAGGGCAACTGTGTATGAATGTGAACTCTTTATTCTCTGCATAAGACTACACAGTCAAAAGGGCAAGTTGAGGCCAAAATCCAGGGCTGGCACTGGGCTATATTCATGCAGAACGAGCGTCTCTTTAAGTTTCATAAAGGCACCGAATGGCTTAGCAACTCCTGCTAAGGTGGGATCCAAAGTAGCTTTAAAGGGAGAAAGCATGGGGACGGAGGTATCCAAAGAATTCGTTTCTTGTTCCGCTGCTCCCCACCGGTGTAGCTATGAGCAAGTCATGTCATCTCTGTGGATCTTGATTTCGTCCTTCTTAAGATGCAATCAATCACAGTCTGAAATTTATTGTGACAGGGAAATGAAACGGACTCCCTGCCTCGCAGTCCAGTCCCTGGATTTCTTAGTAAAAGAGGACTTTCCTCGGAGAGAGAACCCTGAGGGGAACATGAGATCACCTACCATCCTGTTCTCTGCCTCCTCCACCCGACTCCAAGCGGGTGAGGACTGCATACTTTCCACTGTACCCTGGCCCTGCTCTTTAAAATGCCAGAGGGTGTCTTCTCAAAGTCAATGTCCCTAGAGACTTATAGGGGTGGCTTGAGTGGTCACAGGCCCTGGGCCATTTTCCGCCTCCCCACAACATTCATCTAGGAGTTGGAAGGAGAGGAAGCGCTCATCAAACTGTTCTGATAACTCCAGACGGCTGCACCATAATGCCACCTGCCCGTGTTCTCTCCATCTCTTCATCTGCTGCCCTCGGCTCAGGCTGTCCCGTGAGATGATTGCACAAGGTTCTCAGCCAACACGCAGGGGCAGAGCAGACACCATTGCCACCCTGCAAATGTGGTAGGTCCCTTTGCCCTTCATCTCAGCTCCCTTTGCAGAGCAAAAGCACTGGTGGGATCATTATTTGTCCCAGCTTTCAGTTGCCAGCTAGGTGCTTCCAGACCCCTCCTTCTGGAAGCCCAAGGGACTGGAGATTTAGTAGCCCATCAGCCACCAGGGTTTCCAATTTATGGTTCAGAGAAAAGAAACCCTATTAATCTGGCACCTTTTATTTCACTGTAAATCCCAGCCATATTTAACTCAGCACCCCCACCCCACATCTGCCAGCAGCAGACCCATAATATAAAGCTTGCCAATTCCAGGAAAAATTAAGATGCTGCTTAGTATTCCAAGGTGGTCGTTTTTACCAGCTTTCTTCCTGCAGCTCCCCCACCATGCCCGTTTAGCCAGAGGAGAAACATCTCTTGGCCAGGTGGCTGGGGGAAAAAAAAAAAGGACCTAGTTTCCTTTCACCAAATAAAAAATAAATGGGGGCCATCAATGCCGATGACATGGTAACAACCCATCCCTCTCATCAAGCCCAGAGAATAAAAATGACTCACCAAGGCCACAGGACCCCTAAGTGGCCGAGCCAGAGCCAAAGAAAGGAAGACAGAGAAGGGAACTATTATAATTAACTAATTATAAATTAATTTCTGGGCATCTCCTACATTTAAAGCACTTTTACATATTCTTCCCTATTAAATACTTACAACTGTGCAAAGTCGATGTAACGATCACCATTTAACAAAGGAAGAAAGTGAGGGTCGGAACATCCAGCTGATATGGTAGAGGCCCAGGATTAAAGTCACCAGTTGTAGGGGTGCCTGGGTGGCTCAGTTGGTTAAACCTCTGACTTCGGCTCAAGTCATGATCTCACGGTCTGTGGGTTCGAGCCCAGCGTCAGGCTCTGTGTTGACAGCTCAGTGCTGGAGCCTGCCTCTAATTCTGTGTCTCCCTCTCTCTCTGACCCTTCCCTGCTCACACTATCTCTCTCTTTCTCTCAAAAATAAATAAAACATTAAAAAGAAAATAAAGTCATCAGCTGTGATTGGTACCAGTTGAATGTGTATGTAACTCTTGATCTTGGGATCATGAGTTCGAGCCCCACATTGGGTGTAGTGATTACTAAAAAACAAATAAACCTAGGAGAAAGGTCTCTAGCTGTATAAAGGCAAGTCCTTCAGAGTCATTATAGATTTCCTGAGGGCCCATGGTGTGCCAGGCACTGTACTAGGAGCAGGATTGCATAAGTAAACATGAGATCTGTCTTCCATGCTAGTGAAAAAGACAGAAATAAAGAAATATATAAGAATATCAGAGGGATAAGTGCTCTGTAGAGACTGAAAACAGGATCAGGTGACAGAAAGAGGCAACAGCAGGTAAATAGGAAGGGCTTCTCTGAGAAGGTGACATTTAAGGAGGGCTCTGGGGGCAGGAAAAAGTCGGCCCATCATGTAAAGGGAGAGGAAAGTCAAGTCAAAGTAGAAACATGGTCACTGCAGAGAGCCCAGGACAGGAGTGATTATGGCTAGCTGTGCCTGAGGAGCAGAAACAAGGCCTGTATGGGAGAAGTGAAACCAGAAGTGAGCCCAGGGCTGTAGGCAAAGGCCTGGGTAAGGAGCTTAGATTTTATTTCAAGTACAGTGAGAATACATTGGAAGTTTTAAGTGGGAGACTGACATCATCTTTTTTTAAATAATATTTTTTTAACTTTTTATTTATTTATTTTGAGGGAGGAGGAAGGGCAGAGAGAGTGAGAGAGAATCCCCACACGGAACCCATCCGGGGCTGGGAGCCAGGTGGCCCGTAGCCACGAACCCTGAGATCATGACCTGAAAGGAAATCAAGAATTGGACATTTAACTGCCTGAGCCATCCAAGTACCCCTGATGTCATCTTTATAATTTAAAAACGAGCCATTGGCCCCCTGCAGCTTGGGTGGGAAAACCCTTACAGGGTTTTCCTGGTGAAGAGTTTCTCAAAGAGCCAAGTGGTCCGGCTCCTCTATGGTGTTATCTGAGGCGATAGCCCTGCTATAGCTTCTGAAATTCTTGCCAGTCAAGAATTATTTTCAGGTAAAGAAAATAATGAAGCTCTTAAAAATAAAAAATATAAAGGGGTTGGAACTTGCTAAGCATGGGACAGTCCTGGTGCTGCAGAACCATTTGCCCATGTAAGTCACTCTCCATTCAGGAACCTGAGACAATAAGACCCAAGATGGTGATGGCTGAGTGGGGAGGACAAGTATGGGGAGAGACTCAGGTGAGGCCTGGGCCAGGAGTCCCTCATCCAACAGCCTGAACAGCCAGCCTGTCCAACTCGCCCAGACCTTACTCAAGTGTGTTTGAAAATTATCAGGGAGGTGCCCGGGTGGCTCAGTTGGTTAAGCGTCCGACTTCTGCTCAGGTCATGATCTTGTGGCTTATGAGTTCAAGCCCCAACCTCCCACTCTGTGCTGATAGCTCAGAGTCTGGAGCCTACTTCGGATTCTATGGCTCCCCCTCTCGCCACCCCTCCCCTGCTTGCTTGCTCTCTCTCCCTTATAATAAACATTAAAAAAATTTTATAGGGGTGCCTGGGTGGCTCAGTTGGTCAAACGTCTAACTTTCGCTCAGGTCATGATCTTGCAGTTCGTGGGTTTGAGCCCTGAATCAGGCTCTGTGGTGACAGTTCATAGCCTGGAGCCTGCTTCGGATTCTGTGCCTCCCTCTTTCTCTGCCCCTCCCCTACTCACGCTCTGTCTCTCTCTCTCTCTCAAAAAAAACTATCAGGAAGTTGAGTCAGTAACTTTCCATCTCTTGATACACACCTGCAGCTGTAAAGTCAAACCCAATAGCTCCCTGGACAATGGTAGAAGACAGAATTCACCTTCCACCTCATGAGGCGGCCAGCCCCCTTCATTTGCTCACAGGGTTGCTTGTATATGATACCTGGACCATTGGTCCATTTGCTCTCGAGCAACATGGAGCAGCACTGATTCTCTGGCAGAACCAGGAAATGTGAAATTGTAAGGATGCAGCATTCTGCTGCTCACCCACGTTTGCGGATCTCCAAGAGCCCAGCAGGTCACCGTCCATCAGCTACAAGCAAAGCCCAGGTGGACGGCGCTTTAGGATGTTGCTCATGACAACTCCTGCTCATAACAGTTCACAGCTCTACCCTTCTCAAAGTAAGAATCCTCTCGTTTTCCTCCAAAGCCCTGTGAATCGGTAAAGAGGAAGAGGATCATTGACTTTTTAAAGCTAAGGAAGCAGAGTCAGAGGTTTAGTGACTAGTCCAAGGTCACATAGCACAAAAGGAGTAGAGCTTGGATTTTAATCAGGCCCTCTGAGCTCAACAAACCTGTGTTGTTTCAAATTCTAGAATCAGCTGTCCCAGAAACTGAGTAGCAATGCCCCACCGTTGCTGCACTGGGAGGAGGCTGCAGAGACCCCAGAGGCAGAGGAGCTGTTTGGAAAGCACAGAGCAGAAAGAGAAACGTTATGTTCTGCAGGGGACTTAATTGATCTGATTTATCTCAATGCAGATAAGGAACTACCCAGGTCCTCCGAGTACAGGAGTCGTGGTTTATTGTCCTCTCCCTGAGGCAGGTTTTAACAAGTTATAAAAGACTGGGTTTGTATCTCTTGATGCCTACCCTCGTAGATTAATCAGTTTTCTGATCACACTGGCCCTCCCCTCCACGGGCACACAGAAGGAAGAGACTGAAGCTGTTTCTCAACATGGGGAGGACAGGTGAAGAAGAGGTGGGGAGATGGGGATTTGGGATGGAATTTCTGTTTGTTCCTGAGCCCAGTATGCTTGTTTCACTCCAGGCCCCTCAGGGAAAGGAGTGGAGTTGGTTCTAGGGGCTTAAGGAAAAGTCACATGGATTGATTGGCAAGTGTGAATCCAGTCCAAGTTGGAGTGAGTCACAGGGGTAGAATTAGGAGGTGACAGGGACTTTTAACTCCTTCTGGGGGAGATGTATCTGACCAGCCTAAGTCAAAGATCTTCAAACCTTAGATGAGAATCAATTGGATTTCATTGAAAATGCAGATGCCTAAGCCCATCCTCAAAAAATCTGATTCAGGAGGCCTGGGATGGGGCCAGGACCTTTAAGGACTTCTACATCATTCTAAGAAGGTGGTCCGCCACGTCATACTTTGAGACAAACTTGAGTACATGGACCAGATCCAGGGCTGGGATTCCCACAATTTAGGGAATCCTCTGACTTTCCTTTCCAGATTCTTTACTGCACTGTGACCCTATCCAACCTTATTCCTTCAATGCTCTTGTGAAATAGCTGTGCATGGGTTCCACACTATATAGGAAGTGAAGTGAGACTAGGAGAGAGCAGTGACCTAGACAGGTAGAGAAGTGCTCCACAAAGTTGATGATGAGGTTGATGGAAAAGGTAGAAAGCAGAAGCCAAACAGCCCCTAGTGAGAGCAGGTTCCAGATATTTCCATTAAGAGGGGCTAAAGTGAACTTGTGTATGGAAAACAGACTCTAAGGCTGAACATATCATCCACATAGGCAGACAATGATAGGAAATGGCTTGCAGAGGAAGATGGGAAGCCAGATGCTGAATACTTCAGTGAAGTGGTGGCCATGGCCACTAGGTCAGGAGATGACACCAATTCAAGCTGTGGATGTCAAAGGAAGAGGGGCTGCTGAAGAAACAAATTTGAACAATAATGGTAAAAAGCAAGAGTAAATGCCTGGAGGATGTTAACCTAGTCTCCACACTGGAGCTGGAAGACGGATAGTGACAGCCGTACAAGGAAAATGAGTAACTTCCAAAGAAGAATCGCAAAGAAGGTGGTCCTATCAGGAGGAAGCCAAGTATCAGTTAACAGTATCATGCGATGGTTTAGAAGTCAGACAGACCTGGATTCTAGCCCGGCTCTGCCAATTTCCAGTCCTGCAATTTGGTGCAAGTCACTCATCTCCCTTCATCTTATTTTCCTTACCCATGAAATGAAGATAAAAGCAGTGTCTTCTTTATTAAGTTGCTTGTAAGGATTTTATAAATAATGTATGCTAGGCAATTAGCATAGTGCCTGGCATATACTAAGTGCTCAAAAAATGTCAGCTATTATTATGGATATTCATTTTTCGAATCAATGCTTAGATAGAATAATCTAGAAAAAGACTGAAGATGAGGAAAAATCACTTGGTGATTTTGACAGAGACTGGCTAGATGGTCATCCAGTGCATTTCTTCTTGGACACACAAAAATACTATGTTTCTCAGCCTCCTTGGCAGTTTGCTTGGATCTTATGTGAGTTTCAACCTTTCTTTGAAGTATTTTTTTAATGCTTTCTGAGGAACAGATATCAGGGGCAAGAAAGCAATCAAAAGGACAAGGGCTAAACATATGCAAATAGAGGATCCAGTCTTGCCTTTGAAATGCTAGTAAGCCGGCTTTCCCTCTTTAACCCCTCTTGTGGGCCAGGCTCTGGTGTTCTCAGATCATTATACACTTCAGAGGTAGCTATTCTTCAGCAGGTAGTGAAGAATGGAATTGACCTGGAGCATCACTGGTAAGGGGTGATATGCCAAAATGCTTATGACCTGAGTTATCATCTTCATCGAAGGTGCCATTGCCTTCCCTACACATACTCTGAGTTGTTTTTTGTTTTGTTTTGTTTTGACGGTCATATTCTCACCAAGTTCCTGAATGGTTAATATGTCCCATTTTCATGAAGGCTACTGAGTATATTCAGAGGCATGGGTGGGGAACAGGGCAAAGCTGTGTCACTCATACAGCAGAACCAAACCCACAGTCTTGACCTCATTAATGCTATCTTGTAATCAACTGAACCCATAATCTTGAGGGAGTACATAAGTGCAGGCCCTCCAACAATGAAACGATTCACTTATTTAACCAGTATTCATGGAGAACCTTCTAGGTGCAAGACACCATGGTAGGTGTTAATGGTTTGATAACCAACAACTCAGACAAGATCCCAATTTGTGTGGAAGTTGATTATTAAAACAAGCTGTAGCAGTGAAATAGTAAGGTGACGTGCTCTAGGAAAATATATAATGAAAATTTAATCTCAGTACCCCTTTCAGGAATGCCTTGTGCATTGAATTACCCTGCCAAGCCTTTTGTATATGTGTGAGTCTCAGTTTTGTCCTCTACACAATGGAATATCATACCTCTGTCTTAAGAATTTGTGAAGTTAGTATATTGTAGCATCTTGTAAAATGTGTGTTTCTGCCCAAATGTGAGAAAATATTGGTAAGAGATTCCCAGTCTATCTTCCCTTTTGAAGGTCCCCATCCTGCTAGATGGTGAGAGAACTTCCTGATGGCTTTGAATTTTGCCAAAGTCAACGATGCTGAAGTCCATTTTTGGCCAAGCACCAGGCAGATAGAAATTGCTAACCAGACACATTTCTCTATGATTCCTTCTGAGTTTCAGCTGTTTGCACTCCTTCTGGATGCTCTCTGAACTCTTTGGCAGTCTCTGATTTATCCTACTTTCCTATCTCTTTTCAGGATGGTTAACAGAGCATTCTGTAATCTTCCCTCCTTCATTACTCAAAAGTGTGGTCTGAATACCAGCAATATCAGTATCCACTAGGTATTTGTTCAATGCAGGATCACGGTCCCTAAACTATACCTCCTGAATCAGAATCTAAATTTTAACACCATTTTAACACGGAGGATTGACCATGGATTAAATTTGGGACACACTGCTTTAGAATATAAGTTGATTTCTACCCAGAGGCATAAGTCTTTCATTCTAAAAATAATACTGATGCACCCACTATGTGCTAGCACTTGCTAGGTGCTGGAATTACATTGTTAAACCATCTATCTGAAATCTTTTTGGAATGAGGCAGGTTACAGGCCATGAATGACCCACAAATCAATGAAGTAGAACGTGAGAACTGCTCTAATATGGACAGCAAAGGGCTGTGGGAATTAAGAAGAGCTCAGCTGGCACGGGGAGTTGAGGATGACTCCATAAAGGAGACAATGCTTAGGCTACACAGTGAAGGGTGAGTAAGAGCTGGATGGGTGGAGTGGTGCGAAGATAAAATTCCCAGCCAAGGGACAGGGATGATGGACGTCAAGGCAAGAGGAGGCCTGTTCTGCTCTTGGCTGGAGGCCCGAGCTCTGCTGTCACCATGGGAAAGCTCTTCTGAACTTGATGCTCTGCCAAAACTCACCACAGGGCCTCAGGCAAACCACCGCTCCTATCTGGGCCCCAGACCTGTGGGTTGGGTTACAGCTTTGCAGTTCTCAGCATATGAAGAGTTCCTTCAAACTCCAGCAATGGACAAAGAGAAGAAAGACAAGCAAGATGCTGGTCTTCTCATTAGAACATCTGCCAAGTGTATTTGCTTTCCACAATGGGGTGCCACTTAGCTCTTAAAAAGGAGGGCATTTAACAAGTGTGAAAAACCCAGAAGGAGGTGACCTTCAAGGTCTTAAGCTAGTGTTAACACTGAATGTTTATTCAGTTCTTCAGCAACAACTTGCCAACTGCCCTCCTGTAGCCAGCTCTGAGGACTGATCCAGGGTCTTATGCCAAAGCAACGATGGAGGGCTCAGGAAGTAGATACAGACCCATATGTGCATTACTGCGGGCTCTTCCCTGATAATCCTATTTCTTTCACTTTCACTTGTTGACTGTGGTCCTAAAAGAAGAAAAAGAAACTGAGCTTAGGGAAAAGACCAACTGCTGAGCTCCAGACATAAGCTCAATAAAAGACAAACAGGATGGTATGAGTTGGCCAAAAGAACACTTGGTTTGAACACTCCCATGAAATTAATCATATCTTATAAAGAAGGCCCTTGATGATGAGGCGTTAGACCTGGGGCCTGATCGTTCTACCACCGTGGGTCTTCAGTTAGGTAGTCTAGCTTCTCTGAGCCTCCATTGTCCTATCTCTAACCCCAGCTAGAAGTCCTTCTGCCCCAGGTCCATTTGGGTAGATGTGTGAAACAGCACATGCCAGATATATTGAACTCTTCTAAAGAAATGCCCTGGAAAAATTCAAAGGAGCATTTTCTCTGCCTTAACTTGACTCCCAGAGCTCCAAGTACAGTTACCTTATAAAAGCTACCAATGGGGGCGCCTGGGTGGCTTAGTCGGTTAAGCGTCTGACTTTCACTTAGGTCATCATCTCGCGGTTCATGGGTTCGAGCCCCGCGTCGGGCTCTGTGCTGACTGCCAGCTCAGAGCCTGGAGCCTGTTTCAGTCTGTGACTCCCTCTCTCTCTGACCCTCCCCTGCTCACGCTGTCTCTCTCTCTCTCTCCTAGAAATAAATTAAAAAAAAAAAAAGAAAGAAAAGCTACTAATGGATTAAAGATTATGAGCCTGAAAGCTAGTGTACCTTGCTCTATAAAGAGTGGGGCACTGTTGGATTTGGGGCTGCATAGATACCCAAACACTCACCTATAAAGCATATGAGTAAATACGGCTTATTTTATTATTATTTTTTTTAATATGGAAGCATTCCACTTCTAGATGAGCACTATTCAAAATTCTTTTGTTCTGAAATTTTCAGAAAGATAGGCCTAATGTTTCACTGACCTCCTGTGGGCATAAGAAAGAAGTACATTCATTCTACAGATCTGGAATTCCTGGTGTGGGCTAAGGAAGAAACTAAATCCACCTACCTGATGGAAGATTCATGTTCTGAAGAATTCTCCAGGCCACTGTTGGAAGTTCCCCCCTGATACCATGACTTAAGACCATCTTATAGATTCATGCAATAGTAGAGCAGGCAATGCACAACAGGTGTCATCAAGGAACAGACTGAAACATAGATTCCTGTGCTCCACTTGGAGATTCTGATTTTGCAGGACTGTGGTGGACCTAGGAATCTGCATTATGTTACTAAACACTGGGGTGAGTCAGATGCAAATAGTTCTTTGGATCTCACTTTAAAAAATACTGACTTGCCCAATCCCTTCATTTTATGCATGAGGAAATGAAGGTATCAAGAAGTTAAACCTTTTTCCCCAAATCACAGTTAATTAGAGGCAAATATGGAACCTGACACTAGCTTCTGACTCAGTCTTATTCTGTCATGTGTAATCAAAATAGTCACCATTATTCATGGCGCCCTGGGCTAAATAAGTTGTCTTATTTAATTCTTCCATCAAGTCTATGAAGATGAATAGTATCATTACCCCCATTTTATAGGTAAGGGAACTGAGGCTTAAAACTGCAACGTGACACACGGCCAGTAACAGGCAGACTAAGATTCAAACCTAGCCTGTGTGACTTTAAGCCTGAGCTTCTGACCACTGGCCCCACCTTGCTTCAGAAGCACAGCACAGACATTCATCTTCCGAGGTCTCTTAAAGGCAGCCACTTCCCCTGAGTCTGAAATGAAGTGATGCCCATGTGGTCTCCAAGGGTACACATTTCACAAACCTCCCTTCCTTCAAGAGAAAGAATTTTCAAGATGAGGCATCCTTGTAAATCTCAATTTAGAGAAGGAAGCTCCCTCACCCTGAAGAAATTTGTACTCAGAGTCAGCTAGAGCTCTTTAATTTACTAAAAGTTTCAAGTTGTGAGTACAGTGTGAGCCCCTTTATTAAGCATCAGACCATTGAAACACAGGAATAGAGACAGTCATCCAATAAGGGACGAGCTGGAACAAAAAATTAAGGCTCTCCAAAGTGATGGGTCTAAGACTTAAGATTCCCTCAGAAAAAGCCACAAATGAGCATCGTTTAAATGGATCAAAAGAAGAAGCAGGATTATTCTAATGCACCTACCTCTCTCATTAAGCCTCGTATTGGGTATCTATCTCTGCATAACAAATAACTCCTAAACTTAGCAGTTTAAAACAAACACTATCTCTCAGTTTCCGAGATCAGGAATTCAGGAATAGCTTAGCTGAGTGGTTCTGCCCCAGCACCTTTCATGGGGTTGCATTCAAGCCATAGGCCATGGTTGGGATTTTCTTCAGGCTCAATGGTCTGCTTCCAAGCTCAGCCACATGGTTGTTGGGAGATCTCAGTCTCTCCCTGACTATTGACAGGATGGTTGACTCCTTGATACGTGGGCCTTTGCACAAGGCTGCCCATTGTCCTAAAGGCATGGAGATGGTTTGCCCCAAGGCAAATAATAGAGTGGGAAAGAATCCATGTTGGAAGTTGTACATTTTTATAACCCAATCTCAGAAGTGACATGCAAATTCTTGGTCACACATGACTATCTAGTGCAGTATGGGAGAGAACTATACAAAGGTGTGAATATCAAGAGGTGGAGATCATTAGGGAACTATACTGGAGGCTGGGTGCCTCCATCTCTTCCTAGCTCTACCCACCCTTCCTTGTCCACACATTTCCTCCACATGGTAGGCATTGTGCTAAGCACACATGATATAGCCATGAATGGTTTTTTGCCTTGACTGCATGTTTAAGATGAAAACTAGATACTAGATCATTTAATCACACAAATGTACAGTTAAAAATCTGCAGAGAAACTGAGAAGGAAGAATACAGTACATGTTGACAGTAGAACTTTGCAGACAGGGGTGTGAGGAGGCACATCATTTGGTTGAAGGACTCAAGGAAAACTTGTCTGAAGAAGCAAAACTTTAACATAAGCTTTGAAGTGAGATGAGGGAAGAATGGGAGAAAGAATATTCCAGCCAGAAAACAGTGTGAAGATATTAGCACATCCTAGGATGTAGAATGCTAGCATAGTTGGCATTCAGTAGACTGAGGAGGGGATACACTGAGATCCTCCCTCCTGGAATGGCTTCCATTTGATTACTCTCCTCCAAAGTATGCCCTTAGGTCTCATGGAAGGCTTACCTCCTCTCTGAGTTCTGACCCATGTCTGTCCCATCTCTCCCCCCTTGTCCAGTCCTACGCCACACAGTCTGAATGCCCTGCAATTTCATGATGGTTATGTATCTTGCTATGTTATTTCATGGGTGTACATTTTCCTTTCTCTATAGCATAAACTCTCTGAGAAAAGGAACCAAAAGTAGGTTGTGCACCTTATGCACCTATTTTAATGCATGACAGACAATGGCCATTGAATTATGCTTGAATAAGTCACCATGAAACCCACAGCAAAAAGGGAGCATTGCAGACATATCTGCATAGTTGTACATACACACGATTATGCTCTTTCTTTCACATGCACACATGCATGCACATATATTTATCTCTAGAGCAGGCTCTGAAAGTGAGGGTGGCAGAAAGGACAACTGAAATGTGCTAAATCTGGACCATCCTGAGTGATTTTAATCCATTGGAAGGGAGGAAATAAAGACGCATAAATAATGATGACCGATTAAACACACAGATACATTTGTTCCCTCCCCAGATCTCATTAATATTACTGCAAATGTCTTTAAAGCGTAAATCTTGAAAGAAAACAAAAAAGCACAAGCAATAACATTTTAGAAGCTCGAAAACACCTAAAAATAGTAACAGTGCTTTAGCAACCTTGGAAAAGTTAAACCCTGAGCTGGTAGTAGAGATATCCAACAAAAGCTCAAGGATTGGTGGCACAAGGCGATTCTGGAAGTGGAGATGAAGTGGGAATCAGAAATGGGTGGACTATCCTAAAGTCCGTTCAGAAGCGGTTACTCTTAGGAGGCACTTGGGTGGCTCATTTGGTTAAGTGTCTCACTCTTGATTTCAGCTCAGGTCATGGTTTCACGGCTCATGGGACTGAGTCCCAAGTTGGGCTCCTTGCACACAGCTCAGAGCCTGCTTGTGATTTTTCTCTTTCTGCTGCTCTCCTGTGCTCTTTCTCTCTCTCTCTCTCTCACACACACACACAAAATAAATAAAATATACTTTAAAAAGATAAAAACAGTTACTCTTAGAAACATATCTTGAATGTAAAAAAGCAAATTATCGATGAACTATGTATAGTGTGCTACCATTCTTATAAGGCACAAAACAAACAAAACTTAAACCATACATTATTTGTGGATATATACACACATGTGAAATTGTAGCAGGATTCTCACAGAGTCATGACCCCAAGGCTTTTCTTTCCAGGAAGCAACTGTATTCCAGCCAGCATCGAAGGAAGAGCCTAAAATTAAGGCCTCCATTAAGAGCAACCTCGGGCTGCACGTAGCCCCAGTCCCAGTCCCAGGAAAAGCCTCAGACTGTTCAAGGCTAAAGCCATCCTCGGACCACCCTCAGATCAGCTAATCAAAAAAACATTCCTATGGTCTAAGTCAAGGCTGGGAACTGCATATACAAACTAGCCAATTTCTCACCCATCGCCTGAACCCCACGTGGGCCCTTTGAACTCACCTCATAATTGGTCATTTTCAAAGGATTCTCAAAAGTCATGATTGGGTCCCACCAAAAGTAATGAACACCTCACAGATACTGAATGGTCAAAGCTGTTACCAGGGGTGCTGTACAATTGTAATCGGTGCTTATGTGATGATGCTACATGTACTGTAACACCCCCATCCCTTACTCCTTAAAAACCCTATTCGCTATTGTTCTTGGCTTCATCTTGCTGCCACGACACCGGTAGGCAGATGAGCCCCTGCTTGAGCTTGTAATAAAGACCCTTTTGTATTTGCATTTGTGCTGGCTCCTTGGAGGTCTCCGGGGACTCGCGATTCGGGCACACCACCAGCCGGCATCGCTCAGTTAGTTTCATACCCAAAGTACTGAGCCCGGAACACCACCACATGGTGTGGTTTTTTTAATATATTTTTTACTTCTTTGTCTCCCACATATGGTAACACATAAACATGCAGTCTGGTTAAGTGGTCTCATGTTACAAGGTCCTGAGGGATATTGTCATATATGTGAATAGCAAGGTTGCCTCGAGAAGTTCTTTTTTTCCCTTTCCTTAATGAGGGGACCCTACCACAATATATACATTAAACTACCATTTAAAAGCAAAGAGGGGCGCCTGGGTGGCTCAGTAGGTTAGGCATCCGACTTTGGGTCAGGTCATGATCTCACAGTTCGTGGGTTCGAGCCCCGTGTCGGGCTCTGTGCTGACAGCTATTTCAGAGCCTGGAGCCTGTTTCAGATTCTGTGTCTTCCTCTCTCTCTGACCCTCCCCTGCTCACGCTGTCTCTCTCTCTCTCTCTCTCGGAAATAAATCAAAAACATTTTAAAAAAATAAAGGCAAAGAAACGATAAATATAAAATCCATCATAGTAATTATCTCTGGGACATGATGGTGAAGGAGGCTGGGAGATGGAAACGAGACAGAGCGCAGATGTAGCTACAAAAACATTTCAAATGTTCTAGCTCTTAATTGATGTTCACCTTATTAATAAGGGTCGTTATTTACATAGCTATCACTTGTATGCTTTTGTATACAATATTTGCTTATTGTCTTTTGTATAAATATGACAAAAGTTATTTTTTAAAATAACGAACCACTAGATCTCTTCCCCCATTCCAAGTACCTGGATGACTTGTCTCTTTCAAGCCCAAGAAAACTGGAGATTTAATCTCTGCGGTCTTTGGAGTGGTGGATTTCAACCAGAGGTGAAGACAGGGGTCGTACTGTAAGCAAGCACAAAAGGAACATTTATCTGAATACTTTGTAGCGTTTAGCCTTCTCCTTCCAGTCAGTTTCCAGAAGGCTTTCAGCAAGTCCTTTGAAATAGATAAATTGAAAGACATTTCTACCAGAAACACCTCTAAGACACCCCAATGGAAAGAGTTAAAGATTTTCACGGTGGAGGTCTCCCAATAAATGGCCCACATTGACCACCTTATAGAAAAGCTCAACGGCCAGCAAACCTCACCTGTTTATCGAGAGATTTCTGTTTGCTTTTTAGTGCTTGTTCATAAAAAGAAGCAGGTGACCAAGAATTCCCGAACACCCTTCAGGGAGAAGGGGAAAGGCAGACACAAAAATCGAAGGGAAAATAGTAAGTTGCAGGAAACAGACCAGACAAGGAAAACAAAACATTCAACGTTTTATCCCATCAGTGTTCTCAGAAAGATAACAGGAGAGACACTATACTATGAAACAGAGACTGTGCACTTTGATAAAAGGAAATTAGAAGAACTACAGAAAAAAAAAAGTGCTCCTAGAAATGAACTAGACAGTTGTAGAAAAAAAAATTGGGTATGAGTTCAAAGGATAAATTGAGGACATTTCATAGAAGGGAAATCAGAAGGGAGAAAAAAAAAGAGAGAGAACAGAAAGAAAACGAGAAAGTATAAGACAATTAGAAGACAGATCCAGGAGGTCCCATATTCAAATAGAATGAATGTTAGAAAAAGATCACAGAGGACACGGAAGCAAACATGCAACAAGTCCAGAGAATTTTCCAGAACTGAAAGACCATGAGTTTCCAGGTTGAAAAGATCTACCAAATATGCATCAGCATTGAAATGGATAAGAACAAACAGTGTTTGTTAAATATGACATTTCTTTTTTTAAAAAATTTTTAATGTCTATTTATTTTTGAAAGAGACAGAGAGTGAGTGGGGGAGGAGCAGAGAGAGAGGGAGACACAGAATCTGAAGCAGGCTTTAGACAGAGCTCAAACTCACCCACCAGCAGTGAGATCATGACCTGAGCCAAAGTTGGATGCTTAACCATCTGAGCCACCCAGGTGCCCTATTTTTTGCAAATCTTTTTAAGTGTCTGACTTAATAGAAAACATTTGGGTTTGCATAGCTGCCTCCTTATTTAATCTTTTGTGATATATTCTTGTGGCAAAGTATATATATATAAATGTTTTATTTATTTCTGAGAGAAAGAGACAGCATGAGCAGTGGAGGGTCAGAGAGAGAGGGAGGTACAGAATTGGAAACAGGCTCCATCCAGGCTCTGAGCTAGCTGTCAGCACAGAGCCCGATACAGGGCTCGAACCCACGAACTGTGAGATCATGACCTAAGCCGAAGTCCAACGCTTAACCAGCTGAGCCACCCAGGCACCCTTTTTGTGGCAAAGTAAATAAAGAAAAACCAGTCACACAAAAGGAGAATAACTCTATGGCCCTTTCCAATAACTGGGGATATTCTTTAGTTTGATACCCAAATGCAACAAATGACAGTTCCTTAAAGGTTAGTTGTAACATGGAATCTGAAATCATATTGATGAGTGAAAGAAAAGCAAGAGAAATGTAATTTAAATTAAATTTCCTTACACCTTGCAGCTTACTGATTCATGCCTGAAATGTGCAGAGCATGACCTTCCTTCTGCAACTCCTGGCTGCCTTAGCACCTCAATGTTTATGTTTTATTAAAGACTAAAAGAAACCTTAACTTAGCAGCAGCTAGCCCTCAGAGTCCTTAAAGCCTGCTTCAAAATTCCTTAGAAAGTTACTTTGTATCTAGATCCCCTCCCTCTGCAAACTTAAAATGTATGAGTCACCCTTCACACTTGCAGGTGCAGTTCTTTCTGACCACAGCTCCTGTCCACATCCTAGAATATAATCACCTTTTTGCCCCAAAAAGCATCTTAAGAATTCTTTCTTAATCGTTTTCTCACAAACCCCACTTCAAATTTCATTAATATCGACGACTTTTTGGGGTGCCTGGGTGGCTTATTAGTCAGTGTCTGACTCTTGGTTTCAGCTCAGGTCATGATCTCAACAGTTTTGTGAGATGGAGCCCTGGTCCGGCTCTTGTGCGGACAGCACGGAGCCTGCATACGATCTCTCCCCCTCTCTCTGCCCTTCTCACCTGAGCACTCTCTCACTCTTAAAATAAATAAATAAACTTTAAAAAATATGTATCAATGAATTTGATGTACTCTCTTAATGCTAAAATCTACTGGCCTATCTTATGCTTTGAATGGTGCTTTTATCCACGCATAACAGTAAGCTTTGGTTATTTGGAAAATATTCATTTACTGAAACATGTACATCTTAAAATGGGGACAGATTTCACCATGCAATATCCAAAAAATCATACAATCATTAATATCACCATCAATCTCATCAGAAAAAACTTTAACTGGGAGCTGTCAAGCTTACAGGGATACATACAGGTTTTCCAAACTTTAATTTTCATTTAATGTTTATTTTTGAGAGAGAGAGCATGAGCAGGAGAGGGAGAGAGAGAGAGGGAGACACAGCATCTGCAGCAGACTCCAGGCTCCATGCTGGCAGCTCAGACCCTGACTCAGGGCTCAAACTCACGAACTGTGAGAACATGAGCTGAGCTGAACCGACTGCACTACCCAGGTGCCCCTAATTTTCCTTTGAAAGCTCAATTTCATCCTAGGCAATAATATTGTCAGTTTTTTTCCTTGCACTTCCACTTTATGCACTTTTGTAGAAAGTATCTGTTAAACGTCCAGATACAAATAATGATAGTTTGTCTATCTGTCATTGTTTCAAGGAAAAACGGTGTTCTTTGGGATAAGTCGCTGGTTCATCCACATCTCAAATCATCACAAAATTCCTTTTCTTCAAGATTTTCACGGTACCTTGGGATGCAGCAAAAACGCTTTATAAATACATCTCTACTTTGTCACACAAAAGCTGTTTTAAGGACCTAATGAAGGAGTTCCTGAAGGACATCGAATTTTTTCTCTCCAGCAAATCTGTGGTGGTGAAAAATATGATTCCTAGTGCAGTTTGGTGCCATTGCTTGATCATGCCCAGGAACCAGCAGTTTTACTTGCCACTACTTTCCACCATCAGTGCAAATGTCAGCCCAGTAGAAAGGGAAATAACGTCTTAGTATTAGGATGGAAAGTTGTTTGACTTTATACATCTCCCGAGAGGGTCTTAGGGACACCCAGGGAGTCAAGTACCTCAATCTGAGAACCACTGACCTCAGGCATCCATTGTATGTATAAATTAACTGCTTTCTGTGCATCAAGAACGCTACCAGTTATGTCTCATCTTTGGGGGAATGGAGAAAATTGTCACTCAAACCACATTCTTGATTTCGTAGTTCAAATGAGGAATCCCTTTTGAAAAAGACTGTGCCTGCATATCTGTGAAAGAAAATAAAATCTAAATTAATTAAGGGTAGTAAAGCGAGGCCATCAGACTACAAGGCCAGACTTCCCCCTCTCCGGGCACTCTCCCCTCTGCTTGCTCACCGTGATCAGCACTGGCCAAGAAACAAATGAGGCCACAAAGTTCAGGAATGCGAACTTGTGATACAGATTCAGTCATCATATAGCCCAGAGGCCTAGACTGGGATCTGGTGTTTACCTTACTTATTGTGACATGGTAGAAACTGCACGGGATTTGCCAACCAAAGTTCAAATCCCAGTTCTGCCACTTACTAGTTTTGGGACCCGACTGGTGCATTCCATCCAACCTTTCTGTCTCCTCGTTTGTAAAATGGCAATCGTGATATCTATCCTCGCATATTGAAGCTATGCAATAAAATGACCGTCAAAATAATGGCTCTCTCTGACCTTGAACAGAGATCACCTATTAACATGATGTGCAGAAAGCATAAGTATCTGTCCCTGACTTCACGGAAGTTATGATTTCTGTGGGGAGTGACATCATAAACACATAATAAGAGATGGCCACCCAGATACCCAGGGACTAATTCCAAGGTCCTGACTGAAGGAATCTTAGAAACGAGAAGCCACTCCGCTCTTAAGCCACAGCAGAACAACCCTGAGATACTCCTCCTCATTCCCTATTATCCCTGTGGCGATTCTCAGCAGAGCCAGAGCCAGAGCTAACCAGGCAGCACCAGTGGGATGGGGGTAGCTACCTACCCCCAGAGGCCTGTCTGCGCCCACGGCTCTCTCCACCGTTACCACACTAGAGGTTAGGGCACTGTATCCTGAAAGCTCTTGTTTAAAAAGAAAACAAAGGGGCACCGGGATGGCTCAGTCAAGGTAAGCATCTGACTCTTGGTTTTGGCTCAACTCATGATCTCACAGTTTGTGAGTTTGAGCCCTATGTTGGGGCTGATAGTGCAGAGCCTGCTTGGGATCTCTCTCTCTCTCCCCTTCTCACTCTGTCCCTTCCCACGCTCCCTGTCTCTCTCTCTCTCTCAAAATAAATAAACTTAAAAAGCAATATTTTTAAAAGAAAAAAAAAAGCATTTGCTTCAGTGAGTGACCATTTAAAAAAAAATTCATAGTTTATTTTAGAGACAGATAGAGACAGAGCATGAGTGGAGGAGAGGCAGAGAGAGAGAGGGAGACACAGAATCTGAAACAGGCTCCAGGCTCTGAGCTGTCAGCACAGAGCCTGATGCGGGGCTCGAACCCACGAACCGTGAGATCCAACCTGAGCCGAAGTCAGACGCTTAACCAACTGAGCCACCCAGGCACCCCCAGTGAGTGACCATTAACCAGAGTTTCATTGGTAGGATTATCTGAGAAAGCGGATTTTCCTTGTCTTCTGTGGGCTGGTTGCTGACATCCACCTATTTATGGTCAGGGGAGTCAGGAAAGGCCTTGATCTCATGGAGACCACGCTGGGCTGTGAGGCTCTGGGTTCTATGGAACGCCAGAGGCCCTGGACATCTTAGGACAACAAATGAGAGGGCTGATAAGCTGTAGACTTCATCTCCTTTGTATATAGTATGTAGGCAGTTCGTTCCTAAGAAGATGAAAGAGAAGCAGGGCAGGCCCGGATCCCCTGCTCCACAGACATATTGCTGCCCTCGGGGGTGAGAAGTTGGACATCCCTTCAAACCCTCCCAGAAGCAGAAAAGGAAAGGAGCTTTCTGCTGCAGAAGGGAGCCGAGGGCAGGAACTGGGTCAGCCCTGATGCCACATAGGCAACGTGACTGGCTTTCACTCACAGGGTCGCTGGGAAAGAGGAAGCAGCCGCTTCTGCAGGGGAGAAGTGACTTGGAAGTCAGCCGTGTCCCTGTTTCCCCCATCTGCTGCTGAGCAAGAGTAATTAAAATGGAGGGGGAACCTGTTGACACGTTAATAACAGTGCTAAGATCTCAGAGGGGTGATTGGAAAACAGTCCATCATTAGCTCAGAACAGAAAGATGGCCCTCAGGAAACGCCCCAACATTCAGGAGAGATGAAAGAGAAACAAGAGGGAGAAGCAGCAGCCTGGCTTAGAAGTTTTCTTCCATCTGCTTTTGGAAGTGAATTGAGATGCTCAGCAGAGCTCCGGGCAAGACAGGGCCACGCAGAGGGGCCTGGTGAGCACAGACCACCCCACGCTTGGCACCTCTATAGCAGGGCAGGAGAGCGTGAGTTTCAGTGCTTTGGGTGGGAATTTAGCTGGCTGGGTGAGGTGAGATGCAAGCAGCCCGAGGCAGGTAACCAAAGCCTGGGCTATGTCTCCTGTCCCAAAACGAGCCCTTGCATGTCTACAATGGCTCCTCGGTGCCAATTTCTCCGAGACAAACTCCTTAGTATCTTCTAAGGCCTTTGACAACATTGTCTCATCTCTCTGGCCTCACTTTCCTATACACCCCCCTCCCCAACTTTCCCCTTCTGCCAGCCACACAGAACTTGTCTTCCTCCCTGAACATTCCAGCCTTTGCAAATTCTATTCCCTCTGCTGTGGCAGCTCTTCTCCTTTTCTTCCAGAGCAATGTCAACATCTCTGCCAAGAAACAGCTCTATGAACTCATCCCTTTATGGACCCTTTGCTTTGTGTTGCCTCTAGTATATTCACATTGTATTGGAAGTATCTCTTAATCTGTTTAATACTAAACCTATAATAGTAGCAATAATATAATAACGATAGTCAGCATCATTAACTGAATGGCAACTATGTTCAAGGCACTGGACTAGACTTTGACATATATAATCTTGACACTTCACAAAAGCCTGGACGGTTATGCCAATAGCACAGGCAGGATTCGAACCCAAGATGCCTTGTGCTATAAGACAGACTTTGTCAATGGCAAGGAGTGTGTTTTATTTACTCCTGAACCCCAAGATTTCATCAGGTCCTCAAATACATGTATGTAAAAGGAAGAAAATAAGAACATATAGAAGATCTTGACCTACATTCATTGCCACACCACCTGACTGTTTATCATTGACCAGGCATGACGCTTAGCACTTCACTTGTCTTCATTTCATTTCAGTTTTACCAAAACACCCGTGAGGTAGGTGCTATTATTATCAACATCTATATCATAGAACCTGGCACATAATAGACCCTCAATTAATGCACTTGGAATGAATTCATCTCCATGTTATAGATGTGGGAACTGAGGCTTAGTAACAGGAAGTATTTGAAATACACAGGATGGAAAGTAGCACAGCTTAGGCTGGAAATCAAGTGTATCCTCTCAAGCCCACAATAGAAAGGCTGACAACCAACTGTCTCTTTCCTGAATACTTGTGTGGATGAAGTGCAGCATCTGAGATTTTTGAATGGGGTCTGGGGAGTTTCTGATGCCAGCTTTGTATTATGCATCCAAACTGGCATAGGGCAGAAATCAGCCCCGGACTACTTAGGATCCTGGTCTGAGCCCCTGTGCTAGACAGAAGAGCCTCAGTGAGCCACCTGACCTCTCTGAGTCCAGCTCCTACATCAGCAAAGCAGGTTGGTTTATATGCTCAACTGCCAATACAGAGAGCAGTCGAAGGTGTGGTGTAAGTACAATGTTAGGTCATCTGTGATTAAGATAATTCCACTGGTGATTACAATAACTAGCACAACTAAGGCCTGATAAAGGGCTCCTGTGTGCTCGTGGACTGTCAGGCAAGAGAGACGATTCAGGGAGTCCTCAGTTACCTCAAAATTCCCTCCAGCAGTCAGCTTCTGGAAAGTCCAATTAGCAGCCCTGCACCCTGCCTAATCCCGGGCAACCCTGGATCCCTGGGGAAGCTGCCACCATCTCTTTTCCTCTGGTTTTATTAGGGCAGTAATTGTACATTTCTCCACTTACCTGCGGTAATGAAAGAGCATCGTTGTTTCCATAAAGCAAGGCTTGGCGAGTGAGGCTAGGGCTCTGCGCATCACTTCTCATTGCAATGATGCGGCACCAAAAAGCCATCCTTCATCATGTAAAAGACACTCTCCATACTGCAGTGTCTCTATTTGCAACAGTCTCTGAGATATTCATGTGATAGATCATATATTTGCCTGAATCAATATTTCCCTGACACTGGGAAGCCCGCCATCCATCCGTCCCATTTCATTTGATAAAGCCCTTCTGTGTCGCCTTTAGTTAGGCTGACAGGATCACAGGCCCTCCTTACCTACCTGATGGATGATGGCCAATGAATGATTGCTTCACAAATTACTATCTTGGGAGCAGAGCCCTAGAACTCAGTCAAGCCTGCCCTGCATTCGAGGAGACAGCGAGGAGACGTGGTGTGAAGGGCAAAGGCTTGTAGAACCCAAGAGCTCGAGAAAGTTCTCAGTCCAGTGTTCTGATCAAACAGATGAGAAACCTGGGGCTGAGAGCAGTTAAGTAACTGGTCAAAGTTCTCACGGTAGCTGTAAGTAGACATTGGATTCCCGCCACACCTGCTATCCCCCAGAGACCTTGACTCTGTTGGATTTTTCTTAACTGTCCAACAAAGACGGAGAACGGTGGTTCCAGTTTGATTCCCAGAAAGGAGAATTCAATTCAAATCCTGTCCAAGTAAACCTAGCAGACCCCCCTCCCCCCACAACTGAAGTGAGGACTCAGGCACAGATAAAAGTCTTTGCCCTGGAAAGTCCCACCCTCCATCCTGTGGTTGAAGTAATCAGTTGACCAACAAAGTTAGGTGGCCCGTGTCTATCGCCATTTCTGTACCTACCCCTCCTTTTACCTCAAATCCTGAGACAGACCTGCCTGCCTGAGGGAGCATTCCTCCTCAGTCTGTCTTTCCCATTGCTCCACATCCCACGTTCCTCGCATGCATGGGGACAGCCGGCACTTCCAGGCATGTGTCATAGACCTCACACATCTTTACCTACCTTGTCTCGCTACATCTACAGAACTACTTGATCCTATATATTCTGCCTCCTCAACACCTCTGCTTCCCAGTGGTCTGCAGGTGAATGTTTAACAACCAGCCGCCCCCAAAGAAAACCCCCAATTTACCGATTTTCCAGTTTCAGTGCTATATACATTCTATCGCGGCCAATTTCTTTTTTAAATTTTTTTAATGCTTATTCATTTTTGAGAGAGAGAGATGAGTAGGGGAGGGGCAGAGACAGAGGAAGACACAGAACTCAAAGAAGGCTCTAGGCTTCGCAGTGTCAGCACAGAGGCTGATGCGGGGCTCGAACCCATGGACTGTGGGATCATGACCTAAGCCGAAGTCAGATGCTTAACCGACCAAGCCACCCAGGTGCCCCTATTGTGGCCAATTTCAAGGTACCAACGTGATGTCACCGAAGGTGGGAAGAGATGTCCATCAGTACCATTCATATGGCATTCCCACTATACATGAAAATAGATGAAAATAGCCTCGAGAGCACAGATAATAGTAAAATGCAGTCCAATTATTAGAAAGTCATGACTGTTGAAAGTATACTACCCTTGTTTTTAATGTAAGGTGTTAAACTGTGCACTGATGCAATTTAATTCATAATAAAGGCAGTGTGTAACAATTGGCTGAAAATTTATTAACTGGTTCTCACGAGCCAATATAAGCTGGCCCCAGCACACCACTGCACATCTGTCTTCCCACCTGGGTTCCCTGTGACCTCTTCAGTCCTTGCCCTCCTTATACTTCAGCTGAGCTCTTTTAAGTCTCCCAACCTGCCTCCCAGCTTCTCTGGCCTTCCCTACCCCCAACCATCCAGTTCTATGTTTTCAAAATATATTTCCTAGTCTCCCCGGCTAATAAATGACAGTTATCCAATATCTCCAAATGAAGCTTAAACTCTTTTCTGAATAGTCAAGGCTGTATCGTAAGATCCCAAGCCTTCCTTTCGAATTTTATCGCCCAAGTTACACACTGCTGCTTTCTTGTGCTTTGGAGACTGACAGACCTGGCTTTGAAATTCACCTTTGCCATTTATTAGTTAAGTGACGGGGACAAGTTACTTCACTTCTCTGATCCTAGGCTCCCTCATCTGAAAACTGTGATAGCTCATGGAATGGAGGAGTAAACCAGATCATCCATAACATTCCTAAGTCCGCGACCAGCCCATGTTAGGCAGCCAGTAACAGCAGTGGTATTACCTTCTATGTATGAGCTTTTCCAATGTGTGAACACTGGACTGGCTCTTTATTGTACTTTGTCTCATTGTTATCCCCACTTGATAAATAAATACAAATGTTTGACAGCTGTCTCTGCTAAGTACAGATTCACATTTCCTATGCAATGCTACACTACAGCCAATCTGTTTTATATCCTTTTCCTGGCTAGCATTCACCCTTCTCCATATCTAAGCTTCTACTCCTGTATTCTGCCTCTCAAAAACTCATCCATCCACTCAATAATAAAAAGACACAGAACCCAATTAAAAAGAGGGCAAAGGATTCGAATAGACATTCCCCCCCCCAAAAAAAGCAATCATAAAAAAAATGGCCAAAAAGATGAAGAGATGCTCAACATCATTAGTAATTAGAGAATTGCAAATCAAAACCGAATGAGATACCACTTCACACCCACCAGGATGTCTATCATCAAAAAGACAGACAATAGCAAGGTCATGGAGAAATTGGTGCCCTCATTCATTGCTGCTGGGAATATAATAAGGTGCAGACTCTTTGGAAAACTGGCAGTTTCTCAAAAAGTTAAACATAGAGATAAACATATGACCCAGTAATTCCAGTCCTAGGTATATACCCAAGAAGAATAAGAGCATCTGTCACACAAAAACTTGTACATGACCGTTCATTGCACCATTACTCAGAGTAGCCAAAAATGGAAACAACCAAGAGCATCAACTAACGAATGAATAAACAAAGTGCAGTATCCATACAATAGATTTTTTCTGCTATAAAAAGAAGTGAACTTTGATACATGTTACAATGTGGATGAACCTTGAAATCCTGCTAAGTAAAAGAAGTGAGTCACGAAAGAGTACATATTGTATAATTTCATTAATGAAATGTCTGGAGTAGGGAAACCTATAGACACAGAACATAGTTTGGTGGTTTCCTGGAGCTGCAAAGTAGGGGGAAATAGGGCGACTGCTCATTAGTGGCAGGTTTCTTTTTAAGGGTGACAAAAATGTTCTAAACTTAGATTTGGTGACAGTGGCACACCTCTGTGAATATACTAAAAATCATTGCTTTATACACTTTAAATGGGTGAGTTTTATAGCATTTGAAGTAGACATCTCAATAAAGATTTTAAAAAGACTTTGAAGGAAACAATCTCATTTACAATTGCAGCAGAAAGAATAAAATACCTAAGAATAAACTTAACCAAGGAAGGGGGAAGATCTGCACCTGAAAACTACAAGACGTTGATGAAAGAAATTGAAGAAGACACAAATAAATGGAGATATTCTGTACTCATGGATTGGAATAATTAATATTGTTAAAATATTCATACTACCTAAAGCAATCAACAGATTCATGCAATTCCTATTAAATTTGCAATGACATTTTTTCACAGAAATAAAACAAACAGTCCTAAAATTCATATAGAACAAAAGAGCCCAAATAGCCAAAATATCCTTGAAAAAGAACAAACCTGGAAGCATCACACTTCCTGACTTCAAACTATATTATAAAATTATAGTAAACAAGATGGTATGGTGTTGGCATAAAAACAGTGATGGATAAATGGAACAGAATAGAGAGCCCAGAAATAAGCCTATGTATGTGTGGTCAATTCATTTATGACAATGGAGCCAAGAATATACAATGGGAGAAAGGATAGTCTCTTCTATAAATGGTGCCTGGGAAACTAGACTCCTCTCTTATACCATACACAAAAATCAATGCAAGAAAGGGCTTGAATATAAGACCTGAAACCATAAATGCCTAGGAAAAAACACAGGTGCTGTGATAGGGTCTCCTCCCTAAGGAGAGAGACCAAAAAAGCGAGAGAAAACTTCAAGGTAACCTGGCTATCCGCCTATGTAACAACATCCCTCATGGCCTTATAAACTGAGACTACTTAATCTGACTGCATGTGTATGTGTGTTACTATATATGGGAGACAAAGAAATAGAAAATGTATTTTAAAAACTATGCCAACATGACATTCAGTGCTCAGTTCTTTGGGTACAAACCCCACTGAGTAGTGCCGGCATGAATAAAGTTGCTTCCTGGAAATTAAAAAGCCTCGGTGTCGTGACTCTCTGTGCGAGCATCCTGCTGCAGTGGTAAGCTCCTTGACTTCAGTCTTGATAGCGATTTTTCGGATTTGACACCAAAAGCAAAGATAAAAAAGTGGGAGTACATTAAACTAAGAAGCTTCTGCACAGCAAATGAAACCATTAAGAAAATAAAAAAACCAGTCTATGAAACAGAAGAAAGCTATTTGCAAATCATATAGCCAGTAAGGAGTTAATATCCAAAATATATAAAGATATATTGATATCTTTGATATCGTGTGCACACACACACACACACACGGCAACAAAAAATGGGTAGAGGAATTGAATAGACATTCTTCCAGAGAAGACATACAGATGGCCAGCCGGTACATGAAAAGTGCTCAACATCACTAATCATCAAGGAAATACGAATCAAAACCCTACTGAGATATCACGTCACATCCGTTAGAATGTTGTTATCAAAAAGGTAAGAGATAAAGTGCTGGCAAGCATGTGGAGAAAAGAATAATTTTGCACTGTTGATAGGAATGTAAATTGGTGTAACCACTATGAAAACCAGTATAGAGGCTCCTCAAAACATTAAAAATAAGACTAGCATATGATCCAGCAATTCCACTTCTGGGTATATATCCAAGGGAAATGAAATCATTATCTTGGAAAGATATATACACTCCATTGTTCATTTTCTTGGCAAGAAATGGCAACAACCTAAGTGCTCATCAATGGATGAATTTTATATATATATATATAATGGAATACTATTCAATCATAAAAAAAGAAGGAATTTGTGACATTTGTGAATCTTGAGGGCATAATGCTGAGTGAAATAAGTCCGACAGAGAGATAAATACTCCATGGTACCACTTATATGTGGAATCTAAAAAACAAAAACAGTCAAACTCAAACGCATAGAAACAAAGAATAGAAAAGTAGTTTCCCAGGGCTTGGGGTGGGGGAAATAGGGAAAGGCCGGTAAAAGAATACAAACTTTCATTATAAGGAGAATGAGGTCTGAGGATCTAATGTAAAACATGGTGACCGCAGTTGGTAACTTGCATTATGTAATTTAAATTTGCTAACAGAGTAGAAGTTAAATGTTCTAACCAAAAAAATTAATAAATAAAAACAATAAATATGTGAGGTGATGGTTACGTTAATTAGCTAGATACTGGGAACCGTTTCACAATGTATATATATTTCACATCACCACTTTTAAAAAAAAATTTTAATGTTTATTTATTTTTTTTGAGAGAGGGACAGAATGCAAGTCGGGGAGGGGCAGAAAGAGGGAGACACAGAATTGAAAGCAGGCTCCAGGCTCTGAGCTGTCAACACAGAGCCCCACGTGGGGCTCGAACTCGTGAATTGTGAGATCATGACCTGAGCTGAATTCAGACGCTCAACCGACTGAGCCACCCAGGTGCCCCATCACATCACCGCTTTCAATATCAGTTTTACAACTTTATCTGTATAATACGATTTGAGGAATGCTTGGGTGGCTTAGTTGGTTAAGCGTCCGACTTTCGCTTAGGTCATGATCTCACGGTTCGTGGGTTCGAGCCCCGCGTCGGGCTCTGTGCTGACTGCCAGCTCAGAGCCTGGAGCCTGTTTCAGTCTGTGACTCCCTCTCTCTCTGACCCTCCCCTGCTCACGCTGTCTCTCTCTCTCTCTCCTAGAAATAAATAAAACATTAAAAATTTTTAAAAAATCTTTATAAAATACGATTTGATTCAAAACCACACTGAGATACCACCTCACGCCAGTCAGAGTGGCTAAAATGAGCCAATCAGAGAACTTTAGATGCTGGCAAGGATGTGGAGAAACGGGCACCCTCCTACACTGTTGGTGGGAATGTAAACGGGTACAGCCCCTCTGGAGAACAGAGTGGAGGTTCCTCAGAAAACTAACAATAGAACTCCCCTATGACCCAGCAATAGCACTGCTAGGAATTTACCCAAGGGATACAGAAATGCTGATGCATAGGAGCACATGTAGCCCAATGTTCATAGCAGCACTCTCCACAATAGCTAAAACATGGAAAGAGCCTAAGTGTCCATCAACAGATGAATGGATCAAAAAGATGTGGTTTATCTATATGGAATACTACATGGCAATGAGAAAGAATGAAATCTGGCCATGTGTAGCAACATGGATGGACCTTGAGGGCGTTATGCTGAGTGAAATAAGTCAGGCAGAGAAGACAAATATCATATGTGTGCACGTATAGGAGGATTAGGAGGAACTTAACAGAGGACCAAGGGGGAGAAGAAGGGCGGAAATGGTGGGGGAAAGGGAGAGAGGCAAACCATGAGAGACTCTTGAATGCTGGCAAAAACTGAGGACTGGTGGATGTGGGGGGGAGGAGGGGTGGGCATGGAGGAGGACACTTGTGGGGATGAGCACTGGGTGTTATGTGGAAACTAATTTGACAATAAACTATTTGTAAAAAATAAAAAAAAATTTAAAAAAAATACGATTTGATTTGTCAATTATACCTCAATAAAGCTGAAAAAAATATCTTAAAAAAAGAGTAGCCATCCTCAAAAATGGTGGTGCTTACCTAGTGCCTACCCTCCTACTCCCCATTGGTTGAAATTTCTCCCTCTCTGAAGCCCAGAATTCACTAGACATTGTTTCATCCCTCACTTCCTATACTAGTTATTTATGTACAATTTTCATCTAGTAGACTAAATAGCCTCAAATTTTGTGAATGTGCAAAATGGAGCTGATTCAGTATTATTTCTGCAAGATCACTGATACTTCTGTTTTTTTCACATAGGGAAGGAAAGATGTATATTTGAGCCCACCTCTGACCTGACCTGGACCCACTCATGGGAGTGTGTTGTACACATGTGTGCCATCTAGCACAGTGTGTGTTTGTGGGGTTGTGGTAGCTAATATATCTCTAATTGGGTAAAATTTACTGAAAGCAATGACTGAGTTTTACAAACTGGGTCTTTCCTGTGGCCCTTAGCCCAGTGCCTTATGTGAGGTGGAAACTCAAGAAAAATACACTTGAAATTCTTCCCTTGGCGCTCATCTTGAGACTATAACCAACAGAAGATAGAGCAAAATTGCCGACAGGACGACCACCAAGGCCAAAATGGAATTTATTCTCCTGCAGTTTTAAAGGTTTCTTTCAGCAGGTGGTATTTGCCTTTGGAACAACACATTGTCTTCGATTTGAATTATCAACAACAACATGAACATGTACCCCCCTCCCCACCCCCCGATGAGTCCCCAAGGTGAGCCTTGGTGCAAGGGGTAAATGGAGAAAGGCTGGGTTTATTTCTTTGTCTCTTGGGTGCTCCATAGGGGACAGAAAGCTGGTATAAATCCGGTACGTAGGCACGAATGAGTGAACAGTGTTGTTAATACCCCAAGAGAGACGAGCAGGATGAGAAGAAGCCTTCACCAGCCACGGAACTGTGGTGCGTAGGGAAAGATAGGAGGGTGGAAAGGAGTCCCCATCTGTCGAGGGCAAAGAAACCAGGTGGCCTTTGCAAACCGAAGACTCAGCATCTTCTATGAAAATGTGTTGTGAAAAGGGCTGCGATGGAGCGCTCCCTGAAATCTAGTTTAATTCTTTTTCTCCAGCGATGATCAGGCAAAGACAGAGGCGATCCATTTTCACAGTGTGGCCCCGTGTGGCCAGCCTCCGCCACTGTGTCCCTGCTGCTGCATTCGCCGGTCACAGACATTGGAGGAAAAACACACATGGATGAGCACATACACAAAACGCACACATGCGGCAGGCGTCGTGGGCCTAAAGCTGTTCTGTAGATGCTCAGGGCAGGGATGAAGTTAGTTGCTTGTAGAAAGAAGCCTGAGCTAGTGGGATTCTTTCAGGACCAGGGGGAAAAAAAAAGCATTCATGCAACTCCACCTAATGGTACTTATGTCTCATTACAGTCTTAGGTCCAAAGGATAAGACTCCCAGTGAATGATGTAACCTTGGACTTCATCTTCCAAATGCGTATTCCAACTCTCCCGCCACAGCTCATGGAGTTGTGTGCAGTGCTGGCTGCCTGCAACACTGCTTGTGGCCATGCTGCCTCAATACCTCCATCCCAATTCCTGTACTCTGGGCAGCTTCCAGCTCTTTCTCCTGTACTTTCCAGATATTGCTTTAGCACAAAGCTCTGATCCCTTTTAACATACTCACTTGAGGACTATAACTTCCAGCTATTACCACTCACTTTCCCAGATGTCAGATCTGCCTCTGAGGACAGGTTTTATCTACTGCACGATTTTTGCCTAGGGCTGACCTGCCATGTCCATCTCCATCTCTTGCTCCATGCTACAGGCTGCCTTTGAGGATAAGCCCTGGGTCAGCGGGATTGGAAAGCCAAAGTTCATTCCATCCCCATCTGGACTATCCGAGGGCTGAGCTCTGATGAGCTTGCAGTCTGGAGGGCAACCTGGTGGCCTCTTATATGCACAATGGTTATATCAAATCATAATCTCTGAATTTAGCTGTGTGGCTCGTGTTGACTTTTGAGATTGGAGATTGGAAATCCCAAGTAACCAGTAATGAAGGAAGGGCTTTTGTGAGAGAGTGGACTATGCAGAGAGTGGGTCACTGTCTCCTTTGAAAGGTTATAAGAACAAAATTTACAGAAGCTAAGCTGCTTGTCCGTGATCACACAATGCAGCATAGATGGGAAGAAGACCTGGGTCTCCCAACTTCCAGGCCTTGGTGTCTCCTTCTGGGGTCAGGCTAGCCTGGGCGTCAGATGCTCCTGCTGAACTTCCCTCTCTGTGAAATGACATTTATATTGCAAAATGCACATTTGTCAGTTGGAAGTCGAAGATCCATCTTAAGTGACAGGTTCCTAAATTTCCTGCATGTTCCAGTAGAATCCTGTACAGGAAGCTAAAACCCTCTGTGTTAAAGTAAATGTATGAGCTGTTCACAGGCTCCACCCTTTTAGTGCAATAGTGAGTGTACTAATGTACTAGGTAGAGTCAGAGCCTGGTTGTGACAAACCATTCTCTCTTTCTCCCTCTCCTCCTTCCACTTTCCCCACTTTCTTCCTCTGATTATCTTACTTCCCTTCCCTATCCATCCCTCTCTTAAATCTTCCTCAGTAATTCTCTACCAAATTTGATCAGGCTTCTTATTTTTTAAAAAATATGCATGAATTTTTTTTAGCTCAAATGCAAATCTTTCCCCTAATTTTGTAAATGTTCCATCACCTAGACCTTATTTTTAAATTTTTCATAGCATTTTATTCTTGAGACAGAATTTGAGTGGAGAAGGAACAGAGAGAGAGAGAGGGAGACTCAGAATCCGAAGCAGTCTCCAGGCTCTGAGCTGTCAACACAGAGCTTGACGCAGGGCTCGAACTCACAAACCACAAGATCATGACCCAAGCTGAAGTCAGACGCCTAACCAACTGAGCCTCCCAGGTGCCTCTCCATCACCTAGACCTTTTAGGATCACCTGAAGTCAGCCTGTCCACAGTTGAACTCATCATCTTTCTTCTGTATTGGATAGACTGGGGAAAGAATCCACAGGCCTTAATTACATCAAATGAATAAGATGGTCACTGTCTGATGAAAGTGGTCCCAAGGACGCTTTCCCCGCTGGCACTCAGCATACCACCTTAAGAGATGGAACCAAATGTTATCCAGATGTAGCAGGATGGACAGAGAATGCTGGGCAAGCTGAAGATGCCCCTATATGTGCTCAGCACAAGAGAGAGCAGCTACCTATTGAGTGATTAACTGGAACCCTGTCCAGAAGAGTCTCAACAAAAATTGCTAGCAACAAATAAATTGTCTGTTGATTATGAATCCAGCTATCCATCCTAGAGTGCAGGAAACTAATACCCTAAAAGAGTAACCAATTCTTTTTGCTTAGGATTTTCCTACTTTCGAACTGAAAATCTTGTGCGGACAAGTCAAGGTGGCTGATCACCTAGACCCAAATGCTGTGTGGTTGCTTGAGTAATAATCTCCTCTTCACCTTTTCTCATACCTTTGCAACAAATGTCCATAGCTGTGAATAATCTAGATGCATCCCTTCTATGAAATCCATGAAGTACCTGGCCTTCAGGCCTCCCCTAGCCTTGTTCCATGTCCCTCAACCTGGCTCAACTTCTCTTTTTCAATCAATACTCCCTTGGCATATTCTATCCATAGTCTAGGTTGAGACATTTGTCATCTTTGCTTTGACTCTTTCCTTCATTACCTACATGCAATTAATCATCAAGTTCTGTTGATTTATATCTTGAAATGTCTATGACATACACCTTTTCCTATCTTTACTGCCATCATAATAACAATTATAATAAAACCCAACACCAACTCTAAGGACTGGTTGAAACTGATTTGATTCAAGAAAAAATGGAAGGGGGTGGTAAGGTGGCTCAAAACTGGAACCTGCTTCAGATTCTGAGTCTCCCTCTCTCTGTCTCTGCACCTCCCTCACTTGTTCTGTCTCCTGCTCTCAAAAATAAATAAATAAAAACTTAAAAAAAAGGAATGGGAAGGAGAGGAAAAGGAATCAACAAGTCTGCAGAATTCAGAATTTCCCCAAATTATTTGATGATGAAACTCAGTTTTCACAGAGCAGCTAATGGAACCATTGTACCATGAAGTACAATTTGGCAAAGACTCATCTAGCCCACATACACACTGTTTTGCAGTTAGAAAGAAAGTTTAAGAACATCAAGTCAAGCTGTATAATTTTATATACGAAAACTCTGAGACCATAAGGGCTATAGCACCACAAGCCACACCACTTCTCACTGCTGTGAGATACAGGCTTTGAGTCAGGTCTCCTGACTCTGTTCAGGGTTCTCTATACTGTATCATCCACCCCTTCCAACTGGGCCATCTGCATTTTGCAACCTCCTCACTGAAATAGTCTTCCCCTCTCCCCACTGAAACTGCCTATAATTTAAGGAAAGGTTCAACATTTAACCAGCTCCTCTACATCATTTGCTAACCACACAAACCCACACAGATACCAACAGTTATAACAGCTTTTTTTTAATATTTCATTTTATTATTTTTTTGGGGGGGGCATGCATAGGGAGGGGAGAGAGGGAGGGTGGGAAAAGAAAATCCCAAGGGGGCTCTGAGCTGACAGCAGTGAGCCCAATACGGGGCTTCAACTCAGGAATCGTGAGATCATGACTTGAGCCAAAGTCAGACACTTGCCTGACTGACCCACCCAGGCATCCCTATAGCAGTTATTTTTATCATCCAGTTTGCTACCTAATATCAAGCATTAGAAAAAAACTAGTATGTGTATCACCATGAGCCAAGCTTGTGACCATGGCATTCATTTCTAATCCGCTACATCCTTCTAAACTGAGCCTAGAAACAGCTTCAGGATTCATGATCACAGCCAACCAGCCATGGTTAGCATGTGACACGAAACTTCTTTGAGGCCCTGATTTTGTTGCTAAACTACTTCTTGTGAGCAGCAGTTGGACCTTCCTGAACAGCAAAGCCAATGTCCTCAAATTCTGTCACATAACCATTAGCTCTATAGTCCTCTGCCCTAATAACTGTGCAATAATTGTTTGAATGTCTGAATATCAATGTGGAAAGTGACAACAACATTTACATAATGCTTAGTTGCAAAGCACTTTCACTCATGGTACCACATTTAATTAATTCTCACAACCGTCCACAGTAAGTATGATTTAGCTCCCCGATTCCTACTGGGCAGGGAGCTTCTGAGGAATGAGAAGCTTCTGTTTTCTTACCGGCTTCCGTGGGGCTCGAGTCAGAGTAAACAATCGATTTTGTGGAACTAAGATATGAGTTCTCAGGATAACACACAAAGCCTGGAAGGGATTGTAACTCGCACCGGGTCACCCCACTCACCACTGCGCCACACAGCCCGGGGAAGCCTCAGAAGTGCTCTCGGGCACTTGAGCACTGAATCTTCGCATCCTCCATGTTTGCATTCTACTGTCACAGGCTTTCCCTTCTTCCTGGTAATGAAGCAAAACCTGGTGGGTTAATTAATCCTTCTCGATGCTGGGCCGCAGTAATAGGATCAAGAAGAAAGCTTTTCTCCTTTTGTGCTCCCAAGGGTGCCTGGCAGGAGCCCGCGAGGAGATGGAACACAGCCTTCAGTCTGTTAATTGTTCAAGAGCAAATCATCTGTCAGAAGGAAACAGAAAAAAAGACACCACTGAATTCAGAGTAAGAACAATAAATAACATTCAGTGCTCTACCCTTGAGAAAAATAAAGCTGCCGGCACTGTGCTTCTGAGGGACCACGGCAAGGCACAGTGTGAGAGCAGAGCTGTGGAGTGCAGTGTGATGGAGAGGACCACAGCCTGGCTATCGTTCAGACTGGCTGTGCCTTTTACCAATGCAGGGCGCCCCGGCCCCTCTGCACACTCAGTCCCCCTACCCCAGGGACACAGAGGCTGACAGCTAGGGAAAAAATGATCATGCGAATAGGAAAAGTAATTTCATAACAGGAAAGCCCTTTTGGGTAAAGGGATAGAGAAGCAGATTGCAATTGTGCCATACCAGTCTCCCTGCTTCCATCCTATACCCCCAAATCCACCCTCGGTGGCTCCCCAAGAGACCGCAAGATAAAACACAACCCCCGTGATCTGACCCCTCTCCGGCTCTCCGGCCACATTCCTCTGCTCCTGCAGCACCATGCTGTTCGTGATGCCACACCGAAGACACCTCTCCCTTCTGAGCCTTTGCCTCGTCTGCCTTCTCCAACAGAAGTGACTTTTCCAGGCAAATCATAAGAGACTCTTAAATATTGAGAACAAACAGAGGGTTGAGGGGCTTGGGGGAGAGGGGGAAAGAGGTGACGGGCATGAAGAAGGGCACTTGTTGGAATGAGCACTCACTAGGTGTTATATGGAAACCAACTTGACAATAAACAAACAAGCAAAAAAAAAAAAAAAGCCTTTTCCTCCAGGTGGCTGAACCTTCCTCAGTCTTTAAGGAGCATATCCTCTACTGTCCCCACTTCCCTCACCTCCAGCCTATACCACCAGAGCCTCTGTGACACCCAGCTGTCACATCCAAAGGGTCATGGTCCAGCAAACAGATAAATGAGCCAGATAACCTGGGCTTGAGTCTCATCTCTGCTGCATATTGCTTATGTGATCTTAAAAAAAATAAAATAAAATAAATAAAAATTTTTTTAGGTAAATCCACACCCACGTGGGGCTTGAACTTAGAATCTTGAGATCAAGAGTCACATGCTCCACCGACTGAGCCAGTCAGGCATCCCTTGCTTGTGTGATCTTGAGTGGAGTTTCTTGACTGCTGGATGCCTCTGTTGCTCGCTTATAAAATGGGATGGAGATAATAGCAGTTTCTACTTTATACAGTTGTATGAGAATTAAACTGTTTAATGCATGTAAATTACTTAGGTCAGTGCTCATTGTGAAGTATTGTAGCTATTAATTATATTTCACTATAATCATTGTCAGGTCCATCTTCCTCTCTAAGCTGTGAGTTCTTTGAGAAAACAGTCTGTACCTCATCCATTTCTTTATGCCCAATGTAGACAGTACCATTCCCAAATATCCACCTCCTCTTCTCGGTAAGAGAATTAACAATCCCTTCTCACTGCTCATGACCTTCAATGCTTTCCCCAGGGGTAAGAGTGGTATCCCCGCCCATTGACATTGTGCGTGATCATGTGACTCATTTAGCCAATGAAATAGGAGTAGAAGTGACAGTCAATTCTAAAAAGAAGCTTCAAGAGGCATTAAATGGTTTCACCTGCTCCCTTCCCTCCTCTGCTGTGAGAATAGTGTGTCCCAGACAGAGGTTGCCTCTTCATCCTGAATCCCAGAAGGCAGAACATACCTTGGAACAGGACCATAAACACAACTGACCTGTAACAAGTATAGAATATGAAGATGTAAGCATTTGATTTTAGATCACCGAAGTTTGGGTTTATTTCTAACCCCATCATGACCTAGTAAAACTGATTAATACCATACCCAATAAAGGTTTATTGAATAGATACACTGATAAAAGAATGAGTGAGTGAATGACAATTCCTGCAATCCATTTCATGCAATTTCTGGCTGTGTATGTGCATCAATTAATCAATTAATTTAAGTACATCCTCTTCTAATGGTGAATGTGCTTCCTGACATTTATTTTAAATATAATACTTTGTAAATAAAAAGCCAGGTTTCATGTGTTGCTCAGTCGGATAAGTGCCCGACTCTCAGTTTGGGCTCAGGTCATGATCTCACAGTTTCATGGGTTCAAACCCTGAGTCGGGCTCTGCACTGTCAGTGCAGTGCTTGGAATTCTCTCTCTCTCCCTCTCTCTCTGCCTTCTCCTGCTCACATTGTTTCTGTTTCTCTCAAAATAAATAAATAAATCTAAACAAAAAAATCAGGCAGTGAATCTGTAGTCACCCAGACACATTAAGCATATCTATCCCCGGGCCCAAATGAAAGGTAAGGCAGCAGCAGAAAAAGGAACATTTCTTGGGCAGTTACTATGTTTTAGGTACTTTCCATCTGCCAGCTTAGCAGGACCTTCCAACAATCCTAAGAACAAACTCCATCTGCAGATGTGGAAACTGAGGCTCAGAAACCATGAGAAGGTCAGCAGAGATATGTGATGATCCAGATGTGAACCTAGATCTGTTTGAATACAAGGCCCATTCTCTGTTCACTAAAGGACATTGTAACCATGGAAGCATCTGAAGGCAACTCAGGAAAACCCGGTTAGCCACAAGCTTCCTACCCTACACCTAATCTGCTTCATTTTCCTTTGGCACATGGCCCAAAATGTTGACAGAGATCAAGGGAAATGTTTTGAAAATGTAATGTCCCTGGTGGGATTGAGCAGACCATCAGTCTTGAAAAATGGATTTGTTTAATCAAATTATTTTCCTATCACAAAATTAAAATCCGTCTGAGAAAAGAGAGAATGCTAGTGTAGATACAATGGTGAAGGGAGAAAGAGTAAAGAGTGGTTTCCATTGGGAATTTCAAACCTGGATGCCCACAGGGCCAAGCAGGTGAGGTAATAAATAAACGATAGTAAATGGACGGGTATTGGCAAGTTGGGGCCCACATGCGTGGTCTAAAGGGGATTAGTTTTTTCAGGTCAATTACTACTGTGCAGGAATGACAAGCTTCTTAGGGCTGGATCTCTGTGAGGTCTCCAAACATTCCCATGTCAGCAGCGTCATTCAGATTGTTTCTCCAATACTATATACTCCAACCCTCCTTCAAGAGTTTTCACATGGGTTCTGATCTATCTGTCATGTATTTGTGATACATAGGACACATGAGAGAATTTCAGACCTGGAAGGGAAAGAGGAAGAGGGGAAAACCCCCTCATGCTTGGGAAGGAAGGGGGGCTAGGGCAGAGGACGGTGGTACAGAACAAACGCAGAAGGTAAGTGCCAAAAAACAAACTTCTTTGAACATGATTGGCTCACGCTGATGAGTTCTTTCCCATTTCACCACTGCCTCAAGTAAAAGCAAACTCTGATAAGAAAAAGCCATTTGTTCCCAAATAAACTCCATTACTCTGCTAAATATCTTTACTGGATTTCATTTGATCCCAGACATTCTCAATTCAATATTGCACTTAGCCAACTTAACCTTTTAAAAGGAGTTTTATTGATGGTGTGCTATGTAGGCATTAACACTTCTCAAAAAAAAAAAAAAAAAGAAGAAGAAGAAGGAAGAAAAAGAAGGAAAGAAATAGAAAGAATTAAATTGCTTTGCTTAGCGATCTTAATTATCTGGAATAATTAGCTCTAGTCAATTCTCCAACAAGAGCTCTCCAGAGAAATCCGTGTTTGGGGAAAGGGGAAAGAGAGGGGGAGCCAAGCTTGGGACAAAAGAAAGCATTTGGCAAGTTATTTAGAAATATCTAATTAACCCCAAGAGTGAGACTGACAATCAAAGCCACTTCCTTAGTGCTTAATTATTAAAAGCAAATAAAGAAAGTAAATATTCAGAGAGCTGGACTGTTGGGCACTGGAAAATAGGAGCCACTCTGAGCCAAAGTGCTCAATAATCCCCAAACATACAGACGTGTCTTTGTTCTTGCAGATCTCTGCTGAGGCTATTCTTTCGGCCCAAATCAGCTCAGGAACACGAATCAGTCCTCTGTGAAGTCTCCCCTGACTCACCTTTCTCCCCAGCCAGAGAAAACTGTTCTTTCCTCTGAGCTTCTATAGCCTTTGCACATCATAATTACTTCATTGTACATTCATTAGGTGCTTGTCTATCCCCCTCGACTGTTAAGTTTCTCAAAGCCCGGGTAACTGCTTATTCACCTCTATATCCACAGTGTCTGGTATATTTGGAATGGAGTAGATGCTTGATAAAGGGAAATTGAATGAACCTATGGATCAATAGCTTTTTGTGCAGCCTAGTACATAGTAGTAATTCAAATAAATCCTTTTTTCTTTCTTCCCTTCTCCCCTTCTTCTCCTTGCTTCCTTCCTTCTTCCCCTTCTCCCTCCCTCCTTTCATCCCCTTCTCCCTCCCTCCCTCCCTCCCTCCTTCCCTTCCTTCCTTCCTTCCTCCTTCCCTCCCTCCCTTCCTTTCTATTTTTATTTCACTTTAAGTTCCACAATTAAAGGAATTGATTCCAGAGCTGCTGGGCCCAAATAACCACTCTCTCCCATGTGAGTTGTCATTTTGACTTGCCATTGACTTTCAGTAAGTCAATGCAGATCTCAGTGGGGTGGCTGAGAAATCCCAGGGCCAGTATGGCACTGGGGCACCTCGCCACAGAAACCCACTGGGAGGGAAGCTTCTTGATTTTCAGTCACTACCCAAGCCCGCAGTGTGTGAAAGTGCAGGCGCAAAAGAAAAAGAAGCCTAGCAGAGAAGGAAAGGAGGGAAGGGGAGAGGAAAACCCAATGACCCACAAGGCTTCTGCTGATGTACTCCAGGCGAGCTGTCAAAACCAGCTTGTATATCTGCCTTTACGGCTATGGGGATCCCAAAAGTTGTTTGTAGAATTTGATTTAAATATTTGTCCCTGAACCTGGAGCTGAGCCTTGAAAGCTGGGTTAGAATTAACTGGGAGAAGAAAGTGGAAAGGTCTTCCGAAAGGAGGGAGCAGCGTAGAGGGGGGAATGTCGTGGTGAGAGCAGGAATCCAGGCCAGGCAATCTGCTGTTCTAACAATAGTGGTGCTCTGCTAAGCAGCAACTAGAGAGTAAGGAAGATACAAGACCAAGAAGGACAAGTAGAGGCATTTACAGTCAGCGCTAATTTCTGGGCTTGGGTGTAGCTCCCAAGCCTAACCTCCTCCTCAGCTTCAGTCTCAGGGCACACTGCCTGCTGCATGTGCACCCCTACTCGGGTATCCCCGAAGCCCCCAGACTCAGCATGCACAACAATGGATGCTTTATCCTCGCCCATAAGCCGCCTTCTCCCCTTAACATTCTGCCTGTTAACTGCATCACCGTTTTCCCAGCTGGCTAAGGTAAACCTTGGAAATCATCCTTGACTCTCTTTCCCTCCCTCCAGCACCGAGTCAGCCAGCGCGTCCTGGAGACTTGGCCTCCGAACAGTTCTTGAATCTCTACCTACTTCCGCATTCCTATCATCACAGCGCTCATGGCTCATCGCCTTTTCTCCTGAACAGTAGCTTCCCCACATGGCCTCTTACCTCCAACACCAACTCTCCTACCTGAAAATTTACCATTTGTCATTTCTAGCCGTAATTACTAACACCAACTGGTTTTCATCTATTAAATGCCTAGGATATGCCAAGGGCTATGCGTGATTTTCAAAGTACAGTTCCTCACTTAGTCCTTACGGTGGTCATGATGGGCGGCCCAGAGCCGACACTGGCTCTTGAAAGGTTAATAATTTACAGATGAAGTGCAGCTGATAAAATATCAGATGTATAAAAATATCAGATCGCTGTGGTGTACGTCTGAAACTAATAGGAGATTGTGTGTCAAGTATAGTTTAAAAATAAATAAATAACATAAATAAATCAAGATCTGTCCTGCTGGGGTACAGCGATGATATGCATGCAACCAGCTTTCTCCAGGGGGAATAAAGGAGCAGAGCCAGCCACGTGGCTCTTTAAAAAAGGCACGGAGAGGTGGGCAAGCCTCTTATGCGCTCCCATGGTGACAATGAAGGGTTGCGGGGACCGTAAGCGACCTGGCAGAGATCGGGGGGGGGGCGGTGGGGCACAGAGGGGAGCCCCTTCTGTGGAGAGACACAAGGAAGGGAGAGAGGCTGGGGAAGTGTGGGAGTGTATTTGGACAAGAGAAAAATCCTCTCTGGATGACGGACGGGGGAACGAGAAATACAGAGAGAGGCCAGTTTCTACTTTGCAAACAGGCTTAGGAGCTAAGGATTGGAGTTTCCAGGGGTGCCTGGCTTTCTCCAACCGGAGCCGCTGCTGTGTGCGCCGTGGGGGGGGGAGGGGAGCCGGCTGGGGGCAGTAGTGATCTCGGGGGCACATCGGGAGAGAGCGGCCCCCTCCGTCCAGTGCTGGGGGAAGAGGGTGAGATTGCGCCACCGAGGACAAAAGGCCCTGCAGACGCCAGTCAGAGACCCTTTGTCAACTGCGCGGAGTGGCGCCACCCCAGAACCGAGTCTAGGCAGAGCGGGATCCTTTAAGACGCAGGGTGTTTAAATCCCAGCCGAGGGACTGGTTGGTGCTGGAGTCCGTGGAGTGGGACACGCCATGCTGTGAGGGCTGCCCGGGCAGTGTGGCTTGAGACACCCAGCCTGGGAAGGAGAGACTGGGGTGTTGTCATTTTTCTCCCCATCAACATGGTGGGGCTTCAGGGAACAGGACAGCGACCCCTAGTGGAGGGGGACCTCCTTACACTAAACCCCGCCCCTCCGCGCCTGCAAACTGCCAATCAGCTGGAGCGGGACTGACACTGACCGAGCCAGGGCTGTCCTCCAGACCGCGTGGCGCCAGGCCCACGCACCAATACACAACTGTCCTGCTCTTGTGTATGTTAGCCTGCGTTGTTTTTTATTTTATGTTTTTTTTCTTTTCTTTACTTCTTTTTCTTTCTACCCTCTTCCCCCTCACCCCTTTGTAATTAGACTCATAGTTTCTGATACGATTTTTGGTCAATTCTTTTATATATATACATATATATATGTATATATATCATCTTTCTTTCTTTCTTTCTTTCTTTCTTTCTTTCTTTCTTTCTTTCTTTCTTTCTTTCTTTTCTTTTCTTTTCTTCTTTCCCTGTTCTGGTTGTTTGTTTAATCAGGCGTTTTTCCTCTATTCTTTTTACACCTTTTCTGTATCTCCTTCTTTATTCCCCCCCACCGTCGCTTTCTCTCGATTAAGCCTTATAGTTGCTTTGATTCTCTGCCTGATCTTTTTTTTCTGTCCCTTTCATTTCTCTCTTTGTACGAGATAAGGTTCCCCCCTCCTTTCCTTTTTTCCAGGATGACTTCAATGAACACATCAAAGCACACCTGGTGGAAGGCCCAAACAATCCATCACTATGAGCAGTGGGATAGAGAAGCCAAATACACAACAGAGTACACACAGCACACTCCAAAAACACTTCCTGAAGGGCCAGGTCCTGCACAGCATATGATCCCGTTTCAATATAGTAGTGCTCGCAGATGCAGGATGCATAACAAGCTTTTAAAACATATAAAAGACCGAAAACTAGCCAAAATAACACAATGGAAAAAATTCTCCTCAAAAGAAATTCCAGGAATAAATGACAGCCAGAGAATTGCTCAGAAGAGATATAAACAATATATCTGAACAAGAATTTAGAATAGTCATATGACTAATGGCTGGGCTCGGAAAAAGCATAGGAGACAATAGAGAATCTATTGCTGTAGAAATCAAAGACCCAAGAAATAGTGACGATGAGAGGCACCCAGGTGGTTCAGTCGGTTAAGGGTCCGACATCAGGTCATGAACTCATGGTCTGTGAGTTTGAGCCCTGTGTCGGGCTCTGTGCTGACAGCTCAGAGCCTAGAGCCTGTTTAGGATTTTGTCTCCCTCTCTCTCTGCCCCTCCCCCACTTGCACTCTGTTTCTCGCTCTCTCTTTCAAAAATAAAAAACATTAAAAAAAAGTAAGAAATAGTCACGATGAATTAAGAAATGCTGCAAATGAGATGCAAAATAAACTAGATGCAGTGACAGCAAGGATGGAAGGAGCAGAGGAGAGAATGGGTGAAATAGAAGATAAAATTATGGAAAATGGTGAAGCTGATAAAAGAGGGAAAGGAAATTACTAGATCATGAGGGGAAAATTAGAGACCTAAGTGATTCAATGAAATGAAATAATATCTGTATCATAGGAGTTCCAGAAGAAGAAGAAGAGAGAGAGAGAAAAAGAGACAGAAGGTTTATTTGAACAAATTATAGCTGAGAACTTTCCTAATCAGGGGAAGGAAACAGACATCCACGTCCAAGAGGCACAGAGAACTCCTTTCAAAATCAAGAAAAACAAGTCAACACCATGGTATATCATAGTGAAACTGGCAAAGATAAAGGGAGAATTCTAAAAGCAGAGTGACAAACAGGCCATAACCTCCAAGCGTAAACACACAGGGGTAGTAGCAGACCCGCCCACTGAAACCTGGCAGGCCAGAGGGAGCGGCAGAGAATGTTCAATGTGCTGAACAGGAAAAATATGCAGCCAAGAATCCTTTATCCAGCAAGCCTATCATTCAGAATAGAAGGTGAGATAAAGGCTTTCCCAGACAAAAACTAAAGGAGTTCATGACCACTACACCAGTCCTGCAGGAGATCCTAAGGGGGACTCTGTGAGTGGCAAGCAGCAAAGACTACAAAGGACCAGGGACATCACCAAAAGTATGAAACCTATAGATAACACAATGACACTAAATCCATATCTTTCAATAATCACCCTGTGTGTAAATGGACTAAATGACCCAATCAAAAGACATAGGGTATCAGAATGGATAAAAAACAAGATCTATCTATAGTCTGCCTACAAGAGATTCATTTTAGACCTGAGGACACCTGCAGATTGAAAGTGAGAGGATGGAGAACAATGTATCGTGCTCTTGGGTGTAAAAAAAAAAAAAAAGAGCCAGAGTAGTCATACCTATATCAGACAAACTAGACCTTAAAACAAAGACTGTAACAAGAGATAAAGAAGGGCATTATATCATAATTAAGAGGTCTATCCATCAAGAAGAACTAACAATTGTAAATGTTTATGCCTCCAACATAAAAACACCCAAATGTATAAATCAATTAATCACAAAAATAAATAAATGTACAGATAATAATACCATGATTGCAGGAAACTTTGACATCCCATCCTACCAGTCTTTCCAAATGACTTCTCTGCTGAGACACACAGACCCTCCCTGGAGGGATCTTTATTTGATCCTCGGTGGCGAGAAGGAAACCAAATCTACTTTCTTAAGCTCTTGGAAGAACACAGGGCGTCAGCAGGCAGCAAGAAGCAAGAAGAAAGTGGAGAAGCAGAATGAAGTAACAGTGAAACAGCCTATGCCTTCGGGAACTAGGCAACGGAGCACACAGGAAATGGATGGAACCAGAATTATTTTGTCTGGAAAAGAGGTGGCTGGGGAGATTATCATAAGGAGCAAATACAGAAAGTTCAAGGGGATGAAAGGTTGGAACATGAAGAAATTGTGGTTGTACTGCAGGGCAGGTGTGTCCCCTGCTCTACGTCACTGTCTGGGCTGGCACATATAGAAGGCAGGGTAATAAAAGAGGACATTTAGTCATTTTAGTGATTTTCCCAGGTGGACGACAGGGGACCCATCTCATATAATGGCACATAAAAGCTATGCTAGAAAGAAGCTAGCATGAGGAGGTTCAGATTGGTTGTTGATTGTGATCTCCCCACCCCACTACCCAAAACATGATCATCCCACACCTACCTACACATACATACTCGCACACTTGCTTACACTCACACTGGCGCACACACACTCAAATGTTTCCATGCCTGTTCATACATGCACATACTCACACTCATGCATAATCACGGTCACACATGCTTACAGTTGTACTCATACATGGGTTCACAGGAGCATACACTTGTACACAGATCCCTCTGGAAGGGAAGAACTGAGAACGGAGAACTGCAGCAGAGGGAGCAAGGGCAGATGGGAACCAAAGCCAAGAGTCCTGGTAGGAAGGCATTTAGCCCTGCACTTCCCCACGCCTGAGATGTCCTTCATGCCCATGTCCATAAACCTCCAGATCTTACCCATATGTAGGGACCCAGCCAGAGGGACTTCCCAGTTCTTATTCTCTGGAAACTCTTTCCACTGCCAAAGCAGGTCTTGGCAGCCATATTTCTAGCGATAGATCCTTGGGCCATAGCTAGTTGGTTTAGGAGCTGAACTCCTGACACACAGCTTGGTTAATCATGCGTCTCAAAAGGTGAAGGTTGCACCAGAAAGACAGAATCACTGGCACTGAAGCACATGGACAGTGGAAGTCTCAAATGAAGGGCCACACTTTCCACTCTTTCCCCGGGGGACCTCTGCTTCCAATCTTGCCTGAGACTTATTTGTTGAGTACTTCTTTAGATTCCATTAGATATCACAACCGACTCCCTACAACATCTAAAGCTAGATTAGCTTTGATTTATTTTACTTGCAAACTAAAAACAAAAACACCATTCATTCTAATCTCATTCAAACGCTCACTCTGCCTATGCCTCTGGCTAGAAGTGATCTGTTCATCTTCAGAACACCCATAGCATTTTGATGGCTCTATTATCTCTCTGTACGATTTCTTTCTGTCCTACCTTCAATACTAGAAGCCATAAGCTTCTAGTCCTACCATAAGCTACTTGAAAGTAGAAGCCATGTCTTATTCATCATTTTAGCCCACAGAGCACCTAGTACAGAGCCTTGCACACAATAGTTCCTGATAAGCATTTGTTGAATGAATTAGCAAAGGCATAACTGAATTAATGAATGAAAAAAAGAAATTGTTTCAGGTGATGCTAACTATTTATTCTATTTTTCCTCAGGAATTCCTGAGGTTACACTCCTGGAATCTAAACATCCTCACATGTGAATCAGTTCATTTTATTCCATTTTATTGATTTGTTTAAAATCAACCATGTGCCTGACACAAAGGATGCAAAGATGAGTAAGATATGGACTCTGTTTTGAAGCCTGTGGTCTCACTGGACCGATGGGGGGCAGGGGGTATAGATGAGGCTAACAAACATGGCTCCCCACCTTGGGACAGAGCCGTGCACACCCTATTCCCAGGAGCAGAAGTGGGAAAGTCACATATTGCACATCCATCCCAATCTTGCAACAAGACCATATTAAAAGCCATTTTTCAAGCTTGAGTAAGATGTTTATGACCTGATAGACGATGGCTGGCAAACTCATTTCATCATAAATATCACAGCAGATAATATACTTCAGTATAAATGATGCATCTGCCTATGCCGAGATTCTCAGAGTGAGTAATGCTCCTCCAATATAGGCTTCTTAAAGATAAACAAATTATGGGCCGTAATTACCCAACGTTTGATTTTCTTTTTTACGAGCTTTTCTTCACCCTAATCACACTCAGGGTGGGAAGATGAAAGCCACAATTGGGACTTAGAGAAGGGAAGGAAAAGGGTCTGCTCCTTCCACAGGGAGGCGGATGCCAGATAAATATGCCTAAAAGAAGGAGCCTATTCTTGTTGCTCTGGAAGGAGAGGAAAGACTCAGCAAGTGGGAAGATGTATAGAAAGTGGGAAAAATCAGTGGGAGAAAAAGCAGTGATTTTTGAAGCATGTGCTTTTTAGAAGATGCCTAAGACATAAAAGGAATTCTCTCTCTCTCTCTCTCTCTGTGTGTGTGTCTCTCTCTCTCTCTCTCTCTCTCTCTGATGTATAAACATGCATATCACACACATCCACACCATGCAGGTAAAATTCTACATCTCCAAACTGTCCCCCCACCTTCCCACTCCCTGCAAAGCATGGGCTCAGATTTGTGTATTCTCTATCCCACTGTGACTTCTGAATCCCACCTTCTGGATGTAGTCGTTGCTATTTCCCCTCCAAAGGTTTGCTTAAACTTCAGTTTTACAGAGGTGCCTGGGTGGCTCAGTCGATTAAGTAACTCTTGATTTCGGCTGAGGTCCTGATCTCCTGGTTCTCAGGAGATCAAGCCCCACATTGAGTTTTGTGCTCACAATGCAGAGGCTGTTTGGGATCTCTCTCTCTCTTCTCTCACCCACCCCCTCCCCCAGTCTCGCAAAATAAACATTTAAAAAAGTTCATTTTTACACACATCCAAATCCTTTACCTCCTGGTAGATGCTTATCTGTTCTCATCAATTATTTTACCAAAACGTTTCCTCTATGGTTTCTGGACATGTTGTTAAAATTCACACTTGTAAAAATCTCATCTTACAAAAGGGTTGCAGACTCTATTGGGTTAGTATCTTCTCCTGAGATGACAAGGTAAGAAGGAAGTAGGCCATTAGAAAAATAAATCAATCAACATAGTAGAAGGTCACAGTGTAATGCAGTAGAATAACCTCTTGACTGGAAATCAGGAAATCAGAGTTTAATTAGGAACTTTACCATTTCTCATGCAAGTGACATTTCTTCACTTCTGTCCAAGTCGGTTTTTCCCCTCACTTAAAAATAGGAATCACCTATCTGGTAGGTTGCTTTGAGGATTCAATGTAATAATATTCCAAAAAAGTACCTGTCATTTCTCAGTGTTCAATAATTATTTACTTTCACCCCAGCTTCCTAAGTCTGGATAAGAGAGGGCTATAAAATTGCTCTGCAATCTTCTCTGCACCTTCGAAGATTCGTTCACGTTAACCACATTCTCTGGAGGCTGGCAAGACAGAAGTGGTTTCCTTATTTTATTGGTGAAGATAGTGAGTACAGTGAGGTTAAGAGACTTGCCCATAGCCACATGGAGATTGAAACCCGATTCTTGTGTCTTCTGTGCTTTTTGAAGAAGGCATAGCCACTTGGGAGGATCAGGTCAAAAGGAGGTTCACTTCCTGAGATATTTACAAACCCTGACCCTTCGTAGCAACAGAGCAGCCCACACAGTTGTTGAGCTCTGGGTCCAGCAGATGTGAACTTCGCCCTCAAAGAGAAAGAGCCGGCCGATATCTGATGCCAGAAATGCAATGGATGAGGTTAATGGTTTGTATCTGAAAAAATGAGCTGTGGCTGGGGAAGAGAAATATGCAGAAACCCAGTGATAAATGTATTCATTTCCTGGGGCTGATGTAACAAATTGCCACAAACTGGAGGACTTAAAACAACATATTTTTCCACAGTTCTGGAAGCTCCAAGTCTGAACTCAAGATGTCAGCAGGGCCATGTTCTCTTTGAAGGCTCCAGGAAAGAATCCTTTCTTGCCTCTTCCTGGCTTCTGGTGATTGCCAGAAGTCCTTGGCATTCCCCGGCTTGGCGCTGCATCACTTACATCTCTGCCTCTGTCATCACATGGATGCTCCCTGGATGAGTCTGTTTCTGAATCTCTCCTGTTCTTATCAGAACAACATCATATGGCATTAATGACCCATGCTGCTCCCATAGGGTCTCCTTTTATCTTCCTAATTTCATCTATAACAACGCTCTTTCCAAACAAGCTCACATCATGAGGCTCTGGGTAGGACATGAATTTGGTGACGGGATGGGAGGGGCGGCGGGGGTGAGGGTCGCTATTCAACTCAGTACAACAAGCAGAGGAGGAAGACTGAGAAACCTGAGAAGAGAGAACAAAAGAGAGAGAGACATAAAGAGTCGGAACAAAGGCAGAGAATGAGACAGAGGTAGGAAGAGACAGAACTAGAGAGACAAAGAAAGAGAGACAATGGAAAAGAATAAGGGAGATAGGTGCTAGTGAGGAGCCCCTGGCTGGTTCAGTCAGTAGAGCACACAGCTCTTGACCTTGGGGTTGTGAGTTCAAACCCCACACTGGGTGTAGAGATCACTTAAAAATAAAATCTTTAAGGGGCACCTGGGTGGCTCAGTCAGTTGAGCATGCAACTCTTGATTTCAGCTCAGGTCATGATCCCATGGATTGAGTCCTATGTCAGGCTCCATTCTAAGTGAAGCGTGTGTGAAACTGTCTCTCTCTCTCTCTCTCAAATAAAAAAAATAAAATAAAAAAAAAATCTTTAAGGAAAAAAAAGGTGCTAGCAAAGGAAACACACACACACACACACACACACACACACACACACACACACTCCTGCACATGAGAAGTAGAGAGACTCATTTCTGGTGTTTAAAGAAATCCCCCTAAATATGTACTTTCTCTCTGTCTAGATGCCCAGGGTACAGCCCTAAAACTGTTAATGTGGCCTGAACTGCACTGTGGAATGTGATCCAAATATTCTCTTTGGGGTTAATAAGAGGACCCCAGTAAGAAAGACCAGCTAATTGGGCTCCTGGGAATCCCTAGTGGCTCTCACTTTCATACCTACCCCTAGAACCCTGGCTCAAGGGCATCCAGCTTTAAAGTTGATAACTTGCGTATTACTGGTCAAAAAAATATTTTTTTTCAAAAAGCAAGTTTCAGGGCAATCTCGTGTTCTTTTTCCTATCAAGAAGAAAATGGGCCACCCAGGAGATGTGATGACATTTCCCCCCTAAGGAGTGTATGTTCCTGGTCTCTGGCAAGCTGTTAGGTGTCCCTCTGTATTCATTATTCATCCAACCAGATGTTAATTCCATATCCTGATCTTTTCCAGCTTCCTGGAGTTTCCCAAAGATCTCCCAAGGGAGACTAGTCACTTCAGCATCAGCCAAAGCAGACACCAGGGCAGAGGAATCATAAATTAACAGTAGGAAGGGGGTGTCGGAGCTGGCAAGAGAACACCAGTGTGTGTGTGTGTGTGTGTGTGTGTGTGTACAGGCTTTCATGGAGAAGTAGGTGGGGGCAGAGGAAGCCCATCAATAGAGACCCAGTCATTCCCAAGCTACAAGGCTTTAAAACCCTCTTGCCATCAGAACAGTCACTCCAAATGGAAAGTCATATACAACAGTCACACTTTGTGAACTAAGGTCTCTCCTTGCTTTTATGTTCTTTAACCATTGTGAAAATTAAGCCAAGTTGAGTTTGGCTTTTGGGGTAACAGTCCCCATTCTCTCCCCATCATAGAACCTACCACCACCCCCACCCCCACTTAAACAGGGAAAGCCATAAGCTTGCAGGTCTTCCCAGGGAAATTTTCTATACTAGCCTGACTTGGTCAGTTTTGTGGTGGGGAAGATGTAGGTCAAAGGCAGAAAAGTGGGCTCAAGTCAACATATTGCCATCCATGGGCACTGAGCCATCTCCTTGGAGGAGCAAAGAGAAGGAGCCATCTCCTTGCATTTCTGCATGTTTGAAGCTTTTGGGTTTTCCATCATCTTCCTTCTTATAGCAGCAAAGGTAGTAAGATACACATGCCCATCTCCAGGACACACACACACACACACACACACACACACACACACACACACACACACAGAAAAGACTTACTGCCTTTTAGGAGACATTTATCTCATACGGCCACACAATGGAGAGTGTATGTGTTGGTTGTCAAATGGCTGTTATTTACTCACTTATTGTCTCATTCAGTATTTTCCTTCACCACATGTATATTGATCTATGTGAAGCACTGGAGGTACCAAGTTGAAAAACCTCTGTCCCTAATTTTGGTGTGGCATTAGAGCAAAGCAAGAAAAAGGAACTCAAGAAGCTGAGGTCTCAGGATCATAAACTACAGTGATAGATTCTTCTACCTGAGGGGAGGCCTTTCCCATCTCCCCATGGGACTGAGGGCAGCTCTGAGTGAAATCACAAAAAAGTGTTTGGGGCCTCTCCCCACTCTGGGTCCCTCCTCTGCCAAGTGTCTAGCACCCCCTGGTGACCTAATGACTTAATTCATTCTCACAAGTTATGGTACTCTAACCAGTTGGTGCAAATTTCAGGATCAAGCAGCTAAGAGAAATCCAGAAAGGATTGGAAATTTGGAAAATTGGGAAGGGAGGTGGTTATTCCTGGTAATCTGTCACTGAGAATAATGATTGCCCTGGGATTCTAGGCTGAAGGAGGAAGGGCCAACAGCCCAAGTATGACACAGTGAAGAAAAAAAAAAAACAGACATGGCTGCTAGCATTTCTATGTAGTTTGTAATGACTGTGTGCCTATTGTTTTCTCCTGAAATATCACTTGACCTAAGAAAGTTCCAACCTGTAGATTCTGACCTCCAATATATTTTTGTGTTTCACTTACAGATGTTCCCTTTAGCATCTTATCAGCAGTGTTCTTAGATGAAAACAACAAAGACAAATCCTGCGGGCTGGTCATTGTGTTGTATCTCTCATATCCATTTCCTCCCATTCCATTGCTCTATTCTATAGTGCAGGGAATGATGAGGTTCTCTTGCAGTTGTCCTCTGGGTGTCCACTGGGTCCTCTGCCAGTGGTGCATTGGTGGCAGCCTGGAAGAGGGGAGAGGCAGTATTTTCCCTTTCTTGCTTTGCCTAAGGCTATTTCTGACTAACGCTGTGTCTTTTTAGCCCCACCTTCCATCAAACAGGCCATGCAGGATCCAGGCTCAAATGGGGCAGCCCCAGCCTGTGGGATCTGAAAACACACTTCCTCTCACCTTGACTTTCGTTCTACAAGTAGCAGCCATGTCCTGCACCTGTTATTCTTTGGGTTGCCTCACCATTCCAAATTTGGCTTTCAGCTCTTCCATCATCCTGTATGAAATTCCTGATATTAAATCCCCCCCAGTTGAAAGGCCTAGGGTGATTTCTTTACTCCTATTTGAAACATGATATATTCTGATGGGTCTACGTGGAAAAGTAATTTATTAGAAGTATGTTGGGTCATTTGCAGAACGACTGGGAATAAGAGAAGCTAAGCAGCAAGACCCACAGCAAAAGGCATCCACAGAAACCATCATGGGTGTTCCTCAACGCCACTGGTGAACACCAGAGCTAAGAGCCACAATCAGCTGGTTTTATCTAATTGGAGGAACCTATGTCATTTATCTGCCCTTTATAGCAGAGTCAAGATCTGCTTTTCAGTAAAACTTCTACTGTCAAAAATTCTTCCAACATAAGAAAGAAGAATCAGGGCGCCTGAGTGGCTCAGTCAGTTAAGTGTCTGACTTCGGCTCAGGTCATGATCTCTCAATTCGTGGGTTCGAGCCCTGCATTAGATTCTGTGCTGGCAGCTTGGAGCCTGGATCCTGTTTCAGATTCTGTCTCTCTCTCTCTCTCTCTCTCTCTCTCTCTCCCTGCCCCTCCCCCACTCATGCTCTGACTCTCTCAAAAATAAATAAACTCTAAAAAAAGAAAGGAAGGAAGGAAGGAAGAAGATTGATGTGGAACAGCCAAAAAAAGAATAAGATAAAATATTTATCACAGGAAAAAGAACAGGAGTTGGGAGTTATGCTGTCATCCTAGGGTCAGCGTGTAAAAAGAGAGTCTCTCTAAAATGATTGGTGGTGGGAGAAAGACTAGAAGCTGTGTGGAAGGCTTTGATCTATAGGCATAATCATGGAACCTTTCTATTAGCCTTCAAATTAATATCGGGTAATCAGCATTTACAACTATATGTCACATAAGACAGCAGGGCTTCCTATCCAAGAATGAATGTGTATCCAGCTAGGAGCACTTTTCAGATGTGGGCATTAACCAGACACTAATCCTTAGTTGTGAAACCAATCTTTACTGTGATTCTCCAGCCTGTGTCTTTTTCTTATTTCTGAAAACTAGGTCCCCACCTTATAGCTCTCTCCCAGACACTGGGCTCCTGTATTAGTCCTTCTCCAAGCACTGCCAGCCTAGAATCCCACCTATTGCCTGCTCTTCAGAGGCCACTCAACATGACAATGGCAGAACAAGGTGTGTATTTCTGAGTCAGCCAGATCTGGATTGGAATCCCACCCTTAACTCTTATTATTTCTAACACTTCCTATTTGTATGAGCTTACTACTTGTATGAGCTTGGTGGGCTGCTACACTTCTGTAGTTAACAAACTCAAGTTTCTTGTATGGCTCTCAAACCTTAACATGCAAGTACAGAAGTATCTGCTGCCCTGGGATGTTTATTAAAAGGAGACATTTCTGGTTGCCACCCCAGGATTCATTAGATCTGGGGTCATTCTGGTGCAGGTAGCCTACAGACCACAGTTAGAGAAACATTGAGCCACTGGATTTCCAGTTCGCATCCATTCTTGAAAGGGTTGTGTTATTCATTCAGTCAGCATTTCCCAGGCTTCAGGTGGGCTTAGGAATTGTGAGGATTATAACCACATCTCCTTATGATCTTAGTGGAGATGTGTACATTAGGCTCCTCTTCCCCCCAGAACTACTCTGTTAGAATCCCAGAGTAGGAAGTGAGCTGACACATGCAATTCCCCAAAGTTTCACATGTGTCTCATATATAAGCTTCTGGTTCACAAGGCCTGTATCACTACTTCTGTACAGCACACAACCCCAGTTCCCCTCCCTCCCATGCTCTTAACTTCCATGCAGACTTACCTGAAAAGGAAGCAGCTGCTACTACTGTTAGAAGCTGCTTCCAGCCCCCTGTCAAAGAAGCCATCTCTTCATTTTCTAAGATTTTATCGATGTCCATTTGGCAAAAGAGTGGATTTCATTACAATCATTACCTACATGGACAAGCAGCCAACATTTAATATCTGTTTGTCAATAGCTGCTTTCCTAACTAATAGCTCTTGATGGCCATCTAGAGGTAAGCGTGATCTTTTTATCCACCAAGTCCCTTTAGCTGGCATTCACATATACGAAAACGTGGACCAGGGAGATCACATGCTTTAGAACTCCCATTCTCCCAAGGGAAGCATGGAGCATCTGTAGCCAAGATGGGAGAAATAAATGACTAACTTTATCCTTACAGTCCAAAGCACGCTTCACTTCCTCCATGGAGCCTTTCCTGGTTCTAGTGATCTGTGCTGCTTTCCTTTCTCTGACTTCATACCATGTCACATTATATAGCTTAGCACCGGACTGTGTCCTACTGTGCAGTGCTCTGCATCTGTTTTGTTTGCATAGCTTTTGCTTATCCACAAGATTGCAGCCTCTCTGAGAGCAGGATTCAGGTTTGAGACATTCTTTGATGTCAGCCAGATCTGGATTTGAATACTACTCTAACACTCACTACTTGTATGAGCTTACTACTTGTGTGGCAGAAAGAAGGACAAATCAAGGATCAGCTCAAGAACTTTATATGGTAGTGAGACAGCAGCTGGGGACACTAACTACAGAGGCAACTTCCTTCTGGGGTGAAGTTGAGATGCAATGTTAGAGGCTACTGTGACCCAAGCCGTAATTCAGGTCAGAGTCACTAGAGTAAGATCCATTAGTGAGGGAGAAAAAGGACAAAGAACCCAAGTAGTGGTTGGTATTTAAGACTCAGGCAGCAAGAAGTGGTCACTATGCAAGGGATGTTGCCAGTTGGACCTTAAGCAGTGGGCCAGGGGACCATCTGCCAGTCCTCCAAGTGCAGGGAGAGGCAGGACAGAGCCTCCAAGTCACCAGAATGACCCTCAGGTCAAGTAACCAGCTATATAGGAGCTAGGCTTCTGGGTAAGAAAACTATCAAAATTACAAAATGGGGTCATTCAGGCAGAGAAGAAAGACTTGCCCAGAAAGCCCTAGCAGACCTTCTGCCTTATTACTCCATCACCCTTACGGGACTTCTCCAGGCTTGAGAGTTGACTTCCTTTCTCTCCTGACCTGAGCTCTGTGGCTGGTTCTTTTTGCAGTTGGTTTCAGCCATCTGCCTAACCCTGTGTATTAGTTCCTGATTCCCGAGTTTCCATCATTCAAGACTCCAACTTTGTTCCCCTCTGACTCAAGTCTATAGTGACCAAGGCAGTGGAAGTGAGGTCCTGGTGATCACTTTTTAACCCCATAGTACTTGGAATTGTGCTAAGTATGTACTTTATGTCTGTCTGTTCCAACACATCAAATAAACTCAGCTCACTGAAGCAAGTACATGGCCCCCAAAAAAGTGAAATTTTCCCTGCTGGTGATGGAGGGCCAGCTTCAGAATCTATCTAAATCTCTCAGTTATCTTTTCTGTCATTCTCTACTTCTACCTTAAAATCAAGGATACCCAGGTTCAAATCTGCCACTTACTAGCCTGGAACCTTGGGATGGAGATAATAAATCTTGTGGGTAAGAGGCCGCTGCCCCCAATCCCTGGTTGCCAACTGGTCAACCTGATACAAATGCACCTCACGCATCAAAGAGTAAGATCTGAAAAACTGGTATTCATTGAATACTTGTTGACTTGAACATCTAACTCTTGATTTTGGCTCAGGTCATTATCTTGTGTTTTGTGGGATCAAGCCTAATGTTGTACTCCATGCTGACAGTAGAGATCCTGCTTGGCATTTTCTCTCCCTTTCTCTCTGCCCCTCCACCACTCACGCTCTCACTCCCAATCTAAATAAATAAATAAACATTAATTTTAAAAAGGATATCAAGTTGTAGGCAAGGACACATTCATAACAAGAGAGGTAACAAGCAGCATAGTGTTTCTGGGCACTGGGAATGCCACAGTTCAGTATTTGTGGGAAGGCCTGATAGAATGTGGACTATTCTTGCTGGACTATCTGTAAGGCGAGGCACAAACTCTCTTAAAAGATGAATCACCACATAAATATGTAATGTCATTGCAGCATTAAGGCATGAGTCATGCTCACAAGATGGATGAAAGGGTGGTGGAGGGGGCACCGAGGGGGCGGAATGATGAAGGTGCAAGGGTCTTTCTGCTCACGCTGCGGCCTCCACACTTGCTTTCAAGGTTTTAGTATGTTTTGAACTACTTTACTCTTAACTTATACAAACAAATAGCAGGTGCCTAGTGGGAGAAGAAAATAATGATTCAAGCATAAGACTCATTTTCCTATTGATTTCCTTTCTCTTTACTTCCTTTTGACCTCAGTAGAGAAGGCACAAGTCTCACCATTCAAAGAAACCATAACTCAGTCCTCACTCACAGACTTTAAGAAAGTGCTTAATATTTTTCTTCTTATGTCCCAGGGAACTACATTTCAGGTGTTTAATCATCTTTATAGCCCCCAGATATTTGGGATTTATGGGAAGCATTTAAACTCAGCAGAAAAAAAATGAAAACAGTGTGTCCTAAATTCAGGGTAAATTTCTACTCTTGTTATGGGTGTTAATTTATGATTTGACAATGATTTCAAGGCTTTCTCTCATATCCTCTGAGGCTTGTATTTTCTTATTATTCAACCTGGTTTTATTCTCAGTGTCAAATGAATCACACATTCAGTCACACAGAGTATAATGTCCCTTGCTCCATACACATAACCAGAGTCTCAGTCTATGGAATTATGAACCCCTGGGAAGAAGACCAAAGTATTCCTTGTGGTATCTCAGTCCCCCTGGTGATGAAAATGCCTGATCCTTCAAAAGACCAATTCTTTTTTTTTTTTTTATTACAGAGATATAATTGATGTACAATGTTGTATTAGTTTCAGGTATACAGCATAGTGATTTGACATTTGTATACATTGAGAAATGGTCACTGTTGTAAGTTTCTAATTACCATCTGTCACTGCGCAAAGTTAATACAATGCTATTGACCATATTTCCCATGCAGTGTATTACATTCTCATGACTTTTTAAAAAAAGTTTATTTATTTATGCTGAAAGAAGGAGAGAGAGAGAGAGAGCTCATGAGTGAAAGCAGGGAAGGGGTAGAAAGAGGAGGAGAGAGAGAATCCTAAGCAGGCTCTGTACTGTCAGCAGAAAGCCCAACTTAGGGCTCGAACTCATGAACTGTGGGATCATGACCTGAGCCAAAATGAAGAGTCCAGCCAATGCTTAACCAACTGAACCACCCAGGTGCCCCAACTTATTAATCTTATAACTGGAATTTTGTACTTCTTAATCCCCTTCCCAGCCCCCAGAATGCCTTCCCTGCTGGCAACCACTAATCTATTCTCTGTATCTATGGGTCTAGGTTTTACTTAGTTTTGTTTGTTTGTTTTGTTTTGTTTTACTCCACATGGAAGTGAAATCATGTGGTATCTGTCTTTCTCTGTCTGACTTATTTTACTGACTATAATACACTCAAGGTCCACCCTTGTCACAAATGACAAGATTTCATTCCTTTTTATGGCTGAATAATATACTCTGTGTGTGTGTGTGTGTGTGTGTGTGTGTGTGTGTACATACCACATCTTCTTTATCCACTTACCCTTCGATAGACTCTTACAATTTGCTGTTGTAAATAATGCTGCAATTAAAATAGGGGTGCATAGGGACACCTGGGTGGCTCAGTCAGTTAAGCGTCCGACTTCGACTCAGGTCATGATCTCATGATTCATGGGTTCAAGACCCGCATCAGGTTCTGTGCTGACAGCTCAGAGCCTGGAGCCTGTTTCAGATTCCTTATCTCCCTCTCTCTCTCTGCCCCTCCCCCACTCATGCTCTGTCTCTCTCTGTCTCAAAAATAAATACTATTTAAAAAAAATTTTTAAAAACCCATAGGGGTGCATATGTCTTTTTGGTGTTTGTTTTATTTTTTTAAATGTTTTATTTATTTCTGAGAGAGACACACACACACACACACACAGAGTGAGCAGGGAGGGTCAGAGAGAAAGGGAGATACAGAATCTGTAACAGGCTCCAGGCTCTGAGCTAGCTGTCAGCACAGAGCCCGATGTAGGGCTCGAACCTATGAACCATGAGATCATGACCTGAGCCAAAGTTGGATGTTTAACCGACTGAGCCACCCAGGTACCCCATATATGTCTTTTTGAAGTAGTGTTTGTTTCCTTTTCAGATACTCAGGAGTGAAATTGCTGGAACATAAAATAGCTCCATTTTTCTTTTAATTTTTAAAATTTATTTTTGAGAGAGAGAGAGCATAAGTGGATTAGAGGCAGAAAGAAAGAGAGAGAAAGAGAGGGAGGAGAGAGAGAATTCCAAACAGGCTCCAAACTGTCAGCACAGAGCCCAGAGTGGGGCTTGAACCCATGAACTATGGAATCATGACCTGGGCCAAAGTTAGGTGCTTAACCAACTGAGCCACCCAGGTGCCCCTCATATGATAGCTCTATTTTTAATTTTTGGAGGAAAGTATACTGTTTTCTATAGTTGCTGCACCAATTTACATTCTCACCAACAATGAACCAAGGTTTTCTTTTCTCCTTGTTATTTCTCGTCTTTTTGCTACTAGCCATTCTGACGGCTGTAAAGGATATTTTATTGTGGTTTTCATTTTTATTTCCCTGATGATTGGTGTTGTTGAGAATCTGTATGTATTAGTATTAGTATCAGTATTGAGCATCTATATGTATTAGTCTGTTGGCCATCTGTATGTCTTCTCTAGAAAAAATGTCTAGTCAGATCCACCGCCCATTTTTAATGGATTCTTTCTTTTTTGTTATTCGGTTGTATGAGTTCTTTATAGTTTTTGGATATTTAGCCACTTATTGGAATTGCAAATATCTTCTCCCATTCAGTAGTTTGCCTTTTTATTTTGTTGATGGTTTCCTTCAATGTGCAAAAGCATTTTAGTTTGATGTAGTTCCAATTGTTTGCTTTTGCTTTGGTTTCTCTTGCCCGGGGAGACAAAGCTGGAAAAATGTTGCTAAGGCTGATGTCCAAGAGTCTCCTGCCTATGTTTTCTTCTGAGAATGTTGTGGTTTCTGGTCTTACATCCAAGTCTATTCCATTTTGAGTTGATTGTTTGTATAGGGTATAAGATATGTGCCAGATGCTGTGATGGGCTTTTCCTCATCATTACTTTATTTTACCTGGTAAACAACTTACCAAAATACTGTCTTACTTTTACAAAAAAATAAGCTGAAACTCAACAACTTACCAAAATATCTTACTTTTATAAAATAAAAATAAGCTGAAACTCAAAGAGATTAAGAGAATTAACTCATGCTATTCAGCCAGTGAATTCCAGAGCTAAGATTCAAACCCAGGTCTATGTTTTCTCCTAAATTCAGGAGTCTCCTACCTCAGCACTTTTCCATTGATAGGCTTTCAGCTTCTGGAAGCCAATAGATTGATGCTCACATTCTTCCCTGAGCAGGAGTGTATGGTGGTGGGCATGATGATGTGGGGGCACTTGGGTGGCTCAGTTGGTTAAGCATCCACGTCTTGATTTCGGCTCAGGTCGTGATCTCAAGGCCATGAGACGGAGCCCAGCATCAGGCTCTGTGCTGGGCATGGAGTCTGCTTAAGATTCTCTCTCCCTCTTCCCCTCTCTTAAAAAAATGCTTAGAAAAAGTGATGATGTTGATATGTATTTTTTTTCAGCTGGTATTTCTTTATTGGGTGTTAATTCTCAAGAGGATATGAAAGGATTCAGGGATGCAGAGCAAAGATGCTCAGGATTACAGAGTGCGCCCTCCATGCCCTCTTCAGTGGTCTGTGCGTGGCTGTGCACATGTGGGTTCTGTCTCAGAAAAGCAGTAGTTGAAAGGCAGGTACGCCAGCACCATAGAAATGCCAGCAATGCTCCCTCTATTCACACTGATACACTGGTTGTGATATGGGTAGTAAGTAACCTCTTTGAAATGCTCCACCAATGCCAGTAGGGGTGAAATTCCACATCAGTATCCATACTGGCAGCTCCTTTGGCTTGACACCCTGAGTTCCTTCTTCACTGGCATGACCGCTGCCATCTTGGAAGCCTGGGTGTCTATTGTCAGTGTGATCTACACTCATCAACAAGGAGAGATGTTCATACACAATGCCAAGTGAGAAAAGCACAAAACGGTCTAATATATTTGTGTGTACGTTTGTGTGTTGAGAGAGAGATCTAGGATAGATAGTATATTAACTGCTAACCTTATGACTCATTTGATTTTTAAATGTTCTGATTTTTCTAAAATGAAAATATTTTTAATTCCAGTGTAGGTAACATACTATGCTATATTAGTTTCAGGTGTACAATATAGTCATCCAACAGTTTTGTACATCACCCGGTACACATCAGGACAAGTGCACTCCTGATTCCCATCACCTATTTCGCCCATCCCCCACTGCCTCCCCTCTGTAACCATCTGTTTGTTCTCTGTAGTGAAGAGTCTGATTTGGGCTTATCTCTTCTTTTTTCCCCTCTGTTCATTTGTTTTGTTTCTTAAATTCCACATATGAGTGAAATCATACAGTATTTGTCTTCCTCTGGCTTCATTCACTTAGCGTTGAAAAGAAATACTTTTTAGAAACAAATGTATGCCTCAAAGGAATGAAATGGATTTAAGCACTTCTCCGTATTCCTGGAGGAAGGCCCCAGGATGCAACCTTCCCACACCCCTTGTCTCAGCGCAGGGCCCGGACCATCCAGAGCAGTCCATGGTACAGATCGGGCAAAGTACATACAATGTTCATCTGCCTGCTTTGTGACTCTGCTGTGAAGCCTTGAACACACCCTCCCTGACCTCCTTCTTTTGCCTCCAGACCAATCAGTTCTTCTTTCAGTCCCCATCTGGGGTGGCTCGGGAGGGGGGGGGGGTTCTCTTCCTCTTTACTACTTCACTCTAACCTTGGACTGAGCCTAGTAACAGAATCAGTGTTCTCATCCCCTTTCATGTTGCAGCCCAGCCTCCTGGGGCGGGGGGGGCCTTTCCCCAAGACAGTGGGAGCCTCCTGAAGGCAGGGCACCTGTCACCTACATCTCCAGAGGCCAGCACTGTGCCTGACTCACCTATGTTCATTGGATTGAGTAACGGAATTCCCAGAACGGAAAGGGAATTGGCAACCAATAATCACCAACTCTCTCATGTTGTAGATGAGGAAATGAAAGCCCAGAAAACTGGAGTGACTCACCAGTGGCAAAATCCAACATGAAGCTAAACCACCTGACTCCTAGACAGTGCTCTTCGTACTAAATGACACCGACTTGCTGAAGAAGAAACCACAGGACACCCTTCCCCACCACCCCGCAACCACCATAGTTCAGGGGAAACTGAGCACTTTCCTCGGAATATTCAGGAAGCCTGGTGCCTTCACTGGAGTCCTCTCACCTTCTCCTTCCCCCATGTCTATCCTTCAGTCCCTTTCAAAGGGAGCAAGCCTCTTTAGCCTTTCTCTGAGCCCCAGACTCTGCCCTTTTCCGGTCCTCCTTTCCCTGGACTATCTCATTCAGTCTCTCTGCAACATCTTTATGCCTTCTGACCTCATTTCTTAGTATCCCTCCACTCTCTCCCACCTCAGCCTCAGTCCTGAGTTGACCCCCAGGCCCAGCCGCCTGTTGGGCCCAGACAACATGGACTGTGCCACCGTGTGCCTTCAGGCCTTACATTCCACCTTCCGAACCCGTGTTCACACCTAAATGCCTCCCACCGGGATGTGGAGAGTGCTCAGCTTTCTGTGCGATCATAGCTCCTACTGTCTCAGCTTCAGCTCAAACACGAGTGCTCCTGACCCCCCTCCCTAAGTACTGCCATCATCCGCCTGCACAGAATCCCTCTTGCCACTGCCCTCCCTTCAAGGCAGACCACAGCCAGCCCGGCCTCTCTGCTCCCCAAGGCAGCGCCTGCTTCTTCTCCGCTTTCGCCTGCTGAGACGTGAAACTTCATTGCTCAGAAAGCTCACCAGGATTCTCGGGGCACAGCAAGACCTCTGCTACCACTTACTGTGGCTAAGTTTAAGCCCCGGTGTTACCTTTGGGAGAGCAAAGTGGTCAGGACAGAACTCAGGAGCCGGACAGAAGGTGAAGGATACACAGATGGATGAGGTCATTGTTTTCTGTGAGCCCCACAGAAGCCAAGCTCCTCAGGGCCTCTGCAAGGTAGGGAAGGGGTCCAGGCTGGCAGGGCTAAGAGCCCTCTCCCCACTTCACCCAGAGCAGCTCCACATTAGTGTTTTATATATTCGGAATGCCTGCACACTGTATTTAGTAAATGGATGCCATTGTTAAAATCAAGGCTTAAAAATACACCAAGGGCACTAGAGGAAGAATGCAGGTCAGGATAAGGCAAAGATTCAGTTTTCACGACTGGAACCTATCCTTATTCTTTCATTCAGCAGATGCTCTGAGTCACTACTGTGCACAGGTGGCGAGCCAAGGTCAGGTTGACCTGACTCATAGCAGAGGCAGAGCTGACATTCAAGTTAGGACTGCTTCTGGTGATTGGGAGCCTGGCTTGGCCTGTGTTCCAGTTATCTAACAAGCACCTCGAATGTAAGGCTGAAAACAACAATTTATTCTGTGCACAAATGTGCAGCTTGGGCAGGGTGTGGTGAGGACTGTTCATCTCCACTGTGTGCAAAGAACCATTTGAAGGCTCGCTCAGTGCGTCTAGTGGTTGATGCCGGCTGTCGGCTGGGACCTCAGCCTGGACTGTCAGCTGGAACACCTAAATGCTTGTCTGCTTCTCTACCATGCGGTGGCCAGCTTCCAAGAGTGAGCAACCCAAGACAGAGAAAGTTGCCAATTTCTGAATGCCTGGGCCCCGAAGCTAGCTGCAACTCCCCCAATGATCTATTGGTGAAGGAGTCACAGACCCTAAATTCAAGGACAAAGGGCACAGACCCCACCTCTTGGTAAGTGAAGTGTCAGAGACCTTTGCAGTCATGCCTTAAAGCTGCGTAGGGGTGCCTAGGTGGCTCAGTGGGTTGAGCACCCAACTCTTGGTTTCTGCCCAGGTCATGGGATCAAGCCCCAGGTCAGGCTCCTTCTGGAGCCTGCTTGGAATTCTCTCTCTCCCTCTCTCTCTTTCTGCCCCTCCCCTACTTGTTCACATGCACGCGTGCTCGCTCTCTCTCTCTCTCTCAAAAATAAATAAATAAATTTATAAATAAATAAATAAATAAACAAACAAACCTGCCGTAGCTCACAAGTTGAGAAGAAATGACCCCAGCCACGGGGAGAAGAGTGTGAAAGGTTGTAAACCCAGCTAACCTCTACGCTTCCCTCCAGAAAATATAACGGTTAAAGGTGTGGGCTGTGGTCCTGTTCACTCTGGGCACTCGCACTGCCCCGCAGAGCAGTACACAACATGTTCACGCCCTCTGATTTTGGCAGCTTTTCAGAAATGGAACATGCAGCGCCCAGTTCCGAGGCTTCCTTAGGGAGTCTCATTTTCCTCATCCATTCCTTAACTGATTTCATTTCCGGGCCCTTTTCCCAAGCTGGCCAGCATCCCTGGGAAATGCCTGCACTTGTCCATTGTTCCTTGGAAAATGCTACCCCTTCCTCAGTGCTCACATCAGCGATCAGCCAGCGCCACGCACCACCGGGCATGTCCTCTCCATCGATGGACACAGTCTGGTGCCTTCTGCAGTTCTGGTTCTGTTCACACGTACTGAGTTTGCAGAAGCCTAAACCTTCTCTCTGATGCCACTAAACTGTGGCTCCTCATTCACAACAACGCAATTCCACAACCATTGTTGTATTTAGGCAGCAGACACGGAATGAGACTGCTCATTACCTGCAGAAGGGAAAGGTCACATGCACATACAACTCTCCTCTCCCCGGGGCCCTTGAGCTAAAGGTTCCCATGGCCAGAAGTATGCAGCGCAGCAAGTTGCGCAGGCGGGGAGTGAGAGATCACCCGCGTGGTGATTTTCCCCAAGTCTAAAACACACAACAGGATCACAAAATAATCTTGACAGATGCCAATCCCTGATTCCGCTTCTCCAGGCAAACCAGCCATCCTACGCCCTCCCCAGTACGAGAGGGCACATCCAAGAAAAGATTTGGCTCCTAAGCTGACAGGTGGTAGCGCAGGGCTAGATTTATTTAGAAATACCTAATTAAGCTCCAGAGTAAACTAGTCATCAAGGTGTTTAATTGGCAGTATGTGACCATTAGGAGCTAATTAAGTTGTTCCCTCACACTTTGATTAATGTTTACCATTCGGCCACTGCATGGCTAGGACAAGTTTAAAGAAAACAGAAGGCCCAGCTGGATGGGCCCTGGACCGAGGTCCCAGCCGTTCTCAGCACCGAGGCAGGGCCCGCAGATGGGGCGCTGCATCTCCTTCCACAGCCCAAGCCCCGGAAGTTCCTCTAAATCCATTTAATAAGGGGTTATCGAGGCTCTGCTCCGTGCCAGCCAGTCAGGCAGAGAGGACAGCGCAGAGACTGGCTAAGCCGATGCTCAAATCCTGCCTCTGCCTCTTCCTACCTGTGTAACCAGGCACCACCTGGCCCTTGGGATTCCAATTTTCTTCTCTGTGGAATGAAGACAAGTAACACCTACCTCATAGAGCTGTTGATTCAAAATAAAAATCAGGGGCACTGGGGTGGCTCAGTCGGTTAAGCATCTGACTCTTAAGATTTCGGCTCAGGTCAGGATCTCACAGTTGGTGGGTTCCAGCCCCGCATCGGGCTCTGTGCTGACGGCACGGAGCCTGCTTGAGATTCTCTCTTTCCACTCTCTCTCTGCCCCTTGCCCACTCATGCTCTACCTCTGTCTCTCTCAAAATAAATAAATAAACATTAAAAAAATATTTAAAAAAATAATAAAATAAAATAAAAACCAGATATCCTCAATCTTGTGTTCAAGACACTTCAGTGATTCTTGTCTCAGAGTAAAAGCTAAAGCCCTTACAGTGACATGAAAAGCTTTTCATGATTTATCTCCTTCCCTTTTTCCCCTCCCCCATTATTGCTCTATCTTCTTCTACTACTTTCTCCTCCCTGTCCTAGCTCTGCCCACACTGCTCTTCCTGTTTCCTTGGACACACCAACCAAGTCCTCTCCTGCCTCAGGGCCCTTGCACTTGCGGTTCCCACTGCCTATAATATCCTTCTCCCCAAATGTCCACAGGGTTCATACCCTCAGTCTTTGCTCAAGACAGCTTTTCAAAGAGACCCCCTCTGACATCCCTATTTCAAATTCCTACACTCTCACCAACTAAAATAAAAAGCTGGTGAGTACTGCCCCTCATTTCTATTTTATTTTTCCCATTTAATCCCATCTAACATGCAATATGTTTCAAGATACTGTGCTTACTTACTGTTTTGGAATGCTTAGCCCACTCTTATATAGAAAGTAAACCCTATGAAAGCAGAAAAAAAGTTTTGCCCATTTTGCTCCAGCTGCATTTCCATGCCTAGAACAGTGCTTGGCCCGTGGTAGGCACTTGACAAAAGTTTGTTGAATAAATGAATGAGCATTAAATGAAATAAAGCCTGCAGAGTGCCTGGTGCATATTGGTGTAGTCCGTTAATACTCATTTCCATCTCTTGGCTCTACAGTAAGAACCGGACTCTCTGCCTCTAAGGACCTCATATCCACCGGGGAAAAAACTCACCACACACACCTGTTGAACAAATAATCTTCCACCCACACCCCAACAAGGGAGCAGAGGAGTGAGGGACAAGAGCCCCCTTGTGGCAAGATTGAATTGTTGCAATCAACCGCCCAAGTCATGCTCCATAGGAAATCAGACAAGAATGGCACACACCGGCCGCATGTAAGAAGCTTCTAGTCTTGGGCTCCACAAATTCCTTATAAAGGACCAGATAGTGAATATTTGGAGTTTTGCAGGTCATACAGTCTCTGTTGTAACCACTCAGCTTTGCCATTGCAGCCTGAAGGCAGCTGTAGAGAATATACCAACAAATGGCTGTGACTGTGTTCCAATAAAGCTTTATTTATGGAGGCTAATACTTGAATTTCAAGTCATTTTCATGTATCACAAAATATCCTTTTTTTCTTGTGTCATGAAACATTCTTTTTTTTCCCCCAACCATTTAAAAACTTAGCTCACAGGTCATGCAAAACCAGTGGGTAGGCCAGATTTAGACTATAGTGTGCCCATCCCTGGTCTAGATAGAAAAGAGAAAATAAAATTCTGTTGCTTATCACTAAGGCTACAATATGGTGAAATCTCACAGTTGTTCACTGAAGTTGGGATTAACCAGGTCAGGACAGGAGTAGTCAGGGAAGGTATTGGGGAAGAAGCAAGACTTAGGCCAAGCGCTGAGCTAGGGTTAGGAGCTGATAGACTAAGGGAAGGAAGAACTTCCTCAGTGTGAGCAGTAATGGTAGTAAGAATAGTAACGCTAAAAACAATAACGACTTCTTCCTCATAGAGAGGATATAGCAAGCCCAGCTCCTAGCATTAACTTAATCTTCAGAGCTACCCTACCAGGAAGTAAATTTATTTACCCCCCCTTGTAAATGAGGAAATCAAGACTCAGAGGGCTAATAATTTGCCCAAATATGCACAGTCAGTAGCAGAGTTAGAATCTCAGCATAGGTTGTCTGCCTCCGCGCCCACCCTCCCTCCCTCTGGATTATTCCACACTTTGATCTAGATTCCCTCCCATTTCCTATGATCAGATGCAGCTCTGTCCCTGGTGTGCCTGTATTCATGTAAATAACCATTTCCTAAATACACTCAATGAAAAATCAATTACATAGCAAAGTGGCTGAGGTTTGGATAAACAACCTAATTGTTCCCTCTGGGGCTGCTGGCTGAGCAACCCCTACAGAGAGAAGAAAGAGAGCTAACATTTATTAAGAGCTCCACCTCAGGCACTGAACATGCTTTCCCTTCTTCCTTGACCAAAATGGGTCAGATCCCCTCTGGCCCACCCCCCACAGCATCCCAGGGCAGCTGCTGGTCTCTTACACCACTCACAATAGGGCTAAGTGAGAACCCCATGTTCAAAGAAGACCTCTAACTAAGGCTAAACTCAAGAACTTGACCCACAGAGGTGACTTCCAGTTGCCCTACTCAAAGATGAATATCTAGCTGCCTTACTCCAATTGACTGCATTATACCCCTCCAGGAAGGCCACTCTGCTTATACCCCAAATAGCCCCTTGGGAGAGTTCTATTATCTTATACTTAAAATTTTGCAATTAGACTTTTCTTCTTTTGGATCAGGACCTCATCCCTAGTTAATAGGCAAACATACCAACAAGGTGTATTTCATCAAATCTTATCAATTATTAACACTTTCCTGTGAATTCATTTTCAGAAACTTTCAACAAAACAGGTCGTTCAAACTGAGCAATTGGCCAGAGGAGATGCAGGATCTGGTTTAGGGCATAGTAAAGGAAAGCTGAAGACGGAAAAGTGGCCTCTGGCAAGGGATACCCTGAAAGGAAGATATGGAGTTCTGATGGACTGAACTTGCATGGGCCATTCTTGTTTTTTTGTTTTTTTTTTCCTTTATTTCCTCCCTCCCCCATCCTCCCCAGTTAGCTATTATCATCAGTCATTTCCTGGGAGCCAGATATGGTGGATAGCTGGTGATGCTTAAAGAAATAAGATACAGTTCTTACCCTGAGACTCACAAATAGTTACAACAGCATACAATAAGTGTTAGAGGAACATATTCATCAGTGCTGGAGTAAAGTGATCCAAGATATAGAAGTCTTGGGATGACGGAAGAAGCCATGAACAGGAAGTCAAGACACAAAGATTCTAGTCTTGGTTCTGTTGTATGTGTATTTGCTGTATGACCTTGCATGAGGACCTTCCTCTCTGGAGACCTTGCTTTACTCATTCATTCATTCATTCATTCAACTTTGTGCCAGTGTTGTGCTAAGCTCTGGGGATGAATACTGTGACTACATAATAGGTACTATTTCTGCTCTCATTGGTTTTGTAGGCTACTGGGGAAAACAGACATGAAAGAAATAATTTCACAGGTAATTTCCCTATAAAATAATGAAGTCTGGCTAGACCAGAGGCTTTCAACCCTGGCTGCAGATTACAATCACCTGGGAAATTTTAGGGAAGAAACTCAGATGAGTAACTGGACATTACCCCCAAAGATTACAATTCAAACTGGGAGGGCTCTAGAATAAATATTTTTATAAGTTCCCAAGAGACTAATGTGCGACCAAGGTTGGGAACCACAGAGCTAGACAATATCTAAAATTTCTTCCTGCTCTAACATTCTACCAGTCATTTATATTCTATGGATAATCTAAGACATATATTTGTATTTCTGTATATATGCATGTGAGAGAGACAAAGGTACACAGAGATAAAGAGAGACAGAGACAGAGACAGAGCGAGCAACCAAGACCATGTAGCAGGTGGAAAGAAAATACAGGAGACCAGTGGGAAAATAATACACATCAACATTTCCCAGAGTTGGCCTGAGGAATGTTCAATTGGATGTTTGTGCAGAGACTATTTGTCTACTTAATATTCTTTCTTCTTCAGTTATAAAACTCTGATTTAATTAGGGCAGCCATGTGCCCAGCTCTAGATTTCTATTTCCCAGCCTCCTTGGCAGCAAGCTGTGACCCAAGAGATGCCAATAGGAGTCATGGGAAGGAATTTCCAGGAAATCTGCTTAAGGAGGATATGCTCGCTCACCAAGGGGGCACATCCTTTATGCCCTTCACCTCTCCTCCAACTTCCTGCCTGGATCAAGGGTGTGATGGCCAACACATCATTGGTCACCTGGAACTGTGTTGTGACATTGAGGATGAAAATAATGAGCTAAAGATATTAGAGCTGAGAGATTTTTTTTAAAAGCCTGGATTCTAGATTATATCATGGGTCATATTCACTTGGGGTGCCTACTTCTGGATTTCTTTCACTTAAAATAGAAACCTTATTTTGTTTAAATGACACAATGGAGATTATTTGACACTGATACAGGCATTCTATGGGGGGAGAAAGAGGTCCTTCAAATAAGTTTGAGAGACATTGCATATCACAGTATAGCTCCCCCACCTTGTCTGTCAAGACTCCTATTGGGGGCCCCTGGGTGGCTCAGTCAGTCAAGCATCTGTCTTCAGCTCAGGTCATGATCTCATGGTTTGTGGGTTCAAGCCCTGTGTCAGGCTCTGTGTTGCCAGCTCAGAGCCTGGAGCCTGCTTCAGATTTTGTGTCTCATTCTCTCTCTGCCCCTTCCCCACTTGTGCTCTGCTTCTCTCTGTCTCTTAAAAATAAATAAATGTAAGAAAAGAAAAAGACTCCCATTTCACATTTGCCCACATTAAAGGTTCATAATGAAAAGACCTGTTCACTTTGCTTAACCTGGTTCAGAACCCGGTTTTCCCCACCTTCCCTTGTCACAACACATACATACTCAAGCACAGTGCATACAGCATCTCTTAATATTGCATAACATTAAGATTCCTCAGCTCATTATTATTTGATAATCTCTAACAAAAACACATCAATACTCACCTGTTGAAATTCCAGAATACCTAGCATCTGGGCATCAATACCGAAACATCAGTCAAATGCTTCATATCAAATGTCACAGAGCAACCAGTTATGTGTTTTCTTGTCCACTTAGTTATTGGTGCATTGGAGAGACAAAGTCACAAGTGCCCTTCTCAGAAACAACTCCAACAACCCAAATCCAAAATGGCCACCGTGAGTTTTCTCTCTCCAGCTGTCGATTGCTCCCAGCTCCATGATGTGTACTGACCTGTGTTTTCTCACTCTGGTCCACCTGGAAGGCTTCCGGAAATACAAACAAAAATTGAGGCTGCTTAGGAACTAGCTTTCAGAATGAAGCTTTGTTGGGAAAACTATTTCTCTGGCAGATGTAGGAGAGTCCAAATCATCTGGCCATTAACTTCTCCTTCTTGATAATTAATTGTGAGTGTACACATAACACACAACCTGACCTATTCGGCCTTGGCATTTGGTTTGGCCATTTCAAGAGTTCCACAGAAGTCACCAATAGTTTTTGTACTTAAATTTCTGTAACGGCTAACAAGTCCTTTCATTTCAAAAGAAACTTAAACTGAAAAAAAAAAAATCCTGTGGAACACTAACAAATCCACTAAAATTCTACATTCCTGATACTCTTTCCTAAGAACCAATCTTGCCAGAGCAATGGTTCTCCATCCTTTTACTTTTAACCTATCCATGTTTTTATATATAAAGTGAGTTTTTGTAGATGACATAGTTGGGCCTTGCATTTTTTTGTATCTTCTCTGACATTCTCTGTATTTGTTTTTTTTTTTTTTTTTTTTGATGTTTTTAGTTTTGAGAGAGAGAGAGAGAGAGAACACATGCACAAGTGGGGGAGGGGCAGAGAAAGGAAGACACAGAATTGGAAGCAGGCTCCAGGCTCTGAGCTGTCAGCACAGAGCTCAACGCAGGGCTCAAACTCATGAACCATGAGATCATGACCTGAGCCTAAGTTAGTTGCTTAACCAACTGAGCCACCCAGGCACCCCCATTCTCTGTATTTCAATTCACATATGTAGACTATTTGTATTTAAATTAATTATTGATGTAGCTGGATTAATATCTACCACTTTTTTACCTGTTTGCTAATTGCTGCTCATGTTCTTTGTTTCTTGTTTTGCCTACCTTTCTTTTTCTGCCATTTCAGTTTTAACTATTTTGTGTGATTCTTTAGCATGTCAGTTATAATTCTTAAAAATTCTTAGTGGCTGCCCTAGACTTTGCAATATACATTTATAATTCATGTAAGTCTACTTTCAAATATCACTAAATCATTTCACAGGCAGTGTTAAGTACTTCTAAGAGAGATTCCTCCATTCCTCCCCCATCTCTTAAAACATTGCTGCATTCATTTCATTTAGTCATACACTATAATCACCCAAGGCACTGTCACCAGTATTGCTTTGAAAACTTATCTATTGGATCAACTGAGAATAAGAAAAATAAAAGACCTTATTTTACCTACTTATTCCTTCTCTGATGCTCATGCTTTCTTGTTATAGATCCAATTCCTGACCTATCATTTTCCTTCTCTCTGAGAATATCTCTTAACATCTTTTTCAGAGCAAGTCACCAGGAATGAATTCCCTCAGCTTTTGTCTAAGAAAGCCTCTATTTCTCCTTTACTTGTGAGGGATAATTTCACTGGATATAGAGTTCCAGGTTGGTGACGTTCTTTTCTTTCAACACTTTAAGTATGACACTGCCCTCCTCTTGTTTGTACGATTTCAGACAAGTCCATTTTAACTCTTATCTTTGTTCTTCTATAAGAAGGTATTTACACACTTCTGGCATTTTTCAGGATTTTCTCTTTATATTTGATTTTCTGCAGATTAAATATAACACAGAAGTGTACATTTTTGGATACTTATCCTACATATTATGAGCTTCCTGGATCTGTGGTTTGGTATCTGTCATTAGTTTGAAAAATTCCTGGCCGCTATTACTTCAAATATTTCTTCTACTCCTTCTTCTCTTTCTTTGTGTACGTACTGCCTTTTGTTCCCCTGGATCAGTGTTTCTCAAAGTGTGTTCCCTGGACCAAGAGCATCAGCATCACTTGGGAAGTTGTTAGAAATGCAATAATCAAGCCCTCTTCCAGCCCAGACCCACTTACTCTGAAACTCTGGGGATGAGGGCCAGGAATGTGTTTAATCAAGCTCTCTGAGGAGGAGGGGGGAGGGTCCTTTTGCATGCTAAAGTTTGAAAACCACTACATCAAAGCAGAAAAATGAATACCGGGATATCAAAAAAGGGGTGATACAGAGAAAAGGGAAGTATAACAGCTGGAAACAATTAGTGTCTCTTAGAATTGTGCCCTGCTTTACCTCTCATTGGCTTTCTTATTGAGGTCATTCATGGCTTAAAAAAGACCTAAAGTAAAACATGGGACTAACTCCAAATGAGCTGCCAGCCTCTTTGCCTCCTGTAAGTCTGTTCCCAGCCAGTGGCTCCCAAATCAGGCTGCATATCATCCTGAGAGCTCTCAGTTAAAATGAACTCTAGACCGACTGAACCAGAATCTCCAAGGTTTGAAGCCCAGAAGACTACATTTTTAACATGAGTCTCTGGATTTTTGATTCGGTTAGTCCATGACCTGGCAACAGAGGACCACTACTAGAGCTGCATACTGGGCCTGTTGGCTGTTCTTCATGAAAGCCCTGCACAGCCCCCTCTCCAAATCAATCCCGATATACCGTGGCCATATTTAAACAGCCACTGCTTCACCCTCTGTCCCTTCCTCTACCTTTCCTTTCATTAGGTTGACCTACGGTCTTTCACACCTTCAGAGATGAGCTCCAGAGCCAAGAGCTGAGTGCTAGGCTTCATGTGACACCCCCACTCTCCTTTGATACCATCAGAGACAAGCCACAGTGCTCCCAGTGACATGGAATAAATGTTCTCACTGACCCCACTCCCACTAGAATGTAGCCCTTTCTCCTCCTTCCACATCCCCCAACCCCACTGAGATCAGCCCTGTGGAAATGTGGCCCCACTCATAAGTTCCAATTAGTTATCCTAGTACAGCAAGTCCATAAAACTTGATCTTGCGCTAGACCCCAGTCAATATCTAGGGGCTCTGTTTTTAATAGTGGTATGTCTTTAGTATGTTTTCTGGCTCCATGCCCCAGGACAAAGGCTGGTACCTTATTCCTTTCAAGAGACTGCATGTGAGGGCTGTCATGCCTGTTTACAAAGTGCTCCATTCCAGATCAGTTCTCCATTCCAAAGTCAGCCATTCCAGATCCCCAACACCCTCCCATCTGTCGGGACCCTGCCGCCTTCCTGGTGCCAGTGGGCTCTGGAGTCGTATGTACTGGAAGCCCTTGGGCATGGGTTGGGTTTGCACCAGTATAAGAGTAACTGGACCCTTTGGGACCTGGCTTGCCCCTTTTGATGGACTCATTCTAAATCTCAAGACTCTAAGCTTTCCTTCCTGCCAGGGGTGAGGGTGAGGCAAATGAGGCATCTGGGAAGGACTAGCTCCCAGGGTCAGGCAAGCAAAGGTCAGCAACTGAGAGCAAGTTAAATGTTATGCTCTACACTCCTCACCCACCTCACCCCGGTCCCAGCCCTGCTTCCTGCTCCAGGTTGCCATGAATGCTCCATGTCCCAATGCAAGACTAAAAGAGGGACACTGTCAATCCCAACGTCTCCATAGAGTCATTCGGCCAATAGTTCTTATATACCCCCAGGTTATAAGCACAAAGAGGCAGAGACCCTGCCTGAAAGGAGCTCAGCATAGTAAGAAAGCATGTAAACAAGAAATGATAATTCAAGGCTGGCTAGGACAGGTGCTAAGCAAAGGTATATGTGGAAGGGAAGAGGAGGTGAAATTAATTACAAGAGACAGTGGAGAAGGCTTCGAGAAGGCAGTAGTTTTTCCTGGACCCTGGACAACACACAGACTACATCTAGGAAGAGAAAATGGGAAGCTAACAGCAAGTAGAAAAGAGCACAAATCAAGGTGTGGTGTGTTCTGCAACTAGCAGGTGGTTAGCATCATCAGAGGGTTAGAGACATGGAGAGAACAATGGGAGATGAGGTCTGAAGGAAAGAGGACCAGATGGTGGAGAGTCCTAAATAGCCTGCTAAGCATGCTGGCTTCCATCTCTGGTACATGGAACATCCTGGAAGATTTTGAGGCAGGAGAGAAAGTAATTAGAATCAGCATCACAAATCAAGATTCAGAAGTTGAGGGTTATAAAAAGATCAGCAACAGGGGTGGGGGGTACCTGGGTGGCTCAGTCAGTTGAACATCCAACTTCAGCTCAGGTCATGATCTCATGGTTCATGGATTCAAGCCCCACGTCAGGCTCTGTACTGACAGCTCAGAGCCTGGAGCCTGCTTTGGATTCTGTGTCTCCCTCTCTCTGCCCCTTCCCTGCTCACACTCTGTCTTTTCTCTCTCAAAAATAAATAAACATTTAAAATTAAAAAAAAAATATATCAGCAACGGGAGAAGCAGTGGGGAAACTGTGTTAAGGACAGCCACTGAGCAGGGTCTGATTTTCTAAGTCAAGTGCAACAAGTGTCAGGAACTATGATCTGGGGGCTAGAAAAGTGGGCAGCACCAAGGAGCCTTCTTTGACAGGCTCCCATCAATCCCCAAGTACCAGCCAAAGCACAGGCCTCTGCAGAAAAGGAAACTAAAGCCACTAGCCCAGGGGCTCTATGGGACAGCAACCTCCAGAGCTTCCTTTTGGAGACGGGACACAAGATGGTCCTGATAGGCTTTGTGGCCTGCTTCCTGGGGTGCTGTCTAGCTGTTTAAGAAAATCTCCTCTCTCCAGCCCAGGAAGCAAAGCACCTACCTCATATGGTTTTGGGTTTGGGATTCAATGGCCTTATCTATCAGAACCCCTAAAGAAGAATGCCCAGGTATCCTCCAAGCTCCCTCCCTGCCCTATCAGTCCGTGGTTTGAGGATCCCATGACTATTGGATGCAAATACTGGAGACTGGTTCTTGTAGGATTCCTTGCTGAAACATTCCTGTGTGTCTGTAATAAATGCACTCCCAATTCACTTCTCTCGAACCACCTCGGGAACTCCCAAACCCGGCCACTGTCTTCTCTCACCTGGACCATTGCTAGAATCTTCTGCCTGCTCTTCCTGTTTTTAGTTTTGCCTTCACTTCTCATTTCACCTTCTACAAGGAAGCCAGAGGAGAATTTCTAGTGCACCCCAATCTTCTCAAGGCAAGTCCCTGCTTAAAATCCTTTCTGTTGCCTCAGTGGTGCCTTGAAAGGGCTCACTGGACCCTTCCTGTTGCAGCCCCGCAATCTCTTCAGCCTTGGCTCTCACCTGCCATCCTTCAACTCCCAACCTCAGCAACTCCAGTCCCCAAACTCCCGAACTCTCACCCACTTCTAAGCCTCTGCACAGACCACTCTCATTGCCTCCGCAGTACTGGCCAATAGAAAAATGACAGAAGAATGCAAACTGGCCAATAGAAAAATGGCAGAAGAATGCAAGCCACTTATGCCATCTTAAGTTTTCTAGCAGATGCATTGGGGGAAAAAATGGAAAGAAATGGATGATCTTATCATTAATAATGTATTTTATTTAACTCAGTCTACCCGAAATGTTATGGCTTCAACATGTGAATAAAGAGTAAAATGTTGAGATCATTGACATTCTTTTTTCGGACCAAGTCTTCAAAATCTGATATGTATTTTAAACTTACAGCACATATCAACTTGGACTTGCCATGTTTATAAGTGCTCAACAGCCACATATGGCTAATGGCTGCCATATTGGATAGCATCAGCCAAGCAGTCTTCTTCTTCTCCATCCAGCGCACCATGCCTATTGTTCAGGCCCCTGCAGACAGAAAGGGCACTACCTCTTGTGACTGGGTGCTCCTCCTCAGTGCTCCCAGCCCGTTCCATCTCACACACCCAGTTGCTGAAGCCTGTGTTCTAATCTGAATCCAAGATTGTAGTCTCCATGTGGGCAAGGACCATGTTTGTCTTATTTGCCATTCAACTCCAGCACTGAGCCCCGCAGCAAACACACCCTGTAGCAAATCAGTGTCTGTCGAAGGAAGAATCATAGCTTCATGCGTCCCCACCCATCACTAGGAGACACTGAGATGCCTTGAACATTCCTTTAAAGATTTCCTCTTGCCTCACCCTCCCTTTCTCCATCATCTGCATGCACACATATGTGCATGCACACTCACCACACATTCACACACCTTTATGCTCAAAAACACTCTTGTCTTCAAGCACATATACACTCATATCCTCACAAGGATGCACACGTGCCATCCACCGGAACTCTCTCACACAGCCTCACATTCACAACTGAAGCATGCTCAGGCTTACACATGTTCACACATTCACAGTCATGTGTAGCTGCACACACTCATACGCACATATACACACACACTTACATTCACAAACTTTGCAGAAGTTGATGGGAGGCCCAGAGAGGTCTTTTATTTGCTTGAGGTCACATAGCACGACAGGGGAGGGCCTGGAACTACATCCCAAGGTGATCAATACCATCAGGCAACCATGTTGCCTTTCACCGGACAAGCAGGACCACACAGGGAACGAGTGTGTCCAAACGCATTAATAATGATTCCTGTTTGCCACCAGCCAGCGACTGATGCCAGAACCAACCATTAATTAAGTATGTTCCTGGGCTTTTATGCTATTAGAACAGCTCTCCCTGGCTGCCACTGCCTCACAGAAATGACTGCTGATTCCTAGTGCAGGCAGAGCTTTGCTGACCCAGCAGTGGGCAGCTGGGGAATTAGCGCGCACTTTAGGACCTGGCACCTTATCATCCCAGAAGAGCAAAGGGCAGAACATCTCCACACAAAAAAGTTAGATCACCCCCAGTCTCCTAGAAAGGGCGCCAGGCTTGTAGCCTGAGTGAGCAAAGCCATAGATAATGTCCCAGAGCAGTGGTCTTAAAACTGGAGCACACATCTGTGCTGTGTGACCTAAGCAAATAAAAAAAACATCTCTGGGCCACCATCTTCTGAAATATGCATGAGTGCAGTAAGTGTGGGTGTACATGGATGTGAGTAAGTGAGTATATGAGTGAGCATGAGTGTGTGCAGATGCCAGCCTATGTTTCAACATGTGAAACTTTGTGAGCATATGTAAGTGTGAGGGTGTGTGCGAAGGTGTATATGTATGTGTGTCTTGAGTGTATATGTGTGTGTGAGTGCAAGTCGTAAGCCTGAAGGTGTATGAGAGTGTTTGGGAGTATACAATGAGTGTGAGCTTATGAGTGTGTGTGCGTGTGTGTGTGTGTGTGTGTGTATGGTATATAGATGAACAGAGACATTCCATACAATAGGACCTTCCAATTGGATTGCACATGTGGCTAATTTTAACAAATTCATGTTCTCAAATATTCTATTTCTTGGTGTCAAAGGAGTTTCCTTTTCTCATTCTGCCCCCTTTTTAACTCACCTTCTCCCAGTATTACAAAAGAAAGGTGTTTCCCTTACGCATTCCCAACCTTACTACGGTGTACTCTCCCAGGATATAAAATCCTTTGGGGCACCAAACAAAAAGGACACTTAAAAATATTATTTGGCGGTGGGTCTCCCTATTGATGAATGCAAGCACAATTAGCCCACCTTGAGACTTCCATTCCTTCCCTGTTTCACCCCTTTATTAGTCATGGGCTTTCATAGAAGCGCTCTTTAATATATTACAGAGTACGGGCCAAGGGCCTGGTGGCAACTTTCTGGAAAGGATGTCATGTCTGCATTCCTCAAGTCCTGTCAGAGAAAGCATTGCTTTTGACAGGGTCTGTGGAGAAGAAAGAAAAGACAACACTGTAAAGAATAATAAAGACTAAGAATGTTCTGGCCCTCCCCCCATGTTAAACATAAACAACCCTTTTCAGCTCTTCTTAATAAGCAACACTAAAAGGAACCAAAAAAAGAAGAAAAGAAGAGAAAAGAAATCTTTAAACAGCATAGGTTTGCTAATTCTTTTAAACACAACTGAAACGTTTTCGGGGGCTACTAAATTTGACAAGCTGTACTGGATAAAACGCTCAGATAAAAATTTTATGTGATTACTTTTGAATGCAATATGCATTATTCAATAGGTAGTTAAAATCTACTTTATCAAATAACGAGATATGTATTCCAATTACAATCAATCCTGCTACCATTTTATCTCATAAAATGTTTAAACGTTTTTTTCCTCCTACACTTCCTATTAATCAAAAAAGAAAACTAAATGCTAGCTGCTAGACACATTTATTGTCAGCAATATATACCTTTCTCTTTCATAAATGTGTTGGAGAGTTTATCTCAATGTCCAATGAAATTAAAGGAGTAAGTTCCGTGTTTTCACTCAAGACTCTTATTTAATTACACCCAAAAGCCAACTCCAAAGTTTAGTACACACCTGCACACACATTTACTAAAAAATGCTGTATCTTTCATTATGTTTTGTATTTCATAAATAGCTTATAATTTGGGCTGCCCATAACATTGAATTATGGCAAACTAAGTGATGAGAAACATAGATTTATTCTTGCTTTTATAACTTGTCATAAAACAGGTTAATTACATTATATCTTTCATGATTTTAATCTTGACTGCATCTAGTAATCTTTTACAAGATTAGAAGTAATCCTTTTTAAAAATTTTTTTAAAATGTTTTATTTATTTCTGAGAGAGAGAGAGCGTGAGCAGGTGAGGGTCAGAGAGAGAGGGAGACACAGAATCTGAAGGAGGCTCTAGGCTCTGAGTTAGCTGTCAGCACAGAACCCGACACGGGACTTGAACCCACGAACCGTGAGATCATGACCTGAGCCGAAGTCCGACGCTCAACCGACAGAGCCATCCAGGCGTCCCAGAAGTAATCCTTCTTATGGTGGTTTTCATAATATTCCTCAAAATACACTGTAATGTTGATCTAAATTAAAAATTTAAGTCAGACTTTTTCTTAGAGCAGTAAATCTGATTTGCAAACTGGTTTGACAAGGAAGACTGGCTTTGCTAAATAGGTTATGCACAGGCATTTTCCATAAATTGAATGAGCTAAATCTGAGCTCTAAGATTTGACAAAAAGGTACTTAAGCATGTAGTAAAATAAAAGCATTTTATTTTTTAAAAAATGGATTGGGAAAGCAGGATGAAATTAACAGTACTTAAATTTTCCAACACTGTCTTCATGAGTTGGACTAGACAAGGTGAAAAACATAAAAGGTGTAATTAAAAGTCATTGAATACATTTTAGAAAAACTTTCTGGATATTTCAGAAATTGAGAAAGTAAATAGTTCTAATGATGGATAACAAATCCTTCAGGAAAACATTTTTTTCTGTCAACAAAATTGAAGGAAAAAATCATTTTGGATGATGGGTCACTGTGTGATTTGGGGCCCTGAACCCAAAGAGAGTTCAATTCATTAGTAAAGTTATCACAATAGGACATCTTCTGTTCCTATCAACTGTCCACATAAGCAAGATTTGTCACTGTTCACATCTATAAAGACAAAACAAAACAAGTAAGTTTTCCAAAAAGAATAGAAGTGATGTTGCTCTTTTTCTCATTCCTTAATAAGCAGTATTTATTATATAATTGGAAGAATCATGTTCATTTCATTGAGAAATGACATCCCAATACATTTTTTCTATTTCATTTTTGATTGGAAAATTGTTATATTTACGTTATTTTGATTATTTGTACACTTATAACAATGATAATGATCACTCATTCAAGAAGTAGTTTTAACATTTGAGCCTTAAGGAGATATTTTAACATTAAAATTTCTCATTATACAAAACATTATGTGTGTACTTAACACTGCTGAATTACACACTTTGAAATAGCTAAGATTGATGGATGCCTGGCTGGCTCAGTGAGTAGAGCATGCAATTCTTGACCTGAGGGTGGTGAGTTCAAACCCCATGTCGGGTGTGGAGACCACTGGAAAAAAAATAGTTAAAATGGTAAATACTGTTATGAGTTTTTCAAAATAGTTAAAAATAAATTTAATTTTTTCTGGCATATACATAATATTACATGTGTATATAATATTATTTCATACCTAATATTTAAGAAATGCGTATTTGGTGACTATCAAGTATGATCAAGCATGAAAACATACTACATTAGAATAAAATTCTGTGAGAGATAGAAGAGAAAGATGGGCTTAAGAAAGAGAATGAAATCAAATTTCCCGACATTAAGGAAAGAGTTTACTCATATGCTTTGTAAGTGGATGATGATGGATTTCAAATCACTGTGGACTTTAGTTTCCACTGAATACATTTAACAAGCGTCAATGGTTTCATTTTAAAGAGTCAGTATTTATAAATAATACTCTGAGGTTATATCTTGAAATAATTTCAATTTAGGGAGAAAACTGTAGATGTTAATTTAGGGATGAGGGGACTTCTGAGACTTTAGGATCTGCTGGGAGACAAGGGACCAATTTGTGGGTCACTGCCTTTGGGACAAGATGAGGAGGGGTCTTGGCCACAGAGGCCACCCTGGGGCTTCCTGTGCGGTTGTGATTTTCTACCCTTGTTCTCCCCAGCTCGCTCCTTAAGGGCATTTCTTTTTCCTGGAGAAAGCCACGACTCTGTTGGCCAGTTTTCTAAAGGCATGGGATTGTTTTTGGCTAAACATTACATCAGCTGTTCTATTGAACGGGAAATACAGTTGGGTCAGTTTTGGTTTTGTTTTTTTAATGCATGGACTGGATCATTCATTTAGGAATGAGAGGAGGTGGGACCTTTATTTATTGAACATCTGCTATGTGCCAGGTTGTGCAGGATGCTTTATAGACATAATCTCATTTTCTGATAAGAATAATTAAGGTTACCATATTATTGTACTGACCACTTACCATGTAGCGGACACTGAGCCATAAACTTTACCTTAGTGAAGTTCATGAATCTTTACAATAACCCCATATACGGCATCTCCCATTTCACAGATGAGAATATGAGACTCAAATAAATCCTTCAAAGTTAAACAGCCAGTAAGTAAGAAAGACTGATCATCATGTCAAAGTCCACACTTTTGACCTCAAGCCACAACAACTTAAAGTGATGCTCTCAGAGTTTAAACAAGTGGGCAAGTTCATAATTTCTAAGTTCCATGTGAGTCTGATTCATTCACTCCCTGTTTTGTTCCAGAGACAGATCAAGGGACTGCCCCGGAACTACAAATACTCATATTTATCTAGAATTCTCCAAGTCCATTATTCGCCTTGCCTTTTTGCCAATTTTATAAAGTGGACAGAATTGATTTTGGTATGATTATTTTATTACAATTGATTTTTGCATTATTGTAATTATATAATTACTATCCTTCTCCCTTTTTTTTGCAAATGAGAAAACACACCAGCTCAGAATCTTTTCTGACTCCCCCCCACCCCCATCCCATCAACATTCTTGGAATTCCTGATCCTCCAGGGCACTTCATACAGCTGTGGGAAGGAAGCCAAGGCAGCTGTTGTGACCCCAGGGCCCCCCAGGCACACAGGGCTCCCACGGCTGGACCAGGGTACTAACGCAGTCTTTCTTTCATACTTTTGGGTATGACTGAAGGCAAGAGCTCCTAACTGACTGTGGAGACCCTATTTGGCCAGTCTCACCCAAGGTTTTCAGCAGAAAGCCTTTGGGCCCCATCCAGGGGCAAAGGGAAGGGTATGCCTGCAGATCTTGAGGAAAGAGAGGTGTGTGGGGCTCACTCCTCACTGCCATTTCCTGAATAAAGGGGCTTGTCACTTCACAGAAGAAAGGTCTTTGCTGCACTTCCCAAAAGAACCTGTTTTTACTGATTATGCCCCAGGCAATGGCAGGGGTGTGGGGAACAGTCGAACCTAATGTAAAACTTGGCGCTCCTGGGTGGCTCAGCCCATTAAACGATCGACTTCTGCTCAGGTCATGATCTCATGGTTCATAAGTTTCAGCTTTGGATCCTCTGTCTCCCTCTCTCTCTGCCCACCCCCCACCCCCCACCTTTCAAAAATAAATAAGCTTTTAAAAAAACCACTTGCAAAATTCCCAACAGTGATTTGACTCAGAGAACCAGAGCTCTGGAGGAGCGTGCTAACACTGAGAAAGGGGACCACAGACAGACCAGCAGGAGGTGGGGCCTCTATCCACAGGGAGCCCCATCTCTTGAGTTTCCTGCTGCGACTCCCAGAATTCCCCTGCTTACCCCTTTTCCCTGTCCCCTGGAAGTGGTACATTGCAGTGGAGAAATAAATGGTCTCGTAGTTGTGAGTTTTGATTTCTTTTTAAAGGATTAGAGAGGAAGAAATAGCTTTTGTTTTCTTTTTTCCCAGTTGGATAAACATGACATCTGACCTGCAGGCTCACAAAACTTGACTTGCAGTGTGAGCTATTAGACAAGACAACAGCCTGGGGTATTCTCTCCTGGAATGGGGGAAGCCCAGGCTGTCCTTTCTTCTAGCATTTGTGGCAATCATCAGAAAAGAGCAGCTGTCAAAATCGCCTCCTGCCCCAATGGGGTTGCCAAGACGCCGCAGTCTTTATTTAATTGGTTTATTAATCTTACAACGCAGTATCAGCCTCTGTCTCATCGTGCCCCACTAGCTAACCAGAACTGGGTTTTGTAAATATGTTTAATTAAGCTCCAAAAGCCATGAGCCTTCTGTCTTCTTGGTTACACTCTCCCACCAGGCCAGACACCAGCCAGAAGTGAAATAAATGAATGGTCGTGCTTCCCTGTCATCTGCTCCCACTAGGAGGTGATGAAGCTAGAGCAGGGCGCTCCGAGGGAAGAAGTGTCTTCCACCTCATCAGAGGTTTGCTGCTCCCCATGACTGGAGGACCACTATTCTGTGGAGAAACATGAATTAAGAGCTCCAGAGAGAGAAGAAAGAAAAGGATATCATTCAAGATTTTATATACAAATTGCTCCTTCTTTCAGCTGCCATCATTGTCTGGAATGAGACCTATCTATTGCAAAGGAGTAGCCCTTTTCTATGATTCTTTGAACTCCTGGGCACTATGCCCCCACCTTGGGGAGGGTGGGAATGTCCAGGGATGAGTCTAGGGAAGAAATGCATTACTGTATCTTCTACATCATTTTTGTAGCTGTTTGCACATCTGTCTCACCCAATAAACGCAGTGATAGCAGGCAAAGACTAGTCTCTAGCTCAGTGCAGGGCGAATAGTAGACACTGAAGTTTTAAAAATGGAAAATAAGCGGGGCGCCCGGGTGGCTTAGTCGGTTAAGCGTCCGACTTTCGCTCAGGTCATGATCTCGCAGTTCGTGGGTTCGAGCCCCGTCGGGGCTCTGTGCTGACTGCCAGCTCAGAGCCTGGAGCCTGTTTCAGTTCAGACTCCCTCTCTCTGACCCTCCCCTGCTCACGTGTCTCTCTCTCTCTCCTAGAAATAAATTAAAAAAAAAAAAAAAGGAAAATAAGGAAGGAGAGAGAGAAAGGAAAGAAAAAAAGAAATAAGGAAGGAAGGGAAGAAGGGAGAGAAACAGAGAGGAGAAGCAGGTGAGTAAACGAGGAAGTTGGATGGTTGGATGATGGAGGGATTTGGATAAGGGACTCCACTCATGATTACACAGATCCCATGGCTCCGGAAAACCAACCCATGGTTTTCTTCCTCAGGCTGTTCTTTCATTGGAATAGTCCCTTTCCTGGGAGGGTTCCCGGAAAGTGTGGTCAGAGGCAGCTTATGTGAAGTCTCACAGCACACCACCAAATGTCAACAGGAAGAAAAAAAATCCAAATCTGTCGACTAGTTGTTTTGAAGACAAGATGCTAAACAATCACTGCTGAGGCTATAGAGGTCATCTTTATATATCCATCTATTTTGTTTTTACTGAATCAAGTCCACAGGGCACTGAGCACCCAGAATAAACAAAACTGCAAAATTAAATCTACCATCTGGACATTCCGAAACATCTGGATATCTGGCATCGTGTTGGCCTTGACTGGTTGTCTTATGGCATGGAGTTATAGCCCAGAGCAGCAGCCGGGCAAAGGAGGAGGCATGAAGAAGTCTGTTTAGAGTGACTGTACATTCTAGATGCCTGTAAACATCGAGATTTCAAATGCTCTGACCCCTTGTCAGGCTGAGTTCCAATTTTTAATTTGAAAAATATGATCATGCTAGAGACAGGGGTAAAGGAGAGAGTATGAAGGAAAAGAGAAGGAGGAAGAAAAGATGAAGGAAAGAGAGCAAGTGAGGAGAGGAGCTGGCTGGAGGCACATCTCTGAGCAGTGACACCGGGCAGCTAGAGACAGGCCGTGGTGCCACGTGGCATTTCTGGAAGGATGCTTCTTCCAGAGGCGCCGCCTAAGACCAGCTTGGGCTGTTCTCCTCACTCTGAGCCCAAGACCCAGATGGAAATAGCCAGAGCACCAGCTTTTCTGGGAGTTTATCTTACATCAGTTTGTTGTTGTTTTTTTTTAATGTTTTATTTATTTCTAGGAGAGAGAGAGAGAGACAGCGTGAGCAGGGGAGGGTCAGAGAGAGAGGGAGACACAGACTGAAACAGGCTCCAGGCTCTGAGCCGGCCGTCAGCACAGAGCCCGATGTGGGGCTCGAACCCACGAACTGCAAGATCATGACCTAAGCGAAAGTCGGACACTTAACCGACTAAGCCACCCAGGCGCCCCTATCTTACATCAGTTTTAGTAACACCCCACTTTTCCTCACGCCAGCCATATAAACAGAGAAGGAAGAGTGAATCTCCCCATTCTGCCGAGAAGGGAACTCAGACCGAGGAAGGAACAGAAGCTGTCCAGTGATGAGTTTAACAAGGGAAAGCTCTTTAAAGAGGAGGCTCCATGCCTCTGGGGACCCTTTCCAGAGGGAGATGTACAGAACAGCCTGAACTGAAGTCATCATTTCCCGCTGCCCACATACACATCAAAAAAAGGCAAGACAAAGGGAGCAGACTGGAGGCTGCTTCGGAACCGGGAGAAGATTGGCACCACTTTAGACATGACCCCCGACGTACACACACAGCCACACATGCGCACACAGATGCCATATGTCTTTAAGATTCATTTTCTTTTAAACCCATAAGGAGAAAGCGATCCTCTCTGCGGGCCCTCCCCCCTTGCCTGACAGCCTCACATCCCTTCTCAGTGGCTCCCTGCTCGCTGCAGTGTGTTTTTGTTTTCTGTACTGGGTGATTGATTATAGAAGAGAAAATTAGCTCCCACTGCTTTTAAGATGCATTTTCTCTCTTAAAGAGAGGATGATGTGAGCATTACTTCTCTCTCCCCGCTGCCTGCGGTGGCCCTTGGTGGCTGTCACTGCTGCTTTAGAAGGGCATCCTTGGAAGGGAGGAGGAGCGAAGCCCTGCCTCCCAGGTCTCTTCCTTCTAGGCCCAGGGCATCTCTCCAGGCTATTTTTACCCTTCTCTGTATCAACACATGTGAATCCAGCTGCCTAGCCCAAAGTAGACACTGTTGGATGAATGAATACATAAATGATGAATGAAGTATAAACACTAAAGTCTCAATGAAATGAATGTTCTCTCTCTCTCTCCTCTCTCTCTCTCTCTCCCTCCCTTCCTCCCCCACCCCCAGCTCTGGGTCCCATGGATCTTGCCACTCAATGTGCAGCCCCCAAAGCAGAGGCATTGGCCATCACCTGGCAAGGTTGAACTATACCAGACTAAACTTTGAGAAGCACTGCTATTTGGTCCTAAGCAGAGGCAGGAAGGTAGACAAGATGACCCCTTAAGATCCCTCACTACCTACAAAGGTCTCTCAAATCCAAGTGGTATCAGATTCATATGGTTATGGAAGGTTTAGCTCAGGACTACAGACCCGGAGTGCTGGGTGGAGGGAGGGAGGAAGGGATTTCCACTCTTCCTTCTTTTCTGTCTAGCTTTTCCTGCTGTAGTGCATCTTCGGAAGTCCCAGCTGACAGATCCAGAGCACAGCATGGCTCTGCTCTAACTAATTGCCAGCAGTTGGCCGTAGCTACAGATTCATTATTCAAAAAGGCTCGTTAATCTCCTAATGCCAGTATAGCCAGGGGCTGCTGATGGTGCCTGTCACCTGCCAGCACCCAGGTCCCAGTGGGGCACCCTGGGACTCTCTGGCAGTACAGCAGTAGGAAATACCTTCCCTCTCAGAAGGCTGAGCCAGTGCCTGGGGATACAGAGCCAGGCTGATTTAGAAACTGGTTAATCCCTGCCTCTGGCTGGGTGGTCCTCGGGCCCTGACCCAATGACTGAGGTGGGTGCAAGAACGGATTATAGTAATAGCAAGGGTAGGGTTATCTGGGACCTCTTGGTTGAGCTGAGATGCCCACCTCATAGCCAGATTGAGGAATCTGTCCCTTTTACTCTTGGGTCTAGGAATAGGCTCTTAGAAAGCCTTTCAAAATGTGGTGCATTCTAGAGACATGGAAGAGGTGCATTCTAGAAAGTTCATGATGAAGAAGTCCTAAAAAACTTTGGAGCATCTTGCCAAGTTTTGACTCAGAGGATCCAACATGCATTCATCCTCTGGTTCAGATAACATGATGTAAATGTTTTCCTGTTTTTCTCCTCTAAGTTCTGATTCTGTGGATTTGTTTTTCCAAAACTATAAATTTTTAAGAGAAGCAGTGGATGTATTGTATCTTTCATATCTACCTCCTGGTTCCCAATACCTGGCCCTGCGAAGCCCTCAGCTACCCACCTAGACCCATGCCTAGATACAGGGGTATAGGAGAGAGTATGGGGGTGGGGGTAAGGGAAGGGGTGGAAGAGAACGAGGAAGACAAGACAGGGAGGGAAAGAGAGCACGAGGAGAAAGGAGCCGGCTGGGGGTACACCTCTGAGCATCAAGAACATGATGATGAAGATGCTTGATGAAGGCTGATGCCACTATTCACATCCAGTTGCTCTGGGTCCAGATGGGTGAGCTCCCCACCAGCCAGAGGGCTGAGATGGCACAGCTTAGGGCTTGATCCTCTTTATTCTCCTAACATTTTAATTTAAAAAAAATTCTTTTAAGGGGGCATCTGGGTGGCTCAGTAGGTTAAGCGTCCGACTTCGGCTCAGGTCATGATCTCACGGTTTGTGGGTTGGAGCTGCGCGTCAGGCTCTGGGCTGACAGCTAGCTCAGAGCCTGGAGCCTGTTTCAGATTCTGTGTCTCCCTCTCCCTCTGAGCCTCCCCTGCTCATGTTGTGTGTGTGTCTCTCTCAGAAACAAATAAATAAAACATTAAAAAAATTCTTTTCAGACAAAATTTGAAAGAATCATAGAGGAAATGCTAATTGTCTAACACAGATGGCGGGTATGTAGGTGTCCATCTTTTTTGCTGCTTTCATTCTTCAGATGAACCAGACCCTCTGGCCTCTGTCATCTCCATCAGTATGGTCAAGGCAGATGCTAGCAAGCAGCTCCTCTCCAAAGTCATCCAAGTAGTTGCTAAGACAACACTGCCCTCTGTTGACCACAGGCTCTCACATCTCGGGGACAGCTCGGCCTGGCAAAGGACTCAGAAAGGGCAGCAGCGTCAGATTGTTCTACCCAGCCTTGTGCTTTGACCCTCCTGTGTCTACCCTTTCTTTGCCTAGGTGCCCCCTTTGTGCAGGTGGGACCCACCCAGGCACAGCAACAGGCACCAGGACTAACATCCAGCTAAGCTCAGACAATTAAATAATGTGCTAGGGCAGCCAGTGCCTTTGTGTGCTCATCTTTCTACAACCGTTTACTGAGTATCTATCTGCTTGTTTGAGGCACAGCGCAAGGGCTGTGTGTGGTGCGAAGCTATAGCTCCACGCTGTGGGTAGATAACTTGACCACTTGGAGCCGCAGAGTCCTCCTATGAAATAGGGATCAGCCGCCTCTTTCTTCCCTGGGGTAAAGAAGGGCTCTAAAGCAGAGAGTGAGAACAAGTGCAATGAACCCAGTGCTTTCAGACACACCTGAAAAGAACCAGGGAGCACTCACCTTCTTAAAGCAACAGTGAACACATTTCCAGGTGGTTTGTTGCCCTCGGGTAAAAACCCTAGGCCTTGGCATGTTCGATTTTAACCACCCTGAGGTAGCTGGTGCTTAATGGATCATCCCAAGTAGTGGCTGCCTATGAGGACAAGTCCCTGTGTAACTGGACCCCGAGAAAGCACTCAGGGATATCAGAGCAGTGGCTCTCAAACTTGACCTGTGCAGAGGGGAACTGGTAAAATCCAGATTGCCAGCTCCACCCCTCAGTCTCTGACTCAGAGCCTGGGAATCTGCATTCCCAAGAGATCTCCCACATAAGTAGACCAGACTGAGAACTACCAGACTGGGCTGTGCTATGGTGATGACTCCTGAATTTCGGTGGCTTCACACCACAAAAGTTCATTTCTTGTTCATGCCACATAGGGCAAGAGTGTGGCTGTACTCCACGCAGTCACTGGGGGACCCAGGCTAATAAGTGCCCCACCATCTTAGAGCTGCATCTTCCAGAACACCTGCCCTTTATAGCTGCTATAACAAAGGAAGAGAAAGTGAAGAGTCATATTTGGGCTTTTAACTGTCTCAGCCCAGAAGTGACGACAGAAATCATATCCATTCACATTTTATTGACCAGAACTCCTCCCATGGATGGCCTTGGCTGTGTTCCAGGTAGAAGTCACATGACCCTAAAAGGACAGGTGTGTGGGACGTTGGAGAACCCTGGTACTGATGGACACACCACCCAGGCATCTCCCTTCTCACTCATGAGAACATGTGCAATCACATATAAACGGAGTGGTGGTTATTGGGGCCATATTTTCAGTCCCTTACATGTTGGTCATCAGGTGGTGATGGTGGTAGTGGGAAATAACTATTGAGTGCTCATATGTTCAGGAATCATCCTAAGTGCTTTTGTATATGAACTCACTTGTCCCTCACAGCAACCCTATGTGGTAATCCCCCTTTACATTCTCACTGTAGAAATGAGGAAACTGAAGCGAAGAATGGTTATGTAGCTGTCGCAGGAGACACAGGAAGTAAGAGACACAGCAGGTGCTGTAACCCCACCAATCTGACATGAAAGTCCATGTTTCTAATGGACATTCTGCTCCATCACTGGGCAGTTCATTTTATTTTGTTTTTAATGTTTACTTATTTTGAGAGAGGGGAGCACAAGTAGGGGAGGGTCAGAGAGAGGGGGGACAGAGGATCTCAAGCCGTCTCCCCACTGACAGCAGAAATCCCAATGCGGGGCTCGACCTCACAAACTGTGAGATCATGACCTGAGCCAAAGTCAGATGCTTAACTGACTGAGCCCCCCAGGTGCCCCGGTTCATTTTATTTTTAGGAGAGAGTAGGGGAGACTGTACCGCGAAAACCTGGTTTCTGGATAAGTCCAGACCTGAATATTCTAAATATAAAGAGGTCTGCAGAGAGACCATCCCCACACAAATAGCTCTACTGATATACGAAGGAGTTGGCTCAAGCCAAATGAGTGAAAATGCGGTCCAGTTCCAAAAGAGGGTCTTTTAAAGCCCGCAATGATGCCGCACACTGGCTAGGAGACCAAGCAGGCTGTGTCTGGTCCCCTAAAGGAACATAATCTTCCCAGTAGCTGACCTGAGATCTGGAGGATGGGACAAGACATTTCTCCACTTTTCTCTTAGGATTGCCTCCCAGATCATACAGCTCCTCCTTAAATGGGACCCAGGAATTGCCTTACCCTCTCTTTTTTTCCTCTTTATCCCCAAAACCTCCCCTTAGCCCTGCTCTATGGGGAGAGCCACTTCAAGCTGTGGTGTCCTCACCCCAACATCTGGGCATCTCTTGTCACTGTACCCTGGTGGGTGAGGGACGGCCTCTCACTTGACAGTATCATACAAAGAAAGAGGCTTTAAGTCTTAGTGTGACTGAGGTGCAGCCCCAATGATTAAGGACTAAATCTTTCAGGTTTGAGCATCTACATGACATATAAGTCTTTCTGCCACTGATAGTGATAGGCTTTCAAAACATCCAGGGATTAGGCTAATAAAAGCTGTTTTCTTTATTCTGTATTACCAAAGACGCCCCCCGGCCACACTCCACAAGAAACTGGGAAAAGAGGAGCTAAAAAAATAGATATAGTTAGAAATGGAAAGAGAAAGATCTTACCCGAACACCCTGGATTCACTGAGTTTGGTTTTTTCCTTATGGATGGAAAGGATGGGACTAGGGGGTGGGGGTGAGGGGCGGAGGGGGGTGGGGGGTAGGGAATGGAGCAAAAGGGCCTCTGGCTGATCCATGAGTGACCAGCAGAGGGCGCTCGTCCTGTCCCTTAAAGAGTTTCAACTCCTGAGCTCCCACTTGGCCCCTCTTGATCATTCCATATTTCTGGGGGAACGCTAGGTCATCAAGAGGGATCTGTTATTGCAAAACACAGGATACTTAGTGCTTCAAAGAGAGTCGGTCTTTGGCCTCAAAATATCAGATTTCTTGCTTGGGGTTTACAATCCTCTCATTTCCTGTTTTTCTGAATAAAAGTTCAAAAACTTCTTGGCAGTGATTTTAAAACAACAGTTTTAAAGGCAGTCTGAAAATACTGGCTATTTTGTTTAGACAGCTATCAAAGATTCATGGTCAGTTATTCCATCCATCCATCTCTCTCTCTCTCTCTCTCTTTCTGTCTCTGTCTCTCTCTCTCTCTCACACACACAAAGCCATTCCCTCAACATTCAAAATTTCTGTTCACAACTCAAACCTATGTCTGCAGCCAGGGATGTGACTGAGGAGACGGACGACTGGGAATTAGCTGAGTGCTCAAGTAAGTTATTCTGTACTGTATTCTGTACTGAAGGGTCTGCAACCTGTTCAGGGGTGTGCTCAGCATTACCAAGGCATAGCTGTATCAAGTAGTGATTGACGCAATTCTTTCTGACCGAGTCACCAGGTGGTTAAAGGCATGGAAATGTATCTTTCCTCTCTTGCAAGAGTACCTGTCAAATGGACCTGCAGTGGGAACTGTGCGTTGACAAACAGGCAACAACAACTCACTTCCCAGCTAATCCTGACATGTAAAGCGCGTTGCATACACAGCTCCTGGAGGTCAACCCCCGGGCTCTGACTCCACACTGAGAATGCAAAAACAGGATGGAGGGTTTCACACTGTCAGCAAATCTGCATCCTGAGAGGGAAGCAAAGGCAGACTTGGGGTCTGTAGCTCCCATCCCAGCTCATGTGCAAGGGAGGCTGGCTGGCCCTGATGCCTCCTTACCGCAGCCCTGTCCGGGACACAGGGTGACTTCAGGTAACCTTCTCCAGGCCATGCTCCTCCCATCTAATCAAAAATGTCTTCCCCGGGATCAAGTGCATTATGCCTAAGGATGACTGGCTACTTGGCTCCCCTGCATGTTGACTCCTATAGAATAATCCTTCTGGTTTACCAAGACGTAGTCTGTTATTTCTGAACTCCATCAGTGAGCTTACATTGAGTTCTTTCTCGGGGTCTACTCAACCTCCATGCAGACTTCTGGCAACTCCACCTCACCAGTTTCCCAGATGACCCCAGATATGTCTTTATCACATTCAGCATTTCTTAAGCATCTACTAAGTTCTAATTGTATACTAAGAACTAAGACTCTAAAGATGAATATGAGGGGCACCTGGGTCACTCAGCCGGTTAAATATCCAACTTTGGTTCAGGTCATCATCTCATGGTTCCTGATTTCAAGCCCCACATCGGGCTCTGTGCTGACAGCTCAGAGCCTGGAGCTGCTTTGGATTCTGTGTCTCGCTCTCTCTCTGCCCCTCCCCTGCTTACACTCTGTCTTTCTCTCTCTTAAAAATAAATAAACATAAAAAATTTAATATGAATATAATATGGTACATGTTCTCAAAGACTCTAACTGGGAAATAAGTCATCAAGAAGATATTTTTGACACGATAATCATATATTGAGTGACAGAGGCACATCAGTGGAGTAATAGGGTGGTATGGGATCCTTCTTGTCTTTTCCAAGCAAGTCTTCTTAAGGAGTTGAAGACTGAGATGAGTTTTAAAGGTGAATAAATGTGGGATGGGTATTTCTAAGCAAAATAAGAGCGCCAACACAAAAAAAAGCTCATGAAAAATAAAAAATAGCAAAGTGTGTGCAGGAATTTGAGCTAGATCTGCACTGTGCCACAGAGCTTGGATTTGATCTTGCAAGCAATGAGGAGCCATGGGCAGATTTTTAGATAAGAGTGACATGTTTAGATTTGCATTACAGATCAATTACCCCAGCAGGGAGTGACTGGGAAGAAGATTGGGGATGGGAGGAGAACGAAACTACGGAAATAAGACCAAACTATGGAAAATAAGACCAAATCAGAACTCTTGCTATAATCAAGGCATAAGAAGATAAAGAGAAAACATGGAGGAATGGAGCAGGGACAAAATCAAGAAATATTTAGGAAGTTAAATCAGCGAGGCATGGAGATTTGCTGTCTGTTGAAGGGTGGGGGAGGGTGGGGAATCACAAGGGACTTGGGCTTCCAGATTCGCTGACTACAAGGATAGCACAGGATTCAGATGGAAGAACAGGTGTGGGGAGATGTCAGCCTAGATTTTATAGCTCCACTCCACCCCTAACCCTTTGCATTTATTACTACCCTCTTAGGTACAGTTTTACACATGCTGAATGCGAGGGGACCCTAGGACCCCTGGGGGAGGTGTTTATTCCTGTCCTTGAAGAATTCACATTCTGATAAAGAAAAAAGACATGTAGGATCCAAATTTGCCTAGACTCAACTATCTACAATCCCACAATCCATTGTCTACAATTCCAAAATCCAAAAAGTCCGGTATATCTGAAAAGAATTTTTATTACGTACACTTGAAGTAAGTTTATTTGATAGCAAAACTAAACGAAATTGGCTTCAGCTCACCACTTAACCCAACCTTTAACCACTTAATCAACTGTGGCCAGGAGTAGATTCTACAAAGACATGATGGCTCACACTGGAATCAAGTAACAAGAAAATGAACATTCCCCAGCAGAAAAAGGGTGGAGGTGTGAACCCAGAAAGGGGACAGAATGCTGGGTAGACCCCACAGGAGCCATCCACTAGGCAATGGTCCAGGAGTCTGGCTTGTTGACTTGTGGACTCATGATACCCCCAGTTCTCTAGCTGCAATTGAGGCCTCTTCAATGCAATGCCACATCCACAGCCACAGCCCCATGCCAGGCTCAGAAGTCAGAATTGTCTTCCATAAGGAGACAGGATTCATGAGATTCAGCATCCAACCCTTCTCAGGGCTAATGCTAAACTCTTTGACTGATTTGCCAAATATTCATGCAACAAATGCTCCTCCCTGAACCCCATTTCCAACCTGAATTCCTGTGCTGGGATCTGTGCATTAAAACTATTCCCAGTGCCCAATTCTTCTGGGACAGGGGGACTTTCTTGCTTTTGTGTCCACCACCCCTATCTTGGGTCTAGAGTCTCACCCAGGTATCTCTCAGCAAATCTCACCCCATGCTATCTTTCAGCCTGCTTTCCTGAATCCTAATTTATATGTGTTGAATGAATTAATAAATTTCTAGCTGCTATATGCTAGGAAAATAAAGACAGTATCTACTCTACGGACCCCAAATTTATTGAAATAAATTAGTTTAATAACTAAAACTTTGAATACAATGGAAGAATGAATAAGGTATGGTCAAAATACTGTGAAAAGACTGAGCAATTTTGGCATGAAGGATTTCATAGAGGAGGTAGAATGTGAGCTGTTCTGGAAGCATGGCTAGTAATCTACTAAGCAGAAAACAAGAGTGCATCCCAAGCAGAGGAAGGAGCCCATGCAAACGCATGTGGTGTGACAATCTCAGAACACTGGCTTCTCCTGGACGCCCCACTGCTGTTCCCTGCATCACACTTGTGATGTCCCCATGACCTCTTGTGGGAACATTGGGATGTGACAACTTGCTGACATCCCAGCTATTGTTCATCACTGCCCTCTCTAGATACCAAGCCCAATCTGGCCCATATCCCCTCCATTCTCAGCTGGCTTCCAGGTTATGATAAGGTCAACCTCACCTTACAGAGAAATGTACAAAATGAATGGCTTGACTTGCTCGGCTTGTTTCAAAGGCCGCTACTTCCAAAGCGTTCTAGGGTTGTAAAAAGAATGGTGTCTGCCTTTAATGCTGATCTTTTCTTCTGTCTTTGGAGTCTACAATGCGCTAGTCCAGAACAATAGGAGAAATGTCTTCCTCTTCTTTCTCCCACACACCAGCCTGCAGGCCTGGCCCCCAAACATGACCCTTCGAGCGGGCTAATTCAGGTCCTCCAGACCCCAGGATCAATCAATAATTTTTAGTGCTACCAAGTACACTGGCCTTGCCACCACTGCAAGAACCTAAGCCCTTGTCTTCTCTGTGATTCTTTAGTGTGCTTGTTTTCTCCAAGGTTTGGAAAGCCTAGGCAGACCGTTTTCTCCCCGCTTCTTCCCACCAGCTGGGGGGAGGCCGAAATGCTGAAAGCTGAGATCAAAATGATCCATTACACTGAGTGTCAACAAGAGCCTGCTCCCCACCCCGTGCTGTGGACCCACCTCCAGTAGAAGTGCAGGAACTAGCCTTGAATTTGAAGTCTATTGTGTCTGTTCTCACAGCACTATGCTGAGCCAGAGCCAGGCCATTGTTCTCAGCCCACAGACCTTGCCCTGGAGACATCGTGCCTGCATTCTCTCCTTCCACTAGGTTCTGTCAATCCATCTCCGAAGGTCGAATTTGAACCATAGCACTGAGAACAGTCAAACAAGAGATCTGGTGTCTAAATCAAGCGATTTTTCCTTCCTCAGGAGCAAATCGTTTCTGCTAAATTTTACTTATCATCAGTTCTATTATTTAAATGTTCCATCTCAGGAACAACAGCAGATGAGAACGTCTAGGTAGTGATGTTGCTGGCAGCCTCGGGAGCCCTCTTCCACTTGCAAGCCTGGAACAGGGCAGGGGCTGGGAGGAGACAGGAAAGGGGTTCATCTATCCTGGGTAGGTGTCTAGGGAAAGGAGGGAAAAGGAGGATTTTCTGGTTGCTATTTTCCCCAGAGACACTGGGGGTGACTATGCCCCCCAAAATGCTGTCTAGCTCCCAGGTCCTAGCATCCCAGTTGTCCAAGAGTCCTGGATGTCACCTTCCCATTATTAAGGAAAGGTTTTGTCTTTCACTACCTCCCCACTTATGACTAAGTCCATAACTAGTACATTCGTCAGACTCTCCTGGGTGCTAGATTGCTCAGGACCACCTCTCCTCCTGGCAAAGACAATTACCCCAAGAGGGAAGAGGACCTGTCACCTGTACACCATAGGCTCTTAAGGCGAGACCTCACTGGACACGGAAACCCTCTGTCCCGGACACCTGGGACATGCACGCATACTTGCCCATCGATGCAGACACTGCCTCTTTCTGGGCTCCGTGTTCCGCCTCCACCCTACTCTCCTGAGCTGCCTTACTCTGCAGCGTCTCAAACTGAGTCATGTGCCTAAAAGGTCCTCTTCCTGAGTGCTTATCATCTTCCAACCACTCCATCTACATGCTCTCATTTAATTCTCACGGTCCTCTTCTTAAGCAAAGTATTCCTTATGCCCATTTGATGCATGAGAAATGGGTGCAGAAATGTTAAGGAACTTGCCTAGGATCACACTGCTAGTAATAAAGCACCCAAAATTCAGTCCCGAGTCTGCTCTCGTGTCTGACTCAGGCTCTTCACGGTGGCTCTCAAAGATGTTCACATACTATAAAATTCCAGGGTCTATCCAGGAGTCACGTCTGAAGGTCAGCCATTCATTCAGTAGACAAAGTCTTCAACAGGCAAATCCTTCCAGAATGCCTGCTCTGCGCTCGGCACCATGAGGAGAGTCCCACTGGCAGGTAGTGTCCTTAGTCCCGTTGGGTCCTTTCCACATGGAAGAGGGAGAAGGAGGCTCAGTCATCATCTCTGGAGAGTTTCCAGAAGGCTGACATCCTGAGGATGACTGGTCTGAGATGTCCCCCGCCCAAGGGACACTGGGCAGCAGAGGGAGGTTGGAGGAGGGGAGGAATGTCACCTCAATGCCTGGCATATTGCCCACTCCCCCATAGTAGACACCTGGAAAATACTTGCTCGTTCTTAGAATATTATACAAAAGAGCAGCAATCGCCACACAAATCAAGACTATGGAGAATTTTGAGGCAAGGCTTTTTTTGAGAAAAGGTTAGTCAGAAAAAGTCCTGTCAAGAAAAAGACCCATTTTCCTCCATTAGTCAGAGGGATGGACATAGGCACCAGGTCTGGACAGAATGCTGTCACTAGAGGGCAGTGGCAGCTTGCTCTTGGGAGTGAAGGTGCCCTGATTCCCTTCGCTCTCAAGAAGCCCAGAACAATCCTGCTGCATTCTAACTGCACAATGCGGGGGCAGGACCTGGAGGTGAACATGTGATTTTCAGCAGGGGATAAGCGTGACCTTACTTTCCATGACTCATACAATCCTTTCCTTACCTGTGACCCTGACAGTAGGTAGACTCGTGGGGTGGATTGACATCATTAGCCCAATTTGACAGATGAGAACAGGAAGATCCTTGAGGTTTAGACTCTGGCCAGGTTGCCTGGCTAATAAGGACACTGTGGGAACAAATGCTACATTCCCTAAACCCCAGTTTGGGACCAATTCCAGGGCTTTTGTGAATGGAGTGAAGTGGGCTAAATTCTTCACTGAAATTCTCACATCATAATTTTCCCTTTGTCGGCCATTTCCTTTGTTATTTGTTCATTCCTGGAGGCTTAGGAAGAGACAGAAAAAGGAAATTAAAATCGAAGAGGACAATCAGGTACTTTGTCAGTAGCCTTGATAAAAGTTTGGAACATACTTCCCGCCAAGTGATACTCATAACCACCCACTCATTGCACTTCACCCCCTCCCATCCCCACTGTTTTTCAAGGTCACATGCTGGTGACCATGGAGAGTTGTGACTGATTCCTCCAGCCGTGGATAGAGAAATTCATGCAGATAATGTTGGGTACAGAGGAGAAATTTTCTACAATCTCTGCTGGGGACCAGAAGCAGGTTCTCACATGGGAACTGACTGGGTCATCAGCCAAAAATCTGAAGCCAGGCTGGTAGGCTTTGTCGTGTACCCCACTTATTCTTGGAACATGGCATATATCAAGATTGGGCTCATTTGGGAATGTGACTCAAGGCAATGGAGACAGTAGATCCTTTTAGCACAGAGGCACACAGCTAACACGTGAGGAGGGGATCAGGTGAAAATCTATTCACCTTATAGACATCCCACCTGCAAGAACCAATGTGATGCCCACCCAGGCTAGAGAGATATAGCTGAATGTTTGCTGAACCTCAACCGGGGTGGAGGAGAAAGATAGAAAGATCTAAGGACAGGGCACATGAAGTGAAAGAGTTATGGGAAGGAGGAGAAAAAAAAGAAAGTTCAGATGGAATGAGCTGACACATTCCTCCCTAGGTGGAGGGGCCACGTGGAAGTACCCAGAGATCCTGACTGAGCAGCCCCCCTCGACACTCAACTCTCTGCATCCTCTAAAGAAATCGGAAGCTGCGGCACAAACCAGAAGGAATGGCTGTTTTAATTTATATATATATTATTTGGATTCTGCATATGTGTACGGGCAGTGCATGGTAAACCCATTACCAATGCACCAAACCCCTCCTCCTTCCACTGTTAATAGCGTCAGACTCGGGACACACCAGAAAACCCTTCTTTTAGGTCTTATTCTGCCCTTCGATTTTTCAGACCCTTTGTGAAACATACGTTCCACCAGGTGATATGATAGTACGGAGGTCACTGAGGCATGTTTTCTATGCTTAGAGGGCTCGTCACTAATGGGTAACCCTAACATGTGGCAGACCAGTTTCACCCAGTGGAGCAGGGTGCAAGCTGTCTCAGAGATGACCTCTGAGAGAACAAAGAGTCAGCCTGTGGACCCAGAGCAGAGTGATCAAGGAAGGAGACTTCTTAAAGGTCCAGCTCAAACAAAAAGATGAGCACGTCACAGGCTGTGGGAACAATGTAGACGAAGCCGTAGCAGTGTCTATTCCTGGAAGTACTAGAAATCTGGTGTCTTATTTTTAAAACAAATAAACACTAAAGTAGCAAGTATCGCATTGATTCATGCCTGACATGCCAGCCTGTCTCCACCATCCTATAATTTCCACTTCCTCCTTCTCGCCCCCACTTTCTGTGCCCATTCCACTCTCTTATCCAACTTCAAATTGGAAACGCATTATGAAATGAGTGGTGTTTGTTCTTTGATGGCTCCCCTTCCCTCTTGTTACTCTGCCTATCATACACTCAAGGCCTTGGACAATGTTTCTGTTCCTGCTTCACCAGTTGTATGTGGGGTTTCTTTCCCTCTTGCTCTTACTGCCCAGTGACAATGCACTTCTCTCTGTCTCTCCAATAGGTATGGCTCCTTTCTACTCCAGGGCCTTTCCACAAGCTGTTCTTTTGTTTAACTGTTCATGTAGTTAGTTCTTCTTCCTTCTGAGTCCTGTTTGAAAGTCACTTTCTCAGGGCTTGGTAAGGTCCCTTGACACATATGTTCACAATGCCCTAAACTATTCATAGTACTTATCACAATTGTAACTATATTTGTTCAAAATCTGACTCCACTGCTAGAAAGCAAGACTCATTAGAGAAGAAACTGTGCTTATCTTATTTATTACTATATGTTCAGAGCCCAAAATATTGCCCAAAATAGAGTAGATGCTTAATAAATATTTGTTGCAGGAATGAATGGAAGGATGGATGGACAGATGGATGGATGGATGGATGGACAGATGGAAGGAAGGATCGATGGATGGAGATTCCTTTCCCTTCCCTTCTCTACCCTGATATCTCCTTAGGTCTTGTTGTCATTTGATTATCCAAAAAGCTCAATCTGGAGGTCTAATCAAACATAAAAGAGAGTGCAGACCAGTGCTCTTTGAAAGAAAAAGAACATTGTTCTGTTCTCATGAGCACATCTCCCCTGTCTCCTCCTTAGCCCAAACCATAAGAGGACCCTTTACTTTGTTCAGTTGTGGGGTAAGCATGACCACATGGGAGAAGTGGAGGTGAGCACCCAGTGAGTACGCTTGGTCACTTCTCTGTTTGCTGACATCGTGTGACAAACTTACAGCCAGAGGTCATTTTAGGTGAGAGAAGGATGCTTCCTGGTGGGCATGGGCTCTTTCTCCTCTCCTCTCCCCGCTTAGTTCAGACCCTCATCCCGTCAGGTCTTCGTGACAGCAGAGCCTCCCTGCAGACTTTCTAGCCTCTAATTTCTCCCAACTTCAGGCACCCTGACATTGGTATGCTGCAAAAATCTTTGCTTAAGAATCTACGGTGCAGATGGGGCACCTGGGTGGCTCAGTCCATTAAGCATTTGACTCCAGCTCAGGTCATGATCTCATAGTTCATGAGTTTGAGCCCTACATTGGGCTCTGTGCTGACAGCTCAGAGCCTGGAGCCTGCTTTGGATTCTGTGTCTCCCACTCTCTGCCCCTCCCCCACTCATGCTCGTGCAAGCGCGCGCGCTCTCTCTCTATCAAAAATGAATAAACTTAAAAAAAAAAATCTACAGTGCCTCTGCTGCCTTCACAGCCAAGTCCAACGCCTCAGTCAGGCTGCTCAAACACCCTCCGGGGCCACCCTGTTATTTCCAGCATGCATTTTACATATTCCGGCCTCTATTTCCCCTCATCCCACCCCAACCACCACATCTCCCGATCCAGTCCTCGTCACCCTTAAGGCCCAGGCTGGCTTCCATGACACTTTTCCATGAACCCTTTCCTAATGCCTCCAAGCCACAGCTCTCCCGCCGTGGCCCCGTCTCTCATGACAGTACCTGATTCCGTTGTTGATTCATCTCCAATTGTTCTAGGCCTTGCCTCCTCTCTGGGCACAGAGTTGATGTTGAATAAATACTCGGTTGAATTGCTTGGTGGAGAAACCATAGAGATAAGGCCATTAAAAGGATTTGAACCGGGCAAAATGGCAAGCATGTGTGTGTGTGCACATGTGTGTACATACGCCCAAGTACACATGTGTTCTCATGCCAAAATCTCTCTTCCACCTCCCTGGAACACATTCCTGAATGAACGCCTCTCCAGTTCTCTAGCCACCCGTGCTACGATGCCAGCAATGGATCCTCTGTCCCTGCTCTTGGCCTCTGCATATGGCCTTATCAGTACCTGTGGGGACACCTACCTTTGGAACTCAGCATAAAGAGCTAACGCTTTATCCCATGGCACCCAACATGGAACCTATTTCTGCTACCACAGCTGAGAATTTATCTCTGGGTCCACAGCTCACCAAGGCCAGCAGTGTGAAGGTGGAGGGAAGGAAAGGGGAAGAAGAGAGAGGGTCCGTCCCAGGGAGCCAGTGCTGACCGGCAGTGTCTTGTCCAATTCAGACTTGTATCAGAGCACTCTACATAGCACAGACTTGGCTAATTCATGTGCTTGGACAGCAGTTCTATGAGTGCAGAGTGTGGGTCTGGTTTTGTGTCTCCAGTACCAAGTACATGGCCAGTGTTGATAAATATTTAAGGAATGAGCGCATGTACACCTGTACTGAAGAAGACTCCAGAGAGGCAGCATCCAGTTCCCCATGGAGATAAACTTTCTAACACATGTTGATGCCCAGGGGCATTACTTGACTGTCTCAGGCTGTGATAAACTCCGCAGGTCCAGTGTTCGACAGGAGGAAGACAGCTCCAGGAAGGGACTCTGTACCCAGGGAATCTAAGCAGTGGAAACACGGCCTAAAATTCAAGGCAGAAAAAAGATTAAGGACCACAAAGAGCTGTAGACAAAGAGTTTTGGGAATAGCACAGAGGAAGGAGTGGCTAGTTGCAGGGAAGGCAAGAAATCATGGTGGATGAGATAGTATTTGATCAGGATTTTATAAATCTATAGCATTTCCACAGGCAGAGAATGAGGAAAGGGCATTCTATATTGATAGACCAGCACAAGCAAAGGTCGGAGCTTTTAGTAAAGTGGTGTGTTGGAAATCAGTGTCTTGTATGAAGGCTAGAGTGTCAGACTCAAGGGAGAGGGGATAGTTTTGTGCCAGATCCTGGAATGCCTTCAGTGATGGGCTAAGGTGTCTGGACTTTATTCTGTAAGTAATAGATCTTTTTTTTTTTTTTTTTTTGAGGTGGAAGCAATACATTTTATTGAGATATTTCCAGCAAGAATTAAAGTTGGAATGAAGGGAAAACAGTAACAGTCCACATTTATTGAGTGCTTATCATATGCTAGGCACTGTTCCAAGGAACAGTGACTCACTCCACCCTACCAGTATATGAATAAATTCATGAATTATCCCATTTCACAGGTGGGAAAACTGAGGCATAGAGAGGCTAGGTCACTTGTCCAAGGCCACATATCCTGTCAATGGACAACCCAGGAGTCTAACCTAGTAGACTTCTCCAGAGCCACTTTTAGGTATCTCAATGGACCACCACACCAAGGGACCAGTTAGAGCCTAACCTATCACAATAGTACCAGAGAGAGGAGGAGGGCCTGAATTAAAATTGTAGAGATGAAAATATGAAAAAGGGAGAATTTACTTACTTTTTGTGTGAAAAAGGATGGCAGGGAGTATCTATATCTATCTCTCTATCGATAGCTATATCTATATTCGTTATTCTATAGAATATATTCTATACTCTTTTACTTGCATCCACACGAAATACTGGAGTGATACACAAGAAACTAATAAGAGTGGTCACCTATAGAGGGCAGGGTGGGGGCGGGGAAAGGGTGGATGGGAAGTGGAGTGAGGTGAAACACCTTGATGTTTATCTTTTATTTATTTTTATTTTTAATATGTCTTTTAATATAATTCTGATTTCTGACCCATATGAATGTGTTATTTGTTAAAAAAATACAAATGATTTTAAAAAACGGAAAAGGCACAATTTAGAAGCTATTTAAATTCAAAGGAACAATCAAAAGTGCATAACAGCTGATTGGGTTTGGAAGGCAATGAAAGAGACAACACAATCAAAGAAAGTGATCGGACCCTAACTCGAGTGTTTGGGAAGACGGTAGCTCCACAGCCTGGCTGGGGGGACAGGGGGAGAGTGGTCTGAAGAAAGCTATTACACGTTCAGGACTATTTGTGGATGGAGGTGGACATCTGGATGTTCAGGTTAAGGTCGACAACCCAGATGGGGGTGTTGATTTGGGACATCCACATGATGTTGGTAACAGACTCTGTGAGAGGATGTTGAGATTAAGGGAAGAGTAGAGAAAGAGAAAGCAAGGGGCAAAGGACAGAAGTTCAAGGAAACTTCACTGAAGGAACCGCCCAAAGGAGGCTGAGGTGGTCAAGAGCGGGATGGAGAGGTGAGTACCGGGGAGCAGAGTCAGCAAGAGTTTCCAGAGGAAGGGGAAGGATCTCCTAAGGTCTAATGGGTTAGGACTGGAAAGAGGATAGTAGGTTTTGGGATCAGGAGGCTATGCTTCTAGAAACAGGGGAGAGAAGACAGATCAGAGATCTTCAGTGGGACCACACAGGACCCCCTGCTTCTCTTCCCATTCTGTCAGAGACAACTAGATACAGAGGGATCTTCAGCCCTACATTTCAGTCAAAGTAGATATCCTATTGGTCGGGAAGGTGTTTTTAGACAACACCCCAGCAACTGAGTGGTTAAAGGGAAACTGAGGCAGGCAGTCCTAGAAAGGTTCTCTAATTTTCTGTTACCACCCCATCCAGGCCCATGGAAATCAGTAATTTGTGGTTTTGTTTTTGCTTTTTCCTCTTGCTCCCTCTCCATTGCACACATCAGTGCAAACACAATTACACACACACACACACACACACACACAGGCATAAAAGGGCCCTTTGCAAAAGCATTTTTCTCCATCAGACTCAGTGCTGCTTGGAGGGAGGGAAAGCAAAGCAGAGGAAAGGCAGGAGAGACGCAAGCCACCTTAGCTACTTTTCCTCCCCTTTAAGGCTGCCTGGTTACGGTCCTGGGAAAGAAAACCCCTGCCTTCCTCCCCTTTAATTTGGTTTATTGTTAAAGCGCTGGAGCAGCTAATCCTCACAGACCTGTAAGAGCTGGAGTAGCAGCACCGGGAGCCCCCTTCCTTCCGAGTCTCCAGGTAAGAGGAACCTGAGTCTTTTCTTGGTCTTAGGAGGTTTCCTTCCTTAAGGGGAGGCATGTGGCACCTAGAGATGTATCTGAAGAGCCACCTTTGCAAGCAACTTGGGTATTTTATTCATTTCTGCCCCATTTCCAGTCTTGCCTGACTCTTGTGGCATCGAGGGTAAGTTGTAGCTGCCTTGGAAAATAAGTCTGACCAGGGGCCCAGGTAGAACCGCCACGCAGAGCCAGCTGCCACCACTTCAGGGTCGGCTTGAGGGGGAACCTTTTGCACCTCTGGGCAGGGAGAGGGCAGCAAAATATCTGTATCTGTCCCTCCTGCAATGCCTGCCTGCAGGCTGCATTCTAGGCACAGTGCTCGGGGCTCGGTGGCTGGGAGGGGCCGTCCGTCTGCGGGGGCGGCGGGGGCTCCGGGCGAGCTTGCAGCCCTGCCTCCTGCTCAACCTTCATCTCTTAACCTCTCTGACCCCATCTGCCAAGGAGCAATGCGCGCTGCCTACCTGTCTGTGTTGTCGTGAGGACTGAGAGAGCCAATGGGCAGACAAGGCAGTTGGTAAACAGCCTGTGGCTCTGCACACCCCTGGGGCGCAGCAGCCCCTCCTGGCGGGGGCCAGGGCCCGGCTCCAGCTCCTCGTCCCGCCTGGGCGGCGCAGGGATGCAGAACTCACTGCTGTCAGTCACAAGACTGCTCCTTCCCCTTCCCCAGGGGCGCGTCTCTCTGCCTTCCGTCTTTAAACTTCCCCAGCTGGGCTGGCAGCTAAAGATGTTAAAAGAAGGTCTGATGCCTCCACCACCCCCATCCGCACCGTGGCCCCTTCTCTCCACGTAACTTTGACGCACGAACATTAACCCCGACGTTCCCAGAGGCAGCTGCCCGGGCCCGCGCTGGTCTGGCGGCAGTGCGTGGCTGGCCAGCCGCTGGTCGGGAGCCCGATTAATTAATTGATCATGAAGAAAATCTCTGAGGAAGGGCACAGAGTCAAGCAGGTTTCTCCTGGGTAAGGAGATGATCTTTCCCAGATCAGAAACCGGAAACAGCCCGGCCCCAGGCAGTTCTTTTGACCCAAGCTTAACCCGAGGCCAAAGAGGAGCTCCAATACGGCCATAATACAAAGTGCTTAGTAATTCCTGGTCTGGGGACTGGGCTTTACAGTTTATAATGTGCTTTATAGGACGAGCCCATGGAGCTGATGGGGCAAGTAGTGTTTCTTCCTTAATATGGATGAGACTCAAAGAGGCTTGCCTAAGGTTGCAAAGCTGGGTGTTGGTGGTGTCTAGTTAATGACAGTAGCATTTGAACCCAGGACTTCTGACATCACCAGTGACCTTTCCATGATACTACAGATAGTTATGGGGTAAGGGAGAGGGGGAGAGGTGTGGATGCGGGTGTGTATTAAGAGCACTCTTGAGAAAGATGGGACAAAACTTTGGGAAAGAAGCCTGAGGTGTGAGTGACAGAAGGTTTGAGCTGGAGCCAGGAGAGGCAGTAGATGGCCCGGCAATGCGTTTCTCAGATCATCCAAGTCACGTGTTCCCCAGGGGACTCTGTCAGGTGCTGGGACTGCATGAAAGCATCCCAAGGATGAAGCACGGTAAGTGACATCGGATAATCACCCCCAGGAGAGAGGCAACAGGTTTGGTGGTGGCTCTGATGGACTGGCAGCTCCCAGGCCAGCTCTGTCATATACTGTCTGATTTGGGGCGCTCTTCTCAACCTTTCCACCCATCAGCACCGCAGCTATCAAACTGGCTTCAAGACACCTACCCTAAAGGTGGCAGTGAGGCCCGAGGGAGGGGAGGCAGGGGAGATGCCCGCATGCTGTAGCTCCCAGCATTCAGCCCGGGAGCGAGAGGGGAGGGGAGCCGTGGGGGTGGGGGCGGGGCTGGGACAGGAAATATACCCACCCTGGGAAGCAGAGAGTGCCTCCTTCCCTCCCTGTCCGTCTTTCCCAGCGCCTGCGGTGCAGTGTGCGACCTCCACTCCCCTGCAAGCCCGCCCTGTGAATGAGCTGCAGCATGAATGAGAGGCTGCCGCACGCCTCGAGCAGCGCTACAACCTCAGGCGCGTTCCTGCGTTCACCTCCTGGGGGCTGGGGCCCAGCGACAGGTGCCCCCGCGAGCGCTGCTGTGCACACCGATCAAGCCCAAGGCAGGTCCGGCAGAGCATCCTGCCACAGCTCGCCCTCTGCACCCCTTCTGGGGCGGAAAGCATCTGGCAGTCGCTTCGAGGAAGGAGCCCTGCGTCTGCACAGAGGGGGCACCTCTTGCACGGGTCTGGCTTAAGGGCAGCGTGTGGCAGACACCCAGTCACCACCATCAGCCCTGGAAACTCCTTAGAGAGGTGCCCCAGTGAGACCAGCATAAACCCTTCCCAGGCAACTTCCCAGTGTGGCCTCAGAGCTCTCTTCTGTTGGTTTGGTACCAGATGAAGTAGTTGGTTTGCATTTCAAGACCGTGATGAATGAAAAATTAGATATTTTAAAACACTTTAAAATCACAGTGAGATGAGATGCCCACACTGTGAGACGCACTTGAGAGCTGAGACCAGTTAGGGGGCAGCGGATTCACGTCTCCTCTTGCGTGTTCACCTCTATTTATAGTGTTGCTTGTTTCCCTCTCCATACCCCTCACCCAATGCATGGTGTTTGATTCGTGTGCCTATAATGTGGCCCCGCTGCATGGCATTGTTGAAGCTGCAGAGTGATTCTGTGCCCACTGATGCCACAGGAGTGCTGAGAGGTAGAGTAGGGATCCTTATTTCTGTTCAGCGGATGAGGAAACTGAGGCCCCCGTGGGTAGGAGCCCATCAGGAACCGGTAGCACACCCTCCTCTCTCCAGTGACTCCTGTGTGTTGACCTCTCAGCCACTAAATGAAGCCCTAGAGGATGTCCTTCATTTATTTTATAAGAGGCACACAATAAACCTTAAGCAACATATAAATTCTGGCTTGTCACTGCAGCAGGACAGATTTGGTTAAACGTAAAGGTGGAGTCCGTATTCCTGGCAGGTTCTGCTCTACCAGAAGTCTCCACGAGGCTTTACGGTCTGGAGCGTGGGCTCTGGAAAACTGACGGCCACCCAGGCACAGCTACATATGTGTGACATCATGAAGTGGTATGACTGAGGGCAGCAGGCTGACAGAAATTTCTTACGTTGCTAAACCAAATGGATAATGACTAAGTATCAGAAATAGCCAGTGTCCCTGATTTCCATAGTGAGCTTTGGGCAACCATGGGGCCCCTGGATGCTAGTAGATGTCACAAAAGGGAAGAGTTTCACAATCTGGTAAGTTTGGGGGATGACAGGTTAAATAGCATTAACCAAGTGTGTTTAATAGTCCTCAGAGCCTTTCGTAAGCTACTATGGGGCATGAATCTCTAAAGGAGGAGCAGCAAACCCACTTTGCACACAGAGAGTCTTCCGGGACTAATATTCTAAACACAAATTTCAGGGAACCTTAATCTATTCCAATCTCTTCACTAGGGAGAAATGTGGAAGCCCAGAGATACACCGTGACCTCCCTGGGGCTGCACAGCTTCTCAGTACCAAATCAAAACTGGAAGCAGAACTTGAGCTCTTTCTAATGTCCCTCTCAATCCAAAGGGTGATACAAAGTCCAATATAGGCCAGAGCCCAGGAGACAAGGGGTGAGAGTGGGAGGTCAGGGCAAGAAAACTTGCCAGCTTTAGCGTTTTAGCCCCTTATAACCACACAGTTTATATATTGCCATGACTCCATGTGCCCCAGCCTGGAGGCAGAGAGCACATTCTTATTAAAGATGATCCAACTGATAACCTCCCTCCCAAGACCTGCAGGCTTTTCTGAGTCATGCTCCCAAGAAATGGAAAACCCTGTAAGCAGACCATAAAGTGGTTTTAGTGTGGCCTGATTGCACTGAGGTCAGTGGAAAAGCCACACGTGGTCCCTTAGGAAGGCTCTGAGGTGGGCTCACCATGCCCCAGAGTGACTTATACCTGCTTTCTCAGAAGCCCCAAGTGAGAGCATAAGCAAAGGCACAGTGGCTCTTCCCCTAGGTACAGCTGAGAGCCATTATCTGTGGGTTGAAGGTTGCAGACTTGCTGTTCTGAGATCCCCTCCTTCCCTGTCCCCATCTCCTCTGGGCTGCTCCTGTCCAGTTTAGGAACCTTGCTGTGGCTTTGGGAAAGACACAGGGAATGGAATGGAATGGAATGGAATGGAATGGAATGGAATGGAATGGAATGGAATGGAATGGAATGGAATGGCATGGAATGGCATGGCATGGAATGGAATGGAATGCCTGGCATCTTGGGCTATGGTGATGGCAATGAGGAGGTCATCGCCTCATCTGCCTTAGAGTTCTGTCTGGTGCTGGCATTGTTCCTGTGACCAAATGGAGCATGGGAAGGAAAGAAGGGCAGGGATGCTCCATGAAAGAAGCAGAAGGGCACCTGCCTCCTGGGCTCACAGCCCAAGCATCTCTCAGCAGCACCTCATAAATAGTCAGGCTGGCTGCCACCAGGGATCACACAGCCTGTCCCCAGTAGCACCAGAAAAGGCTGCATTCAGAGGCAGCATCCAGCCCAGGGCTGCCCTTTAGGAAGAACTGTTCCCTCTATAATCTCCTTCCCAGTTGTGTCCCCCAACAGACCAGGAAGATCATCTCAACAACTGAGGGAGCGCGACCCAGGAGCCAGGCACTGCACTAGGCCCAGGGAAGACAAGGAGACGGGCAAGGTCTGGTCCACATGGAGTTACTTTCGAGCTAGGATGTAACTTCACACAAATAAACAGAAGAATTTCAGATTGTTGTAGGTCTTGCTGCAATGCCCTAAAAGGAGCCTGGCTGAGAGAACGTTAGAGAGAGGCCCTACCCTCTTTACCTCCCCAAGTACAGGTCTTCTTCCTGCAGGTCTGTCTCTAAAGTAAGGTAAGGAATCCATCTTCCCACCCTGCACTACCCATTTGAAGTCCAACTCCCTGATCAACCCACCCCTGCCCCTGGGCTCTCCTCCTCCCTGAATCATTTAACAAACACAGGCTGGACCTTTGGTGTATGCCAGGCTCAGTACTAGGCACTAGGGATTCCAGCTGAGGAACACCTGGCCCCTGCCCTTGAAGCACTCGCAGTCTGGCGAGGGACACTCACACGTCTGCGGTCAATCTACCGCTGACCTCTGAACCGCTTTGGCTCTGGGAAACGAGCAAATGTGTGCGTTCATTTGCCAGCTCCCTTTGACTAGTCTGTGTTTTTAGTTGTTTATTTATATGCTTATGCTTGGTCTTTCCATCTTGATTAGAAGAACTTTTAAACGTAGCTTCCTATCATAGAAATGTCCGTGTTTAGTGGCGTGGGTCCACAGGAGGTATGCCATAAACTAGCTTGTTGATTGAAGACGTGTAACCTCCAGAATTCAAAGATGGCCCCATGAGTAAGGTTGTTTCCTTTGCCCGGAATCATTTTTGGCAAAATATCCTTGAGGGTCTTGCCCTGTTGAGGAGTGGGGGTCACGGATGCCAACCCCATGGCGTCTCGTGAACACTTGTGAAATCTGTTGTAACTCTGCGATGGCTGTTCCTGATCTTTGAAGCCAAGTGGAAGTCGTGGCCCAAAAGAGAGAGGTGTTGGGAACAAATAACAGTAATATTGGGGCTTGAACCTTCTCAGCATGTGTTTTCTTTTCCTCTGAAACAACCTAGATTACAGGAGTCAGGGGAGAAGGGGGAGGACTTCCACGGAAAGAAGCAGGATGCGGAAACTATGTGGGCTGCCCCTCTAGGAGCCCAAGGTTAGACCTCCACCGCGCGGGGCATGGGGCCTGGGGATTTCTCTGAGGTCTGGGAGCGGTGGGAACAACCTGGGGTTTCAGAACCGGCCCCCGAGGTTTCCATGTTGCTCTGAAGATGGAACTAAATTGTTGGGATTGAGTGTATGGGAGGAGGGGTGGGCGGGAAAGATGTTTTCTTATAGCCTGACTTAGCTAAGAATACTATGTTTTTAAGCTATTTAAGAGAGACCAGGAGAGAAGGAACAGGGAGTACAGATCTGCTAGTGAGGTGGTAGAGCCTCCCTGAGAGAGAGCCATCGTTCCACGGGGCTCCAGCAGGGGGAGCCATGAATGCCCAGTGGATGGTCCCCAAGCTGGAAAGATTTTTTTTTTAATAGTTTATTGTCAAGTTGGTTTCCATATAACACCCAGTGCTCATCCCCACAAGTGCCCTCCTCCATGCCCATCACCTCCCTTCCCTCCCCACCCCACCCCCCCAAAACCATGAGAGACTCTTGAGTGCTGAGAACAAACTGAGGACTGATGGAAAGAAGATTCCTGATTGGATTCTTACCCGGAAAAGCAGCACCCCCCAGCCCTGCTGGTCTGTGGAGAGGGGAGAGAGATGGAGAGGGAGACACACAGACTGACCCTGTCAATTTGGGTCCTTTTAACGTCCACCCCTTTGCCCTCACCCCTTACATTCTTCAAGACTTCCCAGCTGCTGTGTATACAATAAGAAGTACTTGGTCCGACCCCAGATGCCAACCACTCTGATATGTGGAAGCTGCCAGATTTGGGGCTAAGAATCTGCAGCATGGTATCTGGCTAAAGATAGCCCTCTATTCTAATATTTCATCTTCCCCAAAGCAGTCTGCCAGTCAGGATTCATTTGTCTCTGCATTGCGGACCATGCCCTCCAAATCAAGGGTCAGGCCACCCTGCACTGATGGCCAGGCTTCTTTCAGCTAGTTCCCCGGGCCCGGAACTGCTGTGATCCCTCTGGGCTGCCCCCCTCCCAAGAGAAACAAGGCTGCAAACGGGCCTGAAGATACCAGCACAAACCACCAGATCCACACTGGAATTTCCAAAGGCTGAGGAATTCATAACATTTCTCACAGGCATTTTCATAATAACAGCCACCAACTCAGATACAGCCAGGTTGCAAGTCTGCATGCAATACTGAACTGTACAAAGAAAATGTAACGTCTTTATTTCCTATAAAATCCTTCTCGTGAAGTCCCACTCTCACCAGGCAGCAATAAAAGGGAAATGGGGAACTTTAAATTCGAATTTGTTCACTATAGCATCTCAGGTTTGACAGAGTCTCATTGGGCTAACTCAGTTTCTTCCAGGGAAACACACAGCCTTGAGCAGCCTTGAGTTGGCTTCGTCTTCTCTTGCTCTGCTCAAGGGGCATTTTGTATTGTAAGGTGTTTATTTGACTTGCTTGTAGGTAGGAGAAGGGGGCCTCAGACTCATCAGGGACCTCAGATCCTAGGTCTCTGGGATCTCACCATAAGATGACTGTTGACTTCTGAAGTGTGACTTGTCCCAAAGGGGCCTCCAGGCACCAGGCTGACACCCTCTGCTAAAGGCCCAGCTCCCAGCCATTTGCTTCCACCTGAGAAGCCCTGATTAAACTTGTTTCTTCTGGACTCCAGGTGACAAGCCCTCTAGCAGCTCTGTGTCCTTTCACCAGGGCCATGGGCAGAAGTGAGATGAGATATCTGTTTAAGGGCTGGTTCTAGAAGGTAGGGGATGAGTGGGGGAGAAGCCCTGATTGTAGCACTTGCCTGTGTCCAGGTGTAAGTACTCCCGGACTTGAAATTTAGCTAATTTCAAGCTAAAAATATGAGATCACTAAACACAGAGCCAGGGAGGCACACACAGTTGGCTGTCATGATTTGGAACAAGCTGGCTCCAGCCCCCCAAAGGCTCTGGGGAATTTCTGGAATCCTGGCAGGTCAGGCCACCCTGTCTCACTCACCTTCTCCCTCTAGGCCTGCCCCATGATTACTTCCTACCCTGTTAAATGTGAGAGGAAAATTCCTCCTACCCTTATAGCTTCCCACCAGCAGGGTCCTGGGAAGCCCACCCATCTGTGTCACCCATCTCCCCCAGGCCTGGATGGGGGTTCTACTCCATGAAGGTGAAAGCACAGATGTGCACTTCAGGCAACTACATCCATCTCCCCCCATCTCGTTCCCTGGATCCACTCAGGCCAAAACTCTCAGTCATTTCCACACCTCTTCCTCTCTCGCAAGGCCTTCTCTTATGTCATATTCCTCTTATCCACAGGGGCTTAAGCCTCACATTTGTCTCTGAATGGCAGAAGTGGTTTCCCTCTATACTCTAGAACCTATTTTAGGAGAGGAGTCCTCCAGATGGGGATTACCAGGAATGAAAAGACATCGATTTAGCATCCCCCAAATACTATCTCTATTCCAACTGTTTAGTATATGTGAGAAAATGTGTTAAGTCTCTGTGCACACTATTCCATTTAACCTTCACCATAACGTAATGGGCTTTGTCCCCATTTTACAAATGTATTAATAGACTCAAAGAGGTTAGTAGCTTGTCTAAGGCCATTTAAGTAGTAACTAGCAGCAGTAGAATTTGAACTCAGGTTGACCTCCAAACCTCTGCTCTTTACCTGATATTCAGATGGGGAGGCACCAACTTTCCTCTTTGTTCTGAGGCTATGGAGTTTAAATGGGGAAGGAGGGGTGTTGCCTAAGAGATGCAACCGTTAGACATATTTTCCTACTTCTTCGGCCCAAGGAGTATGGGAAAGGGCGTTGGCAGAAATGGTATTCACCCACCACTCCAGATGCTCATAGCCTCCTATAAGAGAGCAACTAGGGTAGAGTGCCCAAAGGAACAGAGATCCCTCCCAACCACCCCAAGAACATGCTTCTCTCTAGTATTCCCTGCCTCACTAAGGGCACTGTCACCCCGATACCCCTAGCAAAAGCATGGCAGCCAGTCTAGACTCTCAGTGCTCTGTAGGCACCTGGTATCGCACATAATTGGAACCCCAAAGTGTATTCCAAGTCCACCCCTTCTCTCCCTCATAACCACTGTGATTCAAGCCACCATCACTTCTGTCCTGGACTTCTGACCCCCACCCATTTTCCATACATCAACTTTTACTTCCTCCACCCCATTCTCCACAGAGCAGCCTGACTGAGTGAGCTCTAAAATCAATGTGCAACTTAACTCCCTGCTAAAAATCCTTCAGTGTCTTGTGGTCTCACTTAGAAGAAACATCCAGTATCTTTAGCAGGATCTATAAGCCTTTATACATGGTGTGCCCCTGCCCACTCAATCACCCATGTCATCTGAAGATCCCCTTGCTCCAGACACCTGGTCCCTTCCATTCCTTCAGGCTGTTCCCACCCTGCCCCCATCTTGGGCTCCTGTATTTGATTCCTTCTGCTGAAATGCTCCTTCATATAAACACCCTGTGCTTGGTAGCTCCTTCACAAACTTCCGATCTCAGCTTAAATGTGCCCTGCTACATAGGCCTTCCCCTGACATTATCTAAAGATGACTGTCCCTGTTTTTCCCTCTTGCAAGCCTGAGGTTTATTCTTTCACGGCTTTCCCACACTTTGTCACCATGTACGTGGTGCCCTCCCAGCTCATTGTACGCCTCCTCTAGCCTGTGGGTCCCCAGAGGACAGAGCCACCGTCTGTATGGACCCAGCACCTGGTGCGTCATAGGTGCTGACTCAGGTGAATGGATGTGGTAACTCTGGAACCCCGATACAAGGTTAGGACAAGATTTAATTCAGGTTTTAGTAAATAACAATCTTCCCAGCACAGTGCTGATGGTGTGGGTGTTTGGGAAGAAACAACGTTCCTTCATCCAACATTCATTTAGCCCAGAACAGGTAGGAGAGAGGTGGGAGTCAGAATGACTTGGAGAGGTGGCAGACCTGATACAGCGTGTGATAACAGGGAATGGGGCTGACTCTGGTTTCAGTAAACACCTTGGCCATCACCAGGAAACATAGGAAACCCTTCTGCACAGCTCAGATCCACCCAAGGTGGATATGCACATGTTAATCCACACATGTGTGTGTTACTGCCCTTAAATACACATGGACAAAGTGGACTTTGCACTGCTAGACTCTCCACTCCTTGGACATGTAGCAAGTACAATGGGTGTGCAGTAGATATGCAACGCATTTGTGGGACCCATTTTAAAAAGCAAGTGGAGAGAATGGTCTTATTTCTGCCAATTACAAGGTTTTGCAAAACCTTTTGCCAGGTTTTGCTCCTCATCCTTCTTTCTAGCTATTATGTGAAAGATGTGTTTTTGATTCTTTTTGCAACTTGTTCTCATCCTGTTAAGAAATTGTAGATGATCAGAGCCTTTCTCCCCTTCCTCAAAGCATCCCTGAAAGCTTCAACTCTGGAGGCGATGGGTCGAAAGGAAGAAGACTCCAGCTCCTGGAAGAAACAGACCACCAACATCCGGAAAACCTTCATCTTCATGGAAGTGCTGGGATCGTGAGTGTGGGGGCTGAGGGCAGGTGGGATGGCAGGGCTGCGTGCTGGGGGGACCCAGAAAAAGAGTTGTTCTGGGCCAGCTGCAGCTGACAAGCTGGGACTGAGGCCGCTGGGAAATCAGCCCAGCAGCTCGCAGGGAGGAGGTGGGGTAAGGCAAGGGACCGTGGGGGAGAATGGAGGACAGTTTCGTGCACTGGGGCCCGCAGGGAATACCAGCGCTTTACCTAGGTTCCATGTCCTGGCCCTCCCCCAGGGACCACCCCCCTCCCCCGCCCCTCTGTGTCCTACTTTTAGATCCCGGAAAGTGGGATTCTGGAGCATTTCCAGAAAGTCAGTGACCCTAGAATGTTCCTGGGCCCCCTCATCCAGCTTCTTCATTTCCTCCAGCAGTGAACAGTCAACCAACCTCACTGTGTGCTGTAGACAGAGGAGAAGGGGCTTCTCGGCCCCAGAGAGCAGACGGGTACACATACCGGAGTCAGCTCCCCACCACCATTGTCCCCACACAGTACTTAAGTGCCATGTTAGAAAAATAAAGTTCCAATGAAGCCCAAACTCCTACCAGCCTCTGGAGTGTCTGTGCCCTCCCTTCGACAACGATTACGTGGCTGGAGACACAGAGACAGTCTGTCTGGAGCTGACTCTTCGCTCGTCCCACCTCTCCCCTGGTGAGGTACAGGCTGTGACGCAGGCTGCCAAGGGCTCGGGCCATCGGCTCTGTAGCCCCAGGACCCCAGACGGACTGCTAATTAGTCTGGGCTAATTGGGCCTCAGGAAGTGAGGGGCAGTTAGTAGGCTGTCCATTCAAGCAAGCTTTTCCTTTAGCCAACTTGCGCTAAGTTTAGCTCCCTCTGCTCAGCTAGGAGGCAGTGACCTCGTGCAATGACAGCTGCCCACACTCTCACTGTAGACGGAGAGGAGCCAGGCCTGGCCTGGACAGTTGGCCCCTGAGCTCTCCCTGCCCAGACCAGCATGGGGCTCTGTGCTCGCAGGAGGATCTCGGCGGTGGTGCTGGTCATCAGAGCCTTGGCCTTCCATCAAGGACCTTTGCCAAGATGGGGGTGGCTCCAGAGGGGGTTTTTGGCAGGAGAGAGGGACAAGACTCATGCATGAATCAGAAATGATTTGCCAACCATCCCAGAAATCAGAAGGAGGGAGAAAGATGCCCAGGTTGGCAAGAGCTTATTCACTGTTCGCTCAGACTTGGGCTACAGGTCTGTTAGAAGACAGACACACACTCGCTCAGGGAGCTCAGTGAAGTCTGTCATCGTGGTGCTAAACCTAAGGTGACTGTGGAGTCACCAGCAGAGCTTAGCCCTCTAACATTTTTGTCAACTATTTTTATAAATTAATTTATTTATTTTGAGAGAGAGTAGATGCTAGAGAGAGAGGGAGAGAATCGCAAGCAGTCTCCACACTCAGCACAGAGCCCAACACAGGTCTTGTATCACAAATAGTGAGATCATGAGCTGAGCCGAAATCAAGAGTCGGTCACTCAGCTGAGCCACCCAAGTGCCCCTTATTCATCTAGCTTTTAACTGTGAAAATATCTAAATTTTTTAAAAAGTGGAATAATAATACAGTGAACAACCAATATACCCACTGCCTCAGTGCAACAGTTGTTAACATCTCACTATATTTGTTTTATATACTTACATAACACACACACACACACACACACACACACACACACACACACACACACTGATTTCCCTGAACAATTCGTAAGCAGTTGCAAACTTCAGGACATGTCACCTTTGAATCCTTCTGTCTGCATCTCCTAAAAAGAAAGGCCTTTTCTTCTATATCCACAATAGCATTGCCACACTCAAGAAAATTAATAATAACTTCCTATGATCATTTTAGCTCAGGTAATTTTTTAATGTTTTTTATTTATTTCTGAGAGAGACACACACACACACACAGCATGAGCAGGGGAGGGTGAGAGAGAGAGGGAGACACAGAATCCGAAGCAGGCTCCAGGCTCTTAACTAGCTGTCAGCACAGAGCCCGACACAGGGCTCGAAGCCACAAACCATGAGATCATGACCTGAGCCGAAGTCAGATGCTTAACCGACTGAGCCACCCAGGTTCCCCAGTAATTTTTGAAAAATACAGACTCCTGGTCCCGACCTACTACACTGGGATTTGCCGAGGGAGGGCTGGGCAGCCAGGACTCTGTATTTTAAGTGCTTCTGGTGGCTTCTGGTGGCTCTAACACATCCAGCGCCGCCCTGGTCTGGGCAACTCCGGGGACCAGACGGGGGGCAAGTCATAGCTGTTGCAGCATGTGGGGCTGAACAAAAGCTAAAGAGAAGCTTTTGTTCCAGAAGGGGGACAGACAGCCCCAAGCTGCAGACCTCACTTAGTTACCAAGGTGAGGGGCTGACGGGAAGGGAGGTGTGGGCAGAGCCGACTTCTCTGAGAGGGAGGTACCAGAATCTCACGACAAAAGCCTCTTGTCTCAAGCCCTCAGCTCTTCTGGAACAACCCACAGGGAGAAAGGCTTTTGTTAAATTCTGCCCAGAGGTCACCCACAATGCCAGGGCCCTAGAGTAGCCATACGGACACTGGGCAAAACTGGTCCGTAGCATGATGTCCCCCAGGCCCCGGTTCTCCTTCTTTCAATGCCCAGGAAGGGACTTTTCTCCTTGGTCCTCCCCCACCTCCCCCATCAACCAGTCTTCCAGCAAGAGGGGAGACACACCATAAGAAGCAACCTGAGGCAGAAGAGTCTCAAATTGCCATAACACCGCACAAGCCTCGGAAGCACCATTTGCATACACTGCAATGTAAATGGTACCCCCAGGGAGGCCTGAATTTAACCCCATTCCACAAAAGAGGACCCAGAGTGGAGATCCGGCTTTGAAATCAGGGGACCACCCACATGTACAGGCGGAGAGGGAGAACTCTGAAATTGGGTCCTGGAAGGTCACAGCTGGAAGGGATCTTGAAGGCCATATGGTTCAAGGCTGTCATTTTACAACAGGGAAAGTGAGATCTAAAGATGAGTAGAATGCACAGCTAATCCCAGCCCAAACCTCTCACCCCTCCTTCCACCCTTCCACCCATCCATCCATCACACATTTATTGAGCATTTTCCGTACATAACTAGGTATAGGACCTGGTACCCATGCACATTCATGACCCCTTATTCCCTGTGTCATACTCACCGATGGTGCTGGATGGAGCCTGGCAGCCCTATCCTACCTGCTGTCATGTGCCTCCAGGCCGTTTCTTATACCTCTTTCTCACCCCCTCCTGAGACATCACTTCCAACATTTCACTGGGCTAACTCTCATTCATCCCTACAAACTGAGTTCAGGGTGTTCTTAAGTCAGAGAGCCGTGGATTATGTCTCCTTAGCTACTCCAAGCGATCTCTTTGTACACGTTAGACAAAAGTGCCCTTTTTTCTAGCCAGCTAGCTGCTGGGGGGAAAGTGCGGTAATAATTATTGTATGAAAATGTACAGCGGTTCCGAGGTGAGTGGCATGTGCTGGAGTTGTGTACTCTGCAACCTGACCAGCCAGCCAGCGGCCCTGCATTAGATGTTCACTGCCGGCGGTCTTGTGATACCCCAGCCTATTTGTGTGTGTCCATCTCTCACACCAGACTCTAAGCTAGACTGATACTAATCCAAGTGCCTAACTAACACTCAGATGATCTGTTCTGTCTGATAATCAAGCATGCATTGAATGTCTAATAACATCTTTCAAATCTAGTGTTAATTGCTCATTTGTCTGTGTTCCTCACTGGTCTACAGGCTTCCTAAGAACAGAAACACTTACCTTTTTTATCTCCAGTGTCTGACTCAGTAGGTGCTCAATAAATTTTGATTGAAGGGATGAGTGAATGAATGAATGAATGAATGAGTGAGTGATTGAATGAATAGAGTAAGTTCTGAAGGCTCTGATTAACTCAATTCCAAGTGCAGCTGGGGGAAACAGGAAACTCAGACCCAGGAAACACCCTGTATTTTTCTTTCTTTCTTTCTTTCTTTTTTAAAATACTATTTATTTTGAGAGAGAGGAAGAAAACATGAGAAAGCTGAGTGGGGGACGAACAGAGACAGAATCCCAAGCAGGCTCCGTGTTGTCAGTGCGGAGCCCTATACAGGCTCAAACTCATGAATTGAACTATGAGATCACGACCTGAGTTGGACACCGAACACATTGAGCCAGCCAAGCGCCCCACACCAAGTATTTTCTAATGCAGATCCTCAAAGCCTTACACAAGCCTGACTGCTATGGGGCCTCGATTCTAAAATCCCCAGATGGCAGGGAGAGCATGGCTCAGCTGTTTCCTCTTGTTACTACCAGGTGTTCTCCCTAATGGTATTCAAATAATAGTAATAACAATAATAGTGTCTGACACATGTAGTTTAACAGATGTCAGGAATGCTTTTAAGCACTTTACATATGTTAATTCATTTAATCTTCTAAACAGCTCTATGAATCAGATGGTATTGACACTCCCACTTTTCCGATAAAGAAACTGGGTAGTTAAGTGACTTGTCACCCAAAAAGCTGAGGTTCTCACCTGCACACTTGGGCTCCAACACCACTGCTAGCTAACTGCTGTTCCAATAGCCTGGTCTCCAGAGCACCCCTGTCAAAACGAGAAGACTATAATTTGGAATCCTACCCTGTGTTTCCAGTGGGTTCTCTCCTCTCCTTCAGAAAACCTTCCCAGACTGGCTGGGTTCTGTCTTTCATTCTCATAGATCCTACTGAATGAGAGGGTTCTCAGCCTCCTAAGCCTCTGGTAATTAGCTCAAGATAATTATCACCATCTAAAACTGAGAGGGGAAGGTTTTTTTTTTTTTCCATCACTGCCTGAGCCCTGTCCCCAGTGCTACCTCCAACTGCCATTCCAGTGTGCTACACTTCTGGGGTGCCTGGGTGGCTTAGTCGGTTAAGCGTCCGACTTTCGCTTAGGTCATGATCTCGCAGTTCGTGGGTTCGAGCCCCGCGTCGGGCTCTGTGCTGACTGCCAGCTCAGAGCCTGGAGCCTGTTTCAGTCTGTGACTCCCTCTCTCTCTGACCCTCCCCTGCTCACACTGTCTCTCTCTCTCCTAGAAATAAATAAAACATTAAAAAAAATAAAATAAAATAAAACCAGTGTGCCATACTTCAGCATGCTGGAAGAAGGCAAGTACATTGGCTCTGCAGTGGTCTCTCTTTACTGGGTTGGCCAAATGGAGAAATCTCTCCATAACCAAAGCGGAGTCCCTGGGTGTCCTTCCCAAATTATGGAATCAGGAACTAGCACCCAGCTAGTCCTGGATTCTGTAGTAGAATCTTTTTTTTCCCAAGAGAAAGGACACAGGGATTGATGTCATATAGGCTCTACCCTCAGTACAGCTCCTCAGGTACCCACAGTGACAGTGGAGACGAATTACCAACCGCACCTTCCTTCATCTGCCCTTTAGTTTTGCCTCCAACAATGTTCTCTAGCCAGCCAGTACTAATTTTTATCTCTTGGTGTCTTCTTCTTAGAGGAGCTTTTTCAGAAGTTTTCCTGGTGAAGCAGAGGATGACTGGGAAGCTCTTTGCCCTGAAGTGCATCAAGAAGTCACCTGCCTTCCGGGACAGCAGTCTGGAGAATGAGATTGCCGTGTTGAAAAAGTGAGTGGGTCTTAGGGTTGGTCGGGTGCAACTGTGAGATCATAACATTTCCTTCACAAATTACCTCTGAGTAGGACTGAAACTGGATTTCCACACCCAAAGGCATCACTCCCTTTGATTGCATTGATGTGTCCAGTTGATCAATCCACTAAGTTAAGCCAGACAGGTGCTTTGGCTGATTAGGGGGTGGGGTGGGGGAAGCAAATTGACCAGCAAACCAACTGGTAGCAGACCTGGTTTGTGCACGTAGACTAGAGAATAATTAGCTCAACGAAACAAAAATCATTTGAGAGCCAATAGCAGGAATAATCAGTAATTAAAGAAGCAGAAAAAGATTTGGGAATTGGTTTGACTTTGTACCAAAGCAAATGTAGGCTCAGAACTCCAACCGTCATAATAGAGGCCACACTAACAAACCATCTAACTGTTTACAGCAAGACTCAAGCCAAAAAGCCTTGTGGAAACCCCATGATATGCCGAAAGTGTATTAGGCATCAGGAACACAAGAATAAAGCCAACAAAATTCCTGATCCTCAGAAGCTCACAGTTTCTGGGCAGAGACAGGTTCCTATAACAGACTCTAATCCCACTGGACATGAACCAGTAGTAGCAGAAGGCAAGGTTTGAAGAATACAAAGATTCATTTTGCCTATATGTGTATTCTTATGAGTACGGGCTGTTGGGTACATTTTTCAAGAAGAGTCACCTTGATAGATGAGTAGAATTTGATGGAGACAGGAGAAGCAATGCAGAAAGGGAATTCAGGCAGAGAGTAACAAAAACTGAATTGTGTAAGTGCAAAGGATGTTAGGAAAGAGTCGGTATTAGAAGCCCCTGAACTTAGAATAAGGATCATCAAGGGACAGGAGATGAAATCAAATGAGATATGATTATAAAGGGTCTTGGATACCATGATAAGAATGTTGACTTTATTCCGTGGGCAAAGAAAAGTCATCAAAGGATTTTAAGTAAGAAATCACATGATCAAACTCCTATTTTAGAGCTATTCCTCTTAAACATGGTGGAAGATGGATTTAAGACTTTTTTCAATAATCTAGGTGACAAATGAGGATACAAGCAAAGGTAATAGCAGGATCATGTGGCAGCAAGAAGATTGGATTAAAGAGAGAGAAGTGATTGGGTTTGAGATTGGCTGGTAAGAGTATAAAAGAGAAAAGTACTAAAAATGATGCTGAGATTGAGCCATTTGGTGGATAGTAATATCATTGCTTAGATAGAGAACAAAAAGGATGTGGAGGCTTGAAGGAAATAGAAAGAAGTTTGTTCTACATAATAAACATGTGTATCCTCCAATCTCTATGTGGAGGGTGCTGGAGATAGCAGTTTGGGCTCCAGAGAGATTAGACCAGAGAAGGACTGTGGACTCATGAGAGCAAGGACTATGGCAGTCTTTCTTACCATTGTACTGTATGATCAGTCCCTAACAGCATAGATGCTCAGTAAATATTTGTTCAGTAAATGAGCCATTGAAATATTAATGTTAGCATTGTCAAGTTGTAGGTGTAGTTGAATGCATCAGGTAACCACTGTAGGAGGTCTATGTGTTTAGAGATTAAACTTATAGATGATAGATACTGCTTATTACTTGTTTACTATTCCCCAGGCATTTAGTACAAAATGTACTAAGCATTTTACATGCATTATCTCTTTTAATCCTGATATAACCCTATGAGAGAGATGTACTTTACAAACCAAAATGTGGGGCTTAGAAGATTTAAGAAAGCCAGACAAAGTCACCCATTTCATAAGTATCTCATCCAGATCTGAATTCAAACCCAATTGACTCAGAGTCCAAATTCTTAACCCCGATGCTGCATGGCCATGAGTCAAACTTCTTAGAAATGTTCCTCCTAGACAGGCATGCACAGAATTGCTGCCTACGAAGCCAAGCCCCACAGCCAATGTGGTAATTCTGCTTGCCTTGGCCCTTAAGTAATTCCAGGAAAAGCGAATCTAGAGCAAATTTTCCTAAACACAGTGTTATTGACATTTTAGACCATTTGGGGTGGGGTGGGGGGCTGTGCATTATAGGATAGTTAGCGCATTCCTGCCTCTACCCATTAGATGCCAACAGCCCTTCCCCCCTCCCCAGGCACAACAATCAAAAATGTCTCTAGTTATTGTCAAATATTTCCCTAGGGACAAAAGAGTCCCTGGTTGAGAAGTACTATCAGTAATATAGACATCCCACAGAACTGGCCCCAGAAATTAGCGTCTTCTCTGCCTCTCACAATATTCTGGAATAATAATTTCGCAACACCACTTCCATGGTTACCAATGAGGAGGCTTAACTAACCTGATTCTCTTCCACTGCACTCTACTTTCTTCAAGGATGTTTCCTGATACCCATTTTGTACAATAATCTAATTTGGTGTGGTCCCTTGGCCTTCTTCAGTTATTTTAAGTTTCTCTTTTGGCAAAGTTTAAAGAGATTACTGGAGTAGCAATAAAATATTGTTCCCTGAAGGCAGGATGATCAATTATCCATTCAAAACTATGGCTTGAACACCACTCTGGGATCTTTTCTCTAGGATTTCTTTGTGACCACCTGTTTATTAGGAAGGCTTCATAAGGATGCACTCTTCCTAAACATTGTCATGAAAAGTCTCTAACAGAAATAAAAAGGTCCAGTGGGCTGGATGTCCATTCTTTGTCTGGACACCTAAACCACAAGCCATTCACCATGACCCTTCCTTTTCCCCAGGATCAAGCATGAAAACATCGTGACCCTGGAGGACATCTATGAGAGCACCACTCACTACTACCTGGTCATGCAGCTGTAAGTGAAGGTGACCCACTTCCTCTACAGATGTCTCTGGGGGCCTGGGAGATCTAGAGAAAGCTGCTTGGTGGTGAGGGCAGTATGGCGATTTAAAAGATAAGATTAAGAATTAGCTCAAGAAGCTCTCAGATGCTAAGATTTCTCTCAAGTTACGTATGCCTCTGGTCAGGAACAGAGTTCTGTCAGTTCTATGTGGACTGAAGGGTAGAACTAGGACTGATTATTGAGATGGTCCATACCAGCATCGCCTCACCTGTTGTTAAAATAGTTTCTTTTTTTTTTTTCGAATGTTTGTTTATTTTTGAGAGAGACAGAGACAGAGAGACAGAGCGCGAGCAGGGCATGAGCAGAAAGAGAAGGAAACACAGAATCTGAAAGAGGTTCCAGGCTCTGAGCTGTCAGCACAGAGCCCAGTGCAGGGCTTGAAGCCATGAACCATGAGATCATGACCTGAGCTGAAGTCGGATGCTCAACCGCCTGAGCCACCCAGGTGCCCTTAAAATACTTTCTACAAGTCAGCTAAGTGACTCCAGTAGCTGTGACTCCAACCCATCCATCCTTCCCTGCGCCCCAGCCACTCCCCTCAGACTTTCTGGACCTTTCCACAATGTTACAGTTGAAGGGATAATGGCTGGCCTAGCAGGGGACCCACCAGAATCCTTCTCTGGCACCATGGCTTGTGTTCATTTTGACCAGTCAGTCCATCTAACTAACATTAAATGCTTTAAGCCACTCTAGGGTAAAATTACTGTGGGATTAGAAACCACACGACACAGATTTCAATTTGATATTTGAAAAAAAGGACTTTCTCAAAAGAGATTCATCCAGAGTTAAAAACAGGCTGTGACTGTGTGTGTCCATCTGTGGGACAGAAATGGTGTCTCCTTAGAAAGGTCTCCACATCATTGTCATATATAAATAGTTCTGCCTGAGAGTGAATGCTGTAGGAGTTGGTCGGTGCTCCTAGAAGTGCTCAGCCTTGGACTCAGAGAAACTTCTATTTATAAAGTATACACACACACACAAACACACACACATGCATGCACATGCACTCCACTCTGCTACCTCTGTGGCCAGATGCAATACTTTTGACTGACGGGCTGATTCCTCAGAAACTTTAATGAGTTACTTCAGGCCTAAGCAGCCTATCAACTCCAAGGCTCACCTGCGGCCCAGTGACTAGAGGGAGCACGTAGTCGAGGGAGTGAGGTTGGGGATGGGGGTGCAGAAGCATTAACACATGAGCAGGGATCATGTGGCATCTTAATGAGGCCAATTCAACAGGATTAGCACACATTTAGACAGCTAAGGGGAGGCAGGGAAGTGGGCAGATTTAGATATCACTGAAGAGCTGTAGAGCCTACAAGAGTGTCAGCTCCAGGACCCAGGCCACGCTGTGCCAGGAATTCCTAGTTGTGCATAGAGACTGTCCTTCTCATGGGCCTCGAGCTCCTATAGCAGACCCCAGAAATTCTCCTTCCTCCTCCCCACATGGTCCTATGCTGTGTGCATGTCCCCATCCAGTGTCATGGAACAGTGATGAGGGGGACTATAAGAGAGTTGGAAATCCTGGCTCATGAAATGTTTATGCCAGGGAAGGCCTCAGGTGACCATTTCACTGTCTTCACATACTTGAAGAGATCCACGTGAATGGGTGGTATTCTTGTTCCGCGTGGCCCCAGTGGGTGGAAGGGCTCTCTACTGGCAGAGGCTACAGGGAGTGGGTTTTTATCATAATCTATAGAAATATTAAGAAGGTGGTGAAAGGGGGCGCCTGGGTGGCTTAGTTGGTTAAGCGTCCGACTTTCACTTAGGTCATGATCTTGCGGTTCGTGGGTTCGAGCCCCGCGTCAGGCTCTGTGCTGACAGCCAGCTCAGAGCCTGGAGCCTATTTCGGAGTCTGTATCTCCCTCTCTCTGACCCTCCCCTGTTCACGCTGTCTCTCTCTCTCTCTCTAGAAATAAATAAAAAATATTTAAAAAAAAAAAAAAAAGAAGGTGGTGAAAGATAAAGCAGTCAGTCTTAGGGGGTAGTGAGTTTTCTGCCTCAGAGGTGTCCCAGGGTAGACTAAGAAACTTCTTGGCAAAGTAGTGTAGATGGCATTCAAGAGATGGGGGGAGAGGGGAAGAGTGGATCTGAAGCTCCCTGAATCCTATGATACCATACCATTGGGCTCTCCAAGCAGCACTACAACTCCACCCGCAATTCCGGCAGCGGTAGCCCAGTTTTCCACAGTGAGGACAGAAATCCGGACATGAGCACCATTTGTGTCATATGTACAGCTCTTTCCTCTTTTGCCTGATTTCAATCTCACCTCTTCTTTCATTGTGGTCCCCGTGTCCTCGGCCAGGAAAGTAGGCAGCTAAGAATGTGTCCACTAAGGGATTATTGGCTTCTTGCTTGACTCTAACCAGGGGCATTATGCACTTTAAGGAAGTGTCTAGGGAGAGGCAAATGGTTGGCCCAAAGAAATGACTCCCTCGTGATATCATTCCAGCACCCAAAGGAGGTAGTCCCAGACTAAAGTAGACTTCCCTACCCAGGCCATGGGCACCCCTGCCCGTTCTGCCACAGCTGTGTCTTCATGGCTACAGAGCAAACACACTTATGTCCCTTTGACCTGGAATAAGACCTGGATTCCTGCGCTTGCCCCTATGCCCACAGTGTTTCTGGCGGGGAACTCTTTGACCGGATCCTGGAGCGGGGTGTCTACACAGAGAAGGATGCCAGCCTGGTGATCCAGCAGGTCTTGTCAGCAGTGAAATACCTCCACGAGAATGGCATCGTCCACAGAGACTTGAAGGTGCCAAAGTGGGAGTCCTCGATGGGAAACAGAGGATGGCCCTTCAGGAAGCTGCATGGGTCATGGGCAGCCTAAGCTGTGTAAAATGAGAGGGTTGGGCCAGTACACTGCTGAGGCCCCTTTTGCTTTCAGATCCCTTAAACAAATCTTGAATGACTGAACAATCATTGTTAATTTTCATCTCAGCCTCTTCCTGAACTTTGCACTAGGCCTCACCCGATTAGGATACCAAGATAATGCATGTGTTTCTTAAACCTAGCCACACTCAAAATCAAATGTAATAAATACTAATTAGAGGTCAACATTGCATCAGGCACGCACTAGACTTCAGAAAGATCAGAGACAATAACTATGGTTTGATTCCCTCAGAAAACGGTCTTGGGGTCGTTGTGGCCGAGGGGAGAGAGAGAGTAGTTCTTTAATGGCTACAAAGACGAGGAACATGAGGGGCATAAGCAAATTACAGGGTGCTTGATATGGGGTGGGGAGCTGCAGGTAGGAGGAAGGAGGGAAGAATTGGGGGAGATGAGCCTGACCTTGAAGTCAGGAACCCAGAGAGAAGCTTCCTGAGAAATTCTATATCGGGGGAGGAAAAGAAATATCTATTTCAGATAATTATATCTTACACTGCATGATATTGCTCCTCTCCCACAGCCTGAAAACTTGCTGTACCTAACTCCTGAGGAGAATTCTAAGATCATGATCACAGACTTTGGTTTGTCCAAGATGGAACAGAGTGGAGTCATGTCCACTGCCTGTGGGACCCCAGGCTACGTGGGTGAGTCTGGGAGCAGGAGGAAGGTTGACCAGTTGGCTGTGTTCAACCTCATGGATATTATTTAACAGAGAGGGGTGGTTATAGGAAGACAGGGTTCAACTTCAGGGGCTATCCAAGTAGAGCATTCATTATGAGGCTTACGGTAAATCCATGTATCTCTGGAACTGCCTCTGCTGCTCCTAAACCCTACATCTTTAAAGACACCCTACCCTTGGGCCCTTCCAACAGCCCCTGCCTATATTTGGCTCTCATTTTTGTAAGCAGACTTCTCGTCTTTGTCTTCAAGCTAAACCAGGGGCAGAGACAAGATCACAAACCCAGAGGTCATTAGATTCCAAGAGGTTGACCACTAGCCACCCCTTTTCCTTTTTCCCACATCCACAGATTACAACCCCCCACCGCAGTTGGTGGTATTCTATAGACATAGTGTTGAGTTTGAAGGTGAAGAACCTAGGAATGTCCCCCAAGTATATCCCCAAGGAAACACTCTAAGAAACTGGCAGAAGTGGGACCTCCTGTCTAAACAACAGGCTTTCAAGGCCCCCCAAAAAGTAAGAGCAGGCAAGTTATTGGGAGAAACCCAAAACTCACGGTGTCCAGTCCTGCCCCTTCCCTCTTCATCACTCATCACCTGCTTGAGGATGGTAGTCAGAAGGAGAACTCTAACTTAAGAGGAAATCTGCTCTCACCCCCAAAGAGAGGTCAGTTAGTAGGTTTGAGTCCCACCGACTACAAATCTCTGGTATTGGAATAAATACAGAAGGTAGCCCTCTACTGCTCCCAGTCAGAAGAAGCCATGGCTCATTTTTTTCATGGAGCTCTCAATCTGATACGGATGACTAAGTCTTGCCCAGGTATGAGACAGGTGGGACAGTTATCATCTGCCCTCTAAAAGTTCCTCATTTAGGAGGGAAGACTCAGTTTCTGCCCTCAGGGAGATTCCAGTCTAGTGGGAGAGAGAGTGTCCCTACTTGACAGAAGCCCCCATCTGAACACAGACACACAACCCCAGCCCTAGGATACCCCATCTGTGTGGGGAGACATAGACCTACATCTGATGGGGGCGATGTAGCCGTGGATATTCCCAGTCTGATGTAAGAGTCATAGGCCTTGTCTTGGGGACCTTCTGGGCTGAGGGAGGAAGATGCAGTCTGATGGGAGAGACACAGTCCTTGCCCTAGGAAAGTTTGCAGTGACACAGAAACATTGCCATTCCAGGGCCTTCCCTAAGCCTCTTCCTGACCTTTGGCCCTCACCCCTCACCCCTCAGCCCTCTCTTCTTGTACCAACTCTGACTCTGCCTTTGGTTTGCTGTAGCTCCGGAAGTGTTGGCACAGAAGCCCTATAGCAAGGCTGTGGATTGCTGGTCCATTGGCGTCATCACTTACATATTGTGAGTAGAAGCTGTCATTGGCTCAGTTCCTGGGAACTCTCATAATCTGCTCATCCTTTTTCTCTCCATCCCTATCTTAGCTCCTCAAGCAACATCCACCTCTGACGCATGTGTATGTACATATGTGCATGCACGTGCGCACACACACACACACACACACACACACACACACACACACTCATGCACACAGCTCAAAACGTTTCTGTCCTGGTCTCCACCAGATTAGAAAAACAGAGCTCAGTGTGAACCCACTGTTGAGCCATATGGTACTCTCTGTTCCTGCACCCCCACCCCCATTTACTCTATATAAATGTGTTGAGTCCCGCTCTATGGAATGAGCAATGAAAAAGGAGAGGCCAAGCCAAGCTTGGAAGCCAAGTAGGTACAATGTTCACATCTCGGATTTCTCTCCTGGCAAGTCAGCCCAAGGCAAAGTGATGGCCCAAATGAACCTGTTCCTCTCCACATATTCTTGGGCTCTTCTTTACTAACTTCTCATCAGCCATTCCCCACCATTCCTCATCTACAGCAGACAGACTCCACTCTTAGGAATATTACCTGTCATTTACCCCTTAGTGTGGATTCAGTTCTCTATTTCCAAAGCTTATGTTGAATAACTACTATCATCATTCATTTACTTAACAAATATTCATTGACTGTCTATTCTGTGCTAATAGCCTAAATAAGCCCTCATGAAACATACATTCAAGCAGACATTCTATCATCCCTCTTAAAGATTTATATATATATATCATCTAAGTGTCAGGGGAGGTAAAGGAGAGGTGGTAAGGGGGTTGGGGGAATAATGGACAAAGGGGCCTTCTAGGGCAACCTGTTCCAAGCTTTGGCTCCTGCCTAAACACCTGATGGGACCTGCGTCAGTCTAGAATCAGAAGCAGATCCGTGTCCTGTTCATACTGCTGGTTGGAGATCCTTAGCTCCTGCCTGTGTCTACATGGGCAGCCAGGCAGAAGTGAGAGGCTGGTTCATGGAGACTGGGGTTAGTTAGCAGCATACCTCCTTCCGTGCTTCACTGCAGGTTGTGTGGGTATCCCCCCTTCTATGAAGAAACCGAGTCTAAGCTTTTCGAGAAGATCAAGGAGGGCTACTATGAATTTGAATCTCCATTCTGGGATGACATTTCTGAGTCAGGTAAGGCTAGCAGGTGTGAAGGACAAGATAACAGGCTCAAGGCAAAGGGTGCCAAGAGAAAAGAGCTTAACAGAAGATGACAGTCCTGGCTCTTGAAAGTCCCTGGGGAAACTTCTAGAACAAGCTGCCAGGGAAAGTGGAGAAATCATCATTTGGCTCAAAGGCCAAATAAATGATTCGCATCTAAGGTTTAGGTTTTTGCTTTCTGGAGGCAGAACCACAGCATACCTGGTAAAAGAGGGAGGCTAGTTTAGACGAGGGGCCAGGAGGGCAGAGCCAGGCACAGGAGAATGTTCCAGGAGTGGCAAAACCAAGGCCAAGTTTTTCCTTTCAGATATCAAGACTGAGAGTATGCAGTGTCTGTATGTGTGAGAAAAGGCAATCATCACATGTTGTGGGGCCCATTAAGTGGCGATGCTGGGACGAGGCAGCATTCACATGTGTGTCCACGTGCGGGTGCCAGCCCCTGAATGGTGCAAATGAACACACTCATGGCATGCAGGCACGTTGGTGCCTCGTGACAAGAGATGTATCTGCGGTGCTGTGTGGGCGAGGCTACGTAGAGCCTCTCTTTCGTGGTTTATGGTGGGTTGTTGTTAAGTGGCTTGGATTTTTTTTTTTTCTCTTTTAAGACTCTTAAAATTACCTCTTTGGAAGATTAGCTAAAGATGCATTCATTGCCACCCACCAGCCCGGAAGTGAATTTCCATCAGTCACGAAATCTGGCCCTTAGTTGTGTCTTTGATTGCTCCCCTTAGCCAAGGATTTTATTTGCCACTTGCTGGAGAAGGACCCGAATGAACGGTACACCTGTGAGAAGGCCTTGAGGCACCCCTGGTGAGTGAGGATGGGGTGGGTGCTGGACCCTAGCCTTTTGCTTCCCCAGATACCATGATGACTCATTCACGTGGTGTTTCCCGAGAGTCTGCTTGCCCTGAGCTCTATACTCTTGCAGCATCCAAGGAGCATAGATGTGTCTACCTGGTCCAGCTAGAAATGCAAACAGCATTTAGTGAAGTGGGTTCTGACCCAAGCGTGGCAACTGCATCATCTAGTCAAGAGCAGGAGACACACGCAGCCAGGCACTGTCATCAGGACTAGGATGCAACCCTTAGTACCAGCCGTGCCAGAGGCACCGGCCAGAGGCAGTTCCACCCTGTCCTTAAGAGCATGGGTACGAGCGAGGCGATTTGTGATGAATCACAAAGCAGCCAATCAGTAAACTCATAAATTAAGTCTTGAAATGCTTGACTTTTTTTCGTGCGACAGCCCTGCTCAAGATTCTCAGTAGCTCCCCACTTCCCACTACAGCAAGCCTAGATTCCTGACCCTTTACCTCTGACTTTATTTCCCCAAATTCCCGACACACCCTCTCTGTTCCAGAAAGGCCTAAGAGCTGCATTTCTCTTCCTGCTCTCCCCTACCCCAAATACCAAGCTCTTTCCAACCTACACCTTGGGTCATACCATTTTCACCACCTCTTGCCTTGTATGCAGCATCCTTCAGGATCCAGAGCAGTTTCTGCCCTTCCCTCATGTCCTGGCCCCTGCAGGCCACGTACCCCTCCTCACTTCTCTTTATCAGTCACACAGCTTATGTGAATCACTCTAATTTGTGGCACGGAACAAGGCTCCACACCTACCCTTGAAAGCCCCAGGGATCAGGGTGACATCTGTTACTTCTCTGAGTCCCTAGTACCTAGAAAGTACTGTGCACGTGTCTAAGTAACACTTAGGGATGGATGATGAGGAAAATGGCAGCCTGTATGGGGCGGCCTCCTTCAGGAAGGCTTCCAGGAGGAGATGGGTTTTGAGCTGATGGAGAGGGACACCCCAAGCACTCTTTGACAGGGGCTGGTAAGCCTTTTTGTGAAAAGCAGGCTAGGAAGTATCTTCTGACTGTATCATCTCTATGACAACGACTCAGTCTGCCCTTATTGCACAGAAGCAGCCATTGTTCATACCTGAATGAATGGGCAGGTCTGTGGCCTAGTGAGACCTATTTACAAAACTGGACAATGGGTAGATTTGGCCCACAGGCCATAGTTTGCCGACCCTGCTAGAAAACAAGATTTTGGTTTTGCCAGAGCACAGGCCCCCTAATGACCTGCCCACGGGGACAGGGGAACCAAGGCTCCAGCCCATTCCTAGGGTGGGTCACCCTTCTTCTGAGTTCACTCGGCTTAACGAGGACCTGCATGCACAGCTCCCTGCCCAACTCCTGGCTGAGTTCCCACAGCCGCCCACTAGCCAGGTGTCCCTTCTACGTCTACAGGATCAATGGAAACACAGCCCTCCACCGAGACATCTACCCATCAGTCAGTCTCCAGATCCAGAAGAACTTTGCCAAGAGCAAGTGGAGGGTAAGTCGCCCTTTCTGGGAGGCAGGCAGGCTCTTCAGGGCCCCTGGAGGCTGAGCTGGGGCAGGACTCAGCTCTGGGGCAGAGGCTGAGCTAGTGGAGGGGCTGTCCTTGGGGCTTCCCAGCAGACACTGGAGCACCCTGGACCCTCTCTGAAACAAGTGGGCACATTAGCTTCAAGGAGCCAAGGGCAAAGGGCAAAGGGAAACCTTGAGCCCCGCGGCCCTCTGGAAACAGAGGTGGCCAGAGGCTGCTCTTGTGTGTCCTTAGCAAGCCTTCAATGCAGCCGCTGTGGTGCATCACATGAGGAAGCTGCACATGAACTTGCACAGCCCAGGCATCCACCCAGAGGTGGAGAACAGGCCACCTGTCACTCAAGCCTCAGAAGCCTCCAGGCCCAGCTCCTCTGAGATCACCATCACCGAGGCGCCTGCCCTGGACCAGAGTGGCCCACTTCCGGCCCTGCCCCAGCCGCCCTGCCAGCACGGCCCCCGGACTGCAGCGCCCGGTGGCAGGTCCCTCAACTGCCTGGTCAACGGCTCGCTCCGCATCAGCAGCAGCCTGGTGCCCATGCAGCAGGGGCCCCTGGCTGCTGGGCCCTGCGGCTGCTGCTCTAGTTGCCTGAGCATCGGGGGCAAAGGGAAGTCCTCCTACTGCTCTGAACCCACACTCCTCAAAAAAGCCAACAAAAAACAGTACGTATTTGCAGCCAAAGACAGAGGCCTAGCCCTGCTCAGGCAAAGGGACTGAAAGACCAGGGAAGTGGCTCTGCAGGGTGGGAAGAGCGCTGGGTCAGGGGTCAAGGGAAAGGCCTCCGGTCCTGTCCCTCCCATTAGCTGTGTGCCTATGGACAGACCAGGCAGGGTCTGTTTCTGGCTCGCTCATCTGTAAAATCCTACCCACCTGCTCAGCCTGCCTCACAAAGGTCCTTAAAAGTTTAGTGAAGCAACTGGAATGCTAAATGCCTGCAGAAAACTGGGCACATGTGAGTGACAGGCACTAGATTCCTTGACTTTCCAGAACCACTATGTTGTGGGGGAGAGGGGAGTGGGGCTTCGTCATCATCCTGGTCCTTTCTGCAAGGGCTTATACTTTCCAAACCCGACAAAGGGAGGCCCGAGTAGAAGCCGCAGTCGTGGAGAACTGCCTAGCTCTTCTTCCTCAAATGCTTCACAGCCTGCTGCCTCCTTTGCTTTCCAGGAACTGTAAATCAGAGGTCATGGTGCCAGTCAAAGCCAGCGGCAGTTCCCACTGCCGGGCGGGGCAGACTGGAGTCTGTCTCATCATGTGATCCCTAGAGTCCACACCTGTGTCAGTTTTCAGGTGAGACGACCAGAGGCGGGAGGGCTGGGGCAGGGGGCGCAGGGAGAGTGTCTGGCCTGGAAGGAGAGCCCCATCACAGAGTCTGAACGAAGGGATCCAAGGGGCACCAGAAGCCGCAGGCCCACCCCCACCCCGAACCCCTTTCGTCCGCAGGAGAGATGGTCATCTCTTCTCTATCCTTCCAAACCCGGAGCCCACCTTGCAGCGGGAGGAAGGCGGAGCACGTGGAGCAGGGCCTGGCCGGAGTGGTTTATGGTCACGGTCATAAGCAGCATGCCGCCACCGCCCGCGGCAGACCCTCACGGAAGGCCCAGCACTGAGCCCCAAGACACGGAGGCCCCGTTGAAGCTGTGGGCAGGAGGGCGGCACCCACCCGTCCCCAGGTCTCCCTGACCTGCCTGCTCTGCGCCCCCACACCCGCGTGCTGTGGCTCCGTGCAGTGTACTAGGTAGTCCTCGCCTGGGTCTGTGTTGTTTGTGATGAAAAGCCCCATGGGCTGGCCAGGCTGTGTCGCCTTCTCCGAGCAAAGCCATATGGAACATCAACCCAGACTCCCGCTCAGCACATACTCGTCCCTGCCTCCCAGGCCTTTGTCCTCAGGGCCAGAATGGGCTCATTAATGTAGTTGCTTGCCCATCTGCATGAATGACAGGCAGCTCTGTGGGCCGCCTGCAAGCTCTCCAGTTCCCATCCTTGACTCTAGGATTAGCTCCAGCTGGGCTGAGACCCAGCCAGCCTGCCCCGGCACACTTCTGAACCACCTCCCTCCCTGCCCCGGGCCAAAAGCAGCCCCACGGCCTCTAAGGTGAAAAAGAAAGAAATCAATGATTAGGTACTGCAAGCAATCCTTTCCCTGACCACGACGCCCCATCTGCACCTAATGAAGTACAAATTGGAAGTTGACTGTTTTCATTTCAGGTGGTTAATTCTCTCCCTGCTTCTGCTCTTCTTTCTCTCCCTGGAAATTGGGGGACATTATTCTTGTCCCTCCCTAGTTTTCTTGGACCCCACCCCCTCCAGCTTCATGCTCGGTGTTGTGCTCAATAAAATGAACATATTTTTCTCTATGAGCCTTCATTTGGTTCTTCTCAAAGTCAGCAGTGGCTCCAGGACTTCTGAACCCATGCTGGGTGGAGGGCCTGGGGTCTGGCAGGGTGGTGGCTGGGGCAGACGGGGAGCATAAAGTGTGCCACGTACTTAGTGACATGAGTTTTAGTGACATGAGTTTTGCGTACTGACTCATTTACTCCTCAGAACAACCCTCGGGGTAGGCTCTGTGGTCCGGCTCCAGCCATTCATTCTCCTAATGACTGTAGTAATGATCATGAACTGAAAACCCAGCTCAGCCCTGCCCTCTGCCTCATCTGTGGCCTTGGGGGAGTGACACAGCCTTTTGTGCCTTGGTTTCCTCATTTGTCAAATGTTAACGGCAGCATCACCCACATCGTGAAGATAATGCAGCCGATGTTTCTAGCACGGTGCCCAATAAATAATTACTGTGATTAATAAAAAGTTAATGTAGGTAAAATGCCTAACACATTGCACAAGCCGTGGATACGTTGCACACCAACGTTTATGCCATTTCCATATGTACCACACACACACATACACAGACACACAGTTACACATCCATTTGCAACTTCTCTTTGAGATCCCAAGAGACAGATTCTGCCTCTGCAGCTGGGTGAATTTGGAAACAATACTTCCCTTCTCCGGATTTCTATTTCCTCATCTGTAGATGAGGAATGGGATTGCTACTCAAAGATGAAAACAGTTGGTCAGGTCTCTCAAGGATGGCATCCACTGGGTCCTGGGGCAAACCTGAGTTTGGGTGACGAGCAAGCTGTCCTGAGCAAAGCAGGCAGCCCATGCTTCCTACACCCTGGGCATGAGCACAGGGTCACCCAGGAACCCCACGTGAGAGACAGAGACAAGTGACAAAGCTTTACTAGATGGGGAGACAGACCGTTTTATGAAACTCTTTCAACCTGCAGACTTCTTTCCAAAGATTTTTATTGGACTTTTCATTTGTACATCATTTTTTGTTAAGTTTTTGTGTCCAACCAGGACTCAGCCTCAGTGGAGGATGCCCAGCTAAGCTCCCTGCATGTGAGAGCTCCGCTCCTCATCACAAAGGCATGGCCACCTCCAGCCTCTCTGTCTCTCCAATGTAGTTTCCCATCAGCTCAAGCTCAGCTGCAGCCCAGAACAGTCTTAACAGCTGCACCCCAGGGGTGGTCCATGCTGTGCTTTCAACTGTATAAAAGTCTCTTGGAGCTGGGAAGTATTCCAACCCAGTCTGTCCTCCAAAAGTAAAGAGGGCAGACGAGCAGGGCCAGGGACTGGGAGCTGGCACGTCACTTACAGGTGGCATAATAGAGCACACGCCCATTGATGTGGTCTCGGATCTGTTCCACGTGCTTCTCCAGCCCCGTCAGGTCTGCCGAGCGGAGCTCAATGGCCTGGCTCCCCCGAAGCAGCTCCAGCTCCATGTCTGAGGGCAGACGGGACAGCAAGGGGAGAGGAGGCACTGGTGAGATGCCAAAAGACGCCCAGCCCTTCTCCCACCCACCTGGAGGCAGAGCCCACAGGAGAAGTCACCTGTGGGGGAGCCTCATCACTAAGGCAAGTTATCTCCAGCCTCCTGGCTCTCCCCGCCCCCACGCCCCCATCCCACTTTAGAGAAACCAGACCCAGGAAGCCCCTAGCCTCCCCCTCTGCTCTCGGCAGAGCAGTTGTCCCAGACTCATGAGGGAGGTCACTGGCATGACCTCACTGGCATGAAGATTACCAACCTACTACTACTGGACTCAGACACTACCATCCCACCGATGGTCCTCAAGTGGACACCTGGCTCGAGGGCCAGAATTTCTCCGCACCTTCCCTCCCCGACGTACCGCCCCCAATAAACCTTGTCCTGCTCCCCACCCAGGTCTGTTCTGCACACTGCCACCGGATCATGCAGAGGATGTGGAAGACAGCCTGTCCCTCCTGTCACCCCATGCAAGAGGCCCCTCTACCACACTCCTGAGAGCTGGCACCCAGCCTTAGCCTGAACTTCTCTAGGAATAGGGAGGGAGCACATTGCCTCACAGGGCTCCAACCTCAGGCAGCTCTAGCTGTTAAAATAGTCTTCTCATGAAGCTGGAATCTGACCACTTCTTGCTCCCACCCAGTAGTCTCAGATCTGTCTCCTAGGGCTATGGGAATGTATCTGCTCTGTCTCCCACATGGAAGTCCTTCAAATGTCTGAGGCCACATCTTCTCAGATTAAATCTCCCTAGTTCCTTCACCCATTCTTCATCTGATATGATTATGGAGCCTTCTGTAACCCCCAACTCTGGTCACTCTTCCTCTGATAATGTGCAGGCTTGTCAATATCTTTTCTGAGGCTATAGAAGCTACCACTGAACACCATCCACCAGGTGAGATCGCACCAGCAGAGTGAAACAGGGCCATTACTGGGCTGACAGTCAGTGGGCACCCATATGGACCTATGGATTGATCAAATATTCCCGTAGGAATTATGTTCCCTGGTCTTCTCTCCCAGTGGAGGCCACTATGCATGATCTTCCCCCAAATCCTACAATTAAAAGTAAATTCCTGGGGTGCCTGGGTGGTTCAGTCACTCAACAATTGACTTCAGCTCAGGTCATGATCTCATGGTTTGTAGGTTTGAGCCCCATGTCGGGCTCTGTGCTGACAGCTCAGAGCCTGGAGCCTGCTTGGAATTCTGTGTCTCCCTCTCTCTGCCCCTCCCCCACTCACTCTGTCTCTCTCTGTCTCTCAAAAATGAATAAATGTTAAAAAAAAAAAAGTGAATTCCTGCAGACAGGTAAATGCTTGCTCCATCACTACAACCTTTCCTGGTTGGTAGAAGCGTGACCCACCTCTACAGGGCAGGACACGTCTTGTGAGCATCTGGATTCCCCAGGCCCCATCACCGTGCCTCATAGTCCTCATAGTCCTAGGTGCTCAGGAAGTGCCTTCTGGTCTCGCCCTCTCATCACTGCTCACTCTGACAAGGGTGGGCCTCAGAAGCCAGGGGTTGGGACCAGCCACCTGGGATGCCCAGGAGTCGGAGCCCCAGGACCAACCCCTCACCTTTCATCCTGTCCATCATCTCCATGGTCTCCCCAAACAGCTCCTCTGCTTCCGTCTTAACGCTCAGGATCCGGCTGCCCTGCTCCCCCAGCGTGGGGCTCCGACCCAAATGGTCCTTCAACTCAGCGTATTTTTGCTTTATTCTCTCAAATCCCTGAAAAAAGTCAAACAGTCTCAGTGTCACCATCACCATCATCCAAAGTCCTAAAGACCTTTGGCTAACGCACTTGATACCATCCAGATCAACACACAGGCACAAGGCACCTCCTGATACTCCCCAGAGGGTTACTTTTGACCAGGAAAACCCCTAGACCATGAACCATGTCTTAAATTTCTTCTGTATTTCCCTCCCTCCAGCTGCAGCTCCTGTCACTTCCGGCCTAACTTCCCACACGGTGCCGGGCACTTAGGTGCCATGTAGCAGTATACTTGGTCCTGGGACCATGAGAACCAAAGTTCCTGGTACACTGGAGATCCAGACCAGGGGCTCTCTGATCACCTCTCTGACATAATCCTGACAATGATGGGGCCCGGCTTAGGTTAAGTCAAGACTGCCTCTCTGGGCTGGATAGCCACGACAGGGGGACAAGTTCTGGAATGGGTATCAATGGACCTGCTTTGTGGGTGAGCTTTGGGCCTGGACAAAGTTACCCCTCCATCTGTAAATGGGGAGGGACTGGATAGATCATTCGCAACACCCCCAAACCAGCTTCTGAAAGGTGGCCGGAGGTAAAGTCCTGAAGCCCTTCCTGATGATTCTAGAATGACATGTTGGAATTGCTTTCGAGCACAGGGTCTCACAAAGCATACAGAGTCCTCTCCTGCTCTGGAGCCTCACCCTGGCTGGGCTGCCTGGGATGAAGTGTGTCTGCTCATACCTCCTGGGCGCTCAGCGCCTGCTGTTCCGCGCCTTCTGCGAGCTGCTGGGCCTGAGCGGCCTGTGCCCGCTGCTGCCTGGCCTGGAGGCGGAGCCCCTCCAGCCGTGCTCGGAAGTCACCCAGCTGCGCCGTCATGCCGGCCACCAGTCTTTCCGCTGGCCCCAGCACCTGCTGAACCTTTGTGGGGAAAGGGTTGTGGTAGGTCTCACAAGCCGGGGCCTCGTGCTCCCCCTGCCCAGCTCATCAGGCAGGGATAACTCTCTCCAACCAGGATGCTGTACTGTCCCCCTGCCGATTCCCTATCTGCCCCCTGGGGCCCCTCCCTCTCCAGCTCAGCTGCCCCCTGCTGTCACTGCAGCCCAGAGCCCACCCCTGGCCATCTGCACCCAGCCATAGGACCAGGAAACCAAGGGCTCAAAGCCCAGAGCCCATAGTCCTCCTTCTCTAGCTCCCCATCCATGTCACTTTCTGGCACTTTGTATGCCTTATGCCTTATGTCTCTTCATTCCCAAATACTGGGGAAGAAAGCCACACCCCCTCACCTCAGCAACTCTTTCCTGGATAAGCCGAAGGGAGCGGCTAGTGCCCTGCATGGTGTCCTGAGCCTCCTGCAGTGCCAGCGTGCCCTGGCGCAGGTTCCCCACCACGTCCTCCACCTGGCCCTCTACCACATGGGCTCGGCTCCTGGGGACCGAGGAGTGGAGGAGAGAGAATGAGTGAGCTCCAGCAAATGAACAGGTGTGTGGCTCAACTTGCAGCGGTTCAAGAGAACATCCTTCCCAGCCAAGACGAATCAGGGAAGATTAACCCAGTAGCTTGTCCATCCCAGGGCCCCACTGAGCAGACATAGCATGAACGTGAGTGTTATGTCTGAGATACCCTTCGGGCAGCTTCCAGTATGGAAGACAGCTTCATGTGAGTAATGTTTACCGTGGATGCTGTTTATCACCTCACCATCCCCCCCCCACCATGGCAAGCACCCCACCTGTCCCCTAGCCCTCTGCACCCCTCAGCATGTACAGATTCTCTTCCCTCTACCAGCAAACAAAGGAGCTGGGGAGCACATTACCAGGCCAACCCTGAGAAGAGAGAAGCTCGGGGCCCAGGGCCGTACCTGGCCTGCTCAGCCTCAGCCTGGAGCCTGCGAGCCCGAGCAATGTCCTGCTTGGTCTGAGACAGCACCAGGTCCACATTGGGTAGCCTGGCCGCGATGGCCTGGATCTCATTCATCTTCCGCAGGACTGTGGCGGAGTCTGTGGGCAGCCACAGGGCCAGCACGGCCTCGCTGACCTCCTGGATGGTGGCTGCATCGGTGTCAGGGTCTGGAAGATAAGCCGTCCATCAGACTGGTGGGGGCCTAGCCTCCCAACGATCAGGGGTTTCTCCAGGCCGAGCAGCGCCTTGGGAAGCACCACGGTGACCTCTGGGCCCTGGCTGCCCACCCAGCCACCGTGCCCTCTCAGGCACACTCAGGTGGCCATTCTCAGAGTTTCGGGAAATGCTGTGGGTGGATAACTGTGGACACAGCTGTGGCAGCTACATGTCTGGTGCCACAGGAAACTGCAGACTGGCGGAAAGGAGGCGGTGCCGGCCAGCTGGTGCTGCACAATGCCTGGAGCACAGATATCATCAGCCCCGAACTGGGGAGAGCAGCCAGCAGCCGGAACTGCTTCCTTGGCAGTAAGGCCCCTTCCACGGGCCCCTCCTCGGGCCAAAGCGCTCATTTTCACAAAGGCAGAGAAATATTGCCAGGTCCTTGCTCAAACGTCACCTCCTTGGAGAGGCCAACCCTTGCCATCCAATGTAGTGTCACCACCTTCACCCTATGCCGACGCCCCTTATCCTCCTTCTCTGCCTTATCTTTCTCCTTCACATCTATCATTTCCAACGTGCCGAACCCTTAACTCATGTCTCTGGTTTTCTATGTGTTACCCTGCTCGAAGCTCCATGATGGCGGGGGCTGGGTGTTGTCTGTATCCCCGCCCCCGCCACGGCACCTGGCCCCTGGACGCACTTGGTGTTTACAGAGTGAATGAATTGCTGAAAGACCTCCGGACCCAGGCCTCCCCTATACTATTCAAGCAAACTAGGACAAGTCAAATGGCTTCTCTAAGCTCAGTTTCTAGATCTGTGAAATGGAAATAATGATCCCCAACGTGAAGGGATGAAACGAAACAATCAGCAAGGGTCTTACAAACCAACTCTGGGTCAGGGAATAAGGTCAGAAGTAGAGGTACCATCTCCTCCCTATCGGTCCCATTCACTTTTACAGATTCCAGGTATTGACGTGGGAGGAGAGGGAGCACCTGCCCACACAGACGCTTTGTCCTGGGACCTGGGGCCAGCATGTGGGGAACTGAGACTGCAAATCAAATCAGACTCAGTCCCTATCCTTACAGAGCTCAAAACCTAGTGGGACAGACAAACACATAACAAGGAGGGCCAGCCTGAGAGATGAGGGTGAGCATAGGGTGCTCAGACAGCCCCTGGAGGAGTACCTAACCCTGTCTGATGGGTCCGAGGAGAGGGGGGATCAGGGGGGTTCCTGGAGAGTGGGCCATCTAGAGGATTCTCATAGGGGGAGTAGAGATGAGCCAGGTCAGGAGAGGTGGGGCAGGTGAGCAATCCAGGAAGAAGTAAAACATTAAGAAAACAGTGTGTGTGTGCATGTGCATGTGCGTGCATGTGTGCGTGTGTTTAGCAGTTCAATAATCTACAGTGTGGACAACAATGAGAAGAATCCCACCTGCATCCCCTCCAAGCTGGACGCCCTTAGGCAGGTTACTTAACCACCCTGTGCTTGGAGTCCTCTGCTGCAAAGTGGTAGGCACGATTAAATAACCTAATACCTGTGAGGCACTTAGACCAGTGCCAGGCACTTAGTAAGAGCTCAATAAGCCAGAGCTATTTTTGTTAATTCCATTTGAAAACCTCGGAAAGACCACATGTCCCCCCTTCCTCCACGGACCTTCCATGCATCCCACGCACCGACCCTGTGCACAACACTGGTACCTGAGCCTCCCACACAGTGCTCTAGAGACCAAACCCATTCCTGCAGGCACTGTGGGAACCATCCGGGGCCCTTCGCAGGGGCAGGCCTCTCCCATGCTCTGTGCCTTCTGCTTGCCCCTGGTCCTGTCAAAGTCAAAGCACTTGACCTGAAGCACACGTATAACATAGAAAACAAAAGGGTCGCCGCGGCCCAGTGACTCCCTGCCTGTTCATGGGAGCCTGGGATGCACCCCAAAGAGAAAAGTCATACTCGCCTCCCTACCCCCTAGCCGGGGCCGACATCATTCAGCCTCAGTGGGATCTGCTGGGGGGAAGATTTCCTTATCTGTGAGCCTGAGCCCCAAACTTTGGCCTGCCCCTTTATGCATGTTCATCTCTCTCTCTCTCTCTTTCTTTTCTTTCTTAATATTTGAGAGAGAGAGAGAGAGAGAGAGAGTGTGTGTGTGTGTGTGTGTGTGTGTGTGTGTGTGAGCAGGGGAGGGGCAGAAAGAAAGGAAGACAGAGGATCTGAAGTAGGTTCTGTGCTGAGAGCAGAGAGCCAGATGCAGGGCTCAAAACTCATGAACCATGAGATCATGACCTGAGCTGAAGTCAGAGGCTTAACCTACTGAGCCACCCAGCACCCCTGTCCACGTTTCTTGAGCACCATTTCCCTACATCCATTCCTCCCCATTCTGAGGTTCCCTGGGAGTCTGACCTCAGCCTGGCCTCAGGCACCACGGCTCCCAACACATCCTCCCTGTCTCTCTCCCACCTGCCTGTCTGAAGGAAAGGCACTGCAATAGTAGCAAGAAGTGGCCTGTTGTAACACCAAGCCCTCAGCTCCTATTAGCTGGGCTCCCAGCCAAGCAAATTCCCTGGCAGGGACCAGAAAGCTAACAATATCAACTCGTATTCCTGAGGCAACTTTAATTTTTCAAAACACATTTTACATCAGTGACTAGATCCCCAGTAGTGCATCTACGATCCCAGTTTGCAGAAGTGAAAGGTGAGGCAAAGAGAAAAGCGACCTGCTCAAAGTCACAGGTTTCCTGGGTCCTATCCAGGAATCTCTCCACTCCCGGGGCGCCAAAGAGGGGATCTGGTTCATTTATTCATTCAACCAACAGGGGGTCTTTTCCTGTGTCTGGCCTTTCTGTGCAGTGACACTGAATAAGGCCAGCGGCTGTCCCTGCCCCCCTGTAGTTTAGAGTTCAGTGGAGAGACAGACCTTATGCCCCTAGATGAATTCAGCAACCACAGGCTCAGAGCAGAGTGATGAAGGTCAGATGCAGGGGGCAGCAAGTGGGCTGGGGACCAGATGGGGTGGCCAGAAAAGGTGCCTCTGATATTTAAATTGAGACCATGAGGGATAGAATTGGCAGCCGCAGAAAGAGCATTCTGGGCAGAGAACGAGCAAGTTCAAGTCTCTGAGGTGGATAAGAGTCAGCCTGTTCAAGGACGGGCAGTGAGCAAAGCAGGGCACATGCAAGGTCACACCCAGGAGGTGAGCAGAGGCCACAGTAACTCTGAGAATGAGGGGAAGCCAGTGAGGGATTTGAAGCATTTTTCATAGATGTTTTAGGTTGTTCTGCTGAGCGTGAACTGTAAGGGAGCAGGGGTGGGGGAGGGAGAAGAACGGAAGGGCTGTGGCGGCCATCCAGGTGAGCGGTGGGCACCTGGCCCAGGTGGTCTGGAGGCCAGGGAAGGAGGCGGCCAGCTGATACACTGCATCGGGCACAGGGAATGGAGGCCGTATCAGGCCACAAAGAGGAAGAGCCAGGCTCACCTGACAGGAAGTCCCGGACTTGCTGGATGAGGAGCCTCATGCGCCTGACATCTTCCTCCATCTGGGAGCGGCTGGTGCTCACCTGGGTCTCCAGGCGCTGAGCGTCTGACTGCACCTTCGAGGCGGCCTCCTCGGCGGCCCTGATCTGCCAACACACACTATGGGTCAGCAGCTATCAAGGCCCCACGAGAGCCTCTCAGCAGCCCTCAGGGGTTCTGTGGACACCCACTACCCAAGATCCACCAGGGAAAGATCTGTCGCTAACCTGGTTTGGCTCTGGAAAGAATGATGTGGGGTCAGGTAAAAAAAACAAAACGATACAAAACATTGGCCCCAAACTCTACCTCTCCCTTGCTGTGGGGCCTCAGGTCACCTAACATCTCTGGGCTTTTGTCTCCTGGCTGCAAAATAAAAACTGCCTTGCCCTAGGGACTCTATCTCCTTAGCCTTTCCCCACGTGTGCCCACCCCACCTTGGCTGCACCCACCATCTGCCTGGTCTGCTGGAGCTGGGTGTTGAAACCCTGCAGCTGCCTGGCCACCTGGCCCGCCGTCCGGAAGGCCCCCCCAGCTCTGGGGAGGGCCCCTCTGCAGTGAGAGCCACATGCCGTGCCGTTGTCTCGGGGACACAGCTCTCCGGGGCATGCTCCTGGGGTACAGGCCGTCTGCCTGGTGCCCCCACAGAGCTGTGGAGAGAAGGAGACGTCAAAGAGGGTACCCAAGGCTCTTCAGCAACCGCTCCTGTCCCACACCCAAGGAACAAACTGCCAGACATCTCCATGGCAACCAGGCACCAGAAACTTGTTTCCTTGGCAACCGCGGAGCACAGCGTGAGGGGCCAAAGATCAGGGTGGGTCGGGAGAGTAGGGCAGGGGCACACTGCCCTTGTAGGAAATGTATGGCAGCAGCTGGGGCATGACTGGCTGGAGCAGAGGGATCTGGGAAGTGGGGCTCCATTGCCACAAGTCACCTTGTTGATGGTGGGCGTCAGATCAGGCAAGGAAGCCATCCTCCGGCTCAAGGCGGTGAGCTGGGGGTCTCTGGCTCCCGCTCCTCCTCCCACCTGCCGCTCCAGCCTCTCCGCCTCTCTCCGGATGTCCTGGAGCTGGTGGAGCAGGTGGGAGCCCTCAGAGACCCGCTGCGCGGCCTGGGAGGAGCGCTGGTAGGCAGCGGTCAGCACCCGGAAGGCCCCTGTGGGAAGGCCAGGGGAGAACTGAGGAGCCGCTGGCTCGTCCTGGAGGCCTAGACGCAGAGGGCGATCCAGAGCAGAGCCCGGGGTGGTGTGGTGTGGCGGCGGCGCCCTCCTCACCTGAAGGATCTGCACTGCTTATCCTTTCAAACTGTTCCTTCTTGCTCTGATACATAATGAGGAGGCGATTGAGGCTTCTGTCCACATTCTCCAGGTCTCCCAAGAGGGTCAAGATCTCATCCGGTAAGGCCAGATCAGGCTTCAGGCCCTGGAGAGTCCGCCTGGGACGGGAGAAGAGCTTTCGCTAAGATATGGGAGAGGGGCTACTTCCCCAGAGCCAGGCCAGCCCCTCAGAGAAACCTCTCTGAGTCAGGAAAAAGGCAACAGAATGCAGACCCTACAGGCTGAGGATTCTGCAGGAGAGAAGCACAACCCCTCAACCCCCCATCCCGCAGCAGCAGATCACAAGAACCTCTCCTTCCTTGACTCGTGTGCCTTTACATTCTCCAGCCTGCTCCACCTCCCACAGCTGGCTTCCCCCCTGAGAAGCATCACCTCAACCTGTTCCTCCCCAGCTCGGCCACCTGCGTTACCTGCTTGCGGGGCTCCCAAGTCTCTCCTCTGCAGTCCACCCTCCCCACGAGCAGCCATAGTTGCGACCCACTGGTCATCTCCACCGAAAAGGGGTCAGGATCCACCAGCCCTGGCCCACAACCATTGAGCTTTCAGAGATTCCTCTCTCCCAAACCCCTTTGCTGGTCTACCAACCACTAACTCCCACAAGCTTTGCATTCTTTCCCTACAGGCTTTGCTCTGGCATAGAACATCTTTCCACGGAACACCCTTCCATGCCTGCCTTTCTAGTCTACCAAATATGTATGGACTCACTACTCAATTTTGATACTTAGGTCAACTGCACTCCTGGATGGCTCTGGGCACTGAGAAAGTCAACTAGTGCTCGGGGAATGCAAACTAATTATAGAAACTTCCAGAACCAAACCTTATAAGAAGGCACCCCTGCTGGTAGGAAGGAGGTGTGGGTGGGACTGCTCCCATTCCAAAGGCAAATACAAGTTATTTTTAGAGCCCCTGCCTCTCCAATGCCCTGCACCAGGGTGACTAATCCAGAGCTGACTCTCTCACAGGCAGCACCGGGCACTTGAAAGAACACTGGGGCTCCTGCCTGCACTCTCAGCTCTGCCCCTCAGTGGCTGCATGACTCTGTCACATCACCTATCTGTGCCTGTCTCCCCATCCACAAAATGCAAGTAATAACACTCACCACACCAGCCTCATAGGACTGTTGGGATAGTTCAAAGAAAGAGCATATGTGGAAATGCGCTGTCAGTTGTACAGGACTGTACCAGTGGAAAGAAGGACCAGTGTGGGCCACTTAGGTGAACCCATGTGATGTAATTTAAAGTGCTTGGCAGGGGAAGGGAAATCACCTGATGGAGAAGATGGCATTGGCCACCTGGGACACCTCCCGCTCGGTGACTGAGGCACTGCCGAGAATTGAGTGGATCTGTTCCATCTTCTTCTTTGCATCCATGATCCGAGCAGTCATGCCAGGATCCTCCAGACGCAGCCCGGGCCGCAGGCTGGCAGTGGTATTGCGCAGGCCGCCGAGGCGCACGGCCTGCCCCCGGAGGTCAGCCTCATAGCTCTGGAAGCAAGGGTGGCAGGCCACACACACAGGGAAGCGGTCACAGTAACCTCGTTGGCATTGGTCACAGCGGGGTCCGGTCAAACCGGGACGGCAGAGGCAGCGGCCTGTGGCCTTGTCACAGCCTGGGCCCTCTGTTCCCCGGAAGTCACAGTCACAGGCTAAGGTGGGGGAAAAAATGACGGTCCGGGTTGGGTGTCAAGAAAATAAAGGCACCTTGTGGGGAGAGCCTGAAGCAGAGGCCTAGCTTCAGGCTCAGTCTATGTGGCTTAGAATAATAGACCGTCAAGACCAGAATAAAGTCAGGGCAATGCCAGCCAAGAAAGCAAGCCCTCACTTACAACTACTATGCGCCCGGCACCGCTCTAAGTCAGACACTCACTGACTCACCCTTGAACTCGCTTTAACTTCGCAGCCACTCTGTGACAGAGTTAACCTCCCTTATTTTCCCGCTTGTATAGATGAAGCAACAGGCACAGAGCTATTAAGTGCACTGTGCTGTCAGGAAACTGAGGTCTTGGCAGAAACCACCCGCTCCAAGCGGCTCCGTAGGACAGAGGCCACGCTGAGAGCAGAGCTGGGTCTGCAGGCTCTAAGTTCCACGCTCGCTCGTGTGGCTGCTTGTCAACTGACTCGGGGGGAGGGGGGGGAATTTATACCTTTCCCTCAGGACTCACTTTCTCCATTAAGGAGGGAACTCCTCCCCTCCCTGCCCCTGCCCTGGAGAGGACTTCTGGGAAATGCTGTCTCGGGCAAGTGGGGAGAAAAGCAGCCCTCCTGTCATGGGGACAGGGGGGTGGCCTGACGCCACCAGGCTCTGGGGTTGGGAGGCTAAGCCGGCTGGCTGGCTGGAGCAGCTGTGGGGAACTTGTGCTCTCACGGAGCTGCCGGAACCTACACCACCTGTCCCAGGACCGGATATCTTCCCATACCACAGACCCACCCGGCCGCCCCCACCAGGAGCCCACCCCACCCCGCCCAGACCCCGCCCCCAAGAGCCCCGCCCTCCCCGTTGCCTCAGCACCACCCCAGTCAGGAAGCACCCACCTCGGCATCCCGTGCCTGTGTCTCCGTAGGTCCGGTCGGGACACTGGCGGAGGGCTGCAGCGCCGCAGGTCAGGCCGCCAAACCCTTCTCGACAGGGGCACTGGCCTGTGAACTGTGAGGGAGAGCACCGTGAGGGAGCCTCCCAGGCAGGCCTGGCCTTGCCCTGGTATTGGCGACTGTGTCTCAGATCCCGGGTCAGCACACTGATCGAGTGTGCCCCCAAAACAATGGCTCCCATTCAAAGACAAGCTCTGAAGGCAAAACCCCGAATGGCCCTGCAGGTACGACGAATGGGGCGTTGCAGAAGGCTCAGAGCCACAGAGGGAGGGAGATCAGACAAGTGCGACTTCGGAAAGACCCAGAAGGGCAGTGCTGGGGGGGGACAGAGGCTGGTGGGCAGGGCCCCTTTCCTCCTTGTACCTGGTTGCACTGGGGGCTGAGGGAGTTGTGAGGGTCACAGGCACATGGCTCACAGCCCCGGCCGCTGGCCAGCTTCCAGTGGTAGGGAGCGCACTGGTCACATTTGGGGCCCACCACGTGCGGCAGACACAGGCAGCGCCCACTCTCCTCATCACACGGCATGTCCCGACGAGACCCCAGGATGTTGCAGTCACAGCCTGCAGGAGGGAGGGTACTGAGCTCACAAGGCAACCGAAACGCGCCCCTAGGGGACACCCATCAGGAAGAGGACCCAGCCCGGGGAAAGAACCAGGCACGGTCATTCTTTCCAGATAACCTGCCTGACTCACGAGGTCACTGCGCTATCCTCCCTGGCACCTGGCAGCTAGGCCACCCACCCTCCAACCCCCTCCCACTGGCCGACTCAGTCCCACCTTCTAACCCCGGGCCTGTGCTGCCACCTGCTGGAGGCCCGTGGCACAGCATCTGGCTCACACCGCGGTGAGGCCCGTCAGCACTGTGGTGGCAGGTGCAATCTTCCCGGGGAAATCCCTGACTGGGTCCCCCTACTCACGGTGGCAGCCCTGCGGGTTGGCATAGGTGAGTCCTGTGAATCCCGGCTTGCACAGGTCACAGCGCTCCCCCTGCACGTGCTCCTTGCACACGCACTGCCCAGTCACTGGGTCGCAGGGAACCCCAGGCACTGCCCCATCAGGATCACACTCGCAGGCTGACACACAGAGCAGCCACCACAAGAAGAAGAAAGAAAAAGGCAGAACGTTAAGAGCAGGCTGTAGAAGCTAGACTGCCTGGTTCACATCTTTATCCCACCACGTACTGGCTTACAACCTTACAACCTTAGTCAAGTAACTTGAGCCCTCTGTGCCTCAGTTTCCTCATCTGTAAAATAAGCATCATTATACAACTCTCACAGGTTTCCTGTGAGAAACAAATGAGTGAATGAGACGCAGGTGGAACAGCGCTTGGCGCATGTTAAGTACTATAGAAGTTTCTGTTGTCATTATTTACCGAATGACTGCTCTATGCTAAGTGCTGACTGTGTACCCATGCATGTTGCCCTATGGAGTCCTCAGGATAACCCTGAGAGGTAGGAGCACACTGAAGGTCACACAGCAAGTCACTGTGGGAAACAGAAGTCAACTCTTTCCATAAACAAATAATATCAACAGGAAGTAAGCCAGCTTCTCCAACTCCCACACCTAGACCTCTGGCAAGCTTTTCAGAATGCAGATTCTTCCTGCCTCTGAAAAGTCTATCATGATTAACCCTGCCTGATTCAGATTGCTTCAGTCCATTTTGCTCTCTCATGTACAAACTCACTGGCCCCAGAGGACATGCCAAGTCACTCCCGGGTGTTCGGTGCATATGTTCGTTCACTAAACATCTCCTGAGCCATGTGCCTGCCATTGCACGTATGAGACATGATCTCTGCTGTGGAATAGTTCTCAATATTGGGGGAAATAGAAAACTACAGAGCAGGCCACAATATAACATGGTAAAGACAATAACATATATATATGGACCAAGTACTTAGTCTGCCTTTTCCAGTGACTGAAACAGTGTGTATGTTTCTTGACAGCAGGAATTATGTCTTATATTTACTTTTGTCCCTCCTGTGTCTAGAATAAGGGCTACACAGGGGCATGTGGGTGGCTCAGTTGGTTAAACATCTGCCTTTGGCTCAGGTCATGATCTCAGAGTTCGTGGGTTTGAGCCCCAAGTCAGTCTCTGTGCTGACAGCTCAGACACTGGAACCTGCTTCAGATTCTGTCTCCCTCTCTCTCTCTGCCCCTGCCCTGCTCACACTCTGTCCCTCTCTCTCTCAAAAATAAATGAACATCAAAAATTATTTTACTTAAAAAAAGCACACAAAACAAGTGCTACATAATGATTAACTGACTGACTGATTGATGATCCAGAGAAGTGAAGTGGTTTACTTAGAAATGCCCAGCTAAGTTAATATAATTGTGGGGCACCTGGGTGGCTCAGTCGGTTAAGTGTCCAACTTGGGCTCAGGTCACTATCTCATGGTTCGTGGGTTCCAGCCCCGTTGGTCTCTGTGCTGACAGCTCAGAGCCTGGAGCCTGCTTCAGATTCTGTGTCTCCCTCTTTCTCTGACCCTCCCCTGCTCACTCTCTCTCTCTCTCTCTCTCTCTCAGAAATAAGTAAAACATTAAAAATTAAAAAAAAAAAAAAACAATAGCCCACAAGCCCTGGCAAACAACCAAGTCTTCGTGCTTCCTGAGGGCTCTGTGTCCCCAGGGCCACATGCTCTGTCCTGCCCAGAGAGGATGGGGAGTAATGGGCGGATGATACCCTGGGTCCCCAGAGCCCCTACTTACGGATACAGGTCTCTTGAATAGGGGCGCCAGGACGCCGGTTGCGGAAATAGTGCAGCTGACACCGCTCACAGTTTTTGCCCTCGGTGTGGTCCCGGCAGTCGTCACATACACCTCCGTGTGCCCCCTGGCTAGCGGCAAACACAGCTGGGTCGAAGTGACAGGTTTCAGAGTGCCCATTGCAGTCGCACGCTGAAAAAGGACATTCCCAGGGCTGACTGTGGACCAGAACCACCGCCATCCACAAAGTGCATTCCACGCTATCGCACTAGCATCTCTTGCAACTCTGCAGCATGTTCAGGTCTAGGAAACGAGGAAACTGAGGCCCGGGGAGGCTTGTGTGACTTATTTAAGGTTATATGGCCAGTAAGAAGGCAGAATAGTGTAAGAACGCAGGCCTCCTAACTCTCAATGTGGAGACCCACCCAAAAATCATGTCTGTGTTGGGCCAAAGAGAGAGCCCATTGAATAGTTCACCCCAACCCTCCCCGACTGCCACCATGGATCTCCTCCTGGGTCACTGCCTCTCTCTGGGCTGGGGACCCTTGTCTCCCTCCCTTGTGCAGAGAAAGGCCCTGACTGTAGGGGGTCCTGTGAAGCAGGGAACCAGATTAAGTCCTACACAGGACAAGACCAGTGGAGGGGACAGAAGATAGAGGACCTGAGGTTACCAGGAAGCCATATGGCATGAGAAGGAAGGACCAGCCTTGGTCCCTTCAGGCCTGGCTGAGGAGAAAGCCTGGGTAGGCAGAGGGCAGTTGCAACCTAAACTCTCTCCATCTCCACAGAGCAGGGAGAGCTTACACTGCAGGGGTGCGATTAAGATTAGATTTAAATAATATCCCAGGTGAGACCATTGAGGCCCAGAGGGGCCAGCACCCCACCCAGTCACCACAGGGGAGGAGATGAGTTTGGGACCATACGCTGGCATTCATGGGGGCCCTGGTCATCTGCAGGTCTCCAGGGCCGATTGTTGTAGAAGGGCGCACAGCGTTCACAGTTGGGGCCGGCGGTGTTGTGTTGGCAGACGCAGATATCGTGGACCTGGAAAAGGAGCCACCAGCCATCAGGAATAATCATCAGAGGAATGTGCCAGTGATGGACCTGCCCTCTCCCCTCTAATCCTCCTACCCACAACTCAGGGTCCAATTCAGACCCCACCTCTTCCAGGCTTCACTTAACTCCAGGGACCCTTTCAGCTGCCTGCTTGTGTGTGTGCGTGCTCACACACAGGCTCAGATACGTGTACCTGCCCTCCTGTTCTAACTAGGTTTTTAAAAAGCTTATTCTTTGCCCTTGGACATCTCCATGATGCCCCGTCCAAGTCAGCACCTGGGAGGTGCCCAGACACCCTTACTGATAAACTAAGTTTCTAGAAGCTTGTGGGCCCTCTGGAGATTTATATTGCAGCAATCTTTGACTACGGCTGTTTGGCTAATGGGACTGCTGTGATGAATTGTTACCAGACTTATTAAGATATAAAAATAGAATAGCAATTGTGTGCTCATTGTCTTCCAAATGGAGCCCCACACCCTCAGCCTGGTGTTAAAGACTCGTATCATGTTTGCCTCATCTTCATTTCCCACTCGGACAGCACGGCCAAGCGGCACCTCCAGCCGCATCCTGTATAAGCCCTGCTTTCCCCCACCTCTCAACTGTTACTGAGGATTTTCTTCCTGCTTGGAATTCCCTTCTTTCTCTAGTTACCAGTACAACCCGGCCCACTAGAATGGCGCCTTCTTCACCAGGCCTCCCTGGTTCCACTAATTCTGTGGATCTCAGCCCTGGGCGCAACTCCAGAATCATGTGGGGAGCTTTTTTACAACTACCACTGCCATGTCCAACTCGATCCAAATCTTCGGGACAAGGCCCAAGCATGGGTGCTTTTCAAAGTGGTGATTCCACTGTGCAGCCAGATTTGGGAGCCCCTGGTGTGCCCCGCCCCTCCCCTACATCCCACAGCACACTGTACTGGTCATCCATCAGCAATCAGGTTCTGCCTCGGTTCTACTCATTTGTCTCCAGGCCCTAATAGATGACACATTCCCAGAGCTGGTCTTCCTTTGGCCGACGCTGCAGCCCCGGGTAGGGGCTGGCCCAGAAGTGGGAAGGATGTGGCTGACCAGAGTTCACTTCACCTGTATTTCCCTCTAGGCCCTTTTACATGATTTCCTCATGCCTCTCCATCACTAGGGTGAATGAGCTCCCATGTGTTAATACAAGAACTGAAGCTCCAAAGAACAGAAATGACAGCTTCTTCTGCTTCTGGGGCAAAGTTTTCTCTCCTCTGCTGACATTTCCTGTGTTTGGTTTCACAGAAAACCCCCCAGGGTTGCTGGTGAAGCTGGAGCTTCCCTCTCCCATCCCTGATGCATCTGACTCAGTAGTCAGATGATCTGGGGTACACTCAGCATCCACCTGATCTGTTCTCTCTCACTTTGCCCCATGTTCACCACTAGATGGGACTCTAGAGTCCCCAAGCCAGTGGCTCTCCACCCTGGCGGTGCTGAGAACCACCTGGGAGCTTTAAAAACCAATAATAAACTTGGAGTATTTGAGGATGGACATCTGGACACATTCTTTTTTTTTTTTTTTTTAGCTCCCCAGGAAATTATAATATGTAGCCAGCATTAAGTAGCATTTCCATAAGCGCCAGGCAAGACCCACAGATTTGCTTATGTGTAACTGAAAATCAAACCATTACAAACCATTACTAAAAAACCATAAGGCAGGCGTAAAGAAGTGCTACAAAATTCTGATCTTTGAAATAATAATTAGACTATTTTTTAACTGTTGCTAAAATGTTAAATACCCCAGATCTTAAATTTAGTGCCCTCGTTGTTTCATAAGAACCCCAAGAACATCCTTAGTCTGCTTTGGTCTTTCTCTCTCCCCTCAGCCCTTCCTACCCAGGGCTGTCACCTGCACAGTGGTGGAAGGTCCAGCAGAGGCTCCAGGCTTAGGGGCACAGTGGTCAGCGTGGCCATGACAGAAGCAGCTCCCTTGTAGACGCAGCTGGGACACTGCGTAGTAGGCACTGGGGGCGTGATAGCCTCTCTGGGACACGGGGGCCAGCCTGGTGAAGTTGATTCTCAAGTTTGTGATTTCTCCCAGCTCTGAGAGGGGGCAAACAGCAAGGAGGGATGGGGTTGGGGAAGGGAAAAGGAAGAAAGGAGGTTAGAGGCAAATAGAGTCTCCGAGGGCAGGACGGATACGGAAAGGAATTCTGATCTCACCATCTAGTCTTCCCAGCCTCCATAAGGTTGGTTATATCAGGGGCCATCCTCCTCAGCCCTCAACCCAGCAGGAAAGACCCCTGAATTCAACCCAGGCCTCCTGAGTCTACCATACAGACTGATGGAATAAGCAGGGTGAGTATTAAATCCAACCATATTGACAGAAATAGGAAGGACCAGGCAATATCTATGCCCCAAGTTCCAACCAACCAACCATGGCAAGTCCCAAGATCCAAGTTTTGTTCCCCACCCACAGTTCTGCCACAAACAAGGGAAGTTACCACACTGACCTTGAATTTTTTTACTTTGAGTTGCTGGAATCCCAGATGCTAAATCCCTAATGTTAAGTTGAACCTACAGAGACAAGGAAAGGGAAGGCCTGCAGAAGAGGTAAATGGGATGCCCAGCACCCCTTTCCACCAATGCTCCATCCCTGTCAGACTGCTCTGAGGCCCTTCTCACCTTGAACCTGAGTAGACCATGGATGTGAGGCCTGCCAACAGCACTGAGGGAGTGAGGTGATCACTGGGCCCTGTGTGTGTGTGTGTGTGTGTGTGTGTGTGTGTGCGCGCGCGCGTTTGTGTGTGTGTAGACAACCGAGCTTCTCCATTTAAAAATACAGATATCCCAAGAATTTCCTGATTTCCTTGGGTCAAAAATAATGGTAAGATATACAATGTACACATGAGGGTTTAGGTAGTGCTAATTTTCCAAACACCTAGAATGAACAAGAAGGTCCAGGGCCCAAAGACTCATGGATGTGGTGACTACCCTCCAGACAATCCCATTTTCAACTATGCTTTTCCTTTGTAATAAAACCATTCAGGGGCACCTGGGTGTCTCAGGCAGTTGAGCGTCAGACTCAATTTCAGCTCAGGTTATGATGTTGAGCTTCCTGAGATCCAGCCCTGGGTGAGGCTCCACGCTGATCATTGAGCCTGCTTAAGGTTCTCTCCCTCCCTCTGCCCCTTCCACACGTGTGTGTGTGTGTGTGTGTGTGTGTGTGTGTGTGTGTGTGTCTAAAAAAAAAAACACGAAAAAAACAAAAACAAAAAATCCCATTCATTGTATGGTACTTCATCTGCATATTCCAGAGTTTTCATGTCAACCTTCCACGGATCAGGAAAAAGTCCTGTGTTCAGATCTGGAGTCTAGGGAGTGTGGTTAACATGCATGCAGGTTCCGCTGTGACCCAGGAGGACTTGCTCTGGGGAAGGAAAGAGGCATCACCTACAGGGAGGGCAGCGCTCTGAGCACTGGGTGCCCTGGAAAACAGCTCTGAAGGCTGCGGCAGCCTGAACCAGAGAAGGAAGGATGGAGAACACAGACGCCCTCCAGCGGCAGCTGCTGGGTGGTGAGGGGAAAGGCAGTCAGAAAAGAAATGCAAGAATCTGACCCCAAATGAGAGGCATAGAGTTGGGGAGAAAGTTCTGAGCTGTTTCTAGAAGCAGTTTCTCCGTTCTAACTCAGGGTTTAAGTTCCAGTGACCCAGAGCTACGGCTTTTACCTGAATTTTCCCAAGGGTCAGATGGAGGGATTAATCTGAGAAGGCTCGTTCTGGTGTTAAACCTTACCAAGGTGAAATCAGAGATCAAATTAAATGTGTGTACTTTGCACGCTTGAATCTAACAACCATTTCAAAGTCCTTGCACTGAAGCAGAGCACATTTTACCCTCTCCGCCGTGGGGATGTGCCAACGAGCTGGGAGCAGTGGCTACGGAAGAGGGCAAGAGTGCAGGGTTGGACTATGCAGGGCCCTCGATGTGGTTTTGAAATACTCCTCCTGAGTAGCAAAGGGGACAAACAGCAGATATTCTGACAGTGGCCAGAGAGGTCATTATTGGAGGGAGCAGAAAAGACAGCAAGGTGCACTGACCTCTTCTCCAGGGGCTGGGTGACCGTGTGAGCAAATGTGATGTCAGGGACCTCCCCTTCCCCAACAACCTGTGCCTATTTTTCCGAGTCCCCTCTACCTACCTTCCCCCCATCCAGGTGCCCGTTAGGCCTCTGGGGCAGGGACTGACACCGAACATCCTGCCAGCTCTGAGGCTGGCCCTGGTGGACCCGGGGGAAGACGGAGGCACAGTCGGCAGCCAGGTACTGATACACCTGCCAGGTTTTACCAAAGTCCGCGGAGCGCTCAATCAGCATCCCAGCCGGCAAGGGCCCCTGCAGAGACACAGTCACGGTGGGGGCCTGAGTGAAGAGACAGGACCACTGGAGAGACACCATCGCCGAAAACGGCTCCTAAAGATGCTCTGGCGGTCCCTGAGAATCACAGCGAGGGAGGGAGAACAGGGCGAGAAGGAGCAAGTGGGCTTCAGGCATCCAGGTCCAATGGCAGACATCCTGGCCAACACTGGAAAGTCCCATCGGATTTTCTCCAGGGGAACCATGGAAAGCGGGAGAAAGGTGACCCATGATCCCTAGCTCAGCCCACCATGCAGGTGGTGGGGCCAGAAAATCCTCCCACTGTGCTTCCCACAGCCAGCTTTCTGGGCCCTCCAAACCTCTCTCCCCACGTCACTGGAGACGTCTTCCTGATGACTCCCTGACCCTGTCACTCCTGCTCGAGGCCCCTCAATGGATGTGCAAGAGCTAGAGAGAAATGCGAGTTTCTCGGTATAACACATTGTGACCTTCCTCCCCATTTCTCGTGACTTTCAATGCTGCCTTCATGCTGACGGCTCCCAGCCTGGACCATTTCCTCCAAACGGACCCACATCAGGCCCTGTCTCCAGCTTCGGCACACAGCCCTCTGATGTCTCAAGTCAGTGCCACCTGATTTCCCTGTTCACTTTCACCTCCACTCCCCCCCGCCATACAGACAGAATGTCCTTTTTAAAGCATAAAATGGACTGTGTCACTCCTCTGCTAAAAAGCCTAGAATAGCTTCCCACTATTCTTTTTTTCCAGCTTACTGAGATCTTATTGACACATAATATATGTAAGTTTAAGATGTCCAATGGGGTGGTTTTTGACAAATGTACAAACTGCAAAATGATGACTGCAATAATTAATGCGTCCATCCCCTCACATAATTACCATTTTGTGTGTGTGGTGATAACAGTAAAGCTTTATACTCTTAACCACTTTCAGGTATACAATAGTGTTGTTAAGTACAGTCACCATGCTGTATATTAGTTTTCCAGAACTTACTCATCTTGTAGTTGGAAGTTTGTAACCTTTGACCAACCCCTCCCCATTTCCCCCACCCCCGGGCCCCTTTAGATTCCACATGTCAGTGAAAACACACAGTGTTTGTCTCTTTGTCTGACTTATTTCACTTAGCAGAATGCCCTCAAAGTCCACCTATGTTATCACAAAAGGCAAGATTTCCTTCTGTTTTTATAGCTGAATATTCCCTTGTGTATAGATATATAGCTAGAGATTACATTTTCCTTGTCCATTCATCTACTGATGGACACTTGGCTTATTTCCATGTCTCGGCTATTGTAAATAATGCTACAGTGAACATACGGATACAGATATCTCCTCAAGAGAGTGGCTTCATTTCCTTCCGATATAGACCCAGGTGGAATTCCTGGATCATATGGTAGTTCTATTTTGAGTCTTTAGAGGACCCTCCATATTATTTTCATTAGCGGCTGCTCTAATTCGCATTCCCACCAATGGTGCATAAGGGTTCCTTTTTCTCCACATCTTCGCCAACATGTACATCTTGTCTTTTTGATACTAGCCGTTCTAACAAGCATGAGGTGATATATCAGTGTGGTTTTGATTTGCATTTTTCTGAAGATTAATGATGTCGAGCATCCTTTCATTTGCCTGCTGGCCATCTGTATGTCTTCTTGGGAGAAATGTCTACTCAAGTCCTTTGTCTACTCTTCCTGAATAATTCCAAACCCCTGACCAAGGGTGAAGAGGTCCTGTCTCCTCACCTCATCTCATGTCCTGTGCACCTCCATCTCTTCAAGCCGTGGGTCATACCACATTCATTTCCTCCTCAGAGGCCTTTGTTCAGGTTGTTTCTTCTGCCTGGAATGTTTTTTCCCTGGTGGGTTCCTTCTCACTTTTTGTTCTCAGCGTAAATGTCACTTCCCCACAAGATTTTTTATACCTATCTAGCATGCATTCTTCTGCCCACACTCTGCCCACTCTACCTCATTCCAGCATTTTCTTTGTTTCCTTCATAAATATCACCACAATTTCCAATAATTTATTTGTTAGCTTCCTGCATTTTCTTCCACTCCAGGGGCCCAGGTTTCTCAGCCTTGACACTGTTCATATTTGGAGTGTGATAAATCCTTGCGTGGGCTATCCTGACCACTGTTGGATGGTTAGTAGCATCCCTGACCTCTACTCACAAGATGTCAATTGATGTGTAAGTCACACCCATAGCTGTAACAACAATAAACATCTCCAGAAATTGCCAAATACCCCCCAGTTGAGAACCACTACAATAAACCATAGGCCTCACTGTCTGTCTCATGCACAGTTGTACCCTCAACATCTAGCACACAGGAGGCATTTAGTCATTTGTTGAATGAATGGATGAATCTTTAGTCTACTTACCCCCTCCCCATTTATGTCTGTAAACTTATCTCTCACCAGCTTGTAGCCTTCCACATCCTTCCTTCTTATCACCTTATACATATTTTCTCCTCTAGACTCTATGTGCATTCCCTTCCCCCTTCCCCAATTACATACCTTCTTGCCTCTTGCCTCCAGGTCTTTGCACTTTATGGTTTTCTTTTCCCAGAAGGAACTATGTCCTTTACCTGGTTATCAGTGGCTTACAAAGGTTCATCTTTCCTGGGTACATTCTGTGACTCACCCCTCCAAAGACAGACCAAATCGGATGCCTCACTCTGTGCTCCCCAGCACCTCTTCCTAATCACAGTACATATCATGTCTTCTCATTGTTGGTCTTTTGTCTCCCCAACATACACTAAAGCAATGTAACAACCATGATTTAGCTTTATTCATCTTTTTATCCCTAACATCTGGCAGCAGACCTAACGTATAACCAACCAGTGTTCAATATGTGTGTAGCAAGAATGGACAAATGAATGAGTAACCAATGGAAAAGCAATGTGACTAACTATATCCATCCAAATGAATGTTGCCCTTCAACGCTGTCACCTTTAGAAACTGGGCATTTATTCAAGTGACACTGCCATTTCTCAAAATACTTTTGACCTTTTCTTGAGGAGAGGATCTCAGAATTAACCTTCTGAGTCAAGTTAGAAATTAGATCCTATTGCTTCTTATTCGCAGCTCATTTTAACTTCTGAAAATGATTTCCACCCTTCCTGATCTAATCTTATTAACCAAGCCTGATCTTTAAATTTTTGACTATTTCTATAGAAAGAATAAAACTGAATCTTCACTGGGAAAAAAAAATGACCTGTGACAAATGAACAAAAATGTTCCCTCCAAAAGGAGTATCTCAGGATGCTAGTCTACAAGCAGAATCCAAAGTATTCTGGGAAGTAATAGTGAATGGGTAGATTGTCCACCAAGAGGCCTGTTTCAAGAGCACATGCTTCATGAGGATGGGCCACTTATTGGCTATTTGTTAAACTCAATCTCATCAGCAAAATTATTAAACACACCAAGAATTCACAACTATATAATAGTTGACCAGGCCAAACGGAATTGGGACTTGGCAGAGCCAAATTAATTAGATGGGATGAGGATGAGGGATGCAGAAAAGGAAGTGGATATATAACCACTGCAGGGCCAGGACAGGAGGGCCTGGAGGTGCCACTGTGCTCCCAGGAGTGGACTTCTGCTGTCACCATGGTACAGACTCAGGGTAAGTGTCACCTCAGCCTATGGAAGTGGAGCCTACCCACCAGATGATGCCATCACCCTAAGCCAAGGGAGACAAGGACACTGTGATTCCCATATGCCCAAGCCCACAAGGCCCATGGCCCCCCTCTCCCATCCACCGCCATGCTTAGGAAGCACACCTTAAAATCCATCATGATGTCTTGAAGCTGGAACCTCCTGTCCAGGTCTAACTGCAGAGAGACAGGGTTCACGTCTGGAAGGACAAAAAGTAGAAAGTTTAGACCAGAGAGATTCTATCTTCTCAGCCCTGAAGAAGGCTCTGGACTCTACTAGCTCTAGGAAGTCAGAAACCTCAATCCTTCAATTCTCCTCTTGGAGAGGAATGGTACCAGCTTACTTTAACTTATATTTTCTATTCAAGATCCTATCTATCCTTGGCCAAATTTCCTTCCCATCATCTCTTGATGACCCTAATACACTAAAGGATTTCACCTTGTCTGTTCTATAAGCCCCATTCCTTCCATGAGCTCATTGTAACTAAGTGGGGTGAAATAAAGGCATTTCTCTCTCACTCTTCTTATCCATTTCTTGACTTCCAGTAAATTCTTCTAGCTACAGCATTCAAAAGATCTCAAATACAGAGGGAGTGGGTGCTGCCTGTCCACCACACATGTCCCACTTCCATAAGAAATGCCTGGGACACCCCCAAGGGTTCCCAGACACCCTCCAGCCACCCCCATGCTGTGGGAGCCTCCACCAGTTTAGGCCCCTATAGGTGGCTAGTGCTTACCATTCTGGGACTGCCACCAGCGCATGGGGCCTGAGGATGAAACCACATTCTCCACTCGGTGACCATTGTAATTGTGAGGCAACCTGGAGTCACATTTGCAGCATTTCATCCGCCACTGAGGGACAGGGAGACAACAGAGCCTTGTGGGTGGGGTCCAGGGAAGACTCTTCCCTACATCCTGAGAGCCTAGAACATTTCCTCTGTGAAACCCCACCTCCAGGGATTCACTGATTTCATTTATACCTTTGGAAGGATTAGCCTCTTAAAACAAGGCTATTGGTCATCTTTGAACTTAATTCTTTCATCTCCCTTCTAACACATAGAGAAGTGAATACTAAATAGGCATTTCTGCCAGGAAAGAGATGCGAGGTGGCAGCGAACTCTGGTACAGAACATTGCCTCAAAGAAAAATTTGAAAAGAGTACCAGGAGCGAAAGAAGAAAAGATGAGAGACTCATTTTAATTTAGCATCTTCTGTGTGCTAGGTACAGGCTAGAGAGTTTTAGATCTCATTTGACCTAATCCTGGAAGACTAGAGAAAACTGGGTTTCTAAGCATCAGGGAGAGGGGACACAGCAAAAAAGGACAAGGGAATTTGGAGTTTCAGCCCTAGCTCTGTTACCCCATTTTCTAGGCTCAGTTTTCTCCTCTGCAGATTGAGTGGAGGTTGGAATAGAGTCATTCAATCATTCAGACAATACTTGTTGAGTGTGTACTATGTGCTAGACCCTGCTCTGGGCCCTGTTTAGCGAACAAAATGAAGACTCTGCCCTCAGAGAGCCAACATTCTAATAACATTTGGATGATCTCAAAGGCCTTCCAGCACTGACATCTGAGACTTGAGGACCCTTCACAGATTTGGCATTCCCTACCCATAGGAGAGAATCCTAGGGCACCCAACTCAATGGAGCTTTGTAGGTAGGGTCCCAAGGCCAGGAATGTTGGGGCCTTGGGGCTGAAGGCAAGAGTTCTCACATGAAGATCAAGGCAGCCAAAAAGGAAACAGCCTCACTGGGGAGCTTCCCCCAAAAATCACACCTTCTTTGGCCTGCCCATGCTCTGGAGTAACACAAGAGACAGAACTGAACCCCATGGGTTCCATAGCAGGCGGGGATCACCAAGCAAAAGAAGAGAGCCATAGAACATGGCCCTTGTTCTTTAAGTTTGTGTGTGTGTGTGTGTGCGCGCACACGTGTGTGCCTGTGTGCGTGCACACATACCCCCCCAGAGACAGCACAACCTTGTCCCAGCTCCCTGATGGAACACAAATCAACTTTTTTTTCTCTGAGTAACCATGGTACCAAATCTTGTGCTCAGAGTAGAGAACACTATTCAAAGGGCTCCATATTCATCCACAAGTAGAAGCAAGGCTTGGACAAGAGCCTCCTTCTGGGTGGGGACAACCGTATCTCCAAACACCCATGCCTCTGCTTTCCCCTAAGGCCTCCACTCACCAGAACCAGGGGAAAGCTCTGGCTTATCCAAGGTCTTCCCACTCCTGAACTTATGCCCTGCCCAGGGAAGGTGATAAGCCAATAAGGCTGATGTGATGTCTTAGAACGGGTAGTGTCTACTTGGACTGATTAACCTGACAGGTTAGTCCCAAAGGGATTGAGTTAGTATGCTGAGCCTGTGCCTGGGATTATGGGAACTCTTTGCCCAACACCCATATTCCCTCCCCATGGCTGACAAAGTTTGGGACAGTGCAGAAGGAGAAAGGGAGCCAGGAGTCCTGGCTCTTGAAAACTCTACTTCCCACCCCACTTTCCAACTCACACCTCCATATGAGAGAATCGTCACCCATCCTGATGCTCGGAGGTTTCCTCATCATGATCAAATGTGTTTTATTAAACTATAATTTTTTGGTATTTAATGTTTAAATAATGGCTGGCACCTGTGCCCTATATGGAACACTCAATGCCCCATCCATTCCTTGCCCAGCTACATTTTTCTTCAGGGTACATATCTCCACTTGAAATGTTGGGTTTTTATTGTCTATTTATTTGCTTATATTGTTTGTGTACCATCTGCCTCCTTCTGCAAAACATGTACACTCCCTGAGGGCTTCCTTTCCTGTATCCCCAGTGCTTAGAAAAGTGCCCAGCACATAGTAGGCCTTTAATACTTAATGAATAGCAAATATTCAATGACTGCTAACATTTTAATTATTACTAAACATTCCCTTCCTGCAGTCAGGGAGTTTAAAAGAAGGGTGGGGAAGAGAGGAGGTAATAGAACATCAATATTATGTGACAGAGAGCCCACCATGGGCTAGATACTGTACCCAGGCAATAAGGAGTATTATTCCCATTTTACATATGTGAAAGATGAGGCTCAAAAAGGCTACTGAGTTTTCTGCTTGACTGATGGCCAATGTGGGACCCAGCACCAATACCAGAGAGGGTCCCTTACCAACTCCCCCTCCTCTCCCTCTTTCCCTCTCTCCCCCTTTCTCTCTCCCTTCCTCCATCAATGTTACCGTCTCGCTTCTGCTAGGAAACCAGGTGGGTCCACAGACATCACGGAAGCATGGTAAAAGGTGACAATCTCTGTCTCACTCAAAGGGCTTGGCCTGACCCTGCAGCTGACCATGGGGGAGCGTAAGGTGGAGAAAGCGCTTTGGGAAGAAAGCTGGTTTCTCAGGCTGACCCAGCTCAGTTAACACAGAAACTGTAGATGTGTCAGTGGCTGAAATAAATACCTGAGCACTTAAAATAATCCTTTCTGGGCAAGAGAAGCCTCTTGCTGGAATCTGACTCTCCTCCAGAATCCTATTTTGGTCCCTGGCAGTGAGCATGCCCTTCTCCCCACTCTGCACAGCCTCTCAGGGGCAAACTTTTCCACTCCCCATCCTCCGTCTGCACTCAGCACATGTCCCGCAGAGACAAGGGCCAGCTGCCTTCCGCTGCCTGTCACCAGAGCTCTCTCCTCAGCTCTGCTGGGACCCGATCCCAGCCTGTTCCCTGGCCAAATGAGCACCAGAAACAAGGCTCTTTCTTTCCTCGGGCCCGGGGCACAGAGACTAGAACAGCTCAACCTGGAACTGCGGAAATGACCTTCATGGTCCCAAAGGATGAAATATTATGTAACTATTAAAAAGATTGGTCACAGGAAGTTTTCAATGACATGGGTAAAATGCTTGCCTTATAATGTTTTGTGAAGAAAGACAGTTGGGCATAAATGTGTATAGGTCATGATCAAATATATATGAAATATATAAGATATTTAAAGGAATATAATATAAATATAAATACATATAATATAAAAGGAACGAATATCTATATTTAAAGGAATAGAAAGTGTTTGGGAGGACATATACCAACAGATTAGGTTGAACCAGATGAAATGACTTCAGCCAATCTGACCTACAAAAATGGCAACCACATGCAGCTTAACCTAATAGATCTGCGTAATAGGATAACAGGGAACTCTTTTCCTTATATGTTATTCTTTAATAATTTTAAACTTTAGCACGTTGGATATTTATTCACTTGTATGCCCAGGAAAATAGACATTATTATAAAATTAAATAAATTATTAATTATTATAAAATCTCCAGGGTGTGCAGTATGGGCATTTTACTCTGCCTCCTGGCCCAGTCTTCAGAGTCAGCTGGGGGTAGCCGGTGCCCGCTCCACTTCCCTTCCACGTGTGCAGAAACTGATGGAAGATCAGATACCCTCGTGGACTTAAAACCTACGTGCTGCTTCTCATAGGAACATAGCTAAAGGAGGGATTTATTACAATCCTTAGAGACAGGCTAAGCCAACAGGCTTGGGCCAGGTATTTTAAGTAGCTCTGCTTGTCAACTAGCGAGCTGGATGGAGCTGGATGGAGACCTGAAATAGAGCAGCTTATGGCAGAAGCCCACGTGAAGACGAGCTGCTTTCTCTTTTCCTCTGTGCCTCAGTTTCCATTTCTATCTATTCTTGCATGCCTATACGAGTATGTGTATAAACATCTGTGTGTGTGATGATCAATGCGAGGTTCTTCCCTTCACGTGTGTTGGGCGCTTCCATCTCTCCCAGAGGTGGAAGCTCTCAGCTGCGGCAGCCTCCCTCCGGGGTCCACTAGCCAGCGTTCTCCTGGCTGCACTCTCTTAGAGACGCAACATTATTATCAGTTCAGCCTGTCAGGCTTCCAGCCAGTTTGGCTCCTACTTGCTCTCCATCTGGAAAGGTTGGGCCTCTTCCCTCATCCTAGAGCTTTCTAGAAGCTCAGCAGTCTGACGGGAAGACAAACCCTCCCAGAGAGCTAGGGGGAGGGCAAAGGAGAGAGCAAGAGCTAGCAGGAACCTGGATCACAGTGGAAATGGGTGGGAAAAGGAAGGTAAATGCACAGCGAAGCTCTGTGCCTTTGTAGAACACAGAGATAACTCTAGGGGGAAATAGGAAAACAGCCTCTGGTTTTCATGGCCCAGCTCCCTCCCATGGGCAGACCAGGGGCTGCCTGTGTCTATCTAAGGAGATATCATCAGGGTCATGGCTGCCAGCCAGGGCCTAAAGAAAGGAAGCTGAGACCAAAAAAAAAAAAAAAAAAATCCAGCTGCCTGAAAGAAAAGACCTTCTCTTCACTTCAGCTTCCTCATTGTTAATATGCAGGGGTGGAATGAGATAATGAAGTTCCTTCTTGCTCTAACATGCTATTAGAATTCTTCTCTACTCCAGCTTATCTGCTCAGAAGTTTAAAACACTCCAAGCAAGAATGCAAAGGAAGGAATAAGAAGAAGAAAAAAAAAAAGACACTGACCTGATGTCGTACTGGAGCACTACTCTTCTCAGCTAAGTGCGCAGAAGAAGAAGCCCTTAAGCCCCTTGGTCAGCAAGGCCTCCATTAGACCCCACTGGGATCCACAAGCCTCAGCCTTTCTATGTTAATGGATATTGCTGGTAAAGGTCAAAACTTGAATTCCCCTGTGGTGCTGAGTGGGAGGAAAGCTCCAGTTCTATAAGGCACTTTCAACTTCATCTTCTCTCATCATGAAATAACATCTTCACCAAAGCCTTAAGCATTGCCCTTATCACCATCCAAAGTAAGTTCAGTAGGCTGACTTTCTAGAGCTGATTAAAGATGATGTGCACCATACACCCAGAAATTACACTGCACCAGGCTCTCTCCTGAGCACTGTGCATACATTATCCCCTTTCATCCCTTCCAAAATCTCTGAGGTAGGCATTTTACATTAAATGATAGGTATACTCATTTGACAGATAGGGAAGCAAATCTTAGAGTTAGGAAATGTGTCCAAGTCCTAAAGCTGGGAAGAGATGAAGCAGGGATTTCTGTCCCAGAGTATCTGCCTTTAAACTTTCTATCTCTGTTCTGATTCAAGGGGCACAGTCATGACTTGGCAACCACTGCCTGGAACCAGAGTTGGTTGTCAGGATGCTCTCTCCCTTCTTCCCTGGGAAGGACAGCCTCAGCCCAGCCTAGATCTTTCCAGAAAAAGAGATATTTCCCTAGGCCTGCGTTCAGAGAATTCCTTTGACTGCCTGGACCTCTGCAGGCTCTGCCAATAACAATGGTTCCTATATCCCCCAAGGACAAAGAAACAAAGTAGGCCTGCAAAATGTGGCCCAGAGATTTCAACTGGAACCCCAAAAGCAATTTGGTGAGAGGCCAGGTCAGCAAAGTCTGAGGCCACCCTGGTTTGTCCAGGACTTCCCATCATATCTTTCCCTCCTCTTCTGTCTGTTTAGCCCACAAGATTTATTTCCCAGCCCATAACAACCTGGAACCCAGAATCTCACATTCTACCAACCCAAGTTTTTCTCCCTTCTGTTAGCATCACTGTCCCCTAGTGTCCCTATTCATTGCCTTCTAGCGCTCAAAACTTACCCATCCTGGGTTTTACATTCTTGGAACTCTTTTCAAGGGTTAGCCACAGCTAATTTTCTGATAGGCAAGGCCTTCCTGAGATACAAATGGTTGATGATATGGTGCCTTTCCCAAGAGTGTTTATATTTTAAACAAGGAATTCAACAATGCTTCAACCAAAAGAGTGATTCCCCAATGGCAGGAGCTTTGGAAGTTTCAGAATGTCTGAGAGCTTCTGGGAAACAGGAAGGCAGACATTTTGGTTAGAGACAGTCTCAAAGTCTTCTATGGGAAGAGGATAAGGATCTCAGAATATATATGAAGACATCCTCTACCTACACATTAGCTATGCCAAAGGTCAAGGAAACAGACAATTGTCAAAGAAAGGCAGTGTTTGTTGGGGTGTGTGCATGTGCGTGTGGGTGCACTTTCATGCATATGTGCAAGTGTGTGCCTGTATGTGTGTATGTGTTGGGGAGGAGGGGATGTGAACTGGCTACTGCTCTTCAGCTTGTTTCCAAGAGATAAAAATGACAGCTGTTTGGTTTACACAGCTAATTAACCTGAGGCATGAACTGTGTAAAACTGTTATTAAGGCAGCTGAGTAATTAAGTTTTCCCCAGAAAGAAAGGGAGTGGGAGATAAATAAAGCATTTAGGGGAGCAGACACAGCATTGGAGGAAACATTGTCAGAAGCAGAAATCAGGGCTGGGAAGCTTCCAGACAAAACCCACTGGTTTCTGGGGAGACTGCACCAGCTCAGAGATGACCACAGGGTATGACTCAGCCCCTGCAAGTACTTGCCTGAGAGAGACCATGATGAACCCCAAGGGTCACACACAGCCCAGCCATCTCTGAGAAGGCAGAGATGCTAAAGCTAAAAAACATAAAGGCCAATTAATCCAACTCCTTTATCTCATAAATGGAGGAATGGTGGTCTAGAGGGAACCCATGGGCTAACAAGGTTCCAACCCTAATCTAAGTGTCACAGCCAGGATCAGAACCAAAGAGTCCTCACTACCAGTCAGGGTGACTTCACTGACCATAATTGTCTCCAGATTCTCCAACAGTCCCCTGCAAATCAGATTGGCAGTGGCCACCTTGAAAACTGAGTGGGCCAGCCCAAGGATGGCTTGATTTTGATAAATATGTGAGTGTGTGTCCTAATCAGGGAAGAAATGCTCAAGAGTATGATTCACAGATGAGACAGCCTTTGCACACAGACACAGGTGCCAGGAGGCAGGTGTGTAAGGGGAGAGTGGATGGAACATTTAGCATCTTGCAGACACCAGCCACAGTCACTTCGCTCACTCCTTTATACAATCCTCACAACAACTTATTGGAATTGGTGCTGTCATTACTCTCGTTTTTCCAACAAGGAACTGTGCTCACGTAAAGCACAGAAGCAAACAAGGATAAAGGGGCAACACAGATGTATGCTGAGCTTTAGGGAACAGTGAGTTTACCCAGAGGTTAGCTAGGAGCTAGAAGAAGGAGAGCAAGGAGACAGGGCCATTCTGGTAAGGAACAGCCTGGGCCCAAGCCTGGATAGTTAAAGGGCAGTCAAGGAAGGCAGGCCCAGAGGGGCAAAGTTGGGTGTGGGGTGTCATAAGGCAAAGCTGGCCAATTCCTATGTCCATTGAAAGGGATGCCATATGGACCCCAACATCTCAGAAGCAAGCTCTTGAGGCTGATGGGATTTAGCCACTGAAACCAAATCAGGCCAGAGGAGGTAGGATGACAACAGGCAAAGACTGGCCCACAAAAAAAGAACTAGACTCTGAGACCGGGAGCTGGGAGAGACCATTTTGGAACTGGAAGGAATCCCCACTCCTCCTGCGGCTCCTATTCCACTGAGCAATCCCCACCCCAAGGTGGACAGCAGGGGAATGAGCAGCACAGAATGTCCAAGAGGCATAAATCTCCAATGCGCTTGCATTCATGCCACATCAATGGGCAGGCAGCAGGTGCTGGGTGAGGCTGTAATTGGCTCAGGGCTTGCCATGTCACAGAAATAGAACAGAGGCACTAACCAGAAGCTTCGACATAAGGCAGGTGTGTATATCAGGGCAGGAGCTGGCAGAAACGGGTGAGGGGGGAAAGGGAGGGGGCAGGCACTAGGAATGCTCTACATCATGTCTCATCTCCAGCCAGGGCTGGCCAGTACACCCCCCATCTCTAACTACTCAGAAAACTTGGCACCTGTGTATTTCCATCATAAATTTGGGATCTCAGCACACACCCAAACCCTCCCAGTAGCTCACAGAGATAACAAACAAGCACCACCACATGAAGTATGAAAATGAATTGAGATAGATTATATAAAACTCTTAGTATGATGTCTGGGACACATAATATGTGCCTAAGAAATTACAGCTGCTAAATATACCATTTGATAATAGAATAAATTAAACTTAAAAACTGGAATTGGAACTCAGCAGTTAAAATTCTGATTCTTAATTGTAATCACACAGCCACCACTGCACCCAGTGTGGTTTTTTAATTATTTTTTTCATGTTTTATTTTTATTTTTGAGAGAGAGAGAGAGAGAGACAGGGTGAGCAGGGGAAGGTCAGAGAGAGAGGGAGACACAGAATCCAAAGAAGGGTCCAGGCTCTGAGCTGCCAGCACAGAGTGACAGGGGGCTCGAATCCATGAATGGTGAGATCATGACCTGAGCTGAAGTTGGATGCTCAACCAACTGAGACACCCAGGCACTCCCCAGTGTGTGTTTTTAGCGTGCATCTTCACAGTTGTCACCCAAGAGCCTCTAGGAGGTGAGATAGGTTAGAGAGATGAAATGAGAAATGAAACAAGGGAGGAGTGGAAGGTAAGGGGATGAGAAGCTGGTTTTCAGCAGTCAACTCATTCCCAGAGAAAATTGGGGCCAGGAGCAAACCTGAAGACCCTTTCATCTAACACTCAATCCTGGAAGAGGAAGTAAGTCTTAGAAAGGGGTAATGTCTCGACTAAGATCACACCACAAGTTAGTAGCAGACCAGGGACTACACACTGCATTCAAGATGCCCTATCCTCTAGTCTTGAAAAGAGGTTGCATGGCTTCATCCCCTCTTATAGAAAAGGAGGAGGGAAAGCCAATGCTTCTCAACTTTCACAGCAGCAAAATAGCTGAGATTTATCCATCCCCAGGGTTGCAAAAGTCTAGACTTCTCTTTTGCAAGCACCACTTTGCTCTCGGGGGAATGCTTAAGAGCAGGGAAGGGAGTTGGCTCCCGGGGGGCATCTGAGAGAGGCAGAGGTCAGGCCAAGGTGAAGCCAAAAGCCCAAGGCTTTGGGGACATAGGCTGTCCAGACAGGACTGGGGTTGAGGGGACGTGCCAGGACGGGGGCTCTGATTTCTCCTTGCTTCCCCTTACAGAAGGCAGGCCAGCTCGAGGAAGGAGGTCAGCAGAAGTCTCCCTGAAATTTTTGGACATGCCTCATTGGCACAAGATTTTGAGGGTATGTAGGAATGGGGTGGCTAAAACCATTCTGTTGCCTAGAAAGCTCAATGTTGCCAGATCTCCTGATGCCTGTGGAGTAATCTGGGCCCACAGGGAGTACTTGTCTTATGCCGGCCATCTTACCCAACACTGTCAAACACTGTTCCTATATCCAACTGGGTGAGCGGCAGAAACCACAGTCATCTCTGCTCAGCGTCTCCAAAGCCACTACCCAGTACCATCTGTCATTAAAAGAGAACACTGGAGACAAGAAGGCCGGTGAGGCTCACAGGTGGTATCAGATGCCACCTCCATCATCCCAAGGACGAGGACAGTTTGGAAAGAGGAAACCACAGGTTCTTTGTGAACCCAAGTCTCCTTCATGGCAATCAATCTCTCTAACTCCCCTTCTCTCTGTGTTTCTCTCTTTCTCTCCTTTTCTGAAAAGACTAGAGACTCAGGGAAAACCACTTTCTCACCCACTCCTTTGTTCAAACCTTTGTCTTTGGGGCAGAAAAATGGCCAAATGAGACATGCAGCTGGGAAACAAGAAAATGTTAAGTGATGAGGCATCAAGAATGTTCCCCACTTTATAAAGATGAAAGAAAAGAAGGGCACCTGCGTGGCTGAGTCAGTTAAGTGTCTGACTTCAGCTCAGGTTGTGATCTCACAGTTCATGAATTCGAGCCCTGCATTGGGCTCTGTGCTGACAGCTCAGAACCTGGAGTCTTCTTCAGATTCTGTGTCTCCCTCTCTGCCTGCCCCTCCCCTGCTCATGCTCATGCTCTGTCTCTCAAAAATAAACATTTTAAAAAAATAAAAAGAAAAGAAAGCCAAAGTTTCTACAAAAACGGTCCACAGGCACGTAGAAGGAAAAAATCACAAGTCTTTGGAAAACTCAGTTGCCTAATCAGGCGATGTTAATTGACATATAGGTCCTATAGTTTGAGCTTTGGATTTGTTCAGCTTGTATTCTGACTTATCAGCTGAGCCTCCAAGCCTCCTTTCCAGCCTTATCACTCCTTGGTCTATCCTGCTGACTTATGTCCTCCAAGAGCATCTGGAATATTTCTCATTTTGCCTGACTGCAGCAACAAGGCTGAGAGGTAAGTTGGCTCTTCATACATGACAGTTGCAAAACACAGAAGGTAAACTCCAGTTTACAATCATATATTGTCCTGCTAGCTCTGTTCACACTCATATCCCAATGCTGGTCAAAGAGATGGTGGCAAACGAGTGACCATGGAACAACTTATTTCATCCCTTGGCAAGATCACAACCCAGTGCACACATCCCACCACCTATGTTCCATCAGCCTTGACTTCATCCACCACAGACAACATGTTAAACTCTACATACTACAGGATCAATACTCATCCAACTGTCTGTTCCCAAGACCTGAAAACCTGTCCTGCTCATGCCCAAGGACTGGGGAGAGACTTCAACTTTATCAAGCAGAAGAGAGAAAAGAGCCATTCCACTAATTTTGAGTACATTTTCTCTTGCCCAATGAAGGAGAAAATTCTTTAGAGGCAGCGATCTGGCCTTATATGTTTCTTACACTCTCCACAGGGCATGGGGCTGGGGCTATCTCAAGTAACTCCAGGCAGTCTGTGAACAAATGGAAGACTCATACATATGCCCCCATCTGGCCTTTTCCAGCCCTGGAGGCCATGGTGGTAGGGCCTACCTCGCCATAGTGGGTACAGTAGGTCTCAGGCTTGGTCAGTCCACAGGTGGATGAAGCACGGAGAAACCGGGTCCTCCCAATGAGCAGGTCCCCAACCGGTGGATAGCAGGCCCCGCGGGAACAGGCTTGCTGGGCACACAGGAGGTTGGGCAAGACTGAAATCACAAGGGTTTAGGGATGTAGCATAGAGAGAGGAGGGTCTGCCAGGCCACCCAGTATTCCCCAGGGAAGCATAAATCTGCAAGACTAGACCTTTTTCCTCATGCATGCTCCCACTCAGTGGTGGCAGTGAGGGGAAAAAAAAAAAAACCCTGAGTTCATGTTCTATAACCCATAACTTAAAAAGGAAAGGAGGGAAAACACTGGCAACCAACACCCTGGATGATCCTGAAATGTGGCATCCATATGTGGCTTTTAGAATCAAATTGTAGGCACATACTCAGCCACCGGGACACACTCCTCAATCTCTTCACTTGCAGCATGGCCTCTGTCAGCAACCAGGGCAGTGCTGGCTGCTGGCCATTTGTGCAACACCAGGAGATGCCCGCAGTCTTTCTGCTCCTTTATCTGCAAAGTTGACCCAGCCACACTTAGTGAGTGTCCAGCTATAATCCACTGTAAAATCAAGCCATGATGGCTCTAGAACCAGCTAGAGAGTGAAAGGCTGGGAAATTAGCTGTGCTTGGGGAACCATGAGCCACCCTCAGGTAGGAATAAGAAGACACTTAGGGACCTCTCATCTTCCTCAAAGGCCCAAACGAGCAGGGAAACCTCATGGGTGCCCCAGTAGACAGGCGCTCCGAGCTCAAGGACTACAGGGTGACAGATGGTGCTCTCACTTTGGTAAACTATCCTCCTATCCATGGCTGTCACCTCCCGCGATATAACAGGGCCTGGAAGGATGGGGATGGATACTTACCAAGACACAGGAGTAGGAGTGGCCTCATTTTCAGCCAATGGGGGGAATCCCCACAGAGGGCCTCACCTGGGACAGAGCAAAGCAGCTTGGATAAAACAATAAAATCCCTGAGGCACACTAGCTCCCTTTACCTAGGGTCTTGACCTAGGATACTTCTGAGCAGCAGGTATATTTGTAGTCAAAAGCTTGGAAAATGTCCGAGCTGGTGTGTGTCTCACAGCACACTCTGGGAAAATGCTGTCGCATTCCAGACTTCATCTTCCCTCTCTGAGACAGAAGGGAAAGAGGGTTGGCTCTTCCCTACCTGCACAATCATAAGGACAATGTGCAGAGCAGAAAAGGGCTGGGCCCTTTGCAGAAGAGGAGCTATAGAGGCCTTGTTTCTACCCCAAGAAACAGAACTGGCCTTTCTCAGGGCTTGGCCCAACATCCAGGTCCAAAAGTGAGTGGGTCAAAGTGGCTGAGGGCCTGGAAGCAAGTTCTCTCTGCCACTGCCATGGTCTCCAATACCACCCAGGCCCCCCTAAGGTTGGGACTGTGATGGTCACAATTCTGGGCTAAGCAGGTAGCCGGGATGTGATGGGGAGAAAGGGGAGCCTGGCAGAATTTTAAAAGTGAGTGATGATTTCATATAAACTGGAAGCAACTCAAAATGTCTCCCATTTTGGCCCCCAGGAGGCTGTGCAGGAGAGAGGCCCCAGAGTGAGGATTCTGGAGGCTGAGGCTGGACTCAAAGGGTCCCTCCGGGGGACAGGCAGGCCTACCTTGCCGAGGCAAGTCCCACCTCGGCTCAGGCAGTGCTCAACTCTGCCCTGGTTTGGATGCGTGCCCTGCTCCAATGACAGCCACAAACTCCTTTGGCTGGGGTGGAAGAAGGAGGGGATGCAGGGCAAGGTATGGCCACAGAGTGACCTGGGGACCCTCCTGTGATCTTTAAATCACACATCCTAATGACTCAAAATCATGCTTTCCAATCCTCTGCTAGAAGATTCAAGGGCCCCAGGAGGAGATGGGTGGCCTGAGGTTGCATAGCTAATCATGGCCTAGAAGGGAGACCTGTTTTTCGGTTTTCATCCAGTGCTATCTCTGCCTTTCCATCCCCCGCTGGAATCCCCCACAACTAAGCATCGGTGTGGCCCTTGGAAGAGCTCTAGCTGGGCCAGCCGGCACTTTCCACTACTCTTTGTGCTCAGCCCCGATCTGAAGCTGCTTTTTTAGGTGTCACGGAGACACCTATCAGATGTGAAAAAGCAGCCCAAACAGTGGCAGACATTTAACCTAGCCTTTGGAGGTGAGCTTGCTTGCTTGGGTGAGCTCCCAGGAAGGACTGAATCAGGCCCTGCAGCCAGGCCCCAGACACCCTGCGACACAGACAGCCCTTCCCCCACGTCTGGTTCCCACTGGGCAGGTGAAGGCAGGTAACATACCTGGCTCCGTGCTGCTGCTCTTCTTTCTCCAGATGGCCTCTAAAAGCACCCCTTGAATGTGGGGGTCTCGTCTCCTGGCTCCCAGTTTTTAAAGAACAGCCTCACCTCTGGAGACTCCCTGGCTGGGCGTAGCCCACTGCAGGGCGGGCCTCAGGAATCTGGCGGCTGGCACGCCCATCTGCCGTCACGGCACCCCCACCCCCTAGGACAGGACTGGGCAAGTGGGTTGGTCTGAGAGGCCTCACAGCGAGCTCATCAGTCCCTGGCTGCCCATGGGTGTCCAAGGTGGGGGTGGGGGGTGGGTGAAGGGAGCCACTGCAAACAGAAAGCACCAGGCAAATGTCAGTGACTCCAGGGAGGCAGGGAATGGCCCTCACAGTGCACTTGGCCCCCAAGGCTATAGGGGTCAGCTTCCTCTTGTGTCCTGGACCACCCTGACAGAAGACCAAGCAGAGGACACAAAGGTCAGGGCCGGTATATAGGGTATTATTGCCCAGACCTGTCACTGGGCTACAAGGGGAGAAGAACTAAACATCCAGGACCCTGGAAAGCACCCGGCCCCCTCCCAAGGGGGAAAAAAATAGTGGAAAATCCCTGCTTCTTGGGGGAATTTACAGGCCCTTTAGGTTCATCAGCAAGGGGTCAAAGCCCATGGAAAGATTACAGGGAATAAACAGGAATAAACTCTAAATGCTTCCCCTCCGGCTCCCTCTGCAGGCTGGCAGGGAGCCCCAGGACAAGTAACTACCTGTGAGTCACTGCCCCCAGCTCAGTAACGGCTGGTCTCCTGGCTCCACCCTCCAAGGGCAGGAATGCCACCCTGCAGGGCCAGGAAACACACCTGACCACTAGTGGTAAAAGGAAAGGCTAAGCACAGCTAGACCCACTTCCCCTGCCCCCGCTCCCCGCACCAGGCCTGAGAACACAACTTCCTTTGTGGGATTCTGGGTGTACCCTTGCCTTAGGGCCCCTGGGCTGAGGGCCACTGTAAATGGCAGTAATAGGCCTAGACAGAGAGGTTGGTCTCAGAGAATACTCATCCCCCAGGTTAGGGTCAGAGAGGGCTTTTAGAGAGATCTGGAAGGTCACGCAGTCCATATCTTGGCACTGCTGCTCTGGCATTGTCTTGGAACACTGTTGCCTCAAAGTTTCTATTTAAAGAAGACTCTTAACTATCCAGTCCAGTCTGTCAGTGTCTCCTAAGCAAGAAGTTCTCTATAGTTTGAGGGTTAATTCCAAGAAATTGGTTTAAGAACCCTTAAGGGGAAAATGTAGGATTTTGTGGATTAAACTTGGCATTTCTACCCCTTAGGTTCTAATTTGGTCCAATAAGCTTAGGTGGCAGAGGAAGTACTGTAATTAGCAAATGCACATTAAGTTATTTATCCACATAACAGACACTCCAATAAATGTTAGTGTCTTGATCCCTGTAAGATTGCCAGTGAAATCTGGCTTAATCAACAAGCCAGAGTCAGCACAAGCTGGCTGTACTGTACAAGTCCCTTCTTGGGCCAGCCTCTGCAATAAGAACACAGAGAGATCCCCATCACACCCTGCAGAGAAAGATCCCTGCTGATGCCCACCCGACCCCCTGCGGCTTTGAGTCCACTGGCCTGATCTGTATCTCCCTGCTTCTCCAGCTCCCTGAACTCCAGGCTTCCAGGAAGCCTCCCCACTCCTGGAACTGCCCCATCCCCTGCCCACCACCAGGAAAGAGGATGTGACAAAGAACTCATTAATAGTTAACCAGCAGAAGGAGCAGGTGTGGCAATTCCAGACTCCCAGACGAGGCGGGGCAGGTGTGTGGTGGGCCGCACACTGAGTGGCTGGGGCCCTTCAAATCCCCCTCCTTCTCCTCCCTTATGAGGCCAGGAGCCTGGATAAATAAGCCTTTAGCATTTCAGACTTCACAGGCTGGGGCAGGCCCCAGCAGTGGTTTGGCTTCACAGAGGGAAATGGCAATTGCTCTCTTTGGGCCCCCCACACACTCTGGGCCAAATCCAGGACAGTGTTTCTGCAGACGCCCAGAGTAGCCCCATCAGCCTCACTCCTCAGGGATACTGAGCACTCCTCAGTAGGGATCTAGAACCCTCAGGATGGCAGGCCCCTGGGCACAGGCTTTGAACTTTTAGAACTCAATTTGTTCAGAGACAAGAAGTCTAAACTAGAGCCAGAAGCTGGGTTAGGACCTGGCCAGGGCTAAAAGCAGGTGGGGGCATCACTACCATGCCCCAGCCTCCCTCCTCTGTACTCTTCCCTCTCTCCCTGCTTCCTTTCATCCTGTTCTGGAGCCCTCACCACCACCACCCCTCCCACCGGCCCTGGCTCATTAGAACTTGAGCTCAGGAAAATGGCCACTCAGGTTAACCTTGACTCCTGTTTCTCTTGCACCCACATCATCCTATCAGGAAATGCTGTTAGCTCCCCTTCCAAAGGCAACTAGAACCAATCACATCCACCCTCTTGGCCCGAGCCTCTCTTCCTCGGACTTCTGCAAATCCTAGAACGTTCCGCTTCTTCCTCCTAACTGGTCTGCAGTAGACCCTCCTTTGTTCAGAACCCTGCACTAGCTCCCCATTATGGTCAAGGTCAAAGCCAAAGCCCTTAGAGAGAGTCTATGAGGCCCTACGTGATCAAAACACCCCCATGACTCTTCTGCCTCTGCTACTGCTGCCCCTCACTCCTTTCACGCCAGGGGCATGGCCTCCTAGCTGTGCCTCCAAACCACTGGGCTGCTTCCGTCCTAGGGCTCTGCTGCCTTGCCCTGGGTGCTCCCTCCCCTTGAACACTGTTCCCCCGGGTGTCTGCAAGGCTAACTGGTCTACCTCTCTCAAGTCTTTGTTCAAATGCTGCTTTCTCAATGACTCTGACCACCCTATTTAAAATGCAAGCGAGCTCCCTGCCTCAGCCCCAGCCCGAGCCCCTAGCCCTCCCAAGCCCACCTACGCTACATTAATGGTGGGCTGGGCCTTTCTGGTTGTTGTGTGCAACACTTACCACCTTTCCACCAACTATATAACTTACCTGTTAATCATGTTCATTTTCTGACTCCTTCCACAGGAATGACACGTCGAAGAAGGCAGAGATTTTTGTCCCTTTTGTTCACTACTGTTTCCAAGTGCCTTGAAATAGTGCTTTGCACATAGCAGGCGCCCACTCGTTGTGTAACGAGCAGGTTCACACCGAAGTGTAAGCAGGTGATACAGCTGAAGGAGTCCCCATGCACTGTGGGTCTATTTGCATTCTCAGAGGGGACACTCTGGGCCTCTTGTCACCAGAATGGATGGCTTATAGTGGAAATTCTTGTGGCAGTCAGCTGCAGACAGGGGAATCTTTTTGGAGGCACCTACCCCCAGACTACAGAAATGTCACCATGTTGATGTAGGCAGCATCCTGTGTGCTTATCAGTCATTCCTGGCAATGTCTCTGACAGGGTGTGGGGGTGGCATTAGAAGCTCCAGTCTCCATTATCCATCTGTCAGGCTCAACCCGTCCAAATTGTCAGGGAGATCAGCCAAGATCTGATCACTGAGAGATCAAGGGGTAGAGAGCAAGGAGAGGAGGGAAGGAGAGGAGGGAAGGAGAGGAGGGAAGGAGAGGAGGGAAGGAGAGAGGGAAGGAGAGGAGTTTACGGTGGATAAAAGAGCCTGGTGCAGGCTGTGAGCGCTGAACTCAGGTACTGGTAGGAAGAGGCACCAGGTGACTAAGGCCCAGGCACCACCTGAATATAGTGAGTCACAGCTGAGTCTTCGTCTGTGGGACACGGTAGGCTCCAGGAACAGCCCTGGGGATTCGCCACGTGACTCAAGCTGGCGTGGCCCTCCACACCTGCACAATAGCTCAGCGGCCCAGACATCGATCACTCTTCCGTGTGCCTCTCCAAGAACCAGAGAGAGAGTCTGTTATGTTACTGAGCACAGACAAAAGAACCCAGCCTCAGGCAGAGGACGGAACAGGAGCCTGGGCTGTGTGTCAGGGGCTGACTCTATTCCATGCCCTTCTTTCTCCCCCACCCTCGTCTCCTCAGACTGAATGTCTGCCCAAAGGACAGTGGCACACATTAGTTTGGGCCTGACATTGGGGAGAAATGAGGCAGTCAAACTAAAATAACTACCACTAACATTTTACCTAGTGCTCAGGGTGTCCCAAGCATTGTTCTAAACCCTTTACATGTATTAAGTCACTTAATACTCACTACATTTCTATAGAGTAAGACACTTCATCATTCTTACTTTGCAGATGAAGAAAATGAGGCACGTTTTCAGGAACCTGGTTCCAGCTAGTAAGTGATCATTTGAACCCTGACCAGTTTGCTCCAACACTCACATTCTTAACCATCACTTAGAGCCTAACACCACCTAAATTCCCTGTCTTTCCCTTTGCTAATCATTGACCAGAATTCACCAGACTTTGGGGCGCCTGGGTGGCTTAGTTGGTTAAGCGTCCGACTTTCGCTTAGGTCATGATCTCACGGTTCGTGGGTTTGAGCCCGTGGGCTCTGTGCTGACTGCCAGCTCAGAGCCTGGAGCCTGTTTCAGAGTCTGTGACTCCCTCTCTCTGACCCTCCTTACTCATGCTGTCTCTCTCCTAGAAATAAATAAAACATTAAAAAATTAAAAAAAAAAAAAAAAAAAAAAGAATTCACCAGACTTTGAACTTCATGTTTCCCAAACCTAATCAAGACCCAACATCTCTGAAAATGCCTCTTTGAGCTATTGCTCCAAGTCTTGGAGGACTGGTGTTAGCTGGGGCCTCCTGAGAAGGCATTGATGCTATAGGAACATCCAGAACAGACACCATTAACCCCTTCCTATTTGTTTTCCACGGTGACAGCCTCTCTTGCGTGGGCAGAGATGAGGAAGGGGCTGGCATCCAAATCCCCCATCTCAGAGGCTCAGGCACATACTGGCAGGGTTTCCCTGCCATGCTGACAGGGAGCTGCTCTGACTGAGGACGTGAGTACCCTATAAGGAATGGAAAGAGAGAGAAGGTAGCTGGAAACACATCACAGTGACCTAAACATAGTGTATATGACAGTATGACACAACTTCCGCCTCACCACAGGAAGGGGGAATCCCCTCCCCTGGGGTCAGGCCCCTGGGTCACCTCAGCTCCTTCTGTTCTGCCTCCCAGGGCACACCCCTAAATGCTCCACCCTTCCCTACTGAGGGGTACAGCCCAGTGTAGCCTGTAGCTTGCTGGCATAGAACGCTGGCCCATGGCTGACCCACTGTTGGCTGGCTCACCAGAGAAGAGGGAAGAGTATGTTGGCATTTCTACCACCTGTATTGCCCTCCCAGGTTCCCGACCTTCCTCTAGCAGACAAGCCAGCTCATGACTAAGCATTCTTCACCCCAACCGACTCTGCCTCTGCTGTCCAGTCACTGTCCTCGGGGTATTAGGTTTTTGAGACCTAAATTCAATCACTGTGACCTTTGGCTACAGAGACACCCACGTGGAGCTGCCCATGTGGCCCTGGCCCAGCCTGAGAGGAGAGAGACAGACACCTGAAGGGGGCAACATACAGCCACGTGCCAGGCCAGAAGCATTGAGGAAGCCACAGAGGAATGGCTGAGAGAGACGTGGGCGTTTGCCTCAGGAGATCTTCTCCCCGAGCTAGCAGAGGGCTGCGGAACAGGGCTTTAAAATTCTAAAAACGACCCCCAAGAGGGCCAGTAGGCCGAGAAACTAAACATCCAAATGTTCAAATTGGCGTTCGTCGACTGAGTATGGAGAAATGAGTACTTTGCGGTTTGAGGGGGAGGGGAGCATGGGTGTATATGACTTCACGTCTGGAATCTGCCCCAATTAAAGGCTTTTAATCAGCACCTCCCTGCGGTGTGTGTGGCCACATAGGGTCCACGTAGGGACTGGAGCATATTGGAAATCCTGGACCCAGCTCCAGCTCTGCTACTCAGCTAAAGCGTAAACTATTCATCATTTGAGAATAAAGGTGTTGGATTTTACTGGGTCTCAATCCAGGCTACCCCTCAGAACTCCTTGTAGGACTTAATCTAGGCCCCACCCCAAAATGTAATTGGCTTGCAGAGTGGCTGGGGCATTCAATGTTTCTGCATCTCCTCTGATACCCTCTCCAGCTCCAGAATGTTCTGCTCTTGGGTGGACAGCAGTTAAAGCCTGGACCTCAGGGTGAGCGAGGTGAAGGGGAAGGTCTTGACTCTGCACCCCACCCCACCCCCTCGCTGTGTGTGTTTGCACAACCAAAACAGTTTGCCTACAATGGGAATATTAGCCATCCGCCTGGTGGATCCTCTTAAATGCAAACTTGTGCCCCAGCTAGGTGTGTCCTCTATAAAAGACGTCTGTACCCATGTGTGTATCACATGCAGATGTCAAGGACGATGATCAGCAGAATCTGCAGTTGTTCTTATCAAAATGCAAATATCACTACCATCCAGATATTTCGTAGCTCACTTACTGGGCAGCAGGCCATCCATGGAGGCCCCAGGGCCCAACCCAAAAATCTGTGCTTTGTGCATTCCACTCTGTTCTTTAGGGGCTGCAAATTCCTCGGGAGCCATGACCTGCACCAGAGGGGAGGAGGAGACACTCTGGGGGTCAACAGAGCTGAGCTCCCAAGAGCAGGGCCATGCTCCTAGCATTCCTGCACAGGGAAGAAGGGAGGGAAGGGGTGGGGGTGTTTACAAACAGAGGGCAGAGGGCAGAGGAGCAAGTGTAATGATAACAGACATACTGTTTTATGGCCATCAAGATTTAGTAAAACCAGAGTCCAACACCTGATAAAGATAGGAGTCAAAGTTGGTCCGGGTAGATGTTTTGTTCTTAACTCAGGGCTGCTGCCTAGCAAGTCTGAGGGTGATAGATAAAAGGCACTTTCTTTTCCTGGGGACTTTGCTTTACACAGATCAAAGCCAGGGCAATATCCCAGCAGACAAGGGTGATGAGTCTTTCTTTATCCAATCTCATTCCTTCCCCTGAAAATGTGAGTCAAAACTGACCCCCTTCTGATCTAAAATATTGATAAGAGATTTAAGACTGATAAAGAGGGAAAAGTTGATGGGATACTGTTAAGTGGGGGAGGAAGAACTTAGAAAATAAACGTACATAAAATCTACTTAACTCTAAAGAAAACTAATATTCAGGGGCACCTGGGTGGCTCAGTTGGTTAAGCGTCCAACTTCAGCTCAGGTCATGATCTCACAGTTTGTGGGTTCAAGCCCTGCATCAGTTTCTGGGCTGACTGCCAGCTCAGAGCTTGGAGCCTGTTTCAGATTCTGTATCTCCCTCTCTCTCTGACCCACCCTGCTCACACTGTCTCTCTCTCTCAGAAATAAATAAAACATTAAAAAAAAAAAAAGAAAACTAATATTCAGAGAGAAGACAGGGAGAAACTATCCATGTTACAAAATTTCCTGTCTCTCTCTTCCTTTCTTTTAAAAAAAAAATTTTATTGTTTATTTATTTTTGAGAGAGAGAGGTACAGAGTGTGAGCAGGGGAGGAGCAGGGAGAGAGAAAGAGATTCAGAATCTGAAGCAGGCTCCAGGGTCTGAGCTGTCATCACAGAGCCCAACTCAGGGCTCCAACTCATAGACCATGAGATCATGACCTAAGCCAAAGTCGAACGCTTAACTGAGCCACACAAGCTTGCTTGCTTTCTTTCTTTCTTTCTTTCTTTCCTTCTTTCCTTCTTTCTTTCCTTCCTTCCTTCCTTCCTTCCTTCCTTCCTTCCTTTCTTTCTTACTTTCTTTCTTTCTTTCTTTCTTTCTTTCTTTCTTTCTTTCTTTCTTTCTTTCTTTCTTTCTTTCAGAGAGAGAATGAGTGTGAGCAGGGGAGGGACCATCAGGGGAGGGGCAGAGAGAGAGGGAGAGAGAGAACCTCAAGCAGACTCCACACCCAGTGCAGAACCAGATGCGGGGCTTAATCTCATAACTGTGAGATCACAATCTGAGCAGAAATCAAGATTGGGACACCTAACCAACTGAGCCACCCAGACTCCCCTTCCTGTCTCTTTCTATTTCTCTACATGCCCTTGTCTTCCATAATGAGCATATTTTACTAGAATAATCAGTAAACATAAAGTAAAAAGTGTCAGGGTGAGGACAGTAATTTTTGTTCATCTACAAGTTATTAATCCACCCTCTCTTTGCTCTCTCCTCTGCCCTGAACCACTATACCCACAGCATGCCCAGGAGTTCACTACAAATTTTCTAAATCATTGTAGATTTTGTAAGATATGGCTTCCCCTTCTTAGGAAAGATTGTCTCTTGGGGCTGTTAGAGTTCTTATGTCAAGAAAGCCCTTAGCACAGTTGCTCAATAAATGTATATACCAATAAACGTGTAAGGAAGGACCGACAAAAAGAGAGGGAGGGCAGAAAATGTAACAAGTAACAGACAAGTTCCAGAACATTATCTTCCTGCTTGTATGTCTTAGGACAAGTCAAAAGAAAGAGTCAGTTCTGGTTTATCTATATTTTGAGGGAAAAGAGGAAGTGAAGATAACTAAAATTCCCACCCTCACCCAAATTTGCCTTTCCCATGCAATTCTCCCAGAATAACATACCTAATTCTGAACTTCCCCACTGCTCACTCAAAAATTTGCATACCCAGCAGTTCCCAGTGCTCAAGCATAAATACACATTTGTATTCCTAACTGTGATGTTGCATCTCTTTATCTGATGTGTGTGCACCGTCCCCAATGATTCTTGTAGCTAGCACTGCCAGATAAAATACAGGGATCCCAGGTAAATTTGTATCTTAGATAAATAAGGGACACTTTGTCACTATAAGTAGAACCCCAAAGATTTCATGAGACATACTTATACTAAAATAGGATCCATTATGTATCTGAAATTCTCATTTTACTGGGCTTCTCATATTTTTATTTGCTAAATCTGGCAAACTTACTCGGAGTAGATTGTTCACTCATGGCTTCCAGACTTTTCCTAACCTGCTTACCTTCCTCTGGAAGTTCCTCCATTTGTTGGCAATCATCTTAAGAGACGATGCTTAGAAGTGAACATGGGTGTCCTGGTGTCCAATGTCTGACATCATGGCAGCATGCTCTGGGCACGAGTCCCTTGATCAAAGACCTCTCTGGGTCAAAGACCAAGAATTAACAACAGTATAGAGAACTAAAACATCTGCATCATCTGGAGACTCTGTGGATGCTTCCCTGGACATTAGAGGTTGCATTTATTCCTTTGGTTAATACAGAATACTCTAGAAAGAAACAGCTTTGTATTTCCCTGAAAGAAGAGAAGGGAACAAAATATTTTTTCTACTCTTGCTATGTATAAGGAACCATTCTAAACACCACATCTACAGTATCTCATTTACATATCCCAGAAGCCCTATAAGGTAGCTCTTTAAAGGAGATATTATTTCCCTTTTTCATAGCCTCAGCATTATTAGGTAACTTGACAAGTTTACGAAGTGTTAGAGACTGAATATGTCTGCCCCTCCAGATTCATATGTTGAAACACTAACCCCAATGTGATGGTATTAGGAGATGGGGCCTTTGAGAGGTAATTAGGTTTAGATGAGGTCATGTGGGTACAGTCCCTATAATGAGATCAGAGACCTTATAAGAAGAGGACAGACACCAGAGGTCTGCCTCCACTGTGTGAGAACACAGTAGGGAGACACCTGTCTGAAGCCAGGGAGCCAGCTCTCACCAGGAGCCCAATTACTGGCACCTTCACCTTGGCCTTCTGGCATCCTAGAACTATGAGAAATAAAAGTCTGTTGCTTAAGCCACCCAATCCATGGTATTTTTTTGAGTAGCCCAAGGCGATGAAGACACAGAACTAGCATTTTAATCAGGTTATGCTGCAGTAATAAACTAACCACAAAACCTCAAACATTTTTTTGTTGCTGGTACAAAGTAAAATAGGAGACAATGGTGAGGGGAGAGGTCCTCAGTCCTCTTAGCCACTCAAGGACTTCTGCCATCTTGGACACATGACCTTAATAATCATGACAGCAAGGATAGAGGACCATGGAGAAGCTCTCCCGTATTCCAAGCTTCAGCTCTAAAGTGACACAGTCAGTTGGCTTACAACTTATTGGCCAGAAGTGCTCAGAGGGCACCTAAGTGATCTTCCTCTGTGCCCAGGAAAGGAAAATGCAGTAGGATCTGGTGAATACATAGCACTGTCTACCACAACTAGTATATGTTGAAACCAGAATCCATCAGCATATCTTTAAGCATCCAAAAATCCATATTCTTTCCACTGCTATATTGGTCCTCCCAAGATTAAGGGAATCTGTTTTTGACAAAAAGGAAAAATCACATGGGATAGTTTGTGCAATACAACGCCTCAAGGAAACTGATAGGGAAAAAAATTACCTTGGTGAATATTTTAGATTTGCAAACCCTAAAGCATCATAATAGTACCCCCTTCAAAAACCTGAGAAACAGCCAGTGAGATAGAGGATAAATATCTATGGGACAGGCAGGTTGCTCTAAGGCAGGTTCTAGGAGAAAAATCACTGGGGGTGGGGGTGAATCTTCAAGGGAAAGCTCTGGTATGTTGTAGGGTGATCAACCATTGTAGTTTTCCAGGATTCTCCTTGTTTTTGCTCTAGAAATTCCATGTCTCAGAATACTCTTTTGCTTCAGACAAATGCTTGCTCATCTGGTTGTACATCAATACTTTTTCTCCCAGACAAGTTTTGAATGTGTCACATCAGGAGGCTCAGTAAACTCTGCATGAAGATGTGCAATGGTCTGAGAAAGTGAGGTTGGCTCTGAATTATAGAAAAACCTTAATCGGAATAGCACATTAGAATAAGACCCTCCCACAGGAAAGAACTCATGAAGCTTCTGTGTGAATATTGGCCATCTTATCAAAGCAGTCCTCTTCGAAGACCTGGGGAAGGAATAGTATGCCAGTTCAACTTTCATTCTGGAGACTCTACTCCTGTTGCTGGAGCCTGAAGTACAGGAGGCTTTTCCCAGCCAAATCACACCAAGGACCAATATAGAGCTTAGAGACACATTAACATCTCTATCTTGCCAAGTCAAAGACTGTTAAGATCATGGTCTGCATCTTGAATGTGTGCCCTTCTTAAGAGGAGCATGCACATACATACACATGCACAGATGTAGATACACACACATGCCTTTGCACTTTTTCCAGTGTACATTTCATCTCCTTAGCGCTGACATAGTGCTCCCTTTGCTGAGCTGGATTTGGTATGCACTTTGACCTGTACGCTTTCCATCATCTCTAGATCAAAATACCAAGTCCACAGCCAGGCTTTCAGTGTCCTGCTGAAAAAGCTTCACATTTGACCTTATCTCACACAGCCAACCTTCCTGCAAGTGCTCTGATCCACACCATTCCATTCCCTTGACCATATTTATGCTCAAGTCATCTAGCCCTGCCTGTGTGCATGGCCATCTCCACCTCTTGTGTTCTTGGATAAATTCTAAATCCAAAACTCAGATCAGGTTCCTAGATCAGGGATGACTTCTCTGCTATTCTTCATAAATCCCTCTCAAGTTCCAGCACCAGACCTTACTTACACAATTCAAGCAACAATCAGAACTGTTCTGTTTGTAAATCCCTTCTATGTCAAATTTATATATTTACAGTTATTCAGCTATTAGTTATTTTGTGATTTGTCCCCAAAATTCAATTTTAAACTCTTTGAGGACAGGAATGAATGACCCTTAACCATTCTTTTTATCCCCTAATAAGTGCATAGCCCAGTGTTTGCACATAGTAGGTGCTCAAAAACAGATATTGATTTATTAGTATGGATCCATAGGACAAGGGAAAACCTAACCAAAAGTGTTGGAAAATATGTTGCCGTGAACATTGCAACATAACTCCCTTTTAAGACAACATAGAGAGAAAATAATCCTGGGAAAAAAAATTCTTTTTTTTCTCCTGAGTACTAGAATCTGGGAAAATTCATGATGAGCTCATCTGCTGATGAACAAGCTCCAAGGTCAGGCTTCCTATTCCATGCACCAAGGCTGGTACTTGGGGAGAGAAAGGCCAGGAATCAAAATGGCAGTATTTTTGGTTTGGAAAACTGAAAGACATCTGTGGTCAGGCTATGGAACCAGGCCACTCAAGGCGTATTAGACCCAGCTTTTAGAACACTCAGAGGCAATGAAAGGAATAAATGTGGGTCCAGGGGAGAGGAGGGCATAAATGGAGAGAGGTTCTTAGCATGCAAGAACTCCTCAATATGTTTTAAGGATTCTTTGTCACTCTCAGAGAATCAGAGAACACATGTAGCCTAAGGTCTGTCAGACCCTGTTTGTCTTTGTTCTGCCAAAGATAATGTATCCCACTGGTATCTGGAGACCTATTCCAAACCTGAGCCAATGAGTGCCAAGCCTAAGACACTAAGAAACCCCTTCCCACAATGCAACGGGGTCTCTTTGAGTCCATTGACTAGGCACCAACAGTGTCCTGTTGTCTCTCCAGCTGTCCTGGGGGTCTGGGCTTGGATCAGAACGCTCCCAGCAAATCAGTCTGTGTATATAACACCCCTCCACCCCCAGCTTCTATCAGCTCCTCATCCTCAGAGCCTGGGCTTTTCTTCCAGTTCTCCTCATCACATGACATCAGACGCTTCTGACTTTTGACCCAGAAACACAAAAACATCTAGAAATGTTCATTCACAAAACAAATATTTACTGAGCACCCACTGAGCCAGGCACCCAGTGATCGGTAGTAAACAAGTCAGACAGAATCACTATCCAGAGGGAAACTACTGTCTCATGGGACACAGATGCTAAATACATAATTACCAGGTAATTTATTAATTATGTAACCAGAGTGATCTCAACTTCCTTAGCCATCCAAATCACCCTTTCCTCTACTATCCAAATAACCATAATGCTGACAACTCTAGGGAGATGCTAGCAGATAATACAAGTTCATTCTAGTTGCTGTTTGTCCTCAAATACCTCTAGCTTTCTTTTAACCATCTCTCCAACCTATTTTGACCCCCAAACACAAACACAGTCCTTCTTCCATTCCCCAAAGTACAAAACATAGCTGTTGAGTTTAAGAAATTGTAATGAAAATTTGGAGGTGACACAGGGAAACTACAACCGAAAAATAAATACTAGTTTTCATCGCCCCCAGAATCCACCAAACATCATGGCATGCTCCTGCTGCTCTAAGCCTTGGCCATGTTGCTGGAGCCAAGCTCCTCCCTCCTCATAACCAGTCAGAGTCTTCCCTTTCCAGAAACTCACTTCTCCCATCCCACCCCATAAAGCCAGCCTTTTGCAGGGTAGCAACCCAAGGTGGCCCATCTGCCTTGGTATTAATCTACCCACTGTTCCTTGCCATACATCAGCGCACATTCATTCGTTCATTCTGTTCATATTTTTTGAACACTTATTTTATACCAGGCATTATGCTAGATAAGGACAAACAAGACAGTAGCAAAAAAGACAGACAAGAGGCAAACAATAAATAAGTAAACCAAAGGCTAAATCTGACAATTACAAAGTTCAACATTTTTTATGAAATATTTTTAATGGCATGATATAATAGATGAGGATCTCAGGATATTGGCAGTGCCACTTTAGAAAGAATAGATAAGACTACTCTCTCCAAGGAGGCGATCTTTGGGATGAGAGTTAGGACTGGACTCCCAAAGGGAGGTTAAATATGTATTTAAGGTGCCAGCAAAGTAGAGGTACCATTTCTTTTGAAAATTTTTATATCTAATATTTTTTTTAAAATATGGAAGTAAACACCTTGGGCAAAATTAGAAGGCTATAAATCCCCAATATATATTTTAAAATTTAATGTTATTTTTATTTACATGGGCAGGTGGGAAACTCAATCTTTTCAGGGCTTAGGACCTCTAAAGTCTTGTTCTAGCCACAGGAGAGACTAGAATCGCCTGCAGGAATTTAAGGTAGATCCACCTTGGAGAACTCCCAGGAAATGATGGCTTTTAAAGCCTCCCAAGATGGGGCACCTGGGTGACTCAGTCAGTTGAGTGTCTGACTTCAGCTTAGGTCATGATCTCGCTCACAGGTTCAAGCCCCACATCAGGCTCTGTGCTGACTGCTCAAAGCCTGGAGCCTGCTTCAGATTCTGTGTCTCCCTCTCTGTCTGCTCCTACCCTGCTCATGCTCTGTCTCTCTCTCAAAATAAAAATAAACGTTTAAAAAAATTAAAAATAAAGAAATAAAGCCTCCCAGGATGATTATAAAGTGGAGCCAGGGCTGAAAACCACTGACTTAGAGAAATATTATAGGTAGAGAAGAAGAATCATGGTAGGACTCTGGAATATCCACAGCATTAAGAGCAGTAATGTACATATTTGGCTGCACACTGGAGTCACCTTTAGAGCTTTAAATTTTACTGATCTTTGGGTCCTACTTGGCAAGACTTCTGATTTAATTGATCCAGCCTTATCTTCAGAAACTTTAAAAGCTCCCCAGTGATTCTAAAGTATGTTCAAAGTTAAGAACCACTGACAGAAGAGAAAGATGTAATGAAGGAAATCGGGGAAGAAGAAACCAACAAAGAGAAAAGGCATTTCTAGAAGGAAGAAACAGTTATTATCTGTTGAATGATAAAATCCAGTTCATTCAATAAATATCCCATTAGATTTTGGTGGGGTGGTGGTAATGGAAGCCAGATTGATGTGGGCAAAAAAGAGAGTAGTTGATGAAGAAATAGATACAGTGATTGTAGATAACTGTTAATAAACAGTTTTAGTTATAAAGAGGAACAAAGAATACAGGCAGCATCTGTAGACAGAATTGAGAACCCCTTCCCAGATGATTTCCTACAGCTCCATGGATTAAGACCCAGTGCTCTGGGTCTATAGAACTTTCTGCAGTGATGGAAATGTTCTATTCTTGTGCTGTCCAATATGGTAGCCACTAGCTACTTGTGGTTGTTGAGTGCTTGAAATGCAGTTCAGGGGAATGATGAACTGATTTTTTTTTTTTTTTAAGTAGGCTCCACACCCAGCATGGAGCCCAACATGGGCTTGAACTCACAACCCCAAGATTAAGACCCAAGCTGAGATCAAGATTTGGACCCTTAACCAACTGAGCCATCCAGGTGAGCCTGAATTTTTAATTTTATTAAATCAGCCATCCACACAATATAACCTAATCACAAGGGGTGTGTGTGGGGGTACTATCCCATCCTATTATTAAGTGCTGGGGAGTTAATAGGGCTTATACATCAGAGGCCATCTTAAAATTCTGCCTACTTCATTAGAAATGAGTCCTTTTCTGGGTCATAGGGTAGTTCTAGTTTTAATTTTTTGAGGAACCTCCATACTGTACTGTTTTCCAGAGTGTCTGTACCAGTGTGCATTCCCACCAACAGTGCAAAAGTGTTTCCCTTTCTCCACATCCTTACCAACATCTGTTGTTTCCTGAACTGTTAATTTTAGTCACTCTAACAGGCCTGTCCATTGACTGATGAATGGATAAAGAAGGCGTGATACTACAGGTACTACTCAGTGATGAAAAAGAAGGAAATCTTGCCATTTGCAACAATGTAGATGGAACTGGAGGGTATTATGCTAAGCAAAATAAGTCAGTCAGAGAAAGACAGATATCATTATGATTTCATTCATATGTGGAGTTTGAGAAAATCAACAGATGAACACATGGGAAGGGAAGGAAAAATAAGACAAAAAACAATGAGGGAGGCAAACCATAAGAGACTCTATAATACAGAGAATAAACTGAGGGTTGCTGAAGGGTTGGGGGTGGGATGGGTTAAATGGGTGATCGGTATTAAGGAGGGCACTGTTGGGATGAGCACTAGATGTCATATGTAAGAGATGAATCACTGGGTTCTACTCCTGAAACCAAGACTATACTATATGTTAACTAACTTGAATTTTAATTTAAAAAAAAAAAAAAAGAAATAGAGAAATGAGTCCTTTATTTCAAGAGGGCTCCTGGCCTAGAGTCTAGATGTGAAGGGAGAAAATAAGATTTGGTGATACATACTCTTAGAACAGCTACTCCTCAAGCTGAGGAAATAAGTCTTAGGAAATAAGACTTATTGCTCTGCTTCACCACTAGCCTTAGGCAAGCATCAATATTTCCACAGTTCCCATATTCCCATCCTTTCTCTCTTCTCTCAGTTCTCCCATGGGGTGATTTGCCCCCATTCCCAAGATCTCAGCCACCTCCAACCCTCTGAAACCTCTCAAATCAACTCCCAACCCAGTCTCTATCTAGAGCTCCAGATTCATGATTCATGTACAGCCGCTTAATGATCATCTTTGCCTTCATGTCTCATAAACTGCCCAAACTCAATATAACCAAAATAGAACTCATTCTCTTCCTCCTCAAATGTGTTCTTCCTTTCTTCTCCAAACCTGGGAGTTACCTCTAAATCCTTTTCTCTTCTATAGCACTAAGTCTTCCCGTTTTACCTATAAAACTTATTTTCCCTATTTCATCACTCAAATCTGTCTTCCTCTATCCCCATTACCTTTATGTCAGCCTAGTCCCTCACCACCTGAATTACTCTAAAAGCATCCCACTCACTGCCTCTCATCTTTCTCCACTCATATATTCTTCATTCTGCCAATAGTGAGCTACTTAAAATTCCAACCTTGTTGGGCTGTTCTGCTGCCTGAAATCCATCAATTTCTCAGACTGCCTATAGGATAACCAATTCAATATAAGATAAATTGATAGCTATGATTAAATAACTCAATATGCTTTGCATTGTGCTTGCACTTCGAACATTGTACTAAACAAGAAAGAGATAGTCCCTGCCCTCACAGAGCTGACAGTCCTGCAATAGAAACACACAACAGAGTTGTGAAGGGGAAAGTGAAATGGCTGTGGGAACCATGCAGCACAGGGAGCTTCCCTCATCTAAGCAGCGGGGAAGGCTTCTCTGAGACAGTGAGAGGATAGTGACACTTGAAGGATGAGTAAAGGTTCACCAGATCAAGGGAAATGAAGAGAGTGTTCCAAGTGGAGAAAACAACATGAGGAAGGATCTGAAGTTATGAAGGAACAGAACAGTGGGGCTGGCACCTAGAAAGCAAGTGTTGAGGGATATACAATGAAACTGGAAAAACAGACAAGGACAAAGTCATAAGTGAATTTATACACCATGCCAAGAATCCAGGGCATTATCCAAAGGGCAAGACGGGGAGCCATTGAAAGGTTCTAAAGAGAAGAATGACATGAATGATTTTTTTTTTTTAAGATTACACTGGATTGAATTGGATTGGATTGAATTAGACTGGATTGGCTAGGTCAAGACCTAGCCAAGGCAGAGAGACCAGTTAGGAGACCGTAGCAATAGTGCAAGTAAGATGATGAGGATTTGGAGTAGGAAGGTGGCAAGGGGGATAGAAAACAAATAAAGTCAGGAGATATATAAGAGGTAGAATGACAACTGTTTTTTATTTTTTTAGAGAGAGAGAGGGCTCAAGTGAGCAAGGGACACAGAGAGAGAGAGAGAGGGAGGGGGAAGAGGGGAGGACAAGTGGGCAAGGTGAAGAGGAAGGAGAGAAAGGGAGGGAAGTGGGGCTGACTGAGGGCTTGGGGCTCATATTTTTACCCAAAGTGGGACTGTATCTCACCCAAAGCCAGGCGCGTGCTCACCCAAAGCAGGGCTCCTGCTCACCTGATGTAGGACTTGAACACACCAACTGTGAGGTCATCACCTGAGTCGAAGTCAGATGCTTAATAACTGAGCCACCCAGGCTCCGCAGAATGACAAGTCTATAAGATTGTGTATGAGAGGTGACAGAGAGAGAAGAGAAAAGGATAACTCCCAGGCTTAGTACCTGGGCTACCAGATAGATTGGGAAAGATGGCAGTGCAAGTTTCAGGGATGGAAATATTGAATTTGGCTTCAGATATGAAAAGTTTGATACCTGCAAGACATCCAAGTCAAGATGTAGACTAAGCAGAAAGACACAGAGGTCTATGGCTCAAATGTATACATCATCTGTACAGAGGCATAATGGAAGCCTTGCAAGTAAACTAAATCTCCTAAAGAGAATGTGTAGAGTTTAAAAAGAGGCTCCAAGACTGAGTCCTGAGAAATGCAAAGGTGAGAAAAAGAGGTCATATAGAGGTTGTATAAAAGGCAAAAGTGAGAAAAAGAACTAAGGAGTGTCCAGTCAGTAGGAGGAAAATTAGAAGAATATGACATGGAAGCCAAGGAGAATGTGTTTCTAGAAGAGGGGTCATAGTTACTAGACATCACATATGTAGGTGATAATTTGTATAATTGTCCATTATGGCTCCTGCCTACTACTTCCTCCTTATTTCCTGCCATTTCCCAAAACCCATCCTTTATGCTCTGACACCAATTTTGCTTAACTTCTCTCGGACCATGAAATGCATTTTCATGCATTCTACCCTTTCTATTTACAGTCCTCTCTCATTCCAGGCCTCCCCCAACCCTGAACCCCCACTCCCAGAGTCATGGGTGAACGTCATCCATCCTTTAATACCCTCAAGTGCTCAGGCATCATCCATTCTTGGGCCTTCTTGGACCATTCCGTCCCCAAACTGAATCAATATACTTACTTCCCATTCTACTCTATTTGTTTACCTGGTATATATTTCTATTATTGTGCTTATACTAGGATATTATAGAAACTTATTTAATATCTGAGTCTTCTGCTTTACTATGAGCTTCATGAGGGCAAAAGCAATGTTGTATTCTGGGGCACCTGGGTGGCCCAGTTGGTTAAGTGTTTGATTCTTAATTTCAGCTCAGGTCATGATGGTGAGATCCACACACTCTCTCCCCCTCTCTCTGCCTGCCCCTCTCCTTTGCTCTCTCTCTCAAATATTTAAAAAAAAAAAATGTTGCATTTTGCTTTCTATAACTATACTTAACACAGTATCAGATACATGGTTGGATTCAACAAATGTTTTTGTTTTTGTTTTTGTTTCAAATGTTTATTTTTGAGTAGGGGGAGGGGCAGAGAGAGAGGGAGACACAGAATCCAAAACAAGTTCCAGGCTCTGAGCTGTCAGCACAGAGCCCCATGTGGGGCTCAAACCATGAGATCATGACCTGAGCCTAAGTTGGACACTTAACTGACTGAGCCACCCAGGTACCCCAAACCAGTCAGATGCTTAGCCAAATGAGCCACCGAGGTGCCCCTTCAAGAAATGGTTTTGAATCTTATTGCTGCCCATATGTTACCTAGGGAATGCGAATGACCTGGGCTGGGATAAAGGACCAAAGGAATTGCTGACATGAGCAGGAGGCAAAGACAACAGAATAATGACTGAATCAATGACATGTATTGATTGCTTCATTTATGCCAGGCTGCTAAGCCCTTTCCAGTGCTCTAGCTCATTCAGTCTTCATCACACCTCATTTCATAGGTGTTATCATCACCCCCACTTTACAGATGAGGAAATGGAGGCTAGAGAAGTTAAGTGACTTGTCCAAGGTCAGACCCTGGTAAGAGGAGACGGGTCTTAAATGAACCCAAGTTTGTTTGACTCCAGAGCCCTATTCTCTTAAGTCTAGCTGGGATTTGAGCTTGAGAAAAATTCTCTGTGCTGATTCAACTTTACAAAGTAGAACAACGTAATTCAGACACAGTACGCGGGCAGTAGGGTGCTGCTGCTCCCAGCACATCCTACATGGTCCAGTAGATAGGGGCTTTGCTGGGGAACAAGCCATGAGGGACTAAAGCAAAATGTCTACCAAGGGTCTGTTCATCAGTGTTGATTTGTCCAGATCCTGGGATCCCAGGAACAGGCTGGAGGAGTGCAGCCAGTCGCTGCAATGTCAGACACTATGTTGGGAGTAGAAGGGAAAGGTGAGGAAGCCAGAGTGGAAGGAACCAAGCCAAGTTGCCAGGTCTTGGGCAATTTTAACCCCAAGGCTCTGAGCCAAGGACATGCCACTGTGCCTAAAATAACTTCCCAAGAGAGTTTAATAATTTTGTAATCTGTGTGTCAATACTGACTTTCAGGACAACCTAAATAGTATTGATTAAGCCCCTATTATATGTTAGCACCATGAAAGGTACAGAGATCTGGTCTTCCACAGAGAAAGAGCAAGCCCATAGGGAACAATGAGAGAGCTGTATAAAACAGTACACAGTGCAGTGCCAACCCACGCAGAATGAGCCACAAAGGCAGCTGAAATTCACAGAAAGGAGAGATCAGGGTGTGCTGGTGGCTTCTTGGAGCACATGAACTAAAGGAAGGAAGGCAGAAGAGAATAAGAAGAGCATTTCAGGTAGGAAGAAGACTATGAGCAAAGGTGAGGCAGCTGCAGTGAGAATGGACTGGGCTATGAGAAACTCATCTGTGGAGCAAAGGGTCCTTGTTGGAGAAGAATAGAATATAAAGTTAGATGAATAGGGAAGGATGGATCATAGAAGTCTCATATTCCAGGAATACCAATCAAGTAAATCCAATACGCAGAATCCAGGTTCATGTAGGCAATGAGAAATGATCTGGGATTGAAACAGGCAATTAAGAATAAAAGTCTAGTCCCTTCTTGAACCCCGCGCTGCAGCTCGGTTTTTTTTTTTGGCCAAGGGATACAGAAATGCTGAGGCATAGGAGCACATGTACCCCAATGTTCATAGCAGCACTCTCCACAATAGCTAAAACATGGAAAGAGCCTAAGTGTCCATCAACAGATGAATGGATCAAGAAGATGTGGTTTATCTATAGCATGGAATACTACATGGCAATGAGAAACAATGAAATCTGGCCATGTGTAGCAACATGGATGGACCTTGAGGGTGTTATGCTGAGCGAAATAAGTCAGGCAGAGAAAGACAAATATCATATGTGTGCACGTATAGGAGGATTAGGAGGAACTTAACAGAGGACCAAGGGGGAGAAGAAGGGCAGAAATGGTGGGGGAAAGGGGAGAGGCAAACCATGAGAGACTCTTGAATGCTGACAAAAACTGAGGACTGGTGGATGTGGGGGGGAGGAGGGGGGGCATGGAGGAGGGCACTTGTGGGGATGAGCACTGGGTGTTATGTGGAAACTAATTTGACAATAAACTATTTGTAAAAAATAAAAATAAAAAAAAAAAAAAAAAAAAAAGAATAAAAGTCTAATTTTAGGAAGATTTATTTGGTGGTAGTGTTTGAAATGGATTACCAAGGAGAAGACTAAGGGCAAAGAAGAAGAAGGAGAAGGAGGAGGAGGAGAAGAAGAAGGAGAAAAGAAAACTGTCAAAACCCAAAAACAATGGGGTGCCTGGCTGGTTCAGTAGGTAGAGCATGCAACTCTTGATCTCAAGGCTGTGAGTTCAAGCCCCATGATGGGCATTGAGCCTACAAGAAAGGAAGAAAGGAAGGAAGGAAGGAAGGAAGGAAGGAAGGAAGGAAGGAAGGAAGGAAGGAAGGAAGGAAGAAAGGAAGCAAGCAAGCAAGCATCCATGCTTCTTTGAGCATCCACTAAACATCTGACTGCATACAAACTTAGCAGACATAGCCCCTTGCCTGGCAGGTCAATGGAGAAGACATTAATTAATCCCATAGTTACCTATTAAGGTCCTACTCTATGTCAAGGATCATACAAGGCTCTAGGGACACAGTGAAAGGCAAAACAAAGTCCCACCCCTCATTGAAGCTTAGCATGAAAGACAACACAAAAGCAAACCAACAGTTACATCAATATAAAGTCAGGTACTAAGTGTATGAAGAAAATAAGTAGGGAATGCTGGGATAGAGCCGTCAGGAAAGACCTCTCTAAGAAAACAGCACAGGATTTCAGGCCCAGAGAATGTAAATGGGTAAAATGGAGATGTCGCTGCTAGCCACAAGGATACCGAGGTGACTTCGTTTGTAAAAGTGCAGAGACTATCAGGAGTCTTGTTTAAAGTGTGATAAAAGCAGGAGATCCACACAGAAATGTCTAGCCTCTAGAACTCTAATCTACAAAACCAGAGAAAGATAAAGGTTAGAATGTAGATTTAAAACTCATCCATTAAGGGCCTCTTGGGTGGATCCATTGGTTAAGTGTCTGACTTCAACTCAGGTTACGATCTCAAGGTTTGTGAGTTCAAGCCCCACATTAGGGCCGGTGCAGAGCCTGCTTGGGATTTTCTGTCTCTTCCTCTCTCATTCTGCCCCTGCCCCACTCGCTGTCTCTCAAAATAAATAAATAAACTTTTAAAAATAAATAAATAAATAAAATAAAATATGTTATTCTAAAAACATATAATAATAATAAAACATATAATAAATACATATAATAAAACATATAATAATAAATAAAAAATAAAATAAAAATCATACATTGGTATTTGAGAGATGACAAACCTCTCTAAAACCAGAGTACCTGAGATGAAAGTAACTCTAACAACTGAGTGTAATATTTACAAATGATTTTATTCTGTCTTCTATAATGGATGATCCTCTCCCTCCTGCCTCTGGAATACCAGGGGTGGGTGGTGACTTTGGTAGGCAGCAAGGAGCTGGTAACAAAATAATACTACTAATCATTGAGACTCATATACAACCAATCATCCAAAAGCCTTGGTCTACAGTTCCTTCAATGTCCAAGGCACAGTTGTTGGTACAGCTCTATCCCTCCTCTGCACTTATCCCTAGGACTCTCTGTTGTCCCTTTGTGATTGTTACCTCTGCAGATGGTTGTGGGTGTTTTGTTTTTTTAATGTTTATTTATTTTTGAGAGAGGAAGAGAGACAAAGCATGAGTGGGGAAGGTGCAGAGAGTAAGAGGGAGATACAGAATCCAAAGCAGGCTCCAAGCTCTGCACTGACAGCAGAGAGCCCGATGCAGGGCTTGAACTCACAAACCATGAGATCACAACCTGAGCTGAAGTCAGATGCTTAACCGACTGAGCCACCCAGGCGTCCCGGCTCTGGGTGTTTTAATGTTTGGGAGAATGGGATTTGGAAAGCAAAATAAACAAAAATTTTTTTTAACTTTTTTTTAAATGTTTATTTTTTGAGAGAGATGGGGTGCAAGAGGGGGAGGGACAGAGAAGAGAGAGAGACACAGAATCCAAAGCAGGCTCCAGGCTCTGAGCTATCAGCACAGAGCCTGACATGGGGCTTGAACCTATGAACCATGACATCATAATCTGAGCTGCAGTCGGACACTTAACCAACTGACCCACCCAGGCGCCCCTGTAAACAAAAATTGTTTAAGTTTATTCATTCATTCATTCATTCATTCATTTATAGAATGAGTGGGGAGGGGCAGAGAGAAGGAAAGACAGAATCCCAAGCAGGTTCCAGGCCATCCACACAGAGTGCTACGTGGGGCTCAAACTCAAGAACAATGAGATCATGACTAGAGCTGAGATCAGGAGTCAGATGCTTAACTGACTGAGCCACCCAGGCACCCCCAAAATAAACACATTTTAAACTAGCTTTTCCAACCTTCCTAAAAATGGCAGAATTAAATGTTAGGATAGTATCAAGGGTAGGGTGACCAGCTATCCCAGTCTACCCAGTACTTGCCCACTTTCAACCCTGTTAAGTCCTGCACTCAGGGAAAGTCTCCAGTCCTAGGCACACTGAAATGATTGATCACCCTGTAGCTGGTTTGGCCCTCGGAGCTATAACCTGTGTCTGACCTGCGTGATGCAACACAGGCTTTACATCCCTAAAGTGACATCAGCACAGTTAAAGCACATGCTTAGTTTCCCAAGCCCTACCCAACCAGATACCCTAGAAGTTGGGTTCTCTTGCTCCACTAGACAGAGAAGCTGTCAGAAATTCCTAAACATGAGGTGGCCCTGGATTCCTCAGCCTTTGGTTCCCACCGTCTCCTACTCAGGCCCACCTACCACCTAAACCAGAAGCACCAAATGCACTGGCAACCCCAATCCATACCACCTGCGGCTGTGTCTGTCCCCACCTGGCCGCCAAGCTGGTGGAGTCTGGGGGTTAAACTCAGATTATCAAAGGTGGGGTCTGGGGGTTAAAGTCAGATTATCAAAGAGAGGAAGAGAGGAACTCATCTGAGATGGTGATGTGTTCTGCCACAGCAAATCACAAGAAAGGGGAACTGTAGGTAAATTATTGTCTGCTGACCTTGGAAGACATGCGGTTTTCGTCTTTGAGTTACGGAAATACCGGAACTGCTTACCACTGAGTCAATTTCGGAGTTTTGGGTCGAAAGCTGGGCTGAGTCACCTTCAGAGAAGAAACCAGGTGAAAGCTCTGATATTAAGGTACATATCATACACTCTTCCAGAGGCCACAATGTTTGGAACACTCACAAATCTTAGGAAAGCTCATGTATCATTTCTGCCAGATTATTAGAGACTTCTCCAAAATTATAAGGAAGATTCACAGAAAATGCCAAGATTGATATTAATCTCAAATTGGTTCCTTGTTGCAGAAATTTCCTGACTGGCAACATTAAAAGAACAATAAGCACAGGACACACCCCTATTTGGCCCCATGTCACCTTGACTGCTTGTGTGCAGACTAAAACGTAGAATTTTACAAAAGCTATTTAAGTAACCTTGTCCAATCTGCATGCAGAGCTTATTACCTGAAATACTAATAGCCAAGGCAAAGGGTAATTATTGTTGCCTTTTTTAACCAAATTGGGAAATTGCCTCAGTCCTTCCCCCTGGCCCAAAAAAAAAGATTACTGTTAAAATTTGCAAGACCTCAAACACTTGATCTCTGAAGCCTCCCTTTACCCAGTCCCTCCTCACAGGACTCGGCCTATGACAGGCTGTTGCAAGATTGCATCACTGACCTTTACAGTTTTCTGGCCAGTCTGATTTCCCCCTCCTCCTCCTAACCTCTCCCTTCACTGCTTGCAGCCCTTTGGCCCACTTGTCTCTGCTTTTCCCCTCTTGCTAGCTAACTCTGGTAAATAGATAACCAAAGCTTTATCCTTACACCCTCTACCCCAAGGTGATGATGTTTTCACCGCAGCCAAAATGTATCTTAATCTCCTCATGCTTGCTTCCAAGAGTGCGCTCGCTCTCTCTCTCTCTCTCTCTCTCTCTCTCTCACTCTAAGTCTTACTTAAGTAATCTCTACTCCTAAAGTCTGGCTCAAACTCAGTAAGAGTTGCGCCCTCTTCTGACTTAGACAGCACCCCCCACCCCAAGAATTCTCTCTTTAGTTCTTACCCAAACCATCTATTCTAACCCTTCTGCCCCTATTTCCATAAGCTGAACTGGCACAGTGGTATTTCACCCCCAGACCCAGGGAAGTGGCAAATAATTATTGAGAGCATAAACTATTATGTGCATTCCAGACCAGCAGAGGAAATTTACCAACAGCCCCTTCCACCTTGACGTCCCCTGGCCCCAAAACTGCACTTCTCGAGGAGGAGTGGGGATCACGGGGTTCCATGGCAGTTCTCTGACACAAACAGAGACGCATCACACATCAACTGCAATAAAGGACACCCTCGATACATAGTTAATCTATCAAGCGACCCTAGCAATGCAAGCACCTGTGAATAAAACCAGTCAGGCCGGAAAGAAACACAAGCACACGCGGAACTTGGAGACCCGTTCTGTTCCTTACCAGGATCCCTCCCCAAGCCTTCTCCCCTCCGATCCCCACACCTGTGGGAAGACATAACCCTTAGGAATAAAAACTAACGATTTTCCGGTTGGGTAGAAACCCCACCCCACCTCAACCCATGTCCTCCGAGGGGTTCCTCTCGGGCCGCCCCAGACAAGGGAAGCTGTGCACCCACTCACACTACTTAAGGAAGAGTCACGTCGGAAATGCACGCGATACCCAGGGTTCCGGGTCCTCACCCTTGTGCGTACCCGGAGTGAGACCTCCTGCCTCCCGGCCGCCCCCCACCCCGCACGCCCACCAAGGTCTCCCCCGCCCAGGACTCACACCGCCCGGGCTTGCACAGCTCGCGGTCGCCTCCCCTCGGGCCTTCCCGGCCCCTCCCCCTCCCCGCCCCTGGCCCCCGGAGCCTGAGAGGCGGGTCTCAGAGGAAAGATATAAGCGGCCCCGGGACGCTGCCAAGGTGCCAGCTGCGGAGTCTCCACCTGGAAGAGCCGCGGCTGCCCAGGAGGAGAACGCAGGGGCCGGCCGGACCCCGGACGCGCTGACCGCCCCCCGCCCCGCGCTGCCTCCGGCTCTCGCCGCGCCTGCCAGGTGAGCCCTGCGGGGCAGAGCGGGGTTGGGCAGGGCCCCGGGCGGGTCCCCCGTGCTGCGGGACACGCGAGCGAGGGGTGCTCGGGAAGGCTGGAGCCGTCCTAACGGGGCTGACCGGCCCCCTTCCCTGCGCCGCTCCTCCCGCAGGTCACCCCCGCGTCCGAGATGGAAACGGTGCAGGAGCTGATCCCGCTGGCCAGGGGGAGGCCCAATCGGAAGCTGGTGAAGCTGTACGTGCTGGGCAGCGTGCTGGCCTTCTTCGGCGTGGTGATCGGCCTGGTGGAGACGGTGTGCAGCCCCTTCACGGCCGCCAGCCGCCTGCGGGATGAGGAGGCCGCGGTGGCCGAGCTGCAGGCCGCCCGGGAGCGGAAGTTCCTGGGGACCAGGGCCCTGCTAGAGAAAGGCAGGCAGCAAGAGGCCGCCCTCCGCAGCCGGGCGCTCTCCAACCGGCTGCACGCCTCCTAGGACCCTTGGGAGCTGGCGGAGGGAGGGGACAGATAGCCTGAGCGTGAAAAGGGCGCGCGCGCGTGGGGTCAGGCCCAAGTGCGAGAGAGCAGGAGTCCTGTGCTGTTTGGACTTGCATCTGAGAAGCCACTGACTTCTAGAACTGAACTACCACACGGATCCACCGAAAGGAGTTTGGGATTGAGTTTTGCTGCTGTGCAGCATTGCAGGAGGACACGTGCAAAACTATGTGTCTTTGAGCTATCTGAGTGCACCCACCATTTGCACGAGGGTGGAAGGAGGGGAAATGCTTTTTATATCATTATTATTATTATTATTATTACTACTACTACTACTACAGTGACCATCATTTTGCATTTTGAAATAAAAATCTTTTTTATACTGTATCTCAGTATCTGATTCCTTGAGCATGTTTCCCTGTGTGCACAGGTAACAAGGAGGGTGAGCAAGCTGGTGAAGGGCGTTAGCTCTGTGGGGACAGCAGCTCCCTGAAGGTGAGGCAGCGTTTCCTTCACTATTAGGGACCCTGATATTCATATTACATGCTTGTAGGTGTGCTGAGGATTTAAGTTTCACGTTAGGGGTGGCAGGAGAGAAACTTTTGTACCTCGCAGCAGACTTAGCATTTTAAGATCAGAAGACAAATCAACTTCTGAGCTACAGTACACTAATAGATACAGATTAGCTCTAGGGTAGAAAGGCTATTTGCCACCTCACACCTGACCAGAGGCTCCTATGACTGATAACTTTCTTCTATTTTAAAAAATGTTTTGTTTTGTTTTTTGTTTTTGTTTTTTTTTCGAGAGAGAGGGAAACACAGAATCCGAAGCAGACTCCAGGCTCTGAGCCATCAGTACAGAGCCCAAAGCAGGGCTCAAACTCAGGAACCCCAAGATCATGACCTGAGCTGAAGTTGGACACTTAACCCATGGAGCCACTCAGGCACCTGTCTTCTAACTGTATCATAATAAAAGGGAAGGGAATGAAGCCCCAGCTTCCTAGCTGGTAGGGATGGGGAAAGCAAGTTCCCAAGAATGGCTAACTGGGTCTCTAACTTTAGCCAACCTTCCTCCTTATCAACTCACATCATAGTAAGAAGCTCTGGGTTAGAAAGAGAAAAGGCTGGTTAACACCTATCTGAGTCCTCTTCCTCCAGGGAAAAAATATAATCTTGTGATCAAGGTCCTTATATTCCTCTTCCTCTTCCTCTTTAGTGTTGGTTGAAATTATCAAGTCCTGAACAAATCATAGGTTCTTAATAAATACTTGATTGTTCAAGTAATCTATTTATGAAGTTAGAGCACTGATACTCAATGCAATAAGAAGCAATTTTGTCCTGTCTCCCCCCTCCCCCACCCAGGAGACATTTATGGTTGTCTGGTAGGAAAGGAAGGGCATTACTACTAGCATCTAATGGTTTAGGGCTGCTAAACATCTTATAATGCACAGGCCCCCTTGCCCACTACAAAGAATTCTCCAGTCCAAAATTTCAAAAGGGCTGAGGTTGAGAAACCCCTGGTTAAAGGCAAGGAAGAAAAAAGGGTTTGCTTAATAGTTCCAGAATCCAGGTTTTGAGGTGGTCTCGAAAAAACTATGGTTGTGACCAAATATAAGTCTCTCTCCCAACACAGGGACAAAAATGGTCCTTGGCCCTATCCTGATTGGCAACTTTTATCATCAACCTAGGAGAAGTGACAGAACGTATACTTACTAATTCTGTTGCTGATGAAGAGCTGAGACAGTGGAGTCGGGATTCAAAACGACTCAACAAAGTTAGAACCATGCACTGAAGCTAACCAATTGAAACTGAACAGGGAAGAAGAGAGAGTACAGAATTAATTCCAAAAATCCAGTTGCAAGGCCACAGAATTGTAAAGGTTTATTCTAGCAGCAGATCATGTGAAAAAGACCTAGGTGTTTTCACTAATTACCAGCTCAATATAAGCTCAATATAAGCCAACAAGGGCCTGCTGGAAAACCTACCATCTTATTAGTAGCAGAGGAATGTCATGAAAAGGGGACACAGAGGTTTTGTTTTACTTTATAATCTGGCAGGCAGGAAACCAAAGAACTTAAATAAGATTGCCTGGATTTGCTTAGGTTTGCATTCTGACTCCTCCATTTGCTAGCTTTAAGACCTTGAACAAATTACTTTAAAATTCTCTGCTTCAAGGTAGTTAAGTTCCTTCCCCATCTATGCAATTGTGTCTTCCTTGTGGGATGATTTCACAAATTAAATGAGATAATGCATGTAAAGTGCTTACAGCACTACCTGGCTTACAGTAAGCTTACAGCCAATGAGAGTTATTATTATATTTCAAGAGACACCTTGATAAACAAAAACCTTAGACCAGAGTGACTTAGGGATAAAAAATCCAGAAACCTTGTCACCTACAGAACAATTGGATAGACCACTAGAGAAGTTACAATACAATAGTGTCACATAACAATTGCCTCCAAATATTTAAAGGGCCACCATATTGATTCAATAAAGTCAGTAAAATAGATTTATTTGATGTGGCTTGAAAATGCTAAAAGTAGCAAATAGAAGTACAAGGAAGCAGATCTTAGGTCATTAAGAAATCAGAATTGTCCAAAATATGAATTTCTTTGTGATGTACCTCATTACTTAAAGCATGCAAGCAGAGATTGGAAATCATCTGCGAGAGATGGTATAAACTGGAAAGGAGATTTCTGAACTTGGAGGGAGATTAGTCTTATGACCGTTGAGGTCCCAACCAATTATAAGATCCTGGGATTCTGTTTAGTACAATCACAAAATAGAGGATGTATTTCCTGTTCCAGCCTGCTTCTCTGAATCCATTCCTTCACCACACCACACACACTGTCTCTATGTTTCCAGTGTCTCTGTGTTCTTTTTCTCAGCATGTCACCAAATATTTTCCTTCTTGCTGGATGACTATTAAAAATAATGAATTTAATTCCAAAAATAAACTATTTCTTGATTAAGTTATCCAACTAATGCTTTTGCTTCTTAGGAAACACCGTAACCAGTGGTTGAATCTCATGGTTCTCAAACTTCATCATAGTGAAACACTTATTAGTCATGTTGCTCTTTACAAAACACCACAAAACTCTGATCTATTAATATAAGTAAATATGTAATTTTATGTCGCATCAAATTTCAACTTACATTATGTTCTAGTGAAAACAAATAGTTGGTATCAACTGTGAGAACATTAAAAAGTTGCCACAATAAAGGGTTAATATCCAGAATCTATAAGGAACTCACCAAACTACACGCCCAAAAAACAAACAACCCAGTGAAGAAATGGACAGAAGATATGAACAGACACTTCTCCAAAGAGGACATCCAGATGGCCAACAGACACATGAAACGATGCTCAGCATCCCTCCTCATCAGGGAAATACAAATCAAAACCACACTGAGATACCACCTCACGCCAGTCAGAGTGGCTAAAATGAGCAAATCAGAGAACTCTAGATGCTGGCGAGAATGTGGAGAAACGGGCACCCTCCTACACTGTTGGTGGGAATGTAAACTGGTACAGCCCCTCTGGAAAACAGTGTGGAGGTTCCTCAGGAAACTAACAATAGAACTCCCCTAGGACCCAGCAATAGCACTGCTAGGAATTTACCCAAGGGATACAGAAATGCTGATGCATAGGAGCACATGTACCCCAATGTTCATAGCAGCACTCTCCACAATAGCTAAAACATGGAAAGAGCCTAAGTGTCCATCAACAGATGAATGGATCAAGAAGATGTGGTTTATCTATACCATGGAATACTACATGGCAATGAGAAACAATGAAATCTGGCCATGTGTAGCAACATGGATGGACCTTGAGGGTGTTATGCTGAGCGAAATAAGTCAGGCAGAGAAGGACAAATATCCTGTGTTTGCACGTATAGGAGGATTAAGAGGAACTTAACAGAGGACCAAGGGGGAGAAGAAGGGCGGAAATGGTGGGGGAAAGGGAGAGAGGCAAACCATGAGAGACTCTTGAATGCTGACAAAAACTGAAGACTGATGGATGTGGGGGGGAGGAAGGATGGGCATGGAGGAGGACACTTGTGGGGATGAGCACTGAGTGTTATGTGGAAACTAATTTGACAATAAACTATTTGTAAAAAAAAAAAAAAGTTGCCACAGGGGCACCTGGGTGGCTCAGTCGGTTAAGCATCTGACTCTTGGTTTGGGGCTCAGGTCATGATCCCACAGTTAGTGGGTTAGAGTCCAAACACTGCATCAGGCTCTGCGCTGACAGCATGGGGCTTGCTTGGGATTCTCTCCCCTATCTCTGCGCCTCCCTGGCTCTCTCTCAAAATAAATGAATAAACTTAAAAAAAAAGTTGCAGGGCACCTAGATGGCTCTGTCGGTTAAACTTCTGACTTCAGCTAGGTCATGACCTCGCAGTTCATGAGCTCAAGCCCCACATTAGGTTCTCTGCTGACAGCTCTGAGCCTGGATGGAGCCTGCTTCAGATTCTGTGTCTCCCTCTCTCTCTACCCCTCTACCACACACACTGTCTCTCTCTCAAAAATAAATAAACATTAAAAAAATTTTTATGTTGCCACATTCTTAGGACAAGTTTGATTGTTCCTATAATCATGGTATCCAGAATCTTTAAATCTATTGGCTCAATCAATGACAACCCACCTCAGTTAACACTCTTTTACAAAGCCAATCAGTCAGTGATAGTCCCTAACTTCTGAGGGTCAACCAACCAGTAACTGACTCACCTCATAAATACATTTCAGAGTGCTGGGCAGTCAACAAGTAAATATACTTCTATATATGATGTCAGCCTACTTAAATGTGGGGAAGTGAGCCAATCTCTGAATTTCTTGTTTCCCAAAAGACAACACATGGGCTTACTGGGTTCATTGTACCCAAACTCTATCTGTCCTTCCTGTCTGCTGCCAGCTGAGTCAGTTCCAAAAATAATCTGAACTCCAGTGGTTTCACTGACTTCTCACCACTTATATGATTTATAACCAAGTAGATCTTCATATAAAATCGTTAGACCACAGTGTTTGTATAATTTGATATTTTAGTTTACAGGTGTACATGCTAGTTAATAATTATATCTAGGCCTTTGTATAAGGTCATTAGACCTTTGGTTTGGGAGATATTCCACTGGATAACAATTTTTATCATTAAACTGCTTACTCCCCTGCTGCTCCTTTCCCCTTTGTTTTTGTTTGTCTCTGGCATAAAGTCTCATCTTAGGTGTTTTTGTTTTGTTCTGGAACACCTTATTTCTGATATACGTATAAGGGAGTGTTTCATAGGGAATGGCTCAATAAGCCATCAATCCAGTCCAAGTTGGCCTAAGGGATAACAGCTGGAGACCCATTAGATGGATGCCTAATTCAGGAAAAGGCAATTGGCCAAACTTAGCTTTGGGTCCCCTACAAAACTTTCACGAGGGCACTCTCTGTCCTGTCAACAAGTGAAAGAAGTTCACTTTTAGTCCGTATTCCAGAGTCAAACATTGTCAGGTCATTGACTGCTTGGCCCTTTCCTAACCTTTGCTTAGAAGGGGCACCCAAGGTATCATTTAGGGGCACACACTGTTACTAAACAGCCTCTTTTGTCTTTCCCGGGTTGTTTTACATCAAAATTGCAACCTCCTCTTAAAAGAACTCCTGCTTCGCATATAAAACTACACTGTGATCTTAACTCTCCTGCTTCCTTTGATAAAGGACAAAAACTTTGAGTTAGAATAACAATGGCCATCATGAAGGAAATTTTGACATGTCAAAATTAGTAAATTAATTCATTTAAGAGGAATCCCAGAATAAATTAATACACTTAGGATGATCTCCAGAAATCTAAAGAGTCAGTAGTTTACTTCTTTTTAATTGGTATGCTGAGGCCTAAAAAGCAAAATTCTAACTCCAGCAGGGTCTCTCTCAAAGACTCTCATACCTTCTGAAACCCACTCTCATTTCATTTCTCTCTCTACTCATCTTTACCTGACCTTCTATATAAATCATCCTTTTATCAGGCTTTTCTCTGGGGGAAAAAAAAAGCCATCATGTGTAAAATCGCTAAATTTTAGGCAGTCCTAAAGAAGTTGGGTGAACCGTTTTAAGGGCTGTGTTGTTTGTTTCTTTTGTTTTTTGATTTAAAAAAATCGAATTTTGGGGACACCTGGGTACCTCAGTTCACTAAGTGTCTGGTCCCTCAGTTCGTTAAGCATTTGAATCTTGATTATGGCTCAGGTCCTGGTCTCATGGTTTGTAAGATCAAGCTCCACACCTGGCTTTGTGCTGACAGTGTGGATCCTGCTTGGAATGCTCTCTCTGCCTCTGTTTCTGGCCCGCCTCTGCCCTCTCTCTACCAAAAATAAATAAATAAAAATTTAATAAAAAATAAATGAATTGATTTTTTTTTAATTTTTAAATTTTTTTTAAATGTTTTATTTATTTCTGAGAGAGAGAGATAGCATGAGCAGGGGAGGGTCAGAGAGAGGGAGACACAGAATCTGAAACAGGCTCTAGGCTCTGAGCTAGCTGTTGGCACAAAGCCTGACATGGGGCTCGAACCCACGAACCATGAGATCATGACCTGAGCTGAAGTCTGATACTTAACTGACTGAGCCACCCAGGCACCCCATTGATTTTTTTTGTAAAGGAGCTAAATTTAAAACCTGATCTGGAACCATATTAAGAGATATAATTTAAAAATTTCCTAAACCTAGTCAGGGAGAAATTTGTTAAATAATTCAAGATCTTACTGGGTACTTATTGCTCTGGATTACAGATCTGTACCAAGTAGTTCAATCAATTGCTAGTCCTTCAACTGTAGAAAAATATTTAAAAGCAGTAGGGAAGAAAGGAAAAATTTAAATAACTCAGCCATGTAAAATGAAAGAAAAAAGTGCCTTAAGAAAGCAAGAAAAAATAGAAAATATAGTACAAAAGACAATTCCAGAAGCCTTTCTTTTAAAGGTACATTGGGCAAAGTAAAGTTTAAAATTATAAGTTAAATAAAAATGAAAACAGACTTCAAGAAATTTTCAGAGTATTCTGGAGTAGACCCAACAATGGAAGTAAAGAAGACATGTCTTTTTCAGTTCTTTTTTCTTTCTCTTAGGGCTCAAATATAAATTAGGGGATTTAATGAGAGATAGAAAATAATCCCAAATGTCCAACATATGGCTAAACATTTTCAGAGAGCCTTAGAGGGCAAATAAGCTAGAAATCAATAGAATGTATGGTTTGCTAGATTAAAAAACAAAACACTGTTTCCTGAAAAAAAAAAACAAGTCAAAGAACCCTTCTATCTTTTAAGAATTGAGAACCTAGGGGTGCCTGGGTGGCCCAGTTGGTTAAGCGTCTGACTCTTGATTTAGGCTCAGGTCATGACCTTACCCTGAGCTGACAGTTTGGGATTCTCTCTCTCCCTTTCTCTGCCCCTCCCCCTGCTCAAGCTCACATTCTTTCTCTCTCTCTCTCTCAAAATGAATAATCACTAAAAAAAAAAAAAGAACTAGGAGCCTATAGATAAGGATACTTAAAGTCAGTGCAAGCAAAACCATTGGTGAAAGAACCAATGTTCCATTTTGACTAAGAAACAGAAAGATGACTATCCAAAATCTGTACAGTGATGCTGCTCCAAGAGAGGCATTAGCACCCAACAAATTTTATTAGCATCCAAAATTCCTTTAAATGTATATACCCCCAAATCTCAGAGACACCACTGTTTGACTGTGCCAATCATACTCTCCATCAGGGCGGGGCGAGGTCTAGCTTGGCTAGCCCTCTGTTCCAGCTCCTACACTAGTGCCCTGCATAGGGTAGGTGCTCATTAAATATATGTTGAATAGTGAATAAATAAATGGATAAAGAAAGTGAACTTTAAAAAAACTTTAATGTTTATTTATTTTTAAGAGAGAGAGACAGAGACAGAGCATTGTGGGGAGGGGCAGAGAAAGAGGGAGAAACAGAATCAGAAGCAGGCTCCAGGCTCTGAGCTGTCAGCACAGAGCTCAGTGCAGAGCTGGAACCCACGAACTGTGAGATCATGTCCTGAGCTGGAGTCAACGCTTAACCAACTGAGCCACCCAGGCACCCCAAGAAAGTGAAGTTTTTAATTAGCACACTGTTGTTCATGTTTATTCCAAAAGAACAAGACTTCTAAACTGGGGTATGATCCTTCAACATTAATTGGTGTGAATCAGGCTGAAATTATTGTGGAATAATATGGGGATATGTGGAAAAATATGCGGGATCTCGACCCCATCGAGATCTTGTTGCAGGTTCCTGTCTTCCGCTCCACCGTCTACACTCTGCTCCTGCTGATGTGATCACCATAGCCATTTATGTCACTTAGAGGACTTCCTAAGGAGTTTATAATTGAGAAATGTGTAGACACACAGGTCTCACAGAATACACTGATTCTAGAGGCTCTCCCGGTGGGAAAGGAAATCGGCCCAAACCCAGTTCTTGTTTCAGTACTTTCCTCTGAGGCAAAGCCAGGAATGTGAGAGTGAGCTTTTGCTAAGGGTGGGACAGAGGTTCTGCCTAGTGTTCTTCTGGCATGTGGAAAGCTAACAATAGTAATGGATAAGTCTCCAGGGCAACCAGGACCACTTTCAATCCTTCCCACCCCGGGCTGCTCTGTCTGTTGGGGAGCCCTGGCAAGGAATGACCTGCTCTGGCTTCCCTTTGGGGCTCCACTCCCAGCGCCTCCTGGCTACACGCTCTGTCCCAGCATAAGAGCCTTCTTCCTTGGCCTGGGTTTCACCTTCTTGTATCAGGTGGCAGACCAGCTGGTTCCAGTCCCGAATCAGGTCTTCTGACTCCTCCCAGAAACCAACCAACTTCAGAGCAGGAAATCCTGCCCCTCCCCAAAGAGTGGGAAACCGCAGAGAAAGAGAGAGATGAAACAGAAGGGAAAGCAGAGGAGGAGGGAAAGGGAGAAAAGAAGCAAAAGGAAAAAGGAGATCAATAAAAAGAAGTCAAACTTGGTTGAAACCTCAAGGTAAGACTTTTTAAAATCACATTATATATAATAGCATCACTATTTGTATCAGGGCCTCGTCCGTAGTAGGTCCTCGAAAAAACGCTGTTGAAGTAATTCATCTATTAGAATAAACTGAAGGCTAGGCTGAAGAGAGATTTCAATGTCAAATGCTGGTCAAAAAAAAAAAAAAATGCCCGATGCAATTTGAAATGTGTAGGAGGGAAGATATGATAAGATGCAGATGGAATCAGGCGTCTGTTACTGGCACGGAGAGCATTCTGATCATTTTGGGACAGAAAGTTAAGTTGGAACAAAAAGTTGCAAAAATAGTTTTAAAAACTCTGCCTGTTCTTTTGAAATCATACAAAAATTGCGGGTTGTAAGCATTTAAAAAAAAAAAACAAAAAACTGGCTTTCAACCGATGACAGAGCACAAACACCAGGCTGTATCTTGGGAGTTGCTGAGAACGCTGATATCTGCATTCTGCATCCGATCATCAGCTCTTTCAATATTATTAATATTGAAACTGGGAGCCTTGAGGAAGGCTCATTTTGTCACAAGAAGTCTTGTTCAATGCACCTAAGGAGGCCTAAAGTTGTCAATCAGAATTCTCCACGTGCTGTTCACCTATGCCTTAGCCCCAGTCCAGCCTGACTGCTCAGGATCCTGACACCCCGAGCCTTAAAAAGGCCTGTTCAGGGAGAATTCAAAGGCAAAGGCACTTCTTTTAGGTCAGTTAGAGAAACCCAGAGAAACCCGACAGGAACAGGAAATGCCATTCCCTACCCCCTACTGTTTACCCAAACCTTCACTTGCCATCAACAGACAGTACCATCCAGAAGGTTGTAGTTGACCAATCCAGTCACTTGGAGGGATTAATGTAGCTGGACTCGCGGTCTCATGTTTTGGAAAGCATCTATAGGTAATGATGATGTGTTTTCACAACAGTTGGCTTTTAAGAGTCCACACTCCCCCAATCTTTCCAACAGTGTGTAACAGTTCAAAGGACACATTTGGAAGTTTTTGATGGGGGGTTCGTTTTGTTTTGTTTTGTTTTGTTTTGTTTTGTTTTGTTTTTGGTGTCAGCATTTTTCTTTGGGGTTTGTGTGAGTAAATCAGCCCAAAGCTGAAAGGAGAATGGAAGAGGTAAGGAGAGATGAAAGAATCTTACTTCTGCCGCTTGCCAAGATTGTACAGGATTTGCCTTTCCCTCTTCATGATATATTAAAATATTATATGATATGAAAATAAATGATACGAAAGTAAAATCCAAAACTCCTCCCTCCCTTGTAGTATCAGTACAGCTAAAACCTCCCTGCATCCAATTTCTAAGCTGGAATAAATCTTAAAGGTAATCTAATTTAATTCCTCTTGTTTGCCAGGTGAGGGAATTGAAGCCAAGACGGGGAAAGGACCTTGCCCAAGGTCACGTATATGTTCATGGTGGAAAGGAGACTAGAACTCATTTCTCCTAGTCCTGCCCCAGGGCCCTGTAAAAAATCCACCCAGACTTTACAGGAAGGTGCCCCCAGACACCCAAGAATTAATAAACACTGCATCTGCTGATTAAAAAAATATTCAGTTAAAAGATGCTCATGTAATCCTTGCCTGGCAGAAATGGAAAGAAGGAAAAGATTTTCCTAACAGTTAAGCTTTTCCAGAATCTGTTTTATAACTGTTAGGGGACTAGAGAGAGAGTAGAAAGATTTAAGGCAGGTTTGTCAGAAGACAACCAGAATGTTTTAAATTCCTACCAATGACCCAGCATTTTGCATACTTTATATCTTTATATAATCTCATAGTGGCCTCATTTTGCAAGTGACATTTTCAAAATTTGCTCAGATTCACAGAGGGAATGGGATATTATTATTTCTGCATCTCTCATTGGTAGGCCCAGGGTCATGCTCCAGACTAACATAGATATTTATAGTTCAGTGACCATTAGACTCTTACTTGAGCCACTCCCCAACGTAGACCCTTGCTCTGGCCATTTCAATCTACTTGAGGTTCCTCTGACATGTCATGCTATTTCTAGACTCCTTGCCTGAACACACACAGTTCCCTCTACTTGGAATGTCCTTCCCCCATCTTCTTCATCTCCGTCACTTGTATTTATCCTTCAACACTTAGCTCCAGGGCCACCTCCTGCCAGAAGACTTTCTTACTGTCCTGGACTGGTCTGGACACCCTACCTCTATATTCCCATAGAACCCTTTGCACACCTCTATTATAGAATATTATTATGCTATTATGAACTTTGATTTACTTGCCTACCTTCCTTATACTTAACTATAATTTCCTCAAAGGAAGATAGCAAACATTGCTCAGCTTTTATATCCCTGGCACCTAGCACAGTCTGGGCATATATTAGTGCTCAATAAATGTTTTGTGGTGGGAGGGGAGTGGATGAATGAACAAATGAAATATTTCCCCCCATTTTCTTCCATTAAAATTATTTCATAAAAGTCTCATTTACATGCTTTTGACTCTTGGGTAACTCAGGGGGAAATAGAAGATGTCACTGCTATAAGCTTCTCATCATATCAAGCCTGACAGGCTACTCAAAAGAGCTGTTTAGGGTTAAATGTGGCAGTTGAACAAACATTAATTTCTGCTTCCTGACAAAATGCACGGATCATGGTAGAATTTGCATCCTATCAACCACAAGGACAAAGAGAACTGGAATAGAAACAGCAGATGAGAGATGTCAACACACTTTGGAAGATGAAAAGTGGATGGATGAGTGATAAGTGACTTAGCAAAGTGGTGATTGCTGAAGCCCAAGTATCCATGATGGGAAGCCCACAAGAGGCCCCGACTACATGAGTGTCTCAGGGATCAGGGCGCTGGGAACCTCAGTACACAACCAGAGAGATGAGGGGAAGGATCAGAGACACTCCAGATTCCCTCTCTTGCTCTCCAATGAAAAAAGAAAGCTTATTTCCTGGAGAAAGTAGCCCAAGAGGCACCAGGCTCAGGGACACCAGGCAGAGCAAAGGGAGGGGGTTAGGCACAGAGCTAGAAACAGAAGGATTACAGAAAGATTCAATACTGAAAGATGAGATTCCCCAGCCCCTTATCCTGGCCCAGCTCCCAGAACACAAACTGCGCAGTTTACCCCTGTCTCCATTCACCCTACTCCAGCCCGCACTAGGCAGAAGAATTCATGATTCCTCCTTGTACAAAGTGCCTGGCCAAAGAGAGAAGACTATAGACACTGACAATGGGGTCCACCAACGAAACTGCCAAGCACTCTCTGGATTATTTTATAATAGAATCCAGCTTGGCAAATCCTGCCCTTGCACGCAAAACTTCCAACAGCCAAGGAATGGACTCCAAGGATCACCAAGCCTGGAATGAAAGCCTCTGGCATTGAAGATGGAGACCCCAACATAGCTAATCCAGAGAGCCAAAGAAATTGTTAACAACAGCCATGACAGCATTAAAATCTCCCCAGGGATAAGGGAAGACAGTGCATCCATGAATAAAGATCAGGAAGCCACTGTTTTTTAAAAATACTACAGAACAAGAAAGAGATTTTTAAAATAAAAATACAACTAGAAATTGAAAAATTAAAACAAAGCACCGGAAGATAAAATTGACAGAATCCCAGAAATAGGATAAAAAGGGAAAGAGATTAGAAACAAGACAAAAACAATAAGAAGCCTACAGGATCAGTCAAGGAGCTCTGACATCTTCCAATAAGAATTCCAAAAAAAGAGCAGGAGAAAATGGAGGGGAATACATTAATCAAAAAGATAACTTCCCCAGGGGAGCCTGAGTGGCTCAGTCAGTTAAGCATCCAACTCTTGATATTGACTCAGGTCATGATCTCGCCGTTCATGAGATTGAGCCCCATAAAGGGTTCTGTACTGGCAGCTCGGAGCCTGCTTGGGATTCTTTCTGTCTCCCTCTCTCTCTCTGCCCCTCCCTCATGTATTCTCTCTCTCAAAGAAATAAAAATTTCTTTAAACATCAATTAATTTAAAAAATTTTAAGAGGATAATTTCTCCAAAATTTCCTGTGATGAAAGATTTGAATTTCCACATTGAAAGGATCCCATTGGGTACCCAAAACAATGAACAGAAAAAAGAAAACCCTCTCCCCAAAGTAGATTTTTAGAAATGTTAGAGCCCCAGGAATAAAGGGATCCCAAAAATTCTAGAGAGAAGAAAAATTAGTTTGTAGTCCAAGGATTAGGAATCCAGAGAGCTACGGCCTTCTCAGTATCAACACTGGAAGCTAGAAACTAAAAGGCAATACTGCAATGTCTTCCCATTCCAAGAGAAAATAACTTTCAATCTAGAAATCCTTATCCAGACAAACGATGAATCAAGGGAATGTAAAGACAAGCAGACAGAACTGTCACAATGGGGTTTATGTGGCCAACGTCTGATGGATGAATGCCACAAAAAGATGTTTAATGTGAAATATCACTCCTGTATTCAAGGTCTCAAGAACATTTCCCTACCATTCATAAGGAAGTGAGCCAAGAGAAAAAAAAGTCTGAGTTTCCTGGTGGGTGGCAAAGGGAATGTCCCAGAGAACAGTCTATCAAGCTCCTAGTCCAGATTGGAATAGAATGAGTTGTGGCTCCAGGAGGGATGTCTCCAAAGAAAAAAAATAAATTATCCAATGAATTTCACCAACTTATTTGAGTTTTACAGCTCTTGTCGGAGGATTTCAAGAACATGGGCAGCTAAGTAAGCAAACAAAAATGAGGTGATTATTAACTCTTCATCAGAACAAAGAGATGAAATTACAGTACATTATTTTTCTGTGTTGTAAACGATTGGTCATAACAATATAAACACTATTGATTTACTTAAAAATTGTGATATAATGGTGTTAGGAATCTAGAAGGAAGGAAATGAGTATCTGTCTGCATATGTTGTAAAAGAAAAACAAAGTCCTAATATTCCTTTAGTAGGAAATCAAATAAATAATTTCTAATATTGCAAAATCAAGAAATAACAATAAAAGCATATTGTTTAAAAATATGGAATTGATTCCCAGAGGGGGAAAAAAAATGAGATTTAGACCAGTAATTGCCTTAGAATGAGACTAGGGCACAGGGAAGGAAAGAACAAGGACTTCTGTTATTCATTATAACCCATTTGATACCATGTGACTTTTTAACCCCCCCAACTCATGTATTATATTAATAAATATAAAAATTATTCAAAAAGACAATGGCTCAGCCATAACAGCCCTCTCCCCTGGATTACATTCTATCAAGCAGTCAACATGTTGATGCCTGGAGCCATTAAATTAAGTCTCTGAACAAGCTATAGTTAAAGTATTTACCTAATTACTAAGAGCAGCTCACCAGTCTGTCCACATTTGCTTCAGTATCGCCTGGGGAGCTTTGTAAAAATACAGATTCCTAGGTCACACCCTTGCAAGTTCTGATTGAAGCGGCCTTGAGGCGGCCTGGAAATCTGCCCTTAGTTCCCCAAGTTGATCCAGTTGCGTGGCAGGGTTCAGGAACTACACTGGACTGGAGCCCAAATTATGAGTGCATATAGGGAAGGGTAAGAGGGTGGGGGTTATATGGTGATTGTGTGTCTGTGTGACTGTTTCTGTGTATATGCCAGTGTGTTATGAGTCTGTCTTTCTCCCTCGCTCCTTCCCGCTTTCATTCTCTTTTATGTGACTTTAATGCATAAATACCTCCAAACTGCTAAAAAAAATATTGCCAGAAAGGAGTGCCCCATCCCATTTTAAACACTGCTGTCGGATCTTCCTCTCCCAACCCTGGGGCTCCCTCTGCTGGCAGAAGCCTGTTAAAACGCTTAGTAGTCCCAACCTAGAAACCCCTTCCATTCTTTTTTTTTTTTTTTTTTTGATGTTTTTATTTATTTCTAGGAGAGAGAGAGACAGCATGAGCAGGGGAGGGTCAGAGAGAGAGGGAGTCACAGACTGAAATGGGCTCCAGGCCCTGAGCTGGCAGTCAGCACAGAGCCCGACGCGGGGCTCGAACCCACGAACCGCGAGATCATGACCTAAGCGAAAGTCGGACGCTTAACCGACTAAGCCACCCAGGCGCCCCGAAACCCCTTCCATTCTTATGAGGTCATTTTCCCCGGGGTGGTTTCCAAGCCCTCATACTTCACGAACCTTCCCGTCAGACAGAAAATGGAAATTTCAACCAACCTGGGAAAGACTTTCTTGTCTTACATGTGTGAATATATAAAGATCGGGAGGGAGCAGGACGAGGAAGAAATGCGAGGGAGAGGTGCATTGGTGGTTAAGCCTGAGGAAACGGAGACCTTAAGGAGTTTTTCTTCCCACCTTCTTCCTCCCCCTCCCCCAAGAGGTATAGGCGAATGGGAATGCCACATCCATCTGCCTCCCAAAATTCAAAAGGAAGGAACACCTTAGGCGAAGGGCTCACTGAATTTGGAAGCGGAAGACACGGGTTCAGCATCCACCCTCACTGTACTTCCTGAGTCCCCTTTTTTCAGAGCTATGTAAATCATACCTGTCTGTGGATTCCTGTATCTTTCCCATAAGCTGATGAACATATGCTCAGCCTAACACAGTGTCTGACACAGAGAAAATGCTCGAAAGCAATGGAATGGTAGCTTAACTCATTGCCATCCTAACAATCAGAATCTTCCTTCAGCTCCACATACGTCTCAAGCTCCTCAAAAGTACCCCCAGGTTCACAAGAAACATGGTGTTTCGTCATGTTTTGTGCTCTCCAACCCATAGCATTCTGGCTTTAGCGCCTCAGAACCCTCTGACACAGTCTCCAGGGATTCTTATACGTAAGACCCAGGGTATTCTTGTCACTTCTCATCTTCCTTGATCTCCTTAAGCTTCAAGGCTGTGACCTCTCCATCTCATTGAAGCCCTGTGTCCCTGTTCTCTCAGGTCCTCCTCTCCTCTGCTTCTTCTCACCTCCTTCACTGGCTCTCCTCTTCTACATAACCCATAAATATACTATCCCCCCCTTTGTATTCCCTATCCTCTCCCTCATGGTCTCATTTACTCCTATGGTTTCAGTTTTAACTTAAAAGATTTAATTCTCCCAAATCTACATCTCTGGCCTAAACCTTTCTCTTGAACTCCAAATACCTACCAGCCATCTTTATCTGGATGTATAGAAATCACTTTCCTTTAAACATTAAAAAATGCTGAGGAGCTACTGTGTGCCAAACACCATGCTAAACACTAGAGCTACACTGGCAAGAGAGACCAGGCCTCTGCTGTCCCAGAGCTAAGCGCTGAGCAAAACAGGCAAATGAGCCCCTGTGAATACCAAGTGATGGCAGCCATGATAAGAGAAATGCCCAGTGTTTGGGGAGCCCCTTACCTGGTCTAAGGGAGGGCACAGAGTCACTGATTTTGAAGGGTAGAATCTTAAGGAAAAGAACTGGGGTTGGGGGCGGGGCATAAGGGGCCCCTGGGAAAGGATTTCAAAACTTATGAAGAACTTACAAAGATCAAATAGTGAGTTTGGACTTTATCCCTAGAACAATAGGGAGCCACTGAAGAAGAACTGGATGGAGCAGAGCCCACAGGGAATATCCACAGTGTTGGCAATGGTCCGGTGTTAGCAATGGTTATGTTGGATGGTAGGCCCGTAAGGCTTTCACACTATTATTATGCTTTATAAATTATTTACGGTTCATGTGTTTTTTGTGCATATCAAATGTTTCACAGCCTTTCTTTTTAAATAAATGGATTAGAGAAGGTGAGATAGACAGAAGAATGAGGAGATTCCTAAAGCAGAAAATCACAGTGGCCTGAGTTAGGATGGTCATAGTGAGGGTGAAGATTGGGAGATAAGTCTAGAGATACTTAGGAAGTAGAACTGAGTAGACTTGATGAGAAATGGAATTTAGGGGTATGGAGAAGGAGGAGTAAAGAAGGAGTTCCAATGTTCTGGAGTATTCATTGGATGAATGGTGTAGCCATTCACTGAAATAGAGATCCCTAGGATATGATAAATAAAAATAGCAAAGTCATTGGAGAATAGTGATTTCTTAAAGTTAAACATAAATCTTCCGTATAACCCAGCAATGCACTCCTTTCAGGGTATATACCCAAGTAAAATACAAACATGTCTAGACAAAGATTTCCACACCAATGTTTACAGAAGCACTTATTCATAATAGCCAAAAAGTGGGAATTTCCAAACATCTGTGTATATGTGGATGGATGAACAAAATGTGGCATACCCATATAATGAAATATGATTGGCAATGAAAGGAAACACAGTAATGATACATGCTACAATATGGGTGAAATACAAAAACATTATGCTAAAGTCAAAGAAGTCAGACATTGTGTCTGTCAGAGCATGTGATTCTGCCAATATGAAGGACAGAAAGGATTACTGGCTGCATGAGGCTGGGGATAGGAACAGAGAGTAATTGCAGATGGGTAAGAGGGATCTTTCTGGGATAATGGAAATGTCCTAAAATTTCTATTGTGGTGATGGTTTCCCAAGTTGGAAAATTTATTAAAAATTATTGAGTTGTACATTTACTACAAGATAATATTTGACATATAAAGTATACTTCAAAAAAGATGTTTAAAAAAAATCAGGTCAGTTTTGGCATGTTGAGTGTTATACTGAGAGACACAGAGAACAACCGAGACCACTGAGGTCGAATTAAGGGAGTCTTTATTACTGGCCAGGACCGCACAGAGTTAACACAGAACTCTAAATGTGCAGCCCGAGTCCAGGGATTTAGGACTTTTTATAACAAGCAAGTAAGAAGCAAGCAAGAGGTACAGAAACAGAATTGAGCGTTATTGCAGGGGGGCTACAAAGAGATAAGGAGAGGGCCTTTGTCCTGGTATGAAGGAAACATTTGTCATTCTGAAGGCAAGGTTTAGGGGCATGGGGGGGGGTTTCAAAAAAATAGTTATTACCTCAAGGACAGAGTATGCCAGCCATGTGGTAAATAACCATTAACAGGGACCATTAACCCTTGTCTTCTTACTTGTTTGTTTTTCTTTTCTTGCACCTGGGGAATGTCAGGTAGCCCCACCTTCCCTCCCCCCCCCCTCCCCACCCCTGCTGAGTGCAGGCCTAGAAGGTGAACTCCAGGTCAAGATAGAAGGACTGAAGCTAAATTCATGTGAAGCATTGAGTTTGAGGTGTTTAAGAGGAATTAAAAAGACAAGTTTGGGGCGCCTGGCTGGTTCAGTCAGCTGGGTGGCCGACTTTGGCTCAGGTCATGATCTCACGGTTCGTGGGTTCGAGCCTCGCGTTGGGCTCTGTGCTGACAGCTCAGAGCCTGGAACTCCCTCTCTTTCTGACCCTCCCCTGCTCACGCTGTCTCTCTCTCTCTCTCTCAGAAATCAAGTAAAACATTAAAAAGATAAAAAATAAAAAGGCAAGGCTGAGTAAACAGTTGGTTACACCACCTGAAGCTTAGGTGGCAGTGCTGCACAGGAAATAGAGAATTTTAAGATTCATCAACATAAAGCTAGTAATTGGAGCCAATGGAGTGAGGGAAATCCCCTAGGAAAGGGAAGAGTGAGAAAAGAATCAAGGCCAACTTGAACATTCAAGGAATCCAAAAGGGAAGGGAAGCTTACAGAGAACACTGAGAAGAAGCAGTCAAAGAAGCAGGAAGGAAGCCCAGAGAATTAGAAATGAATAGAATCCAAGGGAAGATGTTTTGGGGCAGGGAAGGAAGGATACTGAGAACTCAGGTAAATATTAACAGAACCAACCAGTAGAAGTCATGGTAGAAAAATCTAGCAGGGTTGGGGAGCCCAAGAACATTGTTGGCCATAGGTGTAGGAGGCCAAAAGCCTCCAGAGGATCAGGCATAACATCCAGAAGGACTGATGTGTTGATGAAGGGAGTGAGGCCAGATTGATGAGCCTGAAGAGTGCAGGGGACCCAGAATATTTGACATAAGGCAATGAGGGAATACAAAAGGCCAGTAAATAGTCAGAGCTCTGGAATAGAGACAAAGAGACCCCAGGGTACAGAGGTTCCAAGTCAGGAAGTAAATGGCCACAACTATAGATTCCGGTAGTAGATATTCAAGGCCCTCAAAGATGTGATCCCTGCTTACTTCTCCAGGCAGATCTCTAACCACATAACCCCACAACTCTTAAATTCAGTGATCCTGCCATATGGAATCCTTTCCTTTGCAGTTTCCCAAACATGCCGTTCTCTTTCACACCTCTTTCTATTTTCTCACACAGCTTCCTCTGGATGGAATGTTCTGCAAACCATCCCTCCCCTCTCCCACACACACTCCAGGAACCCAACTCAGTGTTCATGCTTACCCTTCCTCATTTGCCTGGAGCATTCCTCCTCTTGTTTCAGTATGGATCAAGGTTAACCTTGCTTCTGAAGCCTCGCTTACTTACCCATCCCCCACATGGAACAGCATATTTCCTTCTTTACGCCCTTGGGACTCCAAGGATAGGCCACCCCAAGATGGGCCACTTTGGCATGAGCATTATTTTGAGATGCAAGCAATCAAAACCCAGCAGATTCAGAAAAAGCTCTTTATCTCCCCTTCCACTGCCTGCTTGTACCAGGAAGAGAGCTATATATACCTGAGACTCCTTTTTACCTAAGAAATTTATCTGCATAACAGGGCAACCTTTGTTTTCTAAACATCTTTTACCTTCCTGGTCTTTTTCTCTTTAGTACCCTCAGGCCCCTATCCCTCTCCTTAGCTCATATAAGCCTGACTGTCTTTGGAATTCCGTATCTGTGTAGATTCATTGTATGCCTGAAACTAAGTTTTATTTTCTCCTGTTTCTTTGTATCCTGTCAATTTGATTCTTAGTCCATCAGAAGGACCTTGAAGGGCAGAGAAAATTCTCCTTTCCCAACAGCTGCCATAGTCAGCATGATACTTTCATTCCTCAGACACTGCTCACTCCAGACACTCCTGCTGCTCAGAGATCCTGGGACATCTGACATATAGCTGGCAGAGGTAAGATTTCTTACCATGTCAGTCCCCCAGAACCTCTATCTGCAGAGTCTGATGGAGTGAGAGTGGTGAGCCCTTTTCCTTGGGTCTAGCAACTCTGGTTAATTTTGGTAGACTACTCTTTGTTTAGTTATCCATTTCCTTCCAGAGATGGTCTTTGTTTTTCTTTGTCGTGTCCTTTGTGTCCTTTGTCATAAAAAGGAATTATCATAGGGCAGAACATAGGCATGGGCCCTATGAGTCTGCTGTTGGAGCCAGCCTCATAGACTGGTGAGTTCACAGTTCTCACCAGATCAGCAACTGTTTAGACAAATTTTATCATAGGTTAATGTGCACATGAGTTAATGGCTATTAATGTGAGACATCTTAGAAGCCAAAGCCACAAAATTGGTGGGCACAGGTGAACACCTAAAAGTTGTTAGAGTGCTTGCCGCCTCAAGAAGATTCCCAGATTGATCATGGAATGAGTGAGATTGACACTAGGTCACCCAGCAACTTCCTTGCAATGAGGTACGCTGTAAAACAGCACATAGTCCCCAACCCTATGGCATATCTCTCCTAGGTATTAGTGTGGCTCCAAATGCAAGACTTCAGCTAAAACTGTTGAGGTACATATGAGATGTTTCCTTTTGTCTTGTTCTGTGTCTAAGAGCTGGGCTTTGTGACAAGTGAGAATATTCTCTTTGATCTCTATCATCCATCGGGTACGTTTACCAGGGTGTACCTTGGTGGCCAGTTGAAATGACTGGGGATCTAACTCTGACACACACACACTCTCTCTCTCTCCCCCACCTTTCACACCAGGCCTTGTCAGTGGTATTGGTCATGAGAGGTTCCAACCCATAGGAACCTCTGTCCTCTTAACCATCATTGCTTATTAATGCTGGAAAGTCTCATTACAGTAGCACCTCCCTGGTATCACAGATCAGTGGTCTGTGATTTTGTGGGAGACCAGAGACACCATTTTCAGCACACTATCCTTACTGCCTGTGCAATGAAGACCTTTGCTTTCCTAGTCTAATCTTGGAAGTGAACTTTTGGATCATGGGGACTGCATCATCTATGCCCTCTTTGAATGCCTTCGTATCTTTAAAAGGCTTATTGGTTTGAGTTGTATTCATGGATCCTACTCCTCAATGGCCAAATGATGGATCCTTTAAATTGGCTATATTTACTTTTTCAAGTTTATTTATTTTGAGAGAGAGAGAGAGAGGGTGGAGGAGGGGCAGAGAAGCAAGAGAGAGGGAGAGAAAGAATCCTAAGTAGGCTGCATGCTGTCAACAAAGAGCCCAATGCAGGGCTCAAACTCACAAACCATGAGATCATGACCTGAGGTGAAATCAAGAGTCAGGTGCTTAACCAACTGAGCCACCCAGGCACCCCTAAATTGGCTATATTTAAAAGAAAAATATTCTTTTTTTTTAATGTTTTATTTATTTTTAGGAGAGAGAGAGAGAGACAGCGTGAGCAGGGGAGGGTCAGAGAGAGAGGGAGTCACACACTGAAACAGGCTCCGGGCTCTGAACTGGCAGTCATCACAGAGCCCGACGCCGGGCTCGAACCCACGAACCGTGAGATCATGACCTAAGCAAAAGTCGGACGCTTAACCGACTAAGCCACCCAGGCGCCCCAAAAGAAAAATATTCTTAATAGAGAGCTCTCAATTGTCTTATTAGTATAATAACTGGCCTAAGGACTCCTTTGACAAAATGAAAGAAGTGAGATTAAGTTAAGACAAAAATAAGTGTCCACATTCAATGAGCATTTTCCTAAAATCTCCCTGTTTTAACTTCTCTTTCCTTACAAGATGTACAGAGAGCACACCAGCCTATTCTCTAGGTTCAAAGTATACAGGTTCCTCATGTAAATCCTGAATGCCAGGAAACGAATTTAACAAAAGCACCCAAGACTGGCAGTAAGGCTAGCTTTGATCTTCCTTCCCAGGGCTCTATAATCAGGATCTACCAGCTTTAGGCATTGTCCTTTACAGGGGCACCCTAGGTCCCCCACTGCAGAAGAATTCCTGCCCCTGGAGAGCAACAGATCTTTTACATTATAAAGCTTTTTTTCTTCCCCAGAAAATCCTACTAACTTTAGAGAGAAATTGGTTCATGAGTATTCACAACCTCCCTTTCGCAGAGGAAACAGGACCAGAAACTTCTCCTACGCCACACCCTCCTACAAATGATCTTAAAAGGCTAATATCAGGGACTAATAGAAGCCAAAATACTTTATACAGCATTATGAGGGCACAAATCTTTTGATTCCCAGTTTTAGTTAAAAATCCCCCTGATATAAAGAAGCAAATTTAGTTAAAAAGGCAGGCCAGTCCCTTGATATTCAGGCTGTAATCCAGTTCTTTGGGGAATTAGAAACAACGGCCTTTGTTTTACAAATCTCTACAAAACCAGAAATGCAACTCTCAAAACAAGTCAAAGCCCACTCATCTTCTTGAATCTTTACAAACCTTGCCTGTTCCTCTCAAAATGTTTGTAGATATTAGAAACAGAATATTGGAACAAAATTCTCCTGTACTTAAAAAAAAAGTAAATTTTTGATAACAATTACCCTGAAATTTGAGGAAGAAAAACATTTTGCATTCTTTCTCTCTTCCTAAAAATTATAAATGTTACCATGTCTTTGAATGGTAAATACAGCCCATCAACACGTGAGACTGAAGGAAAAAAGGGAAGGGGGGGTAGGCCTTTTCAAAATAAAAATTGCTAAAATGGCTCTTGGGCCCAGACTCCAGCACTTCTGATAATAGACACTTAGACTCTGATCTCCACCTTGGAGAAAACTTGGCTACTTACTCTGCGCCTTTGTGATGCAGATTTTTGACCTCCACCCCCAACCTTCCTCACCCTCAGTTCCCTAGGAAGAAAGGGCCATTCTTTGAAATACAAACTTCAGAGAATTTTTTATCAAAAAAAAAAAGAAAGAAAGAAAGAAAGAGGGAGTTCAATTTTGAAAAGTGAGTCTTGGGGTGCCTGGGTGGTTCAGTCAGTTAAACCTCTGACTCTTAACTTTGCTCAGGTCATGATCACACAGTTTATGAGATTGCCCTCCCACATCAGGCTCCAGGGTGACAGCTTGGAGCCTGCTTGGGATTCTCTCTCTCTCTCTCTCTCTCTCTCATTCTCTCTCTGTCCCTCCCATGCTTGCTTTCTCTATCAAAATAAATAAACCTATTTTTAAAAAATGGGTCTTTATGTCCTCTCCACAAATTTAGCATAAACAAAAGCTATAAGATTTTATTTACATCTGAGTATGTGTCCATATATGTTGTAAGTATGAGATATTTTCTCTATCTCTAGGTGGTATTGCTAAAATTAATTTGCAGAAGAGTTCTTTTAGTTGGTTTGAAGGCAAGCATTTGTAAAACCTGGACAATCTAAAACTCCTAAAGAGAAACCAACCCAAATGTTTTTCAACTTCATATGGTCTGAGAATATATTCAGTATTAAAAAGCTATTTAAAGTTGTTGGCTTAATTAAAATAGACATGTTTTTAAAGTTATCAGCATTACATGTAAAACCTTTATTCTGCCTATATTTACTGAAAGTCAAATAAGTTCATGTTGTATCTCTGTTGCAAAATTTGTCAAAAGAAAAAAATCTTCAAATAATCATTGCCTCATAACATTTTGTGGGTAATCTAAACAAAATTGTTAAGAACAAATAAATAAATAGATGTAAATCAGATAAGAAGGTCTGTAGGTAAACTTTTAAGTAGCTTCCAAAGTCTTTTGTAACCTGAAACTATAAAGTTTTGCTAAATTAAATGATAAGTTGTTAAATTTGTTAAATATCTACATCATTTCCAAATAAGATAAAATAATAAAACATTAAGTACTGAACATACAATTATCTACTTTTGTCATATTACAGAGAAACTAAAAATAAATTCAGGTCTGTTTAGTAAACATAGTTTGTGCATTATTGAAAGACCATACTATGAAAAACCACACATTTCTAGGAATTATAAAATATATTCATAAATTTGCCAATCTAAAGAATATTGATATAACAGTTTGCACATTGCTTACTACCTAGTTTTCATTAGAAGTTAAGATTTCTGGGGCATCTGGGTGGCTCAGTCAGTTAAGCGTCTGACTTCAGCTCATGATCTCATGAGCTGGGTTCATGATCTCATGGTTCGTGGGTTCAAGCTCCATGTCAGGCTCTGTGCTGACAGCTAGCTCAGAGCCTGGAGCCTATTTCGGATTCTATGTCTCCCTCATTCTCTGACTCTCCCCTGCTCACTCTGTCTCTCTCTTTCAGAAATAAATAAAAATTTTTTAAAAAGGTTTCCAAGAGAAAATTTTTAATATGTATAATTAAGACTACTGAAAATAATAAAGGAAATAACTTTGTAGGCAAGGAAGTAAGAATGTATGTTTGAGGGCTAAAAAAAGAAGGATGAGAAAGGGGAATATATTTTTGTTAACAGAAAAGAAAATAATTTTGTCCTAAAGTGAAACTGGTTATTTAAAGACGGAGAACTTAGGGCAAAATCTGAATATAAAATGTTGCAAGGGCACCTGGGTTGCTCAGTCAGTTAAGCATCCATCTCAGGTCATGATCTCACAGCTCATGAGTTCGAGCCCCACATCAGGCTCTGTGCTGACAGCTTAGTGTCTAGAACCTGCTTAGGATTCTGTGTCTCCTCACTCTCTGCCCCTCCCTTGCTCACACTGTCTCTCTCTTTCCCAAAATAAGTAAACATTTTTTTAAAATGTTAAATGTTGTGTAAGGTTTATAAAAAGAAATCTGGAAAGGAATTTCATGTGTGGTTAGTACTGGCTGTTAGAATCAATTTAAGTAAGTAAGTGAGTCTTAATATTAAAAATACACTGAAGCACAATTAAAATTTTGTCTTTCTCTTTGGTAAAAGGACAAAGTTTTCTTGAGCTGTTGGTCTGCTTTTTATTTTTTTATTATTTTTTTTTTTTACAAATAGTTTATTGTCAAATTAGTTTCCAGATAACACTCAGTGCTCATCCCCACAAGTGCCCTCCTCCATGCCCATCCCTCCTGGTCTGCTCTTAATAAAAAGTTGTAAACAGAACTTTTTCTTCAGCTTTAAAGTTATCCGCCTGGAAAACAAGCACTCTGTTTTGCCAAAATAAGTTCTTACATTTATCAACTTTGATAACTTAAGAAAACTGAGTCTTACTGTTAAAAAAAGCTAAATTTTGCTCACAACTATTTAACCTTCTGTATTTGCCTTTGAAGTCTTTTATTGTTAATTTAGTTAAATAGATAATTAAGGGGCACTTGGGTGGCTCAGTCGTTTGAGCCTACGACTTCGGCTCAGGTCATGATCTCACAGTTCACAGGTTCGAGCCCCGCATCGGGCTCTGTGCTGACTTCCAGCTCAGAGTCTGGAGCCTGTTTCAGATTCTGTATCTCCCTCTCTTTCTGACCCTCCCCTGCTCATGCTGTCTCTCTCTCTATCTCTCTCTCTCAGAAATAAATAAAACATAAAAAATACATAATTAAATATTGTTTCATAATAATTTATAATCCTATCTAATCAGATGTTCAAATCTTTTCATACTTTTTGACATATGTCCCAAAATGAAATTCTAAAATGAAATCTTCTGACCACAATCTAACTGAGGAGCTCCAGAGCACTTCTGAAACATTTCAGAGATTTTGTGAGAAATTAAATTAAGTAGGCTTATTTAGCATGTTAAATTACATGGGAATTAATGTTCAAGTAAGTAATATTTTTATAGATTTTTTGTAGATTTTTTATTAAACTAAGTGTTCTAAAAAGTTGTATGAAACCCCTAGAAATCTGATGTCCTGGTGTGTTATTATCTGGGAGTGCTCTGTGTCACAGAAATAACCAAATTGTGTTGTAGATAAGTCTAATCAGATCTTTAACTGTTTTTAAGTCTTGTCATTTATAGTTACTGTTTTACTGCGATGCTATTGCAAACATGTTTCATCTTTTGTGAGACTCATAGAAAGAAATCTTGAGTACACGTTTCTGATAACCTTAAGATCATAAAATTGAACTAGGTAAGAATTTCCAGAACTAGTAGAAAAACCGGATTAGAACAGAATAAGAATTAATAACTTTGGACTGAATAAAGAAGATACTTGTAATTTTTACCACTTTTTGTTTAAGACATTGCTGACACTTTCAATATTTTGCTTTTCGAAGTTTAAGGAAACCTTTTCTCTTAAGCTAACTGACCTATAGCAATCTGATAAATTATACCTTTGTAAGCAGAATTGAACCATTTCTCTTTTCCTCCCTACCCAGTCCCTCACCTCTCAGTGAGTAGTCTTATATTTTCATGGCAATATATTTATTTGCATAAGTTCAATAAGAAACTGTTCTCCTTATAATGAGATACAATTGGAAACATTGGTTATAATACCACGGCTTTGACTGGAATGTCATATTTCAGAGAGACACGCATAGACTCAGATATCTATGACCAGACAGCTTTAAGGAACTGTGGTTGACATTACGGAGTCAATAAAGCCCCTTGGAAATATTGGCTTGGTACTTTGTTTTCTCAGAGTTCCCAGAAGCTTACAAGGTGAATAAACTCACTTTCTGGCAGATGTAGGAAACTCAGGATACTTGGGGACCTCAAAAAGAGAAGAATTAACCCGAATCCACAGGTATTGCAGGCAAAGTCTGATGGCGAGTATTTGGCTTGGCTTCTGACCTCAAAAGACTATTAAACATTCGATCTAGATACTTGTTACAAAAACTTTAAGCAAAGTAGATTTTTATTTCTTTTTTTAAAGTTGTATTTATTTAAGTAATCTCTACAGTCCATGTGGTGCTTAAATCCACAACTCCAAGATCAAGAGTTACATACTCTTCCAGCCAAGCCAGCCAAGGGCCCCTAAGCAGGTTTTTAAAAAGCCTATGTGGTCGACTGTTATTCTTGCTGCACTTACATAAATAATCAGGCCAAGTGGTTTTTTGTTTGTTTGTTTACTTGCTTGTTTTTGAAACTAGACTTATTTTGAGAATTACTAATTTGGCTATCTTTGATGGAAATGAGAGTGATTATAGAGAGAAAATAGGTTTCAATAACAGACCTGAGTAAATATTAGGTTCTAAAACTGTTCATTATAAACTAGATGAGATCCTGATTTTTTCTAGCATCCTCCTGTACCTGGCTACAACTTCCAAATTAGTGCTTTCAATTTTTCTCCCACTTCCTGAGTTGGATTCATTTGAGATCTAAAATGTCTTTTTTGGGGGCACCTAGGCGGCTCAGTCAGTTGGGCGTCCGACTTTGGCTCAGGTCATGATCTCACAGTTCATGAGTTTGAGCCCCACATGGGATTCTGTGTTGACAGCTCAGAGCCTGGAGCCTGTTTTAGATTCTATGTCTCCCTCTCTTCTCTGCCTTTCTGCCACTTGCACTCTGTCTCTCTCTGTCTCTCAAAAATGAAAAAACATTTAAAAACGATAATAAAATAAATACATCTATTTTTTTAATTCAGCTTTTTCCTGAAGCCCTGCATACTAAGTACAAATAATTTCATGTAAACCTCAGGGAAATCACAACAGCTCATATATAGGCAATCTTCATGCTCTGTGGGCAAAAATATCGCCAAAGACATTCAAACTACAAATCAGGAAAATCTGTCATCATACTCTCACACTATCTAAAGATGCTTCAAGCTTGACATCTAGAAATCTTCTCTACTCTCTACCCTAAAAAAAAAAACCCTCAGAAACTGGTTTATAACTTGGTCCAAACATTAGCCATTGTTTTTCTTTTGTTTCCATAGAAATGACTGTTATTTAATGCCTGATTGCTTGAACCATAGGCCTAACTTCGAGGACACACCTGAATCACCAAGTTTAACTAAACTGACTTATTACCAGGATTGGTTCAGTGAGCCAGGATAATCTACGAGCTCAACTTTTAATGTGTGAAATGTCAGAGAAGTTTCAGAGGAGAGAACTATAGTGGCCAAGAGCAGAATGCCCCAAGATGGACCACTTGAGCATGAACATTATTTTGAGTTCAAAGCAGTCAAAAATTTCAAAATCCAGGAAAATTTCTTTATCTCCCCCTCAACTGCCTGCTTGTATCAGGAAGAGAGCTATAAATTAGATTCCTCTTTACCTAAGAAACTTAATTGCATAACAGGGCAACCTTTGTTTTCCAAATATCGTTCACTCTCCTGCTAATGCTTTTCCTCCCCTTTGTATCCTCAGACCCCTATCTCTCTCCTTAGCTCATATAAAGCCTCATGTTCCCTATCTTTGGAATTCCATGTCTGTGTGGTTTCCCCAAACATACAAAACTAAACTTGATTTTCTCCCATTGATGCATCTCATCTTAACTTGATGATTAGTCCAGCTAGAAGGACCTTGAAGAGCAGAAGAAGTTCTTCCTACCCTCCATACCACCACCATAGATTTCTATCATATCATTGGTAACTCTTTATACATTTCATTTACTTCCATGTCTGTCTTCTTTTGGGAGTTAGAAAGCATTTTATTTGCTTTTCATTCATAGGACCTGACCCATAGTAAGTATTACATGTTAGTAGATAAAATCTCCCTCAGCCGTCATGTGGCATGTATGTCCCTTTTCCTCCTTCCTACTCAGGGCTCTTTGGGAGGCTGTTTGTGACCAGACTGCTGGGTTTCATTGTGTGAGGGTCAGTGAGGTAGTCTGACCTCTGCTATCAGTAGCAATAATCAAGAATGTTTTGTTGGGGCGCCTGGGTGGCTTAGCCAGTTAAGCGTCCAACTTCGGCCCAGGTAATCTCATGGTTTGTGGGTTCAAGCCCTGCGTCGGGCTCTGTGCTGACAGCTCAGAGCATGGAGCCTGTCTTCAGATTCTGTATCTTCCTCTCTCTCTGATGCCCCCCTGTTCACGCTGTCTCTATCTCTCTCTCAAAAATAAATAAAACATTAAAAAAAAAAAGAATGTTTTGTCCACACTTAAGGTCCAGTTTCTCAGTCCCAAGATGCCCAGTTAAACCTGAATTTCAGATAAACAATGAATACAGTTTTAGTATATCCCATTCAATTGTAAGGAAGCAAATTTTACCACCCCAAGATATGCCTTTTTGGCACATTGATTATTCTAAGTTGATTATTTTTAATAAACTGCAGACATAAGAGAAGCTCCAAAAACCAAGTAGAAGCTACCTTTTTGTAAGAGACATTTACATGTGTAAGGGAAATCTCCATTTATAAGGGTATCTGCCTCAGTACTAGGAAGAAGGGGGTGATGCTAATTCTCTAGAAATGGTTATCAATGGGGAAAGCTTGGATATAAACCTGCAGAACGACCTTACCCTTGAGTATGGTGCTTTTCCCAGTAACTTCCCATAGCTGACTCCCCACCCATCTTTTGTCTTTAGCTGGAAATAGTATTTCAGGTGTAGCTTCTCCTCTTTAGGGAGTTAGTTTTCCTGGGTTTTCCCCATGTATACAGGAGGCATACATGTTATTAAACTTTTGTTTGACTTTCTCCTGTTAACCGGTCTTAATGTCAATTTGATTCTTAGGCCAGCTAGAAGAACCTTAAAGGGTATAGGGAAATTTTTTCCTCCTAACACAATAGGTGAGATTATTCATAGCCCAAAAATGTATTTGTTGTTTACACATATCCATAGTTCATATATATTTGTTAACTGCATATAGCCTAAAAAATGTATTCTGCAATTCAAATTAAACTTGGTGCCCTGTATTTCTCTTTGCTAATCTGGCAACCCTCCTTCCCACCAAAGGGAAGTGGCTTCTGTGTAATGCTGAAGGCACTGGCACCCTAAAAACTCACCCAGGTGAAGCTGCCATACCACCTTGATTGCTTCCTGAAAGCTGGGCTGAACAACCAAGAAAAAAACTGCTACATGGGCCAAAACTGTGTGAGCTGTGTGGTGGCTTTGCTGGAGTCAGACATTTCAGCTGTGTGGAACTCTTCCACTGCTCCTCATGCTACAGGTGTTTTACCAAAGTTTCCAGGGAGTAACTTGTTCAGTTATTGTAGATGGGCCCTATCTCTATTCCATGCTCAGATGCAAATCCATGGGAGCTAGGCCAGAGAAAAACCTGAAAAACTGCAACTGCAGCATGTTTAGAATTGTCTCCACCCCACCCCCCACCCCCCCACTGAGGGGCAGGGATCAGAGCATGCTCTGGGTCTCATCAGGTACCTATTCTTTCCCAAGAGGCTCTTGACTTTCCCACACAAATGGATTCCAGAGAGTCTGCCCCAAGAGTCCCCCTGCCACAGATTACATGTGACAGGTAAGGACGGGACAGCACACACAGGGCACTTTATCCCATCTCTAGTTTATTTTCCCCGATCTTGAGATTCCATTAGTTAGAAAAAGAGAAAATCTGTCCATTAGGAGTGGGGCCATGCAGAAGGCTGACAAAGAACTCCTCCCCCACACCTAATTAGATATACAGGAGAGGTAAAAGAAAGGAGGGAGTGGGGGGAGGAACCCATGTTATTAGATAAAATGATATAAAATGATAGTTGTTTCCACAGCTAGGAACAGATTTTGGCAGCCATGGGATAGACTTAGGAGTTTCTAAAAAATCAGAACTGAGAAACTGGAACGGGGCAGGTGGTGAGGATAGAGAGAAAGGGAGGCTCTTCTATATCCTAATATTATGCTAAGGTCCTTTCCTGTCTCAGTGTGTTAACAGTATTTTCCCAGAAAAGGGAGAATCTCCAAAATGAGAGGGTTCAATCACCATTTACTCTAAGATCCTCCCACTCTACCCCCAGTAGGATTCATTTTCAAAAAGAAGAGGCCACTTAACAAAACTACTAAACAGTCCTGAAAAGTCCCACAGCTGCTGCTGCTGCCTCAGAAATGACAGGTGTACCTTTCAGGATCCACATTTGGTACCAAATGCATGGAAACTCCTCTTTGGAATTTTTGCCAGCCCCTTCTGAGTTCTACCAGATCTGGCCCACCGCTCCTGGTCCCTTTCCCAGTCAATGCCCTGATCTTCTCTCCTTGTTAATTGTTGACCCATTGATTCAGGTGAGAATGATCAAATCAGAATTCCTGGCTGGGCTGGGACATGCACCTCCAGCTGAGCAGACCCACTCTGAGTTTTTGAAAGTTGCCAGGTTGTGTTTACATATTTCACTGAACGCCTGCTCTAAACGGTACCTAGTCGATGCATTACAAAAGAGGGCCAGCTGAAGGACTGGAGTGGATAGCTAGCTTTGTTGCCATGGCAGGGAAAAGAACTTTACTTGATTGGTGAAAATTTGACTCAAAATGAATGCTAGGTGAAACAGTCATATTTCCTTTTTTTTTCTTTTTTTACTTTGTTGAGAAACATTAGGAGAGGAGTAGGGAATGGGGCTGGTAGGCTCTAACCAGAATGCTGAATCCCAGTGGTTTCTCTAGATTAAATCAGGCTGCAGAGAGATATCAATTTTTTCATTGTTGCAGCATGTCAGAAACACTAAAACAGCAAAGTTTACTGAATGCCTATTTTGGAGCCAGGCTAGGGGGAGATGGAGAGAGACAAAGATAAAAAGGCACACTCCCATCCTCCAGGAGCTTAAAAGCTGATGAGAGAACCAGGCATGAAAATATTGACATACTGTGGATCAATGTTTATTATATAACGTGGTTAAAGTGTGGCATCAATGCATCCCTGAGACCCTCTTGGGGGTTTGAAAGGTCTACTATTGTTATAATCACATTAAGACATTATTTGCCTTTTTTCTTTCTCATTCTTTCACAAGTTTTCTAGAGGCTACAGGATGTGTGATAATACAATGTATGCTTATGTATTCTTGAGTTTAGAAACAATTCTCAGTCTTGGGGTGCCTGGCTGCCTCGGTGGGTACAGTATGCAACACTTGGTCTTGGGGAACACTTGATCTCAGGGTGTGACCTCAAGCCCCATGTTAGGCATAGAGTTTACTTTTAAAAAAATTCTTGGGGGTGCCTGGGTGCCTCAGTCACTTAAGTATCTGATTTTGGCTCAGGTCAAAATCTCACTGCTCAGGAGTTCAAGCTCCACATCAGGCTTTGTGCTGACAGCTCAGAGACTGGAGACTGAGCTCTCTGCCTCTCTGTCTCCGCCCCTCTGCCTCTCCCCTGCACATGCTCTCTCTCTCTCTCAAATATAAACTAAAACATAAAAAATTTTTAAAAATTCTCAGTCTCAATTTCTTTTAAGAATCCTCTATTCTTTTATTTTTTATTTTTTTAAGTAGTCTCTATATTCAACAAGGGGCTTGAACTCACAATCCCAAGATCAACAACTGCATGCTTTTATCGACTGAGCCAGCCAGGCACTCCTCAGTCTAAGTTTCTAATACAACAATATCAGCAGTAAAAAACACATGTAGGCATACATCATTTTATTGCATTTTGCTTTATTGTATTTTGCAGATATTGAGTTTTTTATTCACTGAAGTTTTGCAGCAACCCAGGATCAAGCAAGTCTACCAGTGACATTGTTCACTTTGTGTCTCTGTATTACACTTTGATAATTCTCACAATATTTCAAACTTTTTCATTATTATATTTGTTATGGTGATCTGTGATCAGTGATCTTTGATGTTAGTATTGTCATTGTTTTGGGGCTCCACAAATTGCACCCATGTTAGACACCAAACTTAATCAACAAATAGTGTTCTGACAGCTCACCAATTGGCTGTTCCTTCATCTCCCTCCCTCCTGTCAGGCCTCTCTATTCCCTCAGACACAACAGTACTGAATTTAGGCCAAATAATCTCCCAAAAATGGCCTCTAGGTGTTCAAGGGAAAGGAAGAGGCACACATCTCTCACTTTAAATCAAAAGCTACAAATTATTAACCTCAGTGAAGAAGGCACATCAAAAGCCAAGATAGGCTTGAAGCTAGTACTGTTGTGCCAGTTAGCCCAGTTGTAAATACAAGGGAAAAGTTCTTGTAGGAAATTAAAAATGCTGCTCCAGTGAACACACAAATGATAAGAAAGGAAAACAGCCTTATTCCTGTTATGAAAAAAGTCTGAGTGGTCTGGATAGAAAATCGAATAGCTATAACCTTCCCTTAAGCCAAAGTCCAATCCAGAGCAAGGCCCTAACTCTCTTCAATTGTATGAAGGCTGAGAGATGAGGAAGCTGCAGGAGTAGAGGTTAGTTCATAAAGTTTAAGGAAAGAAGCCATCTCCAGAACATAAATGGCAAGGTGAAGCAGCCAGGACTGATATAGAAGCTGCAGCAAGTTCTCCAGAAGGTCTAGCTAAGGTAATTAATGAGGGTGGCTACATTAAACAACAGATTTTCTTTTTTAAAAATGTTTTTTTTAATGTTTTATTTATTTCTAGGAGAGAGAGAGAGAGAGAGACAGCGTGAGCAGGGGAGGGTCAGAGAGAGAGGGAGTCACAGACTGAAACAGGCTCAGGCTCTGAGCTGGCAGTCAGCACAGAGCCGGACGCGGGGCTCAAACCCACGAACCGCGAGATCATGACCTAAGCGAAAGTCGGACGCTTAACCGACTAAGCCACCCAGGCGCCTAAAATATTTTTATTTATTTCTGAGAGAGAGAGAGAGAGAGAGAGAGAGAGATACAGCGTGAGCAGGGGAGGGTCAGAGAGAGAGAGAGAGATACAGAATCTGAAGCAGGCTCCAGGCTCTGAGCTAGCTGTCAGCACACAGCCCAATGCGGGGCTCGAACCCACAAACCGTGAGATCATGACCTGAGCCAAAGTCGGGCGCTTAACCGACTGAGCCACCCAGGTGCCCCTAAACAACAGATTTTCTATGTAGACTAAACAGCCTCCTATTGGAAGAAGATGCCATCTAGGACTTTCATTGTTAAAGAGGAGGAGTCAATGCATGCATTCGAAGTTTCAAAGGACAAACTGACTCTTGTTAAGGGGTTAAGGCAGTTGGTGACTTTAAGTTGAAGCCAATGCTCACTTACCATTCCAAAAATCCTAGAGAATTAATGCTAAATCTACTCTGCGTGTGCTCTACCAATGGAACGAAAAAGACTGACAGCACATCCATTTACAGAATATTTTAAGCCCACTGATGAAATTTTCTGTTCAGAGAAAAAGAAAACTTTTCAAAGTATTACAGTTCATTGACGATGCACCTAGTCACCCAAGGACTCCTTTGGAGATATCCAATGAGATTAATGTTGTTTTCATGCCTTCTAACACAGCATCCATTCTGAAGACCATGGATCAAGGAGTAATTTTGACTTTCTATTACTTAAGAGATACATGTCAGGGACGCCTAGGTAGCTTCATCAGTTAAGTGTCTGACTCTTGATTTCAGGTTAGTTTATGATCTCAAAGATAGTGAGTTTAAGCCCTGTGTAGGGTTCTGTACTGACAGTGCAGAGTCTGCTTAGAATTCTGTCTTCCTCTCTCTCTGCCACTCCCCTACACTCATACACACATGCTTTCTCTCTCTCTCTCTCAAATAAATACACTTTTTTCTAAAAAGCTTTTAAGAAATACATTTCATAAAGCTATAGCTGCCATAGACAGTGATTCTTCTGATGAATATGGGCAAAGTAAATTGAAAACCTAGAATTAAAACGTTCTAAAATGCCACTAGGAACATTCCTGATTTATGGAAAAAGTTTCAAATATCAACATTAACAAGAGTTGGGAAGTTGATTGGATCACATTGAGGGGTTCAAGACTCCAGTGGAAGAAGTCACTGCGGATGTGGTAGAAACAGCAAGAGAACTAGAATTAGCGGTGGAGCCTGAAGACGTGAGTGAATTGCTGCAATCTCATGAGAATACTTAATGAATGAGGAGTTGCTTGTTATGGATGAGCAAACAAAGCGGTTTCTTAAGATGTAATCTACGTTTGCTGGAGATGCTATTAAGATTGTTGAAATGACAACAAAAAATTTAGAATATTGCATAAAGGTAGTTGATAAAGTAGTGGCAGGATTTGAGAGGACTGACTCCTATCTTGAAAGAAGTTCACCTGGGGGTAAAATGCCACAAAAACGGTATTATATGCTGCAGAGAAATCATGAAAAAAAAAAAAAGGAGTCAATCAATGTGACAAACATTGTTGTCCTATTTTAAGAAATTGCCACAGCACCCCCAACCATCACCAACCAACACCCGACCAGTGAGCAGCCATCAATATTGAAGCATGACCTTCCATCAGCAAAAAGATTAAAACTAGCTAAAAACTCAGATGATGGTTAGCAATTTTTTTAGCAGTAAAGTATTCTTTAATGAAGGTATAGACATGTTTTTGGACGTAATGCTATTGTATAAATAGACTACAGTATAGTATAAACAAAGCTTTTACATGCACTTCATTTGACTCAATGTGACATTTGCTTTATTGTGGTGGTCTGGAACTGGAGCCACAATACGTCGTAAGTATGCCTCTATGCACAAATTGAGATCCTCAATAATTTTTAAGATTGTAAAGGGAACCTGAGACCAAAAATTTTGACAACTGCTCAGACTTAATGTATCATCTACCATTACATGGTGTTCTCATTTCTTATTAATGCATTTTATTGGACAAAAATTATTTCACCTCTGTCACAAAAATTACTAAAAGCTTTCTTTGTATCCTTATTTTCTAGCACAATAGCTAATTATTAAAATGTCTGTGTGTTTTGTGTGTGTGCATGTGTGTGCATGTTTGTGTTTAAATGTGTCTTCTGAAGCAGTGCAATGTGAACTTCATTTTTTCATTCAGCCAACAATCAGCAATAGTTAATGCATTTGTTTTATGTTCCATCAACCCTATCTTACTCATTGTTATTTTTGCTTTCTTTCAAGTGTATGCTTTCTGTAGTGTACGTTAAAAGTCCTTTTTTATCAGACAATAAACCTCCCTCATCTACCCATCTTTCTGTTACTTCAGCATCAAATTTTAAAGCAACTTTTCATTGTATTCTCTAATTTTACTATTAATAGGATGGTACTAAGAAAATAAAACGTTTACATTTTCTTCCATCCAGAGATGAAAATGGAGTCTAGTCTGTAACATGTCTTGGCAGCATAAAGCCCTTAATAAAATTATGCATATATATCTTGGAATTCTGTCAGTATGTAATGTAATTTCCCACTTGAATTTTCTTTATATTTTTTCTATTTTGTCCTCCATAACGTTGAGCTAGCCCTCAACTGTTGTCAAATCACCAGTTTTCTGGATGTGAACTTCACAGATGTGAGCCTTTGTTGACAAATTATTTCATCTCCTTTGGGCCTTAAATTATTTTCCCTTACTCTGAAGTGAAAACTCACTGAGTGTTTCCACATACTGTACTTCTGGTCATAAGTCAATTTCTCTTAATCTCGTGTGAGTCTCCCAACTCCTGCCCTCAAACCATATTCCTCCTCCCAAAACACAGGTACCCATTCTTATCCTAACATTTAAGGGGTTTTTCTTGGCTCTGTTGGTAATTTGCAGAATTCTGGATTTGCTCAGTGATGAGGGAATTTTTATGGTTGGTTAGTTTGTTTTTTAAGTTGAAAAACTTAACAAAAATATCTCTGAAACTCTTTCTTGGAGGATTGTTCCTTACTGAGGTCTTGGTACAGACATACCAAAGTGGTTATTTCTATATTTCTGTGACACATTCTAAATTACTAGGGGGTTTTCCCCTGGTTCTTTGATTGTTACTAGATCTGTCTTTAACCGGATGTGAGTCTTGGGGGCGAATCTTGCTTCAACAATGCTAGTTCCTCTGCTTCTGGACCAGATTTCCTCTTCTTTGCATCTTCACGGTTCTTGTGCTTCTATAGCATTTACAAGACCCAGTTTAATAACTTAGTGCCTTTTTTTTTTTTTTGGCACTCATTATTTCTTCTTTATTTGCTGTTAAAGTAATAAGTGTACGTTCCATTGCACTTGCCTGAGAGAGAGTCTTGAACTGGTCTTGGGTTTCCCGCCATCTGGGTTCTGGCTGGCTTGCATTCCCCTTTGATGTTGTAATACTTGTTCATTGAACTTGAGTGTGGGGCTTATAGGGCTTGTTTGCTTCCCTCCCCCTCCCCAAGATATGCACTTCTTTTTTTTCTTAAGCTTATTTTTCTGTTTTGTGCTGCTATTTTTAATTGCTTCCGACTGGGAGGTGGGGCCAAGAGTGAGATTTGGCTTGAATTTGGCTCTCTTTGCTATTACTCACATCTCCCCAGAAGCCCCGCACACACTTTCTCTCTGCTTTTGATGTACCACTTTTGAAAGGCTGTTGATTCTTGGTATAAATGATGTTAAGAGGAAGATGGGCTCTGGGTAGGGATGTTCAGGAATCCAGTCCTGTACAGTCATGAGCTTGGCCATCTGGAAGTCTCTTCTTGCTCAATGAAATGGAGTAAACATTGTCCATTATGAAATCCACCACACAGGCTGCCAGGGACGAATGGGATCCCACCCAAAGCCAATTGCGCTCTGACAGGGAAATTGGCTAGCACTGCCTGAGACTACTCCAGCCTCCCCCGTCCCTGATGTCACAATTCAGAGGCTGCTGCCTAACTAGGAGGTTGTAGAAAGCTCTGTAGGTTCTCTCTGTGTGTCCTACAGGGCTCCTCGGGCCAGCTCTGTGTCTGATGGCTTTTATGAAAAAGTATCTCCCCCCCATTCTGGGGATCTTCTTGGCCTACTACTACTATTCTGCAAATGAGGAATTCAGACCAGGTAAGTACCAATGTATCTAATTTTGGAGGAATAGATTTAAAAAAAACAACACAGGGGTGGCTGGAGTGTTTCTGAGGATACAGATGAGTCCTTGATCCCCAAAGTTGCTGAACAAGAGGAACCCTGGGGTGGGACTGTATTTCTGTGTCTTCCAGACATGGGCTATGGGTAATAGCAGTACGGGGAGGGGTAATCATGTAGCCAACAGATTGCCAAATAGTCTATTCTTTATTTGGCACCCTTAATGGAAAGCAATTTCAGATTCCCTACAAAAATGAGGGTAATTCCAAAATTTACAACACAGGCAGATAATTGGGCTTCAAGGAGAGACTGATAAGTGGGAGGCAAGACAGGACTCTGGAGTTGATGACTAAATAGAAGTGAGGGAAAATCCCTGGAATCTCTATGAGCACATGTGTTTTGATGACTTTTTGGGTTTTATTTTGATTGAGCAAAATCGGATGAGTCCAGAAATGTCTGGAACTCCAGTGTTTTAGCTGAAACCTCTATGAACATTTTTAGAAAGGACAGCAAGAAGGCTTGTTTTAAGCAATCAAGTTAAACCTCCATTTCATAGCATGTTTATGAAACTGTTCCTTCACTGATTTACACATTTTGAGAAAATTTGATCTGGGCTCATAACCTTTAGACACTGAGATAAGGCTGCCCACATCCAGAGAGGAAGGAATATTGCTGCTAAGTTGGGAATGGTCCTCATTTCCTTTTGGTTTCACAGAGATGCTCCAAGGAAAGAAAGTGATTGTCACAGGGGCCAGCAAGGGGATTGGAGAACAGATGGCCTATCATCTGGCAAAAATGGGAGCCCATGTGGTGGTGACAGCAAGATCTAAAGAAACTCTAAAGAAGGTGAGGTTCTGTGCTCCCAGACACATGTTCCCTCTCATGTCCAGATGTGTTATATATACTCACATACACATGCCAACACACAGAAGCTGACACATACACATGCCAACACATAGATGCAAACACACACACACACACACACACACACACACACACACAAACACCCACAAGAATATAAAGATAATGCATTTAAGTATTCATTCCCATGCATACATATATAGACACAAAGTTCTTGGACAATACATGCTCATAGACATGCCTCTTCACCCACATTTACAAATGGAATGAATCACAGATATACAGATATGTGCTCAGATACCAAACTTCCAGTACCTACTCATGAATTCACATTCTCATCCCCATGTAGACTCTCAGACACATGTTTTCTCATCTACTCAGACTCACAAACCTAAGGCTACAAAGATTCACACACCTAGGGCTACCCACATGGAAAAAAGCATCCATACCGATAATGCAGCCAGATACATCTATTTACAGAAACTCACAAGTACAAGCCATGAACTTAAACCCCAGCACAGGGATGATTTACTTACTTACACCCTAAGACAAACATCGTGTCAGGTTGCATTTAGCAACATACACACATCCGCTGAACTCATGCTCACACACACATATCCCTACCATTTCTTATCAAAACAGGTTTGTGAGCAACTTCTCACTTAAACCCCATTACTTCAGAGATTGCCCCCAAGCTCTACAGCCAAGTCTGACACTATTGCTGCTGTGTCCCTGCAGATAGTATCCCAGTGCCTGGAGCTTGGAGCAGCCTCAGCACACTACATTGCTGGCTCTATGGAGAATATGACCTTCGCAGAGCAATTTGTTACCAAAGCTGGAAAGCTCATGGGTGAGGCTGCTCTCCTCCTTCCTCCTTTGGACTTTGCTCTAAGGGTGCCCAGGGAGCCTTAGGGAGGGAGGAGCTTGAGAGGAAAGGTATCACCCCAGACAGCTTCTCTCAATACAGCCATTTCTTGCAGGGGGACTAGACATGCTTATTCTCAACCACATCACCTACACTTCTATGAATCTGTTTAGTGGTGATATCCACCTCGTGCGCAGAAGCATGGAAGTCAACTTCCTCAGTTATGTGGTCCTGAGTGCTACAGCCTTGCCCATGCTGAAGCAGAGCAATGGAAGCATTGTTGTCGTTTCTTCGAAGGCTGGTGAGTGGGGCAGGGACCACGATGGAAGGTAAGAGTAGAAGTACCAGGGAGGGTGCTAGGGGCTTTGCAGTGAATGTAAATTTTTATCAGTTTCCATGCAGAAAAGTAATACAATATAAACAAGAATTTTCAATGTTCACAGTGGGGAAAAAAATTAAAAATAAATAAATAAACAAATACGCACAGTGATATTAAGCCAAAGCTGATTAACAGCTTGCCCCTATACATTAACAGGCAGACATATGAATATGAGGCTTGGGTGTGTAAACTCAATGAGATGCATACATGCTGAGGAAAAGGGACACTGTTAAAGAACAAGTTGGGCCACAAGAAATGAGCGGTTGTTCAAGGTAGATGGTCTACAAGATCCCTGGAAGTGACAGAGAAAGAGCAGTAATGTGGGGTGCCCATGAGAAGCTTGGTAGTTTATGATCTAGAAATGAAACTCTAAAGGGGCATCAGGAGATGGTGGAGGAATAGCCCATTCCAAGACCAAGGGAGAGACTTAGTCATGATGGATAAACGTGATCTTGCTTCTTCCATGACCAAGAGCTGCAGGTTGATAAAGTCCATTGATACAAAGGTAGAACTGAGAAGTGAAATATTTCAACATACAGTTGTCTGATAAGTGGGTTAAGCTAAGCCTAATGAAATAAAGAACAGAAACAAGCACATCATATTATTAACAGATCAGCCTACATTGGGGATAGTCTCCTAAATCAGAACTTACTAACTTAAAAGTTCTATTTAAACAACCAACAGGGTAGGGAGAGAGTGTGTACAGAGAAATATTCATGAAGAGAACAGTGATCAAAAAAGGTTCTTGATGCTTTGGATGGTGGCAGTATCAGAAGTTATCACCAAAAAAAGCTAGAGAGTTTCCAGCTTGAGGGATTCATAGGCCCATTTTCTCATGGGTCCAGGAGAGAAGTCCCACACGTACTTGTAGATTAGTTAGAAGGATGTGACTGGAAGGTGCAAACACCAGGGTTAAAATGAGCCATTTAAAAGTGGTTCCTGTAAAAACAAATAACCTGAAGACTTTGTAAATTCTTAAATATTTCACAAACTATTACTAGCTATTACTGTAACTAAGAACACGATCTATGTTGTAAAGAATTCTATTTCCTGGACAGGAAAGGCCTGCATAGTGATGGGATAAAAGGGCAGTGTGTCTGTGCTACCCGCCAAACAGAGTGATTGATATGCATCCCTGTGCTTCCCAGACAACACAGACTCCCCATCCCTCCCCAGACACAGCCTCTCTCCAGGCTGAAAGGAAGGGAGAGCTTCCGGATGCATACTGAGTGGGAGGGTGCTGGGCACATCCCCAATCCATCTTAGGGCATTGGCCAAAACCCTCACATCAGTCATGGTGTAGGTGGCTTTAATGATTTTAGTTGATTAAATAATATATCCACTCTAGGCAAAGAATGTTCTTGATCTTTGGCTAGAGAAATTTAACTTTCTATAAAGTACAGAATGTCTTAATGTTCTCAGAAGGAGTAAAAATTATCGTAAGAAGCCCAAGGGCAAGATGAAAGTCTGATAACCTCTGCTTCCACATATCTTCCATACCTACCAAATGTCGCTTCATAATGTTTGTGAACTCAGAGGTGGAAATCTAGTTGAACTACTATCCTTCATGTCTGCTGTTTGTGTAGCCCAAAAAGTTCAGCCTGTTTGCTTTGAAGCATGTCTGTGAATGTGCAAATTACAAACACTTTGCTTTCTCTCTCTAACCAAAGAAGTTTTCTTTCTTATGCTATGTTTTTTTAAATATCAGCAATATGTTCATTAATCCTTCCTCCTTAAAATAAATCCCACAAACATGGGATGCTAATCCTCAAATTGATCCTAAGGTCAGCCAAAGAGTATTGGGATGGATTTTTAATCATTCCTTCCAGGGAATAC